>OX411544.1:56635545-57835545 GCA_948146395.1 Fragum whitleyi | reverse complement strand
TTCAAAAGAGTTCATCCTCATGACCTAACAAACATTCTGACCAAGTTTCATGATGATTGGACCATATTTGTGGTTTCTAGAGTGTAAACAAAAAAATGTCAGTAAGGCCCCTTTTCCCTTGATATGGCGTGGATCCTTCCCATTTTCAATAGGGTTCATCCTTGTGACCTGACCAACATTCTGACCAAGTTTCATGAAGATTGGGCCACATAATTTTGTGGCCTCTAGAGTGTAAACAAGAAAATTGTCATTAAGGCCCCTTTTCCTGTGATATGGCATGGATCCTTCCCATTTTCAATAGGGTTCATCCTTGTGACCTGACCAACATTCTGACCAAGTTTCATGAAGATTGGGCCATATTTGTGGCCTCTAGAGTGTAAACAAGAAAATTGTCATTAAGGCCCCTTTTCCCGTGATATGGCATGGATCCTTCCCATTTTCAATAGAGTTCATCCTTGTGACCTGACCAACATTCTGACCAAGTTTCATGAAGATTGGGCCATATTTGTGGCCTCTAGAGTGTAAACAAGGAAATTGTCATTAAGGCCCCTTTTCCCTTGATATGGCATGGATCCTTCCCATTTTCGATAGGGTTCATCCTTGTGACCTGACCAACATTCTGACAAAGTTTCATGATGATTGGATCATATTTGCGGCCTCTAGAGTGTAAACACTTAAATTGTTGACGCATGACGATAGACGACGCACGACGGACGACAGACAACGGACATTCAATGATCACAAAAGCTCACCTTGAGCACGATGTGCTCAGGTGAGCTAAAAAGCAAATTTTCATTCAGAGGGAAAGGGAGTTAAGCCAAACAGCTCTTGTATCTATGGTGATTTGTTGTTATCTCCCTTGTAGACTAAAGTCCCACATCAAAAATGCTCAGCTGGATAAGACAAAAACTCAGGACTTGATAACAGGAAATAATCCATTATGTTGCAAGCTTTTATAATAACATTTTGGAGTGAATATTAGCCTGACAAAACATATACTGAGTGCTTATTCTCTTCTCCTTGACATGAAAAAATTACTGAGACTGGTAGGGTTTAAAAGCTACTCTCACTAAATGTAGATGAAATATTAGTAAAGACAGATGTACAGATAAGCGGGGGTAAAGCCAGTCTTAAATCTTTATTTCTCACTGAAACCCAATGTTGTGGGTACTCATTTGAATTGTCTCGATGAGACAATTCAAATGAGCACCAACAATATAGGATTTTTGCAAGTTTTATTAAAATAATTCAATTTGAAATGTAAAAACAAACTCTATCTGTAGCTCTGTAAATATACAGAAAATGTACAAATATTATGGAAAAAGTTAAAGCTAACCATTTTTTTCTGTATTTGTAAGCTTTCTTCTACAGTTCCTTCAAATGTAACTTGTTTCATAAAATGAGACAAATCATATTTTGAAAGGAGTGTGCTGAAGAGAGAGGGTACAGATGCCCCCCCCCCCCCCCCAAAAAAAAATTAACCATTTCCTAGCATTGAAAAAAAAAATGTGGGAAAGGAGGATACTGCTTGTTGCAACTTATTTTTTTTCCAAAGATTTCTCTATTTCCCATACATTCTCACAACAACCCTGATGTCATGCTAAATAAAACAATCAGCAAAATTGTATTCTAATCAAAGTACTGAAAGCACTGTAATGCAGAATTAGTGAGTCAAAAACTATTAATTTTGGAATTACAAGTTTGTAACTTTTCTGGTTTGAAGTAGAAAAGAGATTAATCAAGTCATAGAGATTAAAATCAAACTGCACATGTATGCCAAAGCAGGAATATTATTAACATGAAAGGGGTAGGTAATTCGAAGGGGACGTTACTAGCCCATCTGTTACCACAAAAAATGTTAGACAAAAAACGTGTGTATTAAAGGGTAACATTATTGCATGTGAGCCTCCATTATCACTGAATATTTGTAACACCTGGAAAACTTTATCAAGCATGTTTTATTCACCACATTATCAATTTATGCTTAATTATCTCAGGCAATAAAGGTTATATTTACAAAGACTTTAATATACCAAGTTTTTTTTTTATTAATTCATGTTATTTTTTTATTCAAAACGAAGATGGACTGAAGTACCGCATGCAGATAGAAAATGCTGCAAGTCAAATATGAAAGAAGTGTTCGCAATAGGCTTATGTCCCAGAAATAGCAAGCAAAATTTTACAAGAGATATAACTACATAAATGTTGAAAGTGGCATTAAATCCTATACAAACCAATCTGCCCCAGCTATAATATAAACTTAAGCAAGACACAATGTTTAAATCTATAAGGAGGTATAATTTTCTCATATCCTCCCATCTTTCAAACCATTTTATAAAGTAATTTATGAGAAAATTATGCTTTTAACAGTCCCCATCAATCCTAGGATATTTATTATCTGTACATTATGATACAAACAATAGCAATTTTACTATTCCTTTGCTATGTTTTCTAATTTCCTTATGACTGCCTCAGTGGCCTAGTGGTAAATGCAGTCCACCTCTGACCTGAAGGTCCGTGGTTCAAGCCCCACTGTCGCCGGGGTGTGTTTATGGGCACAACACTTAATAGCCAGCTCCAGTTCACCCAGCTGTAAAATTGGGTAGCAGTGAGTTAAAACCACTGCCTCTCTCTCAAGGACGTGAAAACATCAGGATTGAGTTCGAGAGCGATTCTATAAGCTGAACTTTTGTCCTCACAATCAATTTAAAATAATTAAGTTTAAACTAAACCATTTCCCACAAAATAAACATACACTAATGAATTCCATGTGCATATCCAGAGGGATGATTATAAAATTGAGAAAATCAGTAAATAGAAGCATTACATTTTCAGTTGGCAACTTGTTGAACTACAGCTTTGTTACAACATTTTGACTGGCCACTGATGAAAATAAGTAAAGATTACATTTTCAGCTGAAATGTGGATAAAAAAATCGTAGCTGAAAAAAGGGGCATGATATATTTCAAACAAATAGGCATTTAGAATTATTCCCCTTGATGGAATAGGTTGCTCCAATAAAAGTAAACATACATTATGAAGTTTCATGTTTATACCAATCACTTTCAAAGTTTTGCAAAATACTGTCATCTATCTGGATACACTATGCCAACACCAACACCAACACAAAGCTGGCTATAGCAATACCTCAGATTTTCACAGCTGAGCTAATAATCTAATTATATCATTTCTTCTTGACACCATATGTTGACAAATTACACATTTAAATGATCTGCTATTCATTCCGATGAGTACCCACAACATACAGTTTGATGGTCAAAAACTATAATTGTACCCATCTGCAATCAAATATCAGCACATATGTGCATTCTGATCTTTGTCTTTACCACCTGTTTTTCCTTTTCTGAAACAGAAAAGTTTAAAAATATAATTTTCAAAAATAATACCTACTCCCATTTAATGCATCCAGTGCTTTTAGCACTTTGATTTTATTGCAATTTTGCCAACAATTTTTATTCAGCATGACAAAGTTAATAATATGTTACAGTACAGCATACAAACGGTTTGATTTTGATTTGAATTGGGGTTTTACGTCGCTTTCAACAATCTCTCAGTTATACCGCGACGACTGGAGCACCTAACGATGGATTCCTGGTATTTCTCACACCAGTACTACCACCACATCCCTTTCCTAGCCCCCAGTTGTTATTCCACGTAGGTTTACGCATACAAACGAAAATAATGTTTTAACTATTGGAATGTGGTATCCTTGAGGCCATGGACAAGAGTGATGGTCAAGCGAGATGGTCAGCAGTTTTGTTTTATGTTACAGGTGTAACGAACATGACCACGGGAAAAAACACAACTGACCCTCATATTTACTGCCCAGTCATCATATAAATCATTATGCACTAAAACTCTCATCATGACATATACCATATTTATTTCAGTTTTATTAAACATTATAAACCACATGTTTGTTCTCTATTATATTGTCGGCTAGCTCAAACTTTTACCATAGTACTTAGGTATAAAGCAGGAAATGTAAGCTGAGATCAGACTGCACATCTATACAATATGATCTTAGTCTATGCTCTTTACCAAAGCCTTTATGCACAGCAGAAATATCAATGCTGTGAACAGAATCAAAACAGTTAAAATATCAGGCAAGAGACCCATTCTCTCTGTGTACCAATTCTCGCTTAAACTAACAGGTTTCATTGAAAGAAAGAAAAGGACCTACTTTCAAGTTACAAGTTATGTTAACATCGACTTCCTTTATAAGGAAATAAATCATATTAGATAAAATTGCATCTTTATAACTTGAAACAGATTCATTGGCTAGAACTGTAGCCTGGCTCCCAGGTTGTCAGTTAGTTTTAAAATAAATATGGTAGACCACTCATGTTTTACTATTTTATTTCAAATTACCTCCCATATTGTCAAAAATTGACTGATAGGCACAAAAGAGAGATAACAGCCTGTTAGCATAAATTCTATAGAGTTGAATTGTACATATATTGTAATTTCTTCAGATCAATGGGACGGAAAACAGTCTGGCAAGAACTGGTAATCAACGAGAATTGGTCTTCAGCCAGTATATACATTTCTTTAAATTTTGTTATTCCAAAAATGATATTCCGAAAATGTTCGGTCTCCAAACAGTAAAGAGTCCCCATATGAGGAATGTTAATAGTTCACAAAGTTGTAACACCTGGGAATTCCTGCTTCCTATTCAGTTGATATCAAATACTGTTCACAAAGGTTGATTAATACAAAAGGTACAAAAAGGTCATTAATACAAAATGTACAAAAAAAGGTCATGACCTATGTGGATCAATGGATCTTGTCCAGGGGCTGTGCATTACCATGTTTGCTGTTTGTTGTATGGTTTGATATGTTAATATGCTAATTTGCTGACATAGCAGAAATAAAATCAGAGATCATGTTTCAAACCCTAGCCCATGTTCTTTACCCCTTTCTGTTATACTCAAAGCTTTGGAAGACAGTATAGATTAAGATCAGCCTGCTCTAACATTCACTCTGATCTTAGCCTACACTTAGCTGCTTTCTTTTACCTGCTGTAGACAAAGCTCTTGCAGACAGTTTAAACTAAGATCAGACTGCATTGACATGCAGTCTGATCTTAGCCTACACTAGCTGCTTTCTTTTCCCTGATGTAGACGAAGCTTTGGCAGGCAGTTTAGACATGCAGTCTGATCTTTGCCTACACTACCTGTTTTCTTTTTAAATATAGTGACATGAATTGGGACTAGACTAGATATTATTTCCAGGAAATTGGCAATTTGTTTGAAACAAAATTTAGTTATATCAGGATGTGTGGTAAAAAAGCAGGGCTTGTGCTTGAAATTAGAGAGTTATTGATCCCTTTACCATTAAATTCCTGGGGTCAAAACGTATTTAAAAGGGGTCAAAAGACAAGAGAGAGCTAATCATGAGCAAGAAATTTATAGGTTTAAGAGTCATCTGACCCTTTCTTTTAAAGATATGAAGTGAGCAATTAATTTGTAAAATTTTATGTAATATTATCCAATGCATCTTAAATTTTTTGACCCTTTGAAATTTCTCTCAAGGGGGTCACAAAGACACCCTTGGAAGAAAATTCTTAGGGGAAAAATTAGATATTATCAGATTTTTGGGGTAAAAACCCTGGTTTAAGGGTAAAACACAAACCCTGAATAGAAGTACAGGCTGACTATGGTCGAAACTTTGACTATTTTTCTGAATCCAGAATGATCATTCTACATTCCAGTACAAAAAATTTTGAAATGGTTTCTCGGGTTAACCCCTACAGTGAGTACTAGAATCAATGTCTCTTTCATATATAGTTATGATGGTCCTTATTTGCGTGACATGTCACATATGTGATGCGTCACGCAAAAAGGGATCATTTGGCAACATTTCAAAAATTGTTTCATAAACAGATAGATTAATCATCCAAGATTCAGAAAATAAGCAATGAGCGGAAAGTTTCGACCCTAGTCAGTCTGTGCAATCGGCGCAGACAGACTAGGGTAGGCACCTTATACAATACCTCTTGTCCCTTTTTGCGTGACTGGTCACATATATAAATGTGTGAATTGAAGAGGGAAAAGCACTTTTTCATCAACAAAGTGATGACAGTGGGCAATAAAAGTTATAATGTATCCAACAAAATGGTAGGTAAGGGGGTCATTGTTGTCCTCTATTGTATTCAGTGTCATTCAGATTTTAGATTATTTTGTTACTCTGGTAATTAAATAGTCCAATTTCTGTATCTCCTTTCAATGGGGGAGCACGCCCATCTACCTTTCACTTGATGCAAATGTTAGAAATCGGTTGTCGGAGTTGCAAAATTTTTATCAACCCCTTATACACACGAAAGTCAAAAATGTGAGGTCAGTGCATAACTGTTTTATTTGATTGTTTGATTTGGGTTTTTTGCTGCTTTCAACAATCTTTCTTCATTTATATTGCAGAAGCTGGAGCACCCAACAATGGATTCCTGGTATCAACACTATTGTAACTTACAATAGTTTTGCACTAACCCATCTAAATAATCCTAGAAAAAAAGCAAAATGGAGCATCGTTCCCCTTGAAAAATTCACAAACTTGTCCTTAAATCTTAAAAATTAAAAATTGGTAGTTCCAAAACTGGTTCAGGAACTAACTCTTGAACCAGTCCTAGAACTAGTTCTTTAACAAGTTCAAGAACTTTGAATGGAAAGATCAAGATCAAGAACTGGGTCAAGAAGTTCAAGAACTAGTTCTATAAGTTCAAGAAGTTCTTGAACTACTATTTAGCATTCAAGAATGTTCAAGAACCAGTTCTTAAACTTTGGTAAGGGTTGATTTCCAAGAGTTTCATGGAGTTGAGTCCCTTGATTGACAATTATAAGTGATAGAATATTGCCAATATTGAAATAAGATCAATAAATTGATTCATTATTATTGTCAATAATATTCATCAGGTATGGGGGATGCTTTAGAATAAATTCCATTTTCAACTATTGAAACTCTTTCAAGATTTAATGTAATATATTTTGATAAAATATCAGGTGGAATGTGTAAGCTGAGATTACCCAGCAAATTGATGCGTTAGCACAAAACTAGTGTAAGTGCCTATATATTTATAGGCACATACAATAGTTTTGCACTGACAAATTTATTTTAGATGATTGTAGTCTATGTATCCTGCCCTTTGATTCTGTAATATTCGGGGCTGACCATACTGCAATTTTGTAGGGCTCAACTATAGTTCCATTTTGCAAAATCATTAACCCAATTTTAATCTTTATCTTTGCACTCAAATGTTTGACAGCTTTTGAAAATGTACACTGAGTTGCATTAAAATTCACCGAACCTTTTCAACATATTTGATCAAGTATAATATTAAACATGAAATCCTTTTATGTCCTAAATTTACCTACAATGAAGTTTGAATTTGAAATTTAAATGTCAAATATTCATTTTTGTAGGACACTTCACCCTCTTCTGTAGTGCACCATTTAAGGCCAAATTTTGCAAGAGAAAATATTTGGGTAATATTTTTGGGATACAGTTTTCATGTCAGAAAATATGTAAATCAACTGCAGTTACAACAATTAAGTCAGAACAGGTACATTTTCATTCCCCCTCCCCCTGTAGAAAAATATCTTCCTCGACGCCGGCACTCATTTTTTCCGACCATTTGTCTCTCACCAATGGGTTGATAATTGTGAACCTATGTGAGATAGCAGCTAGGGGGTAGGAAAGGATGGGATGGTTGTACTGGTGAGAGAAACACCATAAATCCATTGTAAGGTGCTCCAGCCGCTGCGATATCACTAAAAAAATGTTGAAAGCGGCGTTAAATTCCATTCAATCAATCAATCATCATAAAAATATCTGGCTCTATGTTTGAACACTAGGACCAGCAGAATAAATGAATGCACTACATAAACAAATTGCCAAATGTTAATTTCTTTCTCCTTTTCACACAATATTTCAAAAAGTCTTTATCCTTTAGTTATATCCCAAAAGGTGATTTAAGAAGGTGATTTGATTTAAAGTAATAATAACAATTGATCAAGAACCATTGTGAGGAAAAAGTCATTGTTAACTTTAAACAAGAGCTGTCACTGTAAGATGACAATGCCCCCGACACCGCTTTGATAGTAATAAGGAAGTTATGGCCAATGTTAAAGTTTTTGGACGGAATGACGGATGGACGGACAGACGGACGGACGGACGGACAAGTCAAATTTATTATGCCTCCCTATCGGGGGCATAAAAAGAAATTCATTCTTTTCTCTGATACATTTTCATTGTAAATGGCAATTAAATATCTTTCAACGGAATTAAAAGCTCTTGAAATTGATGTCTGTTACTTCTTCCAATCTCACCAATGGGTTGATAATGGTAGACCTGTGTGAGATAGTAGCTGGAGGATAAGAAAAAATGTGATGGTTGTACTGTTGATAGAAATACCAGAAATCCATTGTTAGGTGCTCCAGCTGCCGCGATATAACTGAAATAATGTTGAAAGCAGCGTTAAACTCCATTCAATGAATCAATCAATCAATACTTCTTCCAATGTGAACCATTTTAAAATTCTGTCTTCTGCTGAGGGGTTAGCAATTTCCTGTACAGTCCCAGAGTTTATATATCTCAATGACAGTAACAGAAAGAGGGGGACTAATTTGGATTTGAGATTCAAATATTTAAATAATGTTTGCATAAACCCTATGTTGTGGGTATTCATTGGAATAGTCTCACAGAGACGATTCCAATGAGTACCAACAACATAAGGTTTCATTCAGAAATAAAAAAATAGCTTTATCTCCTCTTATCTGCACCCTTGTCAATAACTTTAAGGTTGAGAAAATATTGTGGAAGAATAAGAAATTGCGTGTAAGTTCTCATTATTCCTGCTATATTTTCAACTATACAGGATAATTAATATTTTCTTTTCCAGTTGCACCCACTTTTCACTCAGTTGTCTGAAAACTCTTTGAATTTCGACCAGTCAAAAATTTTGAAAATATGGGAAAGTATAATATATACATACTTACAAAATTAGGTTTATTTATCCACAATAACTGCAAAGACCAGCTGTTAGATCCAACTTTGAAATGTCATTCAAACAAGAAGTCAAAAAAATATCCAAAAAACGAACAGTTCAATATTCAACGTCAAAATTTTTTTCAACAAAAAATTCAGTCACTTATCAGTTAAAGTGGGAAATATCTCACTTCTAAATAAAAACTTCACAAACAAAAGTACAATGTAGTCAACACTATTTTATCTGTCCAAATGAAAGGTTTTGCGATACAGATTTGCACCTAATGTATAGGACAATACTTTGTACATTATGAATCAACGTTTTATCTGATTAGGTAAATCAATCACAAACAATACGCTTCAATGACATGGGAAAACCCAGTGAAGTACAGACACAACAAATACGGCCTCGAACCAAAACCAAAACTAGCGAAGATAAATGCTAAAATTAGTCCCTTGTTATTCAAATTGTATTTTGAATTGCTGACATAAAGAATAATAGTAGATTCAGTCCATTATGTCTCTTTTTCCCAGCTTCTATAATTTTAAATAATCATGCCATCAAAAATGGAGTAAGAAAACAACAACAACAACAAAAAACCCCCCGAGATCTGAGTAACTGATCATTTTAGATTTCCAAAAATCATGAATATATTTATCATAATAATCAATCTTTTCTACAAATATAAAAACGTCTCATTTTTAATACAATTTCAAAAAAACTTAGCCAGTGACATTTCCAACAATAATGTGTCTGATCTTTGTCTATACCTGACCTGCTAAAGCAGGAATATTCCAGGTTTAGCAAGACAAGAGTTATGATTTAAAATCAAGCATGCCCCCTGACTTACCAGTTTAAACCCTTGCCATGCCTAACCCGGAGTATTCCTGCTTTGGCAGGAGGTACAGACAAAGATCAGCCTGCACAAATGTGCAGTCTGATCGTAGTCTGTACCACCTGATTTTCCTCTGTAGGGCAGAATACTTTAAAAGTTGCTTAATCAAAATATACATTGATTCACAATTGATGCATCATGATTTCAGCAATTTTGATTTTAATGCATTTAAGCCGAGGTTTTTATTCAGCATGTCAAGGGGTAAATTGATATTTTTTACCCAACCCCCCCTATGTTGTGGGTTGTATATTTATGGGATTTGAAGCATTAATAATGAAAAAGTGTGATCTAAAATCAAGCATACCCCCCTTATTCACTTGTTTTAATATGTCAATATGGTGAAGGATTTGGTATAAGATACATGGGAATAAACTGTTCATTGAACCTTCAAAAATTGTCCAACTGAATAAATCTAATTTACATTTGATATTTTCTTACACCTTACCACCTTGTTTTTTGTAAATAAGATATTTATTGGGGCGATAAAACAATTCACTGTACTGTCAAAATATTTTGTCCACAGGTCCTGCTGAGTACAGCACATTTTTGTAGATTTTGAGATGCAAAGCAAGCCCTGAGTTCAGGATACCATGCTTAAATTATACCCTCTTTGCAAATGCACTTGCGTGCAAAGCCGGCAAGGTATAATTTGCAAACAGTTTGTACTGCTTTATTATCCTGAATGCAGGGCTGGTCATTTATTTGATGAAAATCCTACAGTTATTCCACAGGCAATTGTTTCATCATCTGAATTTTGAACCTTGTAGATTATATTAAATTTCATAAAAGTGTTTCACTCATTTTGACGGAAAAAAGGAGAAAATTTTGGCCATTTTGAGAGTTTTCTTCTGGAACTGCTTAGTGCCCAAATATACAGAAAAAGCATGCTCAATTGTTTTTTTGGTTTTTTTTTATCGAGGATTGAAAAGTAATTTTTGGCCAATTAACATGCTTAAAAATGATATACGAAACTAAGCATTACATTATTCTTAGTATGAAGTCATACTCGATTGCATAAGCATATTGACAATATTTCTATAAAACAAGTCACTGTTTCAAATAACAATAACACAACCCACGCAAGGCTATTCATAGGCAAAAATAATAACTGTTTTTAACAAAACGATTGTCAAAATCATAGGCACTTGGATGTGGGATTTAATAACAATTTACCAATATTACTAGTCTATAATAATTAATACACAAGGTAGTGCAGCTGCTATGTTTAAGAGAATAGATGTCTTTACAAGAATCTTTGGCTTCTGTCACAGGATGTGTTTACTCTTAGAATCAAGTACCAAATTGCTTGTAAATACATCCATTCCCTAAGAAAATGACGACTGCACTTCCTTGTGTATATTTATTATAGTGATATATGTAATTTCTTATAAAATCCTGAATCTATATGCCCATGGTCCAAATTGCTTCTAGGACCTGAAAACTATCCATTCCAATATATTGTTAGTACCCATCAAAATTTCTTTATAAGATAGCTTTTATTTGTCTTAAAAAATATAGCCTTGATAAATGCCTTAGTTATATCCCCACTGTGTTTTAAAGATTTTTCATAAATTATTGACTCGGTTAATTTGTTTTACTACACTTTCAAAAATCTTTCAGTAATATCGCAGAGGCTAGAACACCTAACAATGGATTCCTGGTGTTTCTCACACCAATATTACTATTACATCCTTTCCTAGCCTCCAGCTGCTATCCTACATAGGTCTACATTTATCAACCCATTGATGGAAGCCAAATAGTCGGAAAGGATGAGTACCCTCCCTAATAGTAGCAACCCTACTTTTTTTACTGAGAAAACCCACTTCAAATGCCTAAATTTTATTTATATGATTGTTTAAAGGAAGTTCACCTCAAATTAAAGGGCAAAGGGCCTAAAATACATTAATTTTAATGATTTTCTAAATAAGAAAATGCATACTAAATAAAAGCTCCAGGACGATGTTATGTATAGTCCCTGGGAGTGTTTATTGGGAGAAATACAGTATTAACAATTATAACTCCAAAAATCAGATTGAACATATTATAGTGTGAAATAGAATTTTGATCAATATTTTGATTCAAAAAATTCATTGAATCAGTTTAAGTTGGTAAACCCGTAATAGTTCCCTATCATTTCGGAATGTATGATCTTTCACAATTTTGACCGAGGTTTCCTAATGAAAATCATTAGGAAACCTCAGTCAACACTGTTAAAGTTCATTATGCCCAAAAGGTTGCGGAACAATTACAGGTCCATTACCTAAATGATCAGAATTAGCTATCACATACATAATGATATTGTAAATCCCATGTTGAGGGATTTAAGTGCAAAACAATAGAAATACCTAAATTTATAGACATTTATGATAGTTTTGCACTACTCCCTTAACCCCTGTCATGCTGAATAAATTTTGACTCAAAATCAAAGGGCAAGAAGCACTGAAAGTACCAACTGTAGATCAATTTTAATTCAAAAAACTAAATCTATTGAAAATTCTAGTCTGAAAGTGAGAAACAGGCGGTGTAGACTAACATCAGTCTGCACATATGTGCAGGCTAATGTTTGTCTATAGCTCCTGCCAAAGTAGGAACATTCCGGGATCAGCATGCCAAGGGTTAATATTTTAATAATAATTATAATTTAGTATGCTGCCAAATTAATCATGAAGGAAATAATTATTGTTGATGTATAGGCAGAGCCTTAAAATTCCAGCTTATTTCAAGCTGTAGTAGGGAGGTTTTGGTCTCCTTTTGATACTATATTGTATTTCAACCTTCAAAGTAACAAGGAAAACTTACTAGAGTTTTACAAGTTAAGTGCAATTTCACTTCCCATAAACCCTTGATGGGCCCCACAGAGATAACGCAGCAATCCAGCAGCCAGTAATCAGAACGAGGCGTCCTTCAGCCAGCATCAACACGTGTTTTTTGTGGATCAGGAAATTAATAATTAATTATAGATTACGGACTTAGCAATTTCTGCTGTCGTAAGTACGATTAAATTCTCACGCGAAGATTTAAATTTCACGGCGTTTTTTAAGACGAATTAATAGCGCAATTTATTCAATTTATTAAAAATTAAGATTTAAAATTAAGCTGGATCCCTTCTTCGGAGTACCTACAATGCGGTCGCGATTAATAGATAGAGAAATAGCTGGACATCTACTGCATTAAGATTTAAAACGGTCGAGAAAATCGGAACAGGATTGCTTTATGTCGGGATGACGGAGAAAGTACAAATCATTACGGTCACGGTCTCGGACATAAAATGGGGTACCCCATAAAATGTCCAGGGGGGTGATGCGTTATCCCCTGGGGTCTTGGAAGTGTTGCGGTGCAATATTTCCAAAATAGCCAATGGTGCAAAACCGAGAAATTCGGGTTTTAAGACCATTTATGAAGAATCGGCGCACGCCAATGATATGATTCTTTGAGACCATCGTCGCTACAACGGTAGTTAGCAATAGAAGAATCGGCCGAAAGGCCAATGATATGGTTCTTTGTGACCGTCGTCACTACATCGGTAGTGAGAAATTGAAGAATCGGCCGACAAGCCACTGATATGATTCTTTGTGACCGTCGTCACTACATCGGTAGTGAAAAATTGAAGAATCGGCCGACAGGCCACTGATATGATTCTTTGTGACCGTCGTCACAACATCGGCGTCGAAAATCATTATTTAAGAATCGGCCGACAGGCCACTGATATGATTCTGTTTGACTGCCTTCACTACATCGGTAGCGAAAAACATGAAAAGCGACCAAGAAAACACGGATATAATTCGTCGGATCGTCGTGGCTACATTGGTAGTGTGAAATTCTCAGTTTGCGCGGATTGCGCAGAATCGACACAAACTACTAATATGATTATTTGTAACTTGGTCGTTCGGAAACCGTTCAAAATACGGAACCGCTTGTCTTTTACAAAGGAAGACCTGGCTTTGTCATTTAATATGCCATATGACTTATATCCGGACTTTGTAGATTTAAAGTTAAAAACTTGCTCGGAAGGTAGCTTTCGGTCCGCCACGTAGTTGACTACCTGTCGAATTTTTCTACAGTTCCCATGGGAAGATGGACTAAAGAACCATCATTATCATAAACAAATCAAGATAATATCGAGATTCCGAGGGATGGCAGGTCCCTGTTTACTTAACTTATTGATTTCTCATGGGAAAGTTTTGGTTATGCAGTACACCTGTCCAGGGCCGCTGGGTTTTTTGGGATCCCGACTAACTCTTCGCGCGTGTTCTCGATAACAAAGAAATTGTGTTTATAATATCGATTGTTTTTTATAGAATTTTAAATTCTCTGTGTAATGGATAACACGTTTCGGGAAAAATAGGATATTGAACAATAAGGGTGAGTAAAGTATATTGTTATTTCGATTTTATTACAGAATCATGAGTTCTGAGAAAAACGAAATCCCCGCTTTGAGCCCCGTGGAAAAGATGGTGAAGAGGGGCGAGGCTATTTTTAGCCAGCTGGAAAAGCGAATGACCGAGTTTTCCGGCATTGCCAAAACAGTCGGGGAGTTGTCATGTGAAATGAAAGGCCTCAAATCGGAGGTAAACAACATGAAGGCGACCGAAAATAAGCCAGGCACGTCTAAAAGAAAGCGACAGGAAAGCGTGTCCGACGACGACGAGGAAACAAACGATAACGAAGGATGGATCGACATTGACACCTACGTGGCCCCGGACAACAATTCACTGACTGAGCCAGATAATTCTGAATTCAATGATTTTGACGAGTTCTTCACCGAAGAACAAGAAGTGGGTCCAGAAATTGACTCCAAACTGGCAGACGTTGTCAATAAAACGGTCCGATTCAAAGGATCCGCTGATAAAATAAAGGACCTTAAACAGACACACAAACGGCCTGTCAACGCTGAATGGCTTCAGGTGGCCAAAATTGAAGAATGCATCTGGCGTCAATTACCTCCTCAAACAAAATTTTCTGATCTTGCTGCACAAAAGTCCCTTGGTATTTTGACACAAGTAGCTGTTCCTCTGGTAAAAGCTTTAGGAATGGCACAAAAAGCAGATCCAAAGTTGAGAGTATTGATCACGGACACCTTCAAACTACTCGCCGACGGAATCCAAACTACCAATCAGACCAGACGAGAAAAAGTGAAAAGAGATTTGGATAACCGTTTTAAGTCTTTGGCAGATAGGGAGATGTCAGCCAACAAGTTATTTGGGGAGAATCTGCCAGAAGCAGTGAAATCTCTCACAGATTCAAAACTCCCAATAGTAACCAGTCCAAGAAACAACAACAGCAAAAGCTACAAGAAGCCTTTTTTAGCCAAAAAGGTGGGGGGTTGGCAAAATTACAGGGGGAAGAAGACAACAAGCAGACAACAATTGAAAACAATGCACAACCCAGGAACCAGGAGGCCACAAAATCAGGGAACCAAATATCTCAAACGACGATAAGTGTAAGTAATAACACTTACACATTAAAAAACACCAAAGAAAATTTTGTAGCAGGAAAAACAAAACTAAACTTAGAAAAATGGCAAGAATTAACATCAGATCAATGGATTTTAAAAACAATTTGTGGTTACAAAATAGAAACAATAGACACTCCCAAACAAATAAAGATTCCTAGCTCATATTACTTTAACCTACAAGAAAACAATCAAATTAATTTAGAAATTAACAAATTCTTAGAATCAAAAATAATTGAACCAGTGGAAAATCATAGTGAGCAGAACGAATATATATCTAACATTTTTTACAGAGAAAAGAGTAATGGAAATATTCGACTTATTTTAAATCTTAAAAGTTTTAATGAACAATTTATTTCTCCTATTCATTTCAAAATGGAAACTTTGCAATCAGCTGTATCTTCTATGAGGAAAAATTGTTGGTTTGCATCTGTTGATTTGACAGATGCATATTATTCTATACCAGTAGCAAAGGAAGATCGAAAATATCTCAGGTTCTGGTATGAGGGTAAAAAATATGAATACTGCGCACTCGTGATGGGTTTAAGTTCAAGTCCTCGGGTTTTCTCAAAAATTCTTAAACCAGTATTTGCAACCCTAAGATCACAAGGTCATGTAAGTTCGGCCTATATAGATGATTCATGTTTACAAAGCTCAACATATGAAAAATGCGAACAAAATATTTTAGATACTGTAAAACTACTAGATTCTTTGGGATTGACAATAAACTTAGAAAAATCAGTGCTTATACCCTGCCAAAAAATAATATTTCTTGGTTTTGTCCTTTGCTCTATTTCAATGACAATATCCCTTACAGAGGAGAGAAAAATAGAACTTGTCTCTCTTTGTAAAAAGTTTATACTAAAAAGAAGAACAACAATTCGACTGTTCTCAAAATTAGTCGGCAAACTAGTGGCTGCAGAACCAGGGGTTGAGTATGCCACTTTAAATATACGGCCCCTTGAGAAAGAGAGAGACAAATACTTGAAAGTCAATAAAGGAAATTTTGATAGTTACATGAAAATTAATCAGTCATGTCACCTTTCTTTAAATTGGTGGATAAAAAATGTTCAGGACAGCTACAAATTGATCTCACATGGAAAACCGAAATTGGTAATTTACACTGATTCCTCAATGGAAGGTTGGGGGGGCTATTGTGAGACTGATGGTAGGAAAACTAGAGGAAAATGGTCAATAGAAGAACAGGATTCTCACATAAACATTTTAGAATTAAAGGCATGTCAATTGACTTTAATGGCATTGTGTCAGAATACCAGTAAAACTCATATCAAGGTCTATATGGACAATACAACTAGTGTTTCATACATATCAAAATTTGGGGGAAAAAAGATGGAATTAAATAATATTGCCCGATCAATTTGGAACTGGTGCATTGAAAGACAAATTCATCTGACAGCTGCTCATGTGGCTGGGTCCTGCAATAAAGAAGCCGACCGGCTTTCGCGCAAATGCAATGATGATCTGGAATGGTCCCTAGATAAGTCAATTTTTGTCAAGATAAAAAACATTTATCCTTACATGACTGTGGATCTTTTTGCTTCTAGAATAAACAACAAAATTGATAAATACTGCACAAGGTACCCTGATTTTCAAGCATGGAAGATTGATGCATTTAGTTTTTGTTGGGACAAAATTTTTATATGTTCCCTCCTTTCAGTCTGATTACAAGAATTCTACAAAAAGTGGAAGAAGACCAAGCCACAGGAGTACTCATAGCCCCTCTGTGGCCAACTCAGTGTTGGTGGCCCAGCCTTCTACATCTTATATGGGGACCATGCCACCTACTCCCACCAACACAGACAATCCTGTCATTGCCTCACAAACCTCATCTACAACATCCCCTCAAAAAATTGAGGCTAGGTGTTTTTCCTATATCGGGAAGGCACTCAAGGCACAAGGAGTACCTACAAAAGCTCGGGAACTTATCCTTCAATCTTGGCAAAAATCAACAAAGTTGCAATACAACCGATATGTTGAACAATGGATACATTTCTGTGGGAAATGCCATGATCCCACTCGAGCAAATATAAACCTAATTCTAAAATTTCTTTCACAATTGTTTGAAAAGGGGACTCGTTATAGTGCTCTGAATACAGCTAGATCTGCTCTTAGTACTTTTATTAAACTTTGTAGTAATACAGATATCCATGATAATGGACACATTTCAAGATTTATGAAAGGATGCTTTAAGTTAAGACCAACTTTACCCAAATATACAGTTATTTGGGATGTTGACATTGTACTACGATTTTTTCGACAACAAAATTGTGTCACACTATTACAACTATCACAAAAATTATGTATGTTGTACTTATTGGTAACAGCTCAACGCTGTCAAACTTTACACTTGTTAAATTTGAATGATGTAAAATTTAATTATGATAAGAATCAAGTGACGATTCAAAATAGTTCCGTTCTGAAACAATCAAGACCAGGTTTTCAGCTACAAACAGTCAATTTAGTTAAATTCTCTGAGGAAAAGTTATGTTTTGTTAAGTGTTTAGAGGAATATTTACTAAGGACAGAACCTCTAAGACAAAGCGAGAGGTTAATTATTAGTACAATGAGCCCTCATAAAGGGGTTTCTCGCAGTACAATTAGTCGCTGGATAAAATCTGTTATGCAAAAAGCTGGATTAGGGAA
Organism: Fragum whitleyi; assembly: GCA_948146395.1. Classification (NCBI taxonomy): domain Eukaryota; kingdom Metazoa; phylum Mollusca; class Bivalvia; order Cardiida; family Cardiidae; genus Fragum; species Fragum whitleyi. The sequence goes on along the minus strand of OX411544.1, from coordinate 57,817,530 downwards.
TAACTATGCTCCTCACAGTACTAGAGCTGCCGCTACATCAAGGGCAAAACAAACAGGGGTGGATCTGGGTACCATCATAAAGACTGCAGGCTGGTCAAATGCTAAAACATTCGCCCGCTTTTATGACAAAGTCATTGAAAACCCAGCAACAGTTCAAAAAGCAATAATGGCGGGAAATTAATGGAATGTGATTGTTGTACATATGTATGTTTCTTTTACATGATTTCTACTGATGATGCTGTCTAAAGCTTGTGTAAATAAATATTTAAAACATCATTGGTTAGTTAAAATTGTAATTTCAAAATACAAGCTCTCAAATCTCTGTGGGGCCCATCAAGGGTTTATGGGAAGTGAAATTGAAAAATTAACCAAGACTTACCTTCGAAGATGGGAAGTTGAAGGTTGATTCCAATTTCACTGACCATAAACTCCTTGAGGGCTCACACACCCTCCCTAAACCCACCCAATGGGGAAAGTATTTCGAAATTATCAATAAATGTAATTACTTCTAAGCTCTATAAGTGAAATTATCAATATATAAAATAATGACATCCAAGTTTGATAATAATATTGCGGAACTCGGATTCGTTTATCTCTAAAACCTGATTACTGGCTGCTGGATTGCTGCGTTATCTCTGTGTGAGCCCTCAAGGAGTTTATGGTCAGTGAAATTGGAATCAACCTTCAACTTCCCATCTTCGAAGGTAAGTCTTGGTTAATTTTTCAATTATTTGTTTATCACAAGTCCAGATCAGCATTCTAATCTGTTTATCAACAACAAATTTAAGCTTATATGGATACAGACCGACAGTCTGGGTGGATATCTATATCAAAATGTAAATCTGAATGTCTCTAATGTATACTTTGGCCATTTTATTGACCCTTGTCATGCTAAATAAAAAAAACTTGTCAAAATTGTATTAAGGTAGTAGACCCGTAATAGTTCTGCAAAGTTTTGGTATTAATGAACATTAACAGTGTTAACCGAGGTTTCCTAATGATTTTCATTAGGAAACCTCGGTCAACACTGTGAAAGTTCACGATTGCCGAAATGTTGCGGAATCATTACGGGTCCACTACCTTAAAATCAAAGTCCTGAAAGCATTTGATGCACTTATTGTGAGTAGCAATTATAATTTGGAAATACAATTCTTCAATTTTTTCAGGTTTGAAAATAAAAATAAGGTGGCATAGACTTAGATCAGACTGCACATATGTGCAGGCTGATGTTTGTCTATACCTCTTGCCAATAAAAGAATATTTGGTGCTCAGCATGACAAGGGTTAATATTGTAAATTGGTGACAAAAATGTTGTAAAAAAAATCTTTACTCAAGCTGTGTTTAAGACATTTTGGGTGCCCACTGACTTTGTCCTTTTAAAACATTACATCATTAGGCAACCAAATTATCGTAAACACAGCCAAATCAAAAAGGTATATACAACATAACAGCTGCTAATGATTGACTTTGTCCATTCTATATATTGAAGGGTCAGCACAACACAATTGTAAGTGCCTATTAATATATAGGCTTTTACAATAGTGTTGCACTGACGCCTCCATATATAATAGGTGACCAAATTTTGCATGAATATACTTTGATTAACTTGTATTTACGACATTACGGCTGCCCAATGACTATCCATTTTATATATAAAGTTTATGGGTGACCAAATTTGCATTAACAAAGCTTGATCAAAATTGTATTTATAACATTTTGGTGGCAAAATGCCTTTGTCCATTTTTATATATCCTAGGTAAAGGACCAAAACATTGAAATACAGCTTCATCAAGGCTGTAATTACGACAATTTGGTCACCTACTGACAATAAACTTTAAAATTTCTTTGTCTAAAGTAACTCATAAAAAATAAATATTATTGACAAACAAGAGCTGTCACTGTAAGATGACAATGCCCCCGACACCGCTTTGATAGTAATAAGGAAGTTATGGCCAATGTTAAAGTTTTTGGACGGAATGACGGACGGACGGACAGACGGACAGACAGACGGACAGACGGACGGACGGACAAGTCAAATTTATGATGCCTCCCTATCGGGGGCATAAAAATATGAATGAATTGATCAATATTCAGTATCACTCATACACAATCAAAAATATTTTTAATTCCTTAGACTGGCAATATTATCCATATAATATGAGTGCTTTTAACCCTTATCATTCTGAACCCGGAAGATTCCTGCTTTGGCAGGAGCTATTGACAAACATCAGCCTGCACATTATGTGCAGTCTGATGTTAGTCTACACGACCTGTTTCTCACTTTCAAACCAGAATTATCAATAGATTTAGTTTTTCAAATAAAAATTGACCTACAGTTGGTATTTTCAGTACTTTTTAACCTTTGATATTGATAAAAAGTTTTAGCCAAAATTTATTCAGAATGACAATGGTTAAAGACCGATTCTGTAATTTACAAGCATGGTTTTCAGGAAATTGGCTTATTCAAGGGATAGGTAGCTTATGCCTTTAAGTAAATTAAGTCTGGCCTGATTTGGGAAGATAAAACTATAGTATTGCACAATGTCTGCAATCAGGCCTGTCTGATAGTCATCTAAGCCTATTTACGTAACAGGTTATCGCAAACAGTGATATGCTTGATTTGACTATCAAATAGACGGCGTATGACTCAAAATACAGAAAATTATAATAATTGTTATAGAATAAATTATATACTCTAAGTCATTTAGTACAATTTGCAAGGTCTATGCAAAACTGTTATAAAGGTATTATTATAGACACTGTATATGTTTGCTTTTTTTCTCGGAGACTACATTTTCATGCAAGAATTTTTCTTTAAATATTTTGCAGGATATATATCTTTTCTTCTTTGACAAGAAATCATAATAAAACACTATAAAATCACAGAATAACATTATAGTGAAAAGTTAAATCACTTGAAACAACCAATAAATCTTTTTTTCTTTTTTCATATTGCTGGAAATAACCAATTTCTTCTTTTTCCACAATTTTTTTTTTTAAATGTGAAAATCACAAGAACATAAAAATATAAGAATTATACATGAGAAACCTTAAATTGTTGGACATTTATGTTGCTTATATATAACAAATATTGATGATATGAGACCCATCATGCGAAAAGGGACCATCTGGGTAGCGCTTAGAGTGTCAACCCCAGTCAAACTGTGCAGACTGACTAGGGTCAAAACTTTTTGCAATGTGCTTATTTTCTGTATCTAGAATGATCAATCTACCTTCCAGTGAAAGAATTTTTGAAATGCGACCTCTGGTTGACCTATGCTTGACCCTATCTCTTTTTCAAATATTCATCTTAATAAGTTCCGAGATGGTCCCTTTTTTGCGTGACAGTCACATATTGATATTGCCAATATATTGATCTATTTTCAATATTGCTCACCATTGGTCAATGATATTTTCAATAACATAAACTTTTCTAATTCTAGGATTTATTTCATATCATCTTGGGGCTATTTTTGAAAAAAAAGTTAAACTGTACTATCGTAATAATATACTAATGATATTTCACTGTACCACCTATGGATTTTTGACAGACAATTTAGTCAGAAAAAGATATAGGTAAAAGCCATTAATCTACCCAACCATTAGCTGACCCAATTTTATGTCAATATTTATCATCAAGAGTGGGAAGTATTAGATAATTAAGCTTTGAAACTTTCTGCTCTTATACATTTCTTAAATACAAATCTAAAGTCAACAATCAATAAGGTCTATTGAAAACCAAGACTTTACAGTATACGATCAACATCTGACAATGGGATGTGACATAAGGGGCCATAACTCCTCATGAAACATTTTAGTCTCAATGACTTTTTACACAATGGTTGTTGATTCATCTGGTAAATTTGTTGTAGCAAGTCCATGGTTCTTTTCTTCGATACCAATGACCCATTTGTACAATGTATTAATGGGTCGTAAAATCTGTCTTAAAATGTTTTCATTTGATTTTGATCACTAGAAATTGTCAAGGGCTCTATTACAACAATACATTAAATGTGTATCCCCAATTTAAATTGAATTCTGGAAGGAAATCAGCATGTGGATTTTGCTAACCATTTCAAAGATACTTTTGCCCAACGTAGTATTAAATTCTTTTTGCAATGTGATATAAAATGATTATCCTAAATAAAAAAATGTTGCAATTTTAAAGGATAAGTTTCTTTTAACAAGCAATTACTCCTTTCACTAGAAAGATTTGAAACATATTTCGCTCTTTCTGGTTCAACAAAATCTGGAGTGTTCTCTGCAAAACTTATGTATTCGGACTAGACTTAAATTTAGTCAATTGGTAATGGATTCATGATTCTAATTTGATGGCTCAGCGCAAAACAGTTGTAACTCCCTATAAACGTATAGGGAGTTACAATTGTTTCTTGCTGAGAATATAGGGAGTTACAACTGTTTCGTGCTGAGCTATCAAACTCCTGCCATGTTTGTGGTTACCTCTTTCATCTACAGATTCTTTCCATCAGAACTGGTAAAAAATTTGTGCCTGGAAATGAGTTAACCCTTCCTCATTTTTTAGGGAATTCAAGAGGGAGCAGGCCACAATGACAAATGGATCTAATTTAAAAAAGAAACCTTGTAATTAGATTGAAAACATTATGGGCAAAGAAAATTATGTTACTTACGATCACTGTCAACAGAACTTTCAGAATCCTGTCTGCTGTAATAAGAACCTTCTCTTCTTGGAGTTAAAGTCTGAAATTAGATAAGTGAAATAACAATAAAATTCTTTATTTGTTAAGAATTAAACTCTAGATCATATGTAAACAATAGCATTTCTTGTTAAGTTGACTCAATAGCCTGTTTCCAAACAAAGTTGGATAATTCGTGCTGGGTACCAGGAGGAATACCTCGATTTTTTTCTACTGTCGACAACAAAAAATAAAATTGACGCTAACTATTTCTATGGCACTCGGAGATGATGGTATGGTCGCTACGAGCCATCTGACTGAGGTATACATCAGGGCGGATATCCAGAGGAGCCTTGAAATTGAAGGTTAGGACAGAATTTGAGATTTAGAAGACGGCAACCCACGAATTCTAATTACACGACCATCTTTTGTTTGTATTACCCTTAACTTACCCTGCACCTGTATATTGACATTATATATAGAAATAGGATAAAGGGTAAAACAGCTTGTTACATACGACCCACGCTCGATTGAACTCTGGTCAAGGGGGTCAAATCAACATTGACTGTTCAAAAGTAGATGAGTGGTTACCTCCCTTATCTCTTTTAACCATGGGAGTCTGTATATCAGTTTGGCGTTGTCGAATAGGAACATTTTCGATGCCAGGACCTAAAGATAAGTTTGTATGCAAGACACTGATAATCTCTGGCAGTCTTCTTCTCAGAATTACGCTCTGTCTAGGCGTGTTGTTAGTCATAGGCGGGGTGGAACAGAACCCAGGACCAACTGTGAAGCCCAATACCCGTAAAGCGACCCCACGAGCACCGGCTTCGGTGGATAACAACCAGTCAGTTCTGGACGCTGATGATTCTGGCGACATTCGCGTAACAAGAGCCCAAGAGCGTTCTAATGCACCAATTAATGAGACAGCCATTATGGAAGCATTGGCGGGATTGAAAACGGATATAAGACATGACATGGGGGAAATTAAGACTGGCTTAAGAACGCTCAACGATAAAGTCGATACAATCTCTGCTACATGTGACTCTCTGAAAGCAGAAAATAAAGAGTTGAGAGAACAAAATGAAATGCTGTGTAAGAAGGTTGACGACTTAGAGGCCCATATAGACAGTATTGAAGGACAATCGAGACGGAATAATTTGATCTTTCACGGAATTCCGGGACCGACAAATGAAAGCTGGGAAGAAAGCGAATCAAAAGTCCGTGATTTCATGGCTAACCAACTACATCTACCTTCCGCGGATATCATGGACCTAGAACGCGTTCACAGATTACGAATACCAAACAGGAAACGCGACGGCCCTATAATCGCTAAATTCTCGAGGTATAAGGACAGAGAGATTGTGATCAAACGGGCTAGAGACAATCTGGACAGTGAATCCCCATTTCGTGTGGCCGAGGACTTTACACCAAGGGTTCGTCATGCGAGAAAAGTTCTGGGTGAAGAATTGGTACGGGCGCGTAATAACAAATTGAGGGCCCGGATGAAATTCGATAAACTGATAATAGAGAATGATATCTATGTGTATGACCCCATTACTGATAAGCCCAAACGCACGGGGCGCAGATCTGATTCTAATCGATCAAGAGAAAGAAGGGATCAGATATCCTTCTCACAAAGATCAACCCAGCAAGCAATGCTCAGTGATAATGATGAAGAGTCGGATCATGATCCACCATTATCTCGAAGCATTATGAGCTAGGGAACAGGTCAAGGTCCCACGAATTATGTATACAATAATTTTAACGTAAGAAATGACGCAGCGCAGACTGTAGATAACCAAAATTCATTTTCGCTGTTTTCAATAAAAATTCTAACATGGAATATTGAAGGTCTTAAAAAATATTTAAATGATTTTGACATAATCCAGTAATTACAAAATTTTGATATTGTTTGCCTAAATGAGACTTGGTCAGATCAGGCGTCCGAATTCGATTCTTTTCTTACTGGTTTTATATGTTTTGATTGTGTCAGAACTAAAAAAGGTAAAAAACGCAATAGCGGCGGGATTTTGGTGTTAATTAGAGAAAACATTGCAAAATTATTGAATGCTTCTCGTATTTATAAAAACGTTGAAAATTGTGTATTTCTATATTGTAATATGTCTTGTTTTTCTAATGTAAGAGATACAGTATTTTGTTTTACATACGTATCTCCTGAAGGTTCTCCCATTTATTCAACTTCAGATGAAAAAGATGGTATCAAGATCTTACAAAGCTCAATAAGCAAGGCACATTCAGATTATCCTGAATGTGCCTTGTTTATCGCAGGTGATCTAAACGCTCGATGTAAAGATTTTCTAGACTATATACCAGACGACTCATTAGATGCAGTTTTCGGAAATTCAGACTATGATGGGGATGCATTCAACTTACCAAGAAAAACTAAAGATAATTTTCGATATAATAGTTTTGGCGTATCATTGATGGAACTCTGCTGTCTATTTGATGTTCATCTTTTGAACGGAAGAACCCCGGGAGATATGAATGGAGAGATAACATGTACAGCTAATAATGGTTGTAGTATTGTAGATTATAATATTGCTTCTTCTGATTTATTTCCGCATGTAAAAAACTTTCATGTAGAAGACAAGGATAATTCTGTTCACTTCCCATTATCATGCACTTTTGAATTCAAAGTGGCAGCCGCACCACCGTGCCCTAGAGCTAATACTCTTGCCGCATCACGTGAATCGCCAAGGCTAAAGTATAATTGGTCCGAACAAAAGTCCATAGGTTTCTATGATATCTTTAGACACGAACTCAACTTATCTCGCAATAATATTAATGTATTTTTGCAAACTAATGTCTCAAGAGCTGCCGATTATCTTATTGAAATTTACAAAAAAGCAGCCGTAAGTATGCAAGCAAAAATGTCATTTTCGACCGACAAGTACGAAACTGTCTCGCCATGGTGGAATGCAAATTGTGAACAAGCCAGATCCGTAAAATATGCAGCTCTTCGCAAATTCAGAGCTATTAATACTATTAACAATCTTAATGAATACATTACATATAGAAATCGTTTTAAAGCAATATGTAAAAGGAGTCGTTTAGATTACGAAGACCGACAGCGTAAAACCCTTGTAAATTCCAGGAATAACCCTAGTTTATTTTGGAAAACCATAAAACAGGGAAACTCTGCTCCAACAAAAAATAATCAAACAGACATCAGCGCAGCAGAATGGTATAAATATTTTAAAATGCTTTTCTCTGAAACTATTAACATTGACCCAGACCCAGAATTCAATTCAGAAAATGTTGAGAACAATAAGTTAGAAGCAGCGTCATATTTAAACGCGCCAATCAATGTTCAGGAAACTATTTCCTCTATTCAAAGCCTCAAAACCGGTAAAAGTCCGGGACCGGGTGGCATTACGTCTGAATTTTTTAAGTACACTTGCACTGAAATTGCACCTTTAATGACCGATCTATTTAACGCTATTTTTAGAACAGGGGATTTCCCAATGAGTTGGGGCAAAAGTATTATTTGTCCAATTTTTAAGAAAGGTACTCGGAAAGACCCAAATAATTATCGAGCTGTTTCACTCATAAATATCATAAGTAAACTGTTTACCTCGATACTTAATAAGAGATTAACATCTTGGTCTAAAGAAAACGATATAATAGACGAAGCTCAAGCAGGTTTTCGAGCTGGCTACTCAACGACAGACATTTTGTTTACATTGCAAGCTATAGCTCAGAAATATCTCACAAAACAAGGTGGTAGATTTTATTGCCTTTATATAGACTTTTCTAAAGCCTTTGATCGTATCAATCATGAAGCTCTATGGAGAAGTTTGCAATCTAAAGGTATCCATGGTAATATTTTACAAATTCTTAAATCTATGTACGGGAGACTATCTGCCTGCGTTCAAACCTCATCAGGACTGACGAGTTACTTCCCTTGTCTGGTCGGTACTCGACAAGGCTGTATAAGTAGTCCTCTGATATTTTCTCTATTCATAAATGATTTATCAACATTATTACGCAAAAATTGTCCTTCCGGAATTTTTATTACAAATGATATTCCAGATATCTTAAGTTTAATGTATGCTGATGACGTCGCAAGCTGTGCAGAAACTGTTTTCAAGTTGCAACAACAAATCAATTCCGTCGATACATTTTGCCGAAAGACCGGTATGCAGATTAATATTGATAAAACGAAAATCATAGTGTTTCGAAATGGTGGTCCATTACGTGACAATGAAAAATGGTTTTACAGAGGACAACAAATTGAAGTAGTTTCACATTATCGTTACATGGGATTACTGTTTACGCCTAAATTAAAATGGACTCGAGCAAAAACTACACTGGCTGCACAAGCAAAAAAGGCAATAATGTCTATTTTTAACTATCAGCGGAAATTTGGATTTTTTGATCACAATGATGTCTTTAAACTTTTCGATTCAATGGTTCAACCTATTCTCTGTTATGCCGGAGAGATATGGGGATTTGAATATGCCAATCAGATAGAATCTGTTCATGCACAATTTTGCAAGAGATTTTTAGGTTTACCCGATTTTATCAATAACAGTATGGCTCTGGGGGAATGTGGACGACTGCCACTTTGTACACTATACTACACTAAAGTAATAAAGTATTGGTGCCGTATTTTAACTATGTCAGAATACAGATACCCAAAGAACTCGTATCTTATGCTTAAACAACATGATGAAAATGGTCGTACAAACTGGGCAACCAATGTCAAAAATATGTTATTTCGTTATGGCTTCGGTTTCGTCTGGATCTCGCAGACCGTTGGTGATACAAATTCTTTCATATCTGAATTTAAACAGAGAGTAGTGGACTGTGCCACTCAAACTTGGCGTGAAGATATTAACTCATCCAGTCGTTGTCATGTATATAAACACTTTAAAACTCTTTTGAATGTTGAACGCTATTTAACATATGAATTGCCATTTTATTTAAGGAAAGCCATGTCAAATTTCAGATGCGGAAGCCATTACCTAAATATTGAAACAGGCAGACAAACTGGAGTAGATCGAAACCTTCGCTTTTGTTTGTTCTGTAGAGATCGAGAGGGAATCGAAGTCGTCGAGGATGAAATTCACGCTTTCTTTGATTGTATGCTTTATACAGAAATTCGTACACAATTTTTAGGGCGCCTTGTTACAAATACAAGAAATAAAGAACGAGAATTTATTAGAATTATTTCAACCAAGGATCAGAACATTATCAAAAGTGTTTCACTGTTTGTCTATCAATTAATCAAGACACGCAAAAATTTGAATTCTCAATAATGTGCACAAGCAATTTCTTCATTTGCAATAATATTTTCTACACAGAAAAAAAAAATGTGAAATTAAATTCACTTAAAATTATCGTTTGCGGCACCTTTGAATTTGGACAAGTCTAAACTTTCGCCCTCTGGAACTGATTTAAGATAACATCGTTCTAAGACTATAATACTTAAGAGATATGAATAAATTGACATCCCTATATCAATATAGTTAAAACCGAAACTTCAACATCAACTGTTTTCAATAATTATTGTACTTCTCTTTTTTTCTTTTCTTTCTGGTACTCAGTATGTTATATGTATATTGTTAAATTGGAATTGTGTTATGGGCCGGTGGCCTAAATCACCAATAAATTAGTTATAGTTATAGTTAGCTTTACAACTTGACAATATTACAATATTAGATAATACAATATTAGATCACCTATGGCACACTCAAGTCTTTTAATCCTCCAGTGAACTTTCAATAAGCAATCTGCCTTGGTGACTTAGTGGTAAATGCACTTGTCTTGTGATGTGGAGGTCCGTGGTTCAAGCCCCACTGTCACCAGGGTGTGTTTATGGGCTAAACACTTAATAGCCAGCCCCAGTTCACCCAGCTGTAAAACTGGGTAGCAGTGGTTTTAAACCACTGCCTTTCTCTCTCAGGGACACAAAAACACCAGGATTGAGTGTTAGAGAGTGATTCTATAAGCTTAAACTTTTGTCAATGGAACTAAAATAAAAAAGTATAAACTAAGAAGCAATTTTCCCTTTTTCGCATTTTTTACAACATGGGATGGTTTCTATTCAAACTGCGCCCGCTTATTATTGCGGTCTGCAATTTTTCTGATTTTAATCTCAAATTTCAAAATATTTGGAAAGGGTTAACAAAGTGGTTTTTTTCACTGAAATGAAAATGTTTTCATCTAAAATGGCGTATTTACAAAATTCTTTCATCACTAATAGTGCAATGACATCAGCTTTCAAAAATTGTTATATGAAAAGGGTTTTAACCATGTGACTCAAATGCACTTTGACAGCTCAATTGGATTTCTTTAATCCACCTATCGTTGGAATTTGTCTGTTTTCATTATAGCCTTGCTATTTTTTCTAATTCAAAATTAGTTTCTGCCACTTTTTTTTTAATTTGACCAGCCAAAATTTTATTGTTTGGTAGTGGATTAACAAGGTTTACATTGTACACAGTACTGTAAAAGTGAAGAAGTGTTGTCTAAAATCAGATAGTCAACAAATAAAGCCATTGAAAAAATCCCTGTAGTGTAAAGGTAGATAAATCAATTAAGATTTATAGATGGTAAAACTTACTTATTTCCCTTGTCGAAGTCTAACATATCTAACATTTACATTTTTTCAAGTATAGTATAACTTAGTTTTTAGCTCTTAATTTTTTTTTTACCAACTAACGCATTTTGACACTTGCCAGAAATCAAATACAAACGTTTTGTCTTTCAATATCAATTTGAATCATCATGTTTATTTGTGCCCCGTAATTCAAGTACTTAATTACAGCTTAACACAAAGACTAAACAGAAATGTAACAAGGGAGAAGAAACATTTTTAACAATATGTATGAGATAAGAATATGAAAGCAGTGTTTCTGCTCTACATCACTAAGATGGTCAATGTTTTGGACACAACAGCATGATCATTATGATCCCTTAGAATTAACCCTTTCCTTTTTTACAAAAATTTGGACCTGTCCAAATTCAAAGGTTTTGCAGACGAAAATTTAAAGTGGATTTAATTTGAAAAATAACCATCCAGTAGGGTAGAAAATAGTTATGGAAAAAGAAGAAATTGCTTGTTAGAAGCAATTTCTTCTTTTTTCACAATGTTTTCTCAATCAAAAAATCACAGACACATAAAAAGCAGGGATTAAACAGCAAAGGGTTAATAACCAACCTTTTCTGCTGTATCACATTTTTTCTTTGGGGTCTTTACAGAAAACTTTTTGTTATAAATAACGCATCACCTTCTGAGGTTACTTTCAAAACATTTTAAGCAGGAATGATAGAATGTTTCCCCAGTGTCATTCTTGAAGATTTCTATAGATAACACATGAAAGAATGATCAAATATTCATACAGCATGGGTCAATCAGACATGGTTTCTTTTGTTAAATAATCCCTTTGCTTTATAATTCAAGGATTTTGTGCCACTGAGATTTTCTTAACTTGAGAAAATATTGTAGGAAAAGAAGACCCTGCATGTAAAAAAGCATTTTCTCCTTTATTCACAATACATGTAATTCCTTCTACATTACCAGGATGGTTGAAAGTCAATTTTAAGGCACATTTCATTGTTTTCTGCAATCTCTCTCCATTTTGATCCATCTTAAGGCAGTTGACCCATAATAGTTCCGCAACATTTTAGAACTCATGATCTTTCACAATGTTAACCAAGGTTTCCTAATGAAATCATAAGGAAACCTTGGTTAACACTGTTAAAGTTACTGACTTCCAAAATGTTGCTGAACTATCATGGGTCCGCTACCTTAAGATTTTGAACATAGGTTAGGGTTAATGGGATACAAATGAAAAGAAGATTTCATAACGTATTTCTCCTAATAAAAGCTCCCGGGAGCTATACATAAAATGGTTAGGGAGCTTTTACAAGGTGGGCGACACCTCCAGGGTTTCGCAAAAGAGAAATGAAGAGAAGATACATTTTTAAGGTTGATCATACTCGTAACTGTTTGAGAAAAAAAAGAAGAATTAATAAGTGTAAGATTGATAGGCTTTATGTTAAACTGAGTGAACAAAAATATATTTTCACGAGTGTTGATGCTACGAAAGGAAATATAGCGTTTGATGTTCCATTTAAAAAAGGTTATCCTATTCCTTAAGGGCAAAAATAAAACGAAATGCGGAAATTGTAGGATTGTTTCTTAAAAGCACGTCATTTCGCACGCGATTGCATGGCAACGTCGATCATGACGTCATGTGTATATGTCTTGCTTAGATGAGAAATACACACATTCGGACCCTTTTTTCTCTTCAAAACGAATTTTCCCAGACAAACCAACTAGCTGTAGACCTAGATGGAGATGTAACTATTATCAAACTTTATCGTTCAGATTTGTCTGCCCTCAAATCACGGCTATATCCGGCAAAATTGTTTGTTTTATTGGTGTAGAACATTTCGTTCCAAAGGAATCAAACAAAGTTTGATTAGTTCTTCTCTTCGTTCCTCTATTTAATATGCATTTTTTGATTGACAAATAATTCATTAAATTCATGTCTTTTAGGCCTTTTCCTATAATTTGAGGTGAATTTCCTCTAAACAATCATATAAATGATTGTTAAGAGGAAATTCACCTCAAGTCAGAGAAGAAGTCTTTATAAGCTCATAAATTTTAGGCATTTGAAGTGGGTTTTCTGAGTAAAAAAAAAAAGTTGAGGTGCTACTATTAGGAAGGGCCCTATTATTAGAGGAAATACAGTAAAACTATTATACCACACACCTGACAGTTCTAATCTTGACAGACAGTCTCTCACTTAGTCTAGATCTGTGTGCACTTGCGACTCAGGTATCCAGTATATTTAGAACACTATCTGGGTGGGAAACTCATTTAACCCTTTGCTGTTTAATCCCTGCTTTTTACGGGCCTGTGATTTTATGATTGAGAAAACATTGTGAAAAAAGGAGAAATTGCTTCTGACAAGCAATTTCTTCTTTTTCCACACTATTTTCTACCCTACTGAATGGTTATTTTTCAAATTAAATCCACTTTAAATTTTCGTCTGCAAAACCTTTGAATTTGGACAGGTCCAAAATTTTGTAAAAAGGGAAAGGGTTAAAACCATCAATCATCTCTTACAGATTATTCTACCTGATTATATTTATTTTTATTTATTTTATTCTGAAGTAGAAAGAAACGTGAAAGAAAGACAATAAAATGGGTATTCAGAATTTAGGAAGGCAAGAGAGCTGCTTACCTGGTCTACAGATGGAGTAGGTTTTTCCGGAGTTTAGATTGAAATATTTCAAAAATGCTTGAAGAAACTCAAAGTTCAGTGTACTCATTGAAATTGTCTTGTCTTGATAAATACCCACAATATAGGGATTTATTGAGAAATGAATATATCAGATTGACATTTACCGTCTTGGAAACCTGTATTTCTGTGTCTTAAGTATCTCTTGTCATGCTGAACCCTGGATAATCCTGCTTTGGTGGGAAGTAAAGGCATAGATCAGCTTGCATGTATGTGCAGATTGATCTTGGTCCATGCCACCTTTTTTTTCCTTTTTAATCAGAAAAGTTTTTAAGTTTTATTTTCAAAATAAACAGATTCACAATTAGTGCATCCAGTGCTTTCACACTTTGATTTTCTTGCAATTTTAACTGTATTATTTAGCATGACAAAGGTTAAATTTGCAGCAAAGATAAGTCAGCTGGAAAGATAAGTCAACTTCGAAACAAAAATGTAGTCTATGTCCTTTAGCAATAAGTTTATTGTTTCGATTCATTACAATATTGTCTTATCAGCTGTGTATTTCTTTTTATTTTTTTCATTGATTTTTTCTTTATCTTTATTTCTTATTTTCATTATTATCCCATGATTTTGTATATTGATAAGCAAATTCACATAGGGACTGTCTCTGGAGATTTGAAAAAAGTGACAAAACTTAATCAAACTGAAATTATTATTTACATTTCATAAAACAAAGTTTTTCACTGTATAGGACATACTTATGTGTTGTCCTAGTTGTTCAATAAGCTTTAATCTAAAGTAGACAAAACTTTTCTAAGAAGAGTGCCCACAAAAATGCCTTTTCCCATCAAGATTGACCCTACATAAACCTTTTAATGGTAGACAACTCTTACTCAAATTTAATCTGATCTAGACAAAAATTTTCTAAGAAGAGTGCCCACAAAAATCCTTTTTCCCATCAAGAGTGACCCTACATAAACGTTCTAATGGGAGACAACTCTTACTCAAATTAAATTCAGTTGTTCTTGTTAATCTGTTGGAAAATTATTCTACTTCACCAACTCCCAGACAAAAACTTTCTTGGGAGAAAAAAAAGAGAAAGAAACTGCCAAGGAAAAAAGTATGTGTGGGAGAAATTAGTAGTTACTCCTTATTTAGACCTCTGCATTTAAATATCATTGATCCACCCCTACAAAATCCCACTTTTAAACACCTCTGGAGAAAAAAGCCCAAGAAAATATTGTGGAAAAAAGGAAATTTCTTGTTACAATATTTTCTTCCTATAAGATAATGGTATGTCAACCCTTGTCATGATAAACCCAGTATATTCCTAGATAGGCAAAGATCAGTCTGCACATAAGGATTTCCCTTCTTAAACCAAAGAAAAGTTTAAAAATTATATTTCAAGGTAAATACTGATTCACAATAAGTGCCTCAAGTACTTTGAGCAATTTGATTTTATGGCAATTCTGCCAAAGTTTTAATCTAGCATGATAAGGGTTAAAATTTCAGTAAGTTAACCTAAAACTTCTTTTAACCCTTTACATGCTGAACCCGGAATATTCCTGCCTAAGCAGGACCTATAGACAAACATCAGCCTGCACATATGTGCAGTCTGATCTTTGTCTATACCACCTGTTATTCCTTTTTTTGAAATCAGAAAAGCTTGAAAATTTAATTCAAATTGAACACTGCCTCCAATTTAGTGCATTCAGTGCTTTGAGCACTTTGATTTTTTTTTTTCCAAGATATTTTTTTCAGCATGACAGGGTTTATATTTATCAGTCTTAAATGTTGTTGTTAATCCAAGAGTATCAATAATTAATCCCTGATTAGACACTTCAGTGAAGTTGCCTACCATAGGCATATTTAGCTGGGTCAGTTTGTTCAAATACTTTTGCAGTTACATAAGAAATCTTACATTAATTACCTTTTGAAAATGGTCATTTCAATTTCATTTTTTAACCAAAACCTACTGGTTTCTTTGTCTTTGTTGGACACGTCTAAACCATCTTCATACTTTTTTGCTCCTATGCTCTCACTCTATAACTATTTTGCCTAAAACCATGAAACTTTATACAACTGTTACTAATTTGAATCAAGGTGTCTTTTTGTGTAGGGATTGTGGCTTGTCTAAGGTCAATGCCACAATTCAACCTTGATAAATACACAGAAATTAAGAGATTCAAAAAGATTCCTGCCAGCAATACCCGAAAGAAAGTTAGGCAGTATAGACAGATAGATAGATAGATTCAATTTCAACTCAACAAAAAAGGACCTTACAAATTTTATCACAAACATCAAAGGTCAAGGTAAAAGATACAAAAAGTGAGTTTTCTTCTCTAGCAGTCTTTTTACTAAAGAGACAAAAAAGTGCTGATTGGTTGTAATTGTACGCAAAGTTGCAGACCTATTACACTATCTATACCTTTTTAGTTCAAACTTCTTTCAGGACAGCAAGATGAAGACATTTTTCTTATTCATGGAGGTGTGAAAATCAAAACCTTACCTCAATTCATGCATACTGATCCCCCCCCCCCCAAAAAAAAAAAAAAAAAAAATCATGAGATTGATTTCTTTTAGGACTAAGTTATGCTATCTACTCCATATTGTTTTCATTGATGTATGAAATAATTTTTTCTGTCATTCAGAATTCACAAATAGATAAACTCATTTTAAATTAAACCATGAAAATGTACAGTAAACCTCCAAATCTAGATATGAGCTTATGCATCATGAAGGGCCTACCCTAACAGTCATCACACATCCTGTACCACGGTATTTGATCTTAAGGTAGTGGACCCATAATAGTTAAGCAACTTTTCGGAAGTAATGCACCAGGGATTTTCTAGTAAAAGGATATGGAATCCCCTACTGTTAGGGAAGACTGTTCTTATTATTTCAAGGAAATACAGTATTTCTACTCTAGGTACATTTTCTTAAAGTAGAATTCAATGGGTCAGGACTCATGATCTCTCATTAGTTATTCCATGAGTTTTTACTTCAAAAGACTAAAATCTGTATTCAACATTCCAGTATTAAGGTAGTGGACCTGCAATAGTTCCGCAACATTTCAGAACTAATGATCTTTCACAATGTCGACTGAGGTTTCCTAATGAAATCATTAGGAAACCTCAGTCGACATTGTTAAATTTCATTTCTTCCATAACATTCAGAAACTATTATAGGACCACTACCTTCATTTAAGTTGGTCAGATAAGTAAAGAGTATAACCTACCCCTGTTTGATCTCCCCAGGAAAATCCCTTTCTTTTCATCGCCTGTCTTCTTTTCAAAGTGACACTCTTTTCTTCAGCCATTTTCGGCAGTTTTAAATTCTACTTTCCTTTTCGATAATCTCACATCAAACTTCACAAACTTAAACTCCAATCAATGCACAGTGAATAAAATCCAAGTTGGCATGTACCTGTAAAACGAAGAGTCTCCCTTATAATTTCATACATATTTCACACACATATTAATTTGACACTACCAAAACATGAATTAATAATATAATATAGGAAGTTGAAAGGTCAGTTGCCCAATAAAAAAGTTTAATGAACTGTATTAAAATTCCTTCAGTATTCAATTACACCGTTGTAGTATATTAGGTATTGAATAACGCTTTCAACAATTATCATTTACAATATATCCAAGAAATTTCTTAGTCCTTTATTCACTATTTGGCTCCAAGTCCTGAAATGCCTTTTCTAAACTATTGTGAAGGCCTATAACAAGGGGTTAGCCCAACACCACTGTAAGTGCCTATATACTTATAGGTACTTACAATAGTAATGCACTGACAGCTCAATATGTTTATATGCACTGACAACTGTTTTGCGCTGAACCTACCAAAATGACATAATCCACTCTTGAATTTAACATGATTTATACTAAGTAATTGGTAAAAAGATTCTCAAGAGGAGCAAAGTTCATAAATACATATTTCCGAACTTGAATTCCATTTCGGCCCTATTAAATCAGCTTTCATTTTTTTTACAAATTTATGATTTCAACAGGAACTGAACATTCTTAACACTGTATTTTCTGTATGTATATAAATTGAAGCTTTTTCCTAAAGAATTTTACAAGCACAAAGAATAATGTAATCTAATATCGTGTACACCTCATATTATTCACATGTCACTTATTTCTTACTTCCGAATTTTGTACATATTATAGCTGACAGAGTATTTAAAAACGACACTTTTCTGTAATCCCGTCTTAAGATTCATTCATACTCGGTGAAACATCACATTCAGAAAACCATCAACCCATCGATATTATTACAGTATTACGACAACCCACTTATTTACGAACACTTGCATACTTCTAACATTATCTAGTGTTTACCTTTCTTGTACAAGTAAAATGCATGAATTCAACGTTTTCTCTTTAAGGTCATATCTCACGGTTAAATATATGAGGCAATCTTTTAGAGTGATTTATTTATTCTATATTTGTATTAAATAAAAAAACACTTCTTCATTTTCTTATTAAAACCTTACATTTTTTAAGAGGATACAAGAAAAGAAGAATTGCATGTAAAGCAATTTCTTGATTTGAAGACAATAAAATTTATTGTAAAATATCTATCATTAACAAATGCACTGTGAAATAAAAATTGAATCCAGCAGACATCAGGCAAAAGCAAACATTTTTAAAACAAATCAATATAAAGGGAAAAGACTATTCTTCAGAAATTCTGCCAAAGGGCCATGGCATTTGTTTCAACCCTGTTAATCATGCACAATTTGAACAGGGTCAAAATTGTAAATGCATATTGAGATGTCTGAGCAAAACTATTGCAAATGCCTTTAAATTTACAGTCACTTACAATAATTTTGTGCTTGCTTCTTGAAATATGTACAGTATGTTCTTACAGCAGTTATCATTTAAACACACCAACAGTTCATTAAATTTGATCAGCAGCATATCGAAGTGATACAAAAATGTATCAACGTAAATAGAAGGTATGTAAATCAAGGGAAGAGTTTCAAAGTGACATGTCATGGTATTTGAACACAGGAAAACATCACTCCACACACCCTTATATTTTTACGAAAAACAATCCAGGAGTTCAGTGCAAAACTAATGTAAGTGTCTGTAAGTGACCCTTTGAACTATTACAGCATAAGACTTCCAATCTGAGTGTCATGGGTTCAATCCCTGGTGGCAGCAAATATCATTTCCGACGTCTGTCTCTCACTAATCAGGGCTTGAAAATTCTACTCGTCCGCTCGTCCTGCATGATTTTTTCCTTCTTTGTCTATATAACCAGGACGAGTGGATTTTGCAAAATTTCACTTATGAAATTAATGTATCACTATATTTTCTTATATAGCAGGACGGGTAGTAATTTCAAGAATTTTCAAGCCCTGCTAATGGGTAGATAATCGTAAACCTATGTGAGATAGCAGTCGGAGGCTAGGAAAGGGTGTAATGGTAGTACAGGTGAAAGAAATACAAGGAATCCATTGTTAGGTGCTCTGGCCCATGCGATATAACTGCGAAATTGTTGAAAGTGGCGTAAAACCCATTCAATCAATCAATCAATAAAACTTATACAATAACTATCCAAGAAGCTAGCACCAAACTATTGTAAGTGCCTTTGAGTTTATAGGCACTTACAATAGTTTTGTACTCACTCCTTGAGCAATAACTAAAATAATCTTTTGAGTTTAGGTGCAAAAGTATTGCAAGTACCAAAAGATACCATATATCAGCACTTACAATACTTTTGCACTTATCCCATGAGCAATAATCATAAATGTAACAATCCAAGGAGTTGGAGCAAAACTATTGTAAGTGCCTAAATAGGCACTTACAATAGTTATGTGCTTATCCCTTGAGCAATTTTCAAAATAACGATTCTATGGGTTATAGCAAAAAGTTGATTGAATGGAGTTTTACGCTGCTTTCAACATTTTTTCAGTTATATCACAGCTGCTGGAGCACCTAACAATGGTTTTCTGGTAATTCTCTCACCAGTACAACCACCACATCCTTTCCTAGCCTCAAGCTGCTATCTCACATACGTTTACAATTATAACCTATTGATAACCCATATAGCACAAGACGTGGGGTCAGTACAACACTATTGTAAGTGCCATAAGTATATTGGCACTTACAATAGTTTCGCACTTATCTCATGAGCAATAATCATAATAACAATTCAAGGAATTTAAGTAGAAAAATATTGCTAGTGCTTTCTATACTAGCACTTACAATATTTTTCCACTGACCTCTTGAACCATAATCATAATAACATGGTGTCACCTCATTTTATATCCATGGTCAACTAATACGGTAGTTACGTCACCTTATTTCACGTCCATGCCTCATTACGAATTCAACTATGTATGCAGAAGTTATTATGTCACATCTAGCACTTACACACACAGGTAGATTATTAATTCAAGTAGGCTTTTTTTTCTTCCTGCATCTGAAAAACATATAACATTTCTAGTTTTTAAATATTAAGTATTGTTCACGCAGTCAGATTCATATCAAAAGCAGATCAAGCAAATCTTTTGGGAAGGGAGGGGGGGGGGGGGGGGGGGGGAGAAGGGGTTTTGCCAATTCTAATGTTATTTTCTTAATATATTCCAAAGTTGGCCAGTAAAATGTTATCACTACAGCTTTGATTGTTTTAGCTGTAGTAACAACACTGGCTGCCTGTTCACTGACCAATATTAATTAATTCTTTGATTTTATTTTGATTTTGATTTCTGACTTGAAATGCATCCCCTTCTCTGAATACATGCAAGAAAGGCAATAGTTGATACAAACAGTCCAACAATTGCAATCGGAGGACAGAAATCTGTATTGAGAAAATAACTTTTTCCAAGAGGAACCCTTTTTCCATGACAGCCAGTATCAAGTCTACAACAAGTAGATACCAAAAAGAATTCATAGCTTGTTGTAAAGATAATTGAGCCTGTTCAGGACATTTCCAACAATTTGAAATGTTCGAGAGATGCATACACTAGGCAGCGTAGACAGCCACGAACTGTGAATATAAAGTTACCTGATGGTCTACAGATACTTTGAGACCTTATCTATCTACTAAAAGCAAAGTAAAGACTCTGGTCAGACTGTGCGGATGCACAGGCTAGCCAGATTCTTTGCTTTGCACATATTTAAATTGTTAAAAATCTCACGCAGAGGCTCAATAAATACCAAAATAAAGTCCATGTTTTGTTGTTAAATGCAGCACACAATGCCAGTGAGAGGACAATTTAATCAGAGATAACTTTTTCCAAGAAGCACCCTTTTTCCATGACAGCCAGTATCAAGTCTATAACAAGTAAAAAGCAAAGAGAAAACTAAGCTGGTTGTTTAATTAATTCATACCCAAATTTAGTCCATGTTTTGTTGTTGAATGCAGCACATAATGCCTGTGAGAGGACAATTTTATCAGAGATAACACAATAACTTTCCAATTAGTGTATCCCAGGTCAGATTACCCAGCTTGCTTGTTCAGATAAGGGGAGACAGTCAAGTGCCCTGATAGGATAATTACCTTCCATTAATTACAGAATTACCTTTACTTTTGGACAACAGCTCTGCCTTAATGGAGAAGACCAATAATAGTTCTGCAACATTTTGGAAGAAATGATCTTTAAAGGACCTTTAAAGATCATTTTTTCCAAAATGTCCTTTAAAGATCATTTCTTCCAAAATGTTGCAGAACTATTATTGGTCTTCTAGGTGATAACTCAGGTTTCCTACGGTTACGTGTGAAAGATCATTACTTCAGAAAAGTTGCTGAACTATTATGGGTCGACTACCTTAAATAATTTCAAATAAATGAATCTGAGGGAAATGATAATTTTCTTGTTATGGTTGAACACTAAACTTCAAAAAATGTTAACCCTTGTCATACTGAACCCAGAGTATTTCTGTTTTGACAGGAGCTATATTTAAATATCAGCCTGCACATATGTGCAGTCAGATCTTAGTCTATACCACCTGGTTTTCCTTTTTCGATCAGTAAAACTGATTTTAAAATTATTAATTGAATAAAAACCATCATTTTGAAAACAAATACTGGCTCACAAAAAGAGCATCCAGTGTTTTCAGCACTTTGATTTTAAATATTCTTGATTTTTAAGAAATTTAGCCATGTTTTTAATTCTGTGCAGGCTGGTCTTAGTCTATTCTGTCTGTCAAAGCTATGTGAATACCAGGATTATAGCATGAAGGGTTAAATTACGAATTCTTTAGTTTTTCTCTCTATTCTAATTATTTTTACTAGAAAAAAAAAGAAGACAAATTATCCTGCAGAGTGCACATACAGATATGGTACAAATTAAGTTAAGTGCAACCTGTTCATGGATAGATACTTAGCTATTAACAAGCAACTATCAACCAGTAATGGTCCATTTTGATCACTATTTATGACAAGATGTCAATATAATGACAAGTTTGAAGTGATTACTATCATTATTTTGAAATAATCCACATGCCCTACTTACCTTTATTTGCTGTTATACCAACTGATCTTGTCTGTCTCTCTGTTATATAGCCTTGCTGAAATAATGATTAACTTATGCCATACTAACGCCAAGGGCGTAACTCCCATAACCCAATTTATGCAAGTGCATAATAGAAATAATCCCCTGTTAAAAAATAATGTTGATGAATGATCATAACATTGAAACTACAGCTTATTGAAGCTGTAGTTACGATGTTTTGATTATTCACCAACGCTCAAATCATAAAAATGGAACAGACAGAGGGTATTCATCTTTTGCCATAGTCCACATTTGGCCTTTATCCTATATATTCTTTGCTTGTCACCTTCTGAGTGCGTATGAATTTCAATGTCCTGAATATGCCTATGCTAACGCCGCCCCTAAATATCACTTGACAAAACTGCATTCTTAACCCTTTGCTGTTTAATCCCTGCTTTTTACGTGCCTGTCATTTTATGATTGAGAAAACATTGTGAAAAAAGAAGAAATTGCTTCTGACAAGCAATTTCTTCTTTTTCCACACTATTTTCTACCCTACTGAATGGTTATTTTTCAAATTCAAAGGCATTTTAAATTTTCGTCTGCAAATCCTTTAAATTTGGATAGGTCAAAATTTTGTAAAACAGGAAAGGGTTAAAGTGCTGAAATCACTGGATGCACTTATTGTGAGTGTTTATTTTTTTAATGTAACTTTTCTGATTTAAAATTGAAATCAGAAGGTAAAGACTAAAATCGGACTGTATATATGTGCAGGCTGATCTTTTTCTATCCCTTTATCCTAAGCAGGATGGATGACCAGCGCCAATAACCCATGTTTTCCCTCCAGCCCTGCATTTATTGATAGGCTGCAGAAGCATTTTTGTGTAAGAAAATATTACCCAACTCGCCCCCTCTGCTCTTATGGGGATTTGGATGGTCTTAACATTGTCACTACAGCTTTTTTTCAAACTGATGATACTCTTAAAGTCATATCAACATACATTTTATCACCTATACCAGCCCTGCTTCAGGATGACAAAACTGTGTTGTTTTTTCAAATTATATCCTGCTTTGCATTTGCATGTGCCTATAAAGTGGGGTATAGATCTAATTTGCAAACAGTTTACATGGTTTTGTAATCCTGAACGCAGTGCAGGGAGCCCCTGAACAAGGGCCTAACTTTCAGTGCGCACATTACGCAAGTGCATAATAGAAATAAATAGAAATAGATCTAAATCCTCTTTCAAAACTTTTTTGTTGATGAATTATCATAACATTGAAACTACAGCTTATTCAAGCTGTAGTTACCATGTTTTGATTAGTCGCAAATGCTCAAGTCATAAAAAAAGAGTGATTGGATGGCATTCTTCCACATAATATCGTCCTTATACTATTTTTCATTTGGCAAATGCTAAAATCCTAGCTAGACCTATGCTGAACCTCCGTAGACAGAGCTTTCCGTCTGACCTAGTCGGGAATGTGTTTAGTTCTCTTTTTTTTCACTTCTCACCTATTTCAATTTTCTGTCATATTCGCCTTAAGCATGCAAATACAAATTTCGAAATTCTGCCCCTGCCCACGATTTCTTTGCTATTGGAAGGGTGTCCATTTCAGTTTTCCCGCCTCCAGAAGAATCACGCGATAATTCATAGACTGGTTACGTATTAAACCTTTACTAGGGCCGTAGTCTGGCTCCAAGGCGAGTGCATATTTCCGTTTATTTATCGTCGCTACCGTAGCACATGCCCATATGAGCGACGCCCCAAAAGACGGTTAGTTGTTACGGGGGATAGTGCAAGGATACATGACGAAACTACTACTGAGATCCGGCATGGTTCTTTTACGTGCTCGGTGTAAAGCACCATCTCACGGGGCCTCGGCCAAGTTTAACGTCTAATCCGAAAGACAATTAGTTTGTTAGTGTGGGCAAAGCTCCTTTAAAATTGATCGTGAAATTTTGATTGACCCCCAAATATGGGCGTGGCAGTGCGGGGCAGTTTTTAACCCTGAAATCTTTAAACATCTTCTCCTCAGTAACCATTGGGCTGATTTCAACCAAACTTGGCAGAAATATTCCTTAGGTGACCCTTCTCATAACTTGTTCTTGAAATTTTGATTGACCCCCAAATATGACCGTGGCATAGCGGGGCAGTTTTTGACCCTTCAATCTTTAAACATCTTCTCCTCAGTAACCATTGGACCGATTTCAGCAAAACTTGGCAGAATTGTTCCTTGGAAGAACCTTCTTAAAACTTGTTCATGATATTTTGATTGACCCCTAAATTTGGGCGTGGCAGGGCGATGCAGTTTTTGACCTTGAAATCTTTAAACATATTCTCCTCAGTAACCATTGGTCCGATTTAAACAAACTTGCAGAAATATTCCATGGGTTACCCTTCTCAAAACTTGTTTGTGAAATTTTGATTGTCCCCCAAATATGGGCATGGCAGGGAGGGGCAGTTTTTGACCCCGAAATCTTTAAACACCTTCTCAGTTATCATTAGGCCGCTTTCAACCAAACTTGGCATAAATGTTCCTTGGGTGACCCGTCTCAAAACTTGTTTGTGAAAATTTGACTGACCCCAAACTATGGGCGTGACAGGGCTGGGCTTTATTTTGAGCCCGAAATCTTTGACTGACATCTCCCCCTGAACGACTTGGCAGATTTCAATGAAACTTTAAAAAAACAAAAATGTTCCTAGGGCTGGCTATATTTGATTGCAAAATAAGGGCGTGGCAGGGAGGGCCTTATTTTGAGCCCGAAATTTTTGCCAGAAAGTTTCTTGGGTGAGATCCACTGGACCAATAAAATGCAGGTGAGCGGTTTAGGGCCAGTCTGGCCCTCTGTTTTGTTCTGTTTTGTCCGCGTGTGTGCGTTTGTTCGTGTGTGTGGGGTGGGGTGGTAGAGAAATGTATTATAGAAAATCAAAGTGACAAAAAAAAAATACCCTTTAGCCTCTTTACATCAGTTATCGAAGATTTGTAAACCGAATGCATGTATGATTTGAAATAAAAACATATTAATTCGAATATGATTTTAAAATTTGAACTTATTGTATTGATAAAGAGGTAGATAGATCTATATGTCCAGTCTAATGTGATGACTAAAGCATAATCGAAGTTTTGGAAACGATCCAGACAACACTGTTAGATGTGGTGTTCCAAGACCAACACCGTTTAAGCTGCCCTACGTTCTGGATGTAAAAGCGTTTGCTGATCGTTTTTTATTGTATCTCCACCCCGCTTTCCACGTGTGTGTGTGGGAAGCGGGATTTATTTTTCTTAAACGTTTGGCGATTTTGATCCTGAACGCAGGATTGTTCACGTTCTGGTAGTTCTGGTTTTGTCAAATAAAATAATAATTATATCAGCGGCACGTACATGTCTCTTCAAATCCACTGAAATACATGGTTAGCATGCTTGAACTTGATTATGATTTACAGACCACCAGCCCTGTGTTCAGTTTGACAAAACGGTTCACACTGTTTGAGAATTATACCACGCTTTGCGTGTGATCTTGTGTGTAAGTCGTGGTATAATTTACACATAGTTCTCATCGTTTTGTCATCCTGGACGCAGGGCAGGAGATAATACGTTCACAACTCTAATGCCCTGGCTTCGGAGCATTTTATTATCAAAAGACGAACACGCTTTGTAGAAGTATTTTTTTATGAGGCTACATACCAAATCAAGGGTTAGGCCGCCTGGTTCAGCGAATATCTTTGAATTCCCTCTAAAATTAGCGGCGCCGGGAAAGAGCCCAACTTTGACCCAAGAAGCATCATTCAAACAAACTTAGTAGAGTTTCACTACCAAGGTTGTCTGTCGTCTTGTATAAGAGAGGATATATTATAAAAGATTTCCTTCTACATTGTGTCAACTCGTGCGCCCGGACTTTACACGTGAGCCTGGTGAAATTTAACCACTGGGCATGATATGAACAAACCTTGTAAAATTTCACCAGATGATGTTAAATACCAATTTGAAATTGTCTTCCTTCTGGTTTCAGAGAAGAGTGCATTTCAATATTTCTTTTGCTGCGAAATACGATGCGCTTTTGCAGAGCTCCAATTTGCATCGTAGGGTACTGTAGTAACACACTTTGATGGGGCCACTTATGATAAGGCATTAGATTGCCGTGACAACCAGAGTATTAGATAGAATTTGATCGAAATTTGTCTAAAGAATATTTCTGTCGAGTTTCATCAAGATTAGTCCATCGTGTTAGTAGAAGAAGATATTTAAAAAATGCGGACGGAAAGCGACGGAGATAAGCGATAACAATTTAGATTACCTTGAGCTAAAACAAATAGAAAACTCTAAATCAAGTTAAAATACATGTGTATGATCCTCTCATATTTAGTAGCGAATACTGTCTATCTCATAGTCAAAAAAACTGATTTTGGCAATAATTTTAAAGTCGTATAGTGATTATTTCTGAAATACATTTGTAAAATGCAAAATATGGTGTTGAAAACAAGATGACCATAATGGTCCTGTGTGGCTCACCTGCTTATGTGAATGCCAAAATTCAATCTTCTAAATATCTTTAAGATATATTGGATCCATAAACATAGGGCTATAACTTTCAAGAGACAGAAAGTTACTATAACCATAAGGTAAGTCAGTGTGAATCAGTGAGAATCAACACTACAACTTTTGTAAATTCTATATAAGGTTTAGAATGACACCTTTTCCCAAAGTTCTTCCTTCTGTCAACTGGTTTAAAAGTGCCCCTATAGCAATTTCCTTCTTGATATCTGTCTAAAGAAAAGAATTTCAAAGGTGTAGGCATATATTTTATCTGAAAGTGTTTGCTGGAACCATAAAGAAATTTCTATAGGCAAATTGTTTAGAAATAGAAACTTCTGTGAGCTGCCTTCTTTATTATCATGTAAAATCGAGGATTCCATATCATTGGGCTTATTTAAAGTTGGCACACTTATTTGTTCAGCTAAATGGTTTAGAGTAGAAAATGTTCAAAGTTTTTGTTATCAATTTAATTTCTACATAAAATTTGATAGCCCAAAACACGGGGATAATTAACAAGTAGGCGTAATTTGATTTTTAACTTGATTTTTTTATGTACAGAGACTACAGCCAATGCGTCATGCCAATACTATAGGCTTTGATAGCCTTATGTTTTGGTCCCGCATGGTGAAAGGTCAAATTATCTTCTTCTGTGTAACTTCTTGTCATAATTCAGCCAAACTTCACATAAATTGTCATTAAGATTTATGTATTATTTAATTCCAGACATGGTGATTTACACTGGTGCTAAGATTCTTCAATTCAGCAAAAAGTGGGTTTAGTTTTCAGAATCTAGTCAAATGATATGAATGATTTTTGGCAGGAACGTACATTGGATAGAGCTGTAAGTTTGTTTGTTTGTTTTTTCGTTAAGTTTAAAGACCCTTTTGTATGGGAAAGGCTTATCAGCAAAATTTGTGAAAATATAATGAAGTATAAAAAAATCTTTGGAACAGCTCAACTGATATAAATGATTTTTACATGAATAATCCCGCCAGATCTTATCAAGGAGTTTTAATAAAGTGCATAACATCGGCTTTACTGATTGGTGCGCTGTCAGCGCAACGGTAATATAAAATGAGTATAGAGTGAAATGCTAAAAAAAAAATCTTCTAATTATTCCATGTGATGATTCATTAGATTAAGTACTATATTATATGAAAATAGCTTTTGGAAGATGAAAGTCTTATATTGTGGCATCCGATATCTATCCCAATGCCCTGACATTAACTTTTGAATTACTTTCTAAAACTTTAAACTATGCAGTTGAGCCGTGAATTGACCACAAATATATATTGATATCAGATTATGGCTAATCTACACCTTTGTAAATGTAGGCTATTATACTGAATACTTGATTGGGCCCGAACCACTTATATAGCCTATATGCTGTGGCGGTTCCAGGAGTCTGTTACAAAATGGAATTCGGCTTACATCGTCAC
This sequence comes from Fragum whitleyi, assembly GCA_948146395.1. Lineage (NCBI taxonomy): Eukaryota > Metazoa > Mollusca > Bivalvia > Cardiida > Cardiidae > Fragum > Fragum whitleyi. Next base: position 57,789,224 of record OX411544.1, on the reverse strand, counting down.
AAACAGGGGGTTCGTTGTTAAAGTATAACACAATTTTGGTTGAATTTCTGCATGAAAATGTTATAGTCCTATCTATCTATACGCCGGTCCTGTCTGGCTTGTTGGCCGAGTGATTAAGCGCGCTAAGTCGTAGCCTGGTGGTCAAGTTGCGGGTTCGAGCCCCACCGGAGGCGGGTAGTGTATTTGGGCAGGACAATTTACAGACAGGGCCCAGTCCACCAAGCTGTGAAAGTGGGTAGCAATGGTTAGAACCCATTGCCTCTCTTTCAATGTGTAGGATAATATCTGGAATGAGTTAGGACCACGATGGAAATAAGAGTCATTCGACCCTTTATCGTGTTATCCTCGTTTAATGAATAAATTAAAAAAAACGTAAGTGTATTAAATTTCTCATACATACTGCCTAACTTCCCCTTCGGGTATTACAGGTTTCTCATTCTATATGTTATCAATTTTGCGAGAGATTCGAGAGGCAGTGGAATCCTTTTCTTATCCACCGCCAACCATTATAGCTGGGTGAAATTTGGCGGTGACTAATATGTTTCTTGTCAAAGAAAACCCCTCGCTGTCACCAGGACTCAAACTCCTGACCTTCGACCTTCGGATCAGGAGACCGACGGAATCTACTTGCTCAGTATCGAGGTTTAGAAGTTCTGAGTGAATCATGATATTGAATCTCTGTGTTAAACTCGCTGATAATGTCACTCAATTCACATTTGGCTCCTACCCAAGTGCTAAGTTACAATTAAATTCGTGATCTAGACCTGCAAAGTTGATTGCCATAACGTGCATCTATAAAAGTTTGCAAACGTTTTCAACCGGGTAGGAACGGTGTTTAGACTTTACCCCCCCCCCCTTTTAAGAAAATCGCTTCACGCTATTTTAAAATACATGCTTCTCCGTTTGTAAAGGTCATGGTCATCTGTGCATGGAAAAGGTAAACATAGAATCAAATATTCCTTTTTCCTCAAAAAACTAAATTTTGTCATATGCATTTGAAGACATTGGGAGAAAATTACGTATTCAACAACTGATCAAGCTAAACGTTTGCAAATTTATATACACGATGCATTAATTTTAGTCCGAAACTGGTTGGAGCTTGGGTCAGAAATAGAAATGTGCAACCAAGTTTAAAAGAAAACAAGAATAAATACATTTTGCATATCTAGTTGTCATTTAACACATTTGTGTAGCCTGATCGGGAAATTTTGCCTGGGCAGTAAATGGTTGCATGATGTGGCAATTTGAAATCCAAAGAAAGGTACAGAACTTTGAACTGTGGCAGAACACATCAGTCACATAACCAAAGTATTTTGACATCTTTTAGCGGTTGTGTAGAAATTTTAGATGGTTAGTTAGGTCTATCTTCATGTGTTACCCTTTCCATCCACCTCAATGCAAAATTTCAACATCTGGGTGCATTTAGACCTAACTATCAATTTTCTACATTGATCCCTGTTGAAGTTGTTCATAAAGGTTGGTAATGTGATTATGCCTGTGTCTTGTCAATTCGCTCCTTCTTGTCGTTTCGACCCTTTAAATATTACCAAATTCATACGGTTATTGATCATCTGACAGTTCTGTAACTAGTATAATTTTTTAAACTAAGTTTCTGATAGCCAAATATTCGAAAATACAGATGTTGTTTCTAACTTTTTTAGCTCACCTGAGCACGAAGTGCTCAAGGTGAGCTATTGTGATCTTAGAATGCCCCTCGTCAGTCGTCCTTCGTCCACAATTTCTGTAAACATCTTCTCCTCCTAAACCAGTTGGCCAATCTTGATGAAACTTGGCAGGGATGTTCCTTGGGTCAAGCTCTACCAAAGTTGTTCAAATTAATGAAATCCACCCTTAACTTTCCCTTTACCCTTAACAAAAAGGGTGAAAATATGAAAATCCTTAAAAATCTTCTTCTCTGAAACCAGAAGGCAGACAGCTTTCATATTTGGTATGTAGCATCATCTAGTGGACCTCTACCAAGTTTGTTCATATCAAGACCCTGGGGTCATATTTCGACTTTGCCCGGGCCCAACCCTTTTTACATAGAATCAAAGAGCGAAAATCTTTAAAAATCTTCTTCTCTGAAACCAGATGGCAGACAGCTTTCATATTTGGTATGTAGCATCACCTAGTGGGACTCTACCAAGTTTGTTCATATCAAGACCCTTGGGTCATATTTGGGCTCCACCCGGGCGCATCCCTTTCAGCTCATCTGAGCACGAAGGGTGAAAATAGGAAAACCTTCTAAAATCTTCTTTTTTTGAAACCAGTAGGCAGACAGCTTTCATATTTAGTATGTAGCATTATCTTATGGACCTCTTCCAAGTTTGTTCTTATCAAGACCCTGGGATCACAATTGGGGTCCACCCGGGTGCATCCCTTTTTACATAGAATCAAAAGAGCAGAAAGGCATATTTGTTTTGCTCTTCGCTGAAAACATTCCATGGTATTGATCTAAGGCAATTATCTTCTTTTTGACATCTGCCTATCTAATTAAGGTGATGTTCCAGGGGTGAAAGAGACTCAGGTGAGCGATCTAGGACCATCTTAGTCCTCTTGTTTTGAAAATTGTTACCATAGAAATAATGATGAATATAAAAATCATTAAAATTAACATATTAACAAAACAAAAACAGTTGGTTACTTTCGTTTTGACTCCCGAACAAGACAGAAAGAAATAGAAAATGTCACCTGCGCATGCTCAGGGCCTAAACATTCACGCCCTCTATCTAACCTCGGCTGCTTTGTAAAATTAACTCTGGACCAATAATTCACCTGACCAATCAGAAGGGTCGAATTGACAAGACCATCAATTGATTGGTTTAGAAAAGCTAGTAAGGTTAATCTGGTGCAGAAAGCTTCACTTTCTATTTATCCTAGAGCTTCAGCTTCTTGATCAAGACGTCCTGAGTTTGATTCCTGGGAGCAGCTATCGAACTTGGTTCTTTCCTATGCCCACACATTCAGTGCAAGTACTGGTTTATGTCCAGGAAGCAGAATCGAGAGTGATTAATCTAAGTTGTAAGAACTTGTATCCCAATTGATGTAAAACAATTAGGTTTACACCAAATTAAGAGAGTATTTGTTGATTTCAAGGAGGTAGGAGGAAACTAAATACCTTATCACACTCATGTATAGACCCTTTTCATGTAATCAATACAGTGTGATTATTGAATAGGTTTAAAGTTTCATACCTCTGTGAAATTAACAAATACTCTCTTCATTTCTTAAATGTATGAAATCACAGTGATCTAGGCCCGAGGTCATAAAACTTTCCTCATTCTCAATTCAAAATATTCTCAAACTTCAATTTGAGATTAAAGCCGTAAATCTAATCAAATACTCATTTAAATGTATTAACATAAAAGATATTATTAATAAGTTGTTATAAATAACAACTTATTAATATTATCTTTTATTTTCATACATTTATTCAAATTCAAAATTTAAGAAAACTCTCAGTTGAGCCCAAGAAAAGCTATATAACCTCAGGCCCAGATGCTTAATCTGATAAGGATAAGGTTTAACAAAACTTTTCTATTTCATTCTTTTTCAGAATTAGTAAACACAGTTAATAACAGCAACTTCATCACGAACCCGATGTCATCTCTATGGTTAAGAAGGACATGTAAAACTTTTTTTCGCAAGTCAACAGCCTTTCAGCTTCTTGTTTGTTATTCAATCTACAGATACTTTCGGCCAAGTATGGCTTGGCGTTCCAGTGGAATTAATAACTCGGACCTTATAGATAATTTAAAACGTAAGTATTTAACCTTCACACCATGGGTAAAGCATGGCAGATGTGCTGAGGCATTTATGTGACAGTAGCTTTAGCATTAAATGAGTCAGCTTGAAATGAAATAGAGGGTAAAGCAATTTCTCCATTCCTCACACAATTATGATCCTATCCATTTCAATTTGATTTTATTGTTTTGTACAATTCATATTGTTACAGATAGGTTTCATCTAAAATTTGTTGAATATTTATTTAAATGTAAAACTGAGCAGCCTCCTTCCACACAACTCCTAACATTTCAAAAAGATATTTGGCAGCCTTGAAGGAAAAAAGGGCTTCTGAAAACTTTGTGTAAAATGAAGAAAATTGCTTGTTACAAGCAATTTCTTTATTTTACACAATTTTTCTTCCTTACAAAACAGAGATTATAAAATTTCACCGCGTAGAAGTTTTTTCATCTGCAACCTCTTAAAATTTGGGCCATTTTAAATTTTGTCTTCTGGAAATTGACAAGTCTAAACATTTCTGCACATTTATGTATGTAAATGTTAGCAAGTCTCATGATTTTGATCCAGAAAATGGTATATTGAAGTCAGAGAGGGTAGTTGAAGCTATGAAGAAGGTGGACAGAGGGAAGTTTTGTAAATATAACCCATATACAGACTCACCACAGAGTATTGGATATCATGTCACTATTAGTGCTCCACATATGGTATGGTTGGTTTTACTTTTTCATACTTTATCCTATTGCTCAGTCAATACAAGCCTGTAGAAAGTCAATTCTTATTACCTGGTATGTGATCACCCATGGCTTCTGACATTGGGGTGGGTGGGCAGTAACCACTTCTTTGCTCAGAGCATAACACTTTTACCTTTTGTCCTATTGACTTGAAACTTAGCATTAAAGTTCTTGTCATGATTACAGAGTGCAGTGCGCAAGAACCACAACTCTAAATAGCTTAATTTTTAGCTCCACTGGCTGAAGGCCACTTGGGCTATTGTCATGGCATTGTGTCCGTCGTGCGTCCGTCCGTCAGTGCATCTGGTCATAAACTTTTTCTTTAAAAATCTTCTCCGCAGAAACTATTGGATGATTTTCAACCAAACTTCACAGGAATGATCCTTGGGTGACCCTCTTTCAAAGTTGTTCAAGAAATTTTGATCCATATGAAAAACATGTATTAAATGGGCCTGGCTAATTTCCAAATATGGTAAAAAGTGAGTTTTCTCAGATTCTAATTGATGGATACCAATTAAACTTTACTTGAATGATCCTTTGGTGACCCTCTATCAGTCTACTAAAAATGATTGTGATCAGATGAAAAATATGTATCAGTCTACAAAAAATTATTGTGATCAGGTAAAAATATGTATTTTATGGGTAGATGTCATTTCTCAATATGTTATATAGTGGAAACTTTGAAAATAATTTTCTCAGAATGTAACAGATGGATGTCATTTAAAATTCATTGGTATGATCCTTGGGTGACCCATCATCATGCAGCCAAAAATTATTGTGTTTGGATGAAAAATATGTCTTTTATGGGTGGAGGTCATTTCTCTATAAGTTATATAGTGGAAACTTTGAAAATCATTTTCTCAGAATGTAACAGATGGATATCAATCAAACTTTGTTGGTATGATCCTTGGGTGACCCATCATCATGCAGCCAAAAATTATTGTGTTTGGATGGAAAATATGTCTTTTTATGGGCGGAGGCCATTTCTCTATATGTTATATCGTGAAATCTTTATAAAATCATTTTCAACATCAGTAGAACCCAAAATATCTAAAAATCTAGTCAAAACTTTGATTGCTATTACAAAAATTTCAAGCCTGAGGAGGAACTCAAGCCATTCATGGCTTTCTAGTATTTTTATGCCACAACATTGATAAGGCCTGGGTCATATTGTTTTGCTGCTGTCTGTCTGTCTACAAAAGTTAATTAAAAAAAACCCTCACACTGCCGACAACTTCAATTTAATTTAGGATAAAACACCCATGTTTATCATGACAAAAAATTATCAATAGGTATCTGTGAGTACTAAGGTCAAGGATATCTGTCAATGTCAAAGTTTTGAAAAAAAACTTTTAAGGGGCAATTTTCTGCAAAAGTTAACCAACACTTAACATTGCCAATATCTTCAAGCCTATTCAAGATACAAGGCTCATATTTGGCATGATGATAAATGATCCACATTTGCTGATACCAAAGTCAAGGTCATGTGACAGGTCAAGGTCATCTGTCAAGGTCAAATAACTCAAAAAGTTAACCAAAAAACTTAACATTGCCAATATTTTCAGCCTATTCAAGATACAAGGCTAAGTTTTTGCATGATGATAGATCTCAATGATCCGCATCTGCCGATACCAAAGTAAAGGTCATGTGACAAGTACAAGGTTATCTGTCAAGGTCAAATAACTCAAAAAAATTAACATTGCAAATATCTCAATTAACATTGCCTATTCAAGATGGAAGGCTCATATTTGTGATGATGATAGATCGCAATGATCTGCATCTGCTGATACCAAAGTCAAGGTCATGTGACAAGGTCAAGGTCATCTGTCAAGGTCAAATAACTCAAAAAGTTAACCAAAAGACTTAACATTGCCAATATTTTCAAGGCTATTCAAGATACAAGGCTAAGTTTTTGCATGATGATAGATCTCAATGATCCGCATCTACTTGATCTAAAGTCAAGGTCAAGGTCATCTGTCAAGGTCAAACTACTTAAAAAACATAACCAAAAAACTTTCATTGTTCAGTTTTTTCAAGCTAGATACCCTGTCTCATAGTTGGCATGATTAAAGATCTCAGTGATGAACATCTATAGGTAGCAAGTTCAAGGTCATGCTAAAAGGTCAAGGTCATCTGTCAAGGACAACAGTTTGAAAAAAATGCTGTAACGGGGGCATTGTGTTTCACAAACTCATCTTGTTTTTCTTTTTTTTTTTTTTTTTTTTGAACATATCTTGTTTATTTGTGAATGAATTATTCCATAGAATAGGTTGAAAGTGGTTGATAAACTGATGCAGGGGTAAAAACAATATAAAGAATAAACCAAATGCCAACATTTCTTAGTATATTGAATTGTCTATCTTAATTCAGATAATAACCCTCTTCATATCTTTTTGATTACTTTGTCTTCTATCTGTCTCCTAATATTGAGAAGTTTACCGGTGTAACAGTGTAACGTGTCCCCCTGGGTAACGTGTCCCTGGGGACAGGTTACCCCGGGGTAACCTGTCCCCCCCTGGGGTAACGTGTCCCCCCCATGGAAATCATTATTTCTTATCAAAATTTCAATTTTTCATTCATGCTATTTTGTATATCTCTAAATCAATTTAACACTTTGCTGTTTAAACCCTGCTTTTGACGTACCTGTGATTTTATGATTGAGAAAACATTGTGAAAAAAGAAGAAATTGCTTCTGACAAGCACTTTCATCTTTTTCGACACTACTTTCTACCCTACTGAATGGTTATTTTTCAAATAAAATCCACTTCACATTTTCGTCTGTAAGACCTTCGAATTTGGACAGGTCCAAAATTTTGTAAAACAGGAAAGGGTTAAAAAAGACATATAAAAGTATATCTAATTTTTTAGTGGTTTTCAATTCCTCAAACCAAAATATAATTTGCTTACTATGATTTTCTTATCAAATCAAATTTTCTTTTTTTTTTTATTTTTTATTATTATAGTTATCAATATTGGTATCTTATGCAAATATTTGAAAGTTTAATGAAAAAAATAAAAAAAAAATAAATCTTTAGTGTGGGGGACATGTTACCCCGGGGTAACATGTCCCCCTATTCCAAATACTTTTTTCATTAAAGATATCACCTTCCAGTCATTCTTTTTTATTAGGAAAGATATTCTTAGAAAATTTCCTCAATGGCTATGTATGTATGTTTATATTTCTTTTTTTTTGTACCTTTTTAAAGAAAAATCTTAGCACTTGAATATTTTTTTATTATTGCATTATTTCAATTTTTTCAGAGTCTGTTATTAGATTGAATAATAGCTTTTAAAAACACAATATTCATGTCGATCAGTGATGCAGTTTTGATAAGAAAACAACATGTCAATTGACAAATTGTTTAAACCTTGTATTTTGAAAAGGGGACAGGTTACCCAAGCCTGGGTAACTTGTCCCAGGGGGACATGTTACCCTGGGGTAACCTGTCCCCCTATTCCAAATGCTTTTTTTCATTAAAGATATCACCTTCCATTCGTTCTTATTTTGGATAAGAATGTATGGTATGATATACTTTGAACATTCCCTCAAAGAATATGTATGTTTAAATATATTTTGAAATGTGCAAGTTATTTTTAATCCTCATAACAACCTATTTTTTTGTTTTCACTGGGTTAACAGGCCTGGGTAACATGTTTCAAAGACAAGTGACCACAGCCTTGGATAGACTATGAGCCAGTATACACCCCCCTCCCCCCCCCCAGGGGGAATTTTCGGGACTATGTTTTTTTGAAAGCCCAATGTCTAACGAGTATATTCTGAAAGTCTGCAACTTGGCTGTTGGGGCTTTTAGGAGTTATTGAGGTCAAAGGTCAACAAGTGCACTTTTTCTTTGAAAGAATAAATGAGCTGGATTTGAAATGGTATATTCAACTATATTTTCATGAAATTGAGCAGGAAATGGTTCTAGATGAATCACTAAATATTTTTCTGCTGGGAAATTTCATTTTAGGGTAATTTTATGATAATTTTTAATGAAATCAAAGTACTGAAAGCACTGAAATCGGTTCATATTTAAGAGATTAAACCATAGACAATAGGCCATTTCAGACCAAAGGAGGATTTTTTCCTTATATTTTCCCATCAACTTGAACAATAATTTGCCTGAAGGAAATTTGTATCATTTGTCATTTGATTTCTATTGTATTTGTTGGTTTTAAAGCTTAAGTCAGCCAGTGCATTTAAATGAATATTATATATTTACGTAGATAAATCGAAAGGAAAACTTGGGATTTTTTTCAAGTTTCTACGAATAAAGTACATTTTGACGCAAGTTTAAATGAAAAAAGTTTAAAATTATTGAAAGTATCAACTGTGGCAGCTTTGAGAGTAAACTGCATCTTCATAGATTTAATCAAAGAACTGAAATGACTGTATATCTTTGCTTATATACGTGTTCAAACATAGGGAATACGCTTTTTCATTCTTAAAAGTGGAACATCCCTTTTGCTTTCTTTAATATCTTGTGTTCCTTGTAAAAAAAACATGTTGGTGTCAGATTGTGTCCACTGTAGTTGTGCTTTATATTAGTTTAGGTATAGATATAAAAGCATTATAGATTAACTTGTATGTATAATGAAGGTAAAGATAAAATGGGACAAAATCTAGATTTTGCGGGGTTTTTTTCATTTGCATAAGCACTTAATCACAGTTTCTAATAATTAAAACAGTTACTCACTGTCATTTAAATATTGAATGATTTAAGCTTTAAAGCACATAACTATTACTTTTTTATAGATCAAAGTACTGAAAGCACTGAATGTCAAAGATAAAAAAGAAACCAAATTTTTATCTCTTTAGAGTCAAATCCATTTTTCTTTAGTCTAACAACAGTTATCACAATTGTGTGAGTCTAAAAGGGGGGCATGGGGACATGGGCTATCTTGAATGTAAAATGGAATTCTTACTAACCAAATCTTTGCCCATTAAGTGGACTTGATTATTTACAATATTCAAACCTTAATGGAAAAGTTATGTTTCCAATGGATATTCACATTGTTACATTTTGCAAACTTGTTTCTGATGTACTAAATATGCTATTTTGTTTCTCAAAATTTGTTTTTGTAAAAAACATTTCATCAGAAAATTCATATTTTGTTTCTGTGTCTTAAGGCATATAGCCAATATTTTTGGAAGATGACCACCCTTTCCTGCAGATAAAAAGCAAGGGGCCTGGTAGGTCTAGTAAATTGCATAGCTAGACTGAATATCAGTATTCAAATTTAAGTTTATATGAATCCTTTTGTGAAACTTTTTCATGAAAAATTATCATTTATATAGAAGCTGATCAAAATGATGACTACATCAGCTATAAATTAATACTATTGATACTTATTAAAGAGATCACAAACAATTTTTTTAAAAAGTCACATGTTTTTCTTAAATTGTATGTGCAGAAATCATTTTTTATCAATGATTCATTGAAGATTTTTTAGTTTACAATCCCTTTAATATGCTTTGTGTGTGGACATAAGCACTGTTAGCATAAAGAATTTTTTTTGCTTACATTGCACACAGATCACCCAAATTTACTCTTCAATCTAACAAAGATGTGTTTATTTAATTTCTGAAATAAATTATCTTGTAAGATGAGCATAAACATTTTCAGTATGGTAAGTGTGAATGAGATATATATTTGAGGCTTTTTGTTCATTCACAAATTCTATAGTGAAATCTAAACCTCCAAATATAAATTTTTGCGGCTTCCCCATACTCTCTTCTTGCCAGATTTTGAATGCAAAATACTGTAAAAAGGTCTATTGAAATACTATAAAGCTCTCGTCCAGGATGTCCACCATGACTTGAACTTAACATAAATGTTTGTTTTCTGTTTCTTACCAATTTAGATAATATCATAAATGTATATATAAATATAGATCATACTGAGTGCAAATTAGTAATCACTTAAATTTTGATGAAACTCTCTAAGGTTATGTTGCAATACTGTTGATATTTTGAAACTGATGAACGAAATCCTTGTGAAAATAGAATTCTTGTTTTTTTACCTGCTTGACTCATTGTTCTCACACAAGTTTTTTTTTTTCATTTTCAAATCCCCTGTCCTTTTCCATCAAAATGTTAATGCTCATGACTTAATATTTGATTTAACTTAAATTTCATTTCATTTGTAATTCTAATGCAATTTTTACGATGTTGAGGCTTAAGACAATACATGAAGTTTTATGGAAACAAAGAGAAGCTTTGGAAAAGAGATGTTTACAGAAATTCTAGATGTATCTTTTCTCTAAGACGAAGGAAAATTCATTGACCATATTCCAATATTATTTTACAAACCACTCTTATAAAAGAGTATGTAATGACCATCAGTTTGAATTAGCATTAAGCTTTGTCAACTGGTATTGTTATAAGGTTATAATGTTAAGAGATTGAATGGTTTACTATTTAGCACCCATTTATATATCAATTTAGATATGATGCCCATTTTGTGTATGAAAACCAGTCATGAAATGCTAATTGTATTATGTCAATCCTCTTTGACCTGTTTCACTAATTGATGTAGGATATTTTCAGAGTGAAAAAAAATTCCTTGGTAGAAGACTTTTTTGCCAGATTTCAAAGCTTTCGGTACATTGCTATGTACAAAATGAATCCAACAAATATACACAAATCAGTTCAAATCAGAATAACTTTTTAACTAGATTTAATCATGATGTTCAGAATATTGAACAAACCACAGAACTAACATTACTGACAAAGGGATGAGATATGCAATTAGGGTAATTTATATAAGGAAATAAAAGTAAATTGAAAAATAATTTCAAGATTATAATGTGCAAATCATATTTCGGTACTTTCAGTGCTTTGAATTTCAACAAATAAGCCTGTTCTCTTCAAAAATGTATTGATTTATGAATTTGAATCACCTGTTCATTGAATTGAATCATGACGTTCAGAATATTGTACAAACCAAATAACAAATATCGCTTGCAAAAGAGTGCGACATTACTTAACAAATGAACTGAATTTGTCACAATAGCTCCCCTTTACCAGATTTTTTTATCAATTATGGAGAAAAGCTAAGGTAAGCAAAACTAAAAATTGCACATATGATAGTTTCAAATTATTCAATTGTATAACAATTATAAGTGCATTTGAATGGATTGGAAAATAAATTCCTGTATATATTGTGTTAAAACCTTTATAATAAAAAAGTCATATTTTGGTACTTTCAGTGCTTTAATTAGCTAAAATTAACTTATATGTTTACAGTTGGCTTGAACCTTTTTTGTAATTGTGTATTTTATTGAATGATTACATGCTGAACATGATCACTCCAAATTACAATAATGACAATAAGTTGTACTAATATATATTAGTATAGTTATGACACTGGCATACTCAGGCCATTATAGTAATCACATATTGGGCACATTTAAGCAAGCAATGTTAAAAAACTTTGTTCAAATGCTTAAAGCTATCCTCCAGTAGTTCTAGACTAATATAATTATTGGAAAGGGAAGCAGAAAAACCTTTAAAATCATGTAAAATCCATATAAGCAAAAAAAATCGGTTTTCAGTACTTTCAGTGCTTTGATTTGCTAAGAATAAACCTGATATGTGCTCAAATGCCCTGAAACTTTTCTTTTTAATTAACCTTTAAGAATCATGTAATTTAAACTATAATTAACATCAAATAAAAACATATATTGACAAATGGTGAAATATGAATAATAGTATAGTTATAGCTTTGGCTTGATCATGCCATGGCTTTAATCAGTTTTTGAACAAAATTCAAGCAGGAAATGTCTAATAAACTTTGCTTGTAGGCTTCAAGGTATCCTCTAGCATGCTTAGAATAAAAGAAAATATTGTTAAAGACAGAAAAAATCTTTTTAAATCTTGATAAAATCTTTATTAGCAAAGAAAATTGTTGATTTTCGGTACTTTCAGTGCTTTGATTTGCCCAAAGCCTCTCTGAAAATCACACAAATGTGTTTAATCTTTGAAATAATGTTTTGGGTACTGAATTATGTTGAAAAGGGTCCAAAGAAATTATCAAATCAACAAAATAAATATAAATTTCTGACTAAGGTTAAGATTTAAATTAGTGTGCGCTCGGTGACCTTTGACCTCAATAATTCCTAAAAGCCCCAACCGCCAAGTTGCAGACTTTCAGAATATACTTGGTAGACATTGGGCTTTCAAAAAATCATAGTCCCGAAAATTCCCCCTGGGGGGGGAGGAATCACCCTACTGGCCCATAGCCTAGAAACCTTACCCCCAAACAATTTGAAATATTATTAAATAATTGAAAACACATGGGTTTATTTTTGCATATATCCTTGCTGACAGCATTTTTGGGGGTGGGACAGGTTACCCAGGCCTGGGTAACGTGTCCCCGGGGACAGGTTACCCCAGCTTGGGTAACCTGTCCCCCCCCCCTCCAATACATACACATACACTCTCAATGAATTTTCTAATAAGTGAATAATTTTTGTAGTAAGTACAGTTGTGATATTATTAAGGCTATAAAATAACTTTCAAAGAAAAGAAATTGTTTTTAAAAACTTTTGTTAAAATTCCTGGTTAACATGTTAGCAATGTTTTCCCAGTCTGGGGAAACATTTTTTTAGAGACAAGTAACCACAGATTGGAAAATCTTACATGTACCCAAAACAATTTAGAATAAATAAGAAAAAGAAAATATTTTGGTAAATTTGTGCACAGATTATTGTTAACCTTTATAGAGGTGGGACAGGTTACCCAGGCCTGGGTAACGTGTCCCCGGGGACAGGTTACCCCAGCTTGGGTAACCTGTCCCCCCCCCCCCCCCCAATTATTACAAAGAAAAAATTCATGCTTTGAATAATTTTTCTCAAGACAAGATCATTCATAGATATTTTTATAGTCATGATGACATTTAACAATTATTTTTCTAAAAAAAAAAAAAAATTAATTGTTATAATACTTATCATGGAAAATATAAAAATCCTTCAGAACTGAAACAGTTCGCAAAACAGATCAAAAAAGAGACTTGTAATGCATAGAATAAAAATATCTTGGTAAAAGAAATGTGACTAAATATTGGTTTACAATATCTGTAGGGGGGGGACAGGTTACCCCAGGGGGGGACAGGTTACCCCGGCTGATTTCTAGGGTAAAGTGTCCCCGGGGACAGGTTACCCCGGGGTAACCTGTCCCCGGGGACACGTTACCCAGGGGACACGTTACCCTGGGACACCGGTAATATATTTGTGAAATTGTAAATCAAGAGTTAGCAAAAAAGAAAAGAAAACTATTGTGAGTGCCTAGAAATATGTAGGCACTCGCTATAGTTTTGTGCTGACCCCTGGAAATTTAATGACTATAATAATGTTTTAACCCTTGTCATGCTGAATAAAAACCATAGCAAAATTGCAGTAAAATCAAAGTACTGGAAGCACAAGTATCCAAGAGTATTGGGCAATCTTTCTTTTGATATTCAATTTCGTAAACAACTCTGTCTTGAAAAGGGATAAAAAAGAAGATGTAGACTAAGATCAGACTGCACATATGTGCAGGTTAATCTTTGTCTTTATCACCATTTTAAACAGGAATATTCCAGATTCGGCATGACATGGGTTATTCTCTTAAATACATTTTTTTCCAGCATGCACATGCTTTAGAACTACTGTCTGACCATCTAAAAGAAGGGTCAAGGGCACTAGATGTTGGATCTGGTAGTGGTTATTTAACAGCCTGCATGGCTATTTTAGTAAGTCACTTTGAATTTGTACTTTTTCTCTACACTGTTGGACCCACCATAAACTGTAAGATTTATTATGAAAGCACAAAACAGTTGTATTTTCAAATATACATAGAAATTGTCAGAGGAAAATCTATAGAAACAGTAGAAAACTGGTTTATGAATTAAATCTATTCTCCAACAAAAAAAAAATCAAATATATATTGTTTTATTCATATCAACCTGTATGTTTGTCCAGAAAAGTTATGGGAAAAATTCATTGAAGGTTTTGTTTGTGTGCATTTTTTGTCATCAAGGTCAAGATTATTGGACAAAGTGATAAGTTTTTGACCTATATAAAAGGTCATTCAATTCATCTGCTTGAGAAAAAGAAAGGGGAAATCCACTCGACTCATATCATTCTTTGATTATTCTAGTTTGAACTACTACTGTTACTTTAACCTTTCTCATGCTGTTCATGAAAAATTCCGGCTGTATTTGAATTTTGTTTCCAATACATTTCCAACCTTTGCAATATTCCAAACCACCATCCCTTAGGTTTTTCCTAACAATATCTAAGAAGATAATATATGATTTGATCAGACTACATGTCTGTGCAGACTTATTAGTCCCCCACCGGTTACCGGTTGGGGGACTATAGGTTTGCTCGATTCCGTCCTTCCGTCCGTCCATCTGTCCGTCACACTTTTGTCCGGGCTATATCTTCTAAACCATATGTGCTAGCGACTTCAAACTTGGTACACTTATAGATCTCATTGAGGAGAAGTGTCATGTTCAAGAACCGTTACTCTGCCACACCCACTTTTTGAGTTATTGCCCTTTGTTGTTTTTACCCTTACATTCTTGTCCGGAACATATCTCCTAAACTATGTGTGCTAGCAACTTCAAACTTTGTACACTTATAGATCTCATTGAGGAGAAGTGTTATGTTCAAAAAACTGTTACTCTGCCAGGCCCACTTTTTTAGTTATTGCCCTTTGTTGTTTTTACCCTAACATTCTTGTTCGGATCATATCTCCTAAACTATATGTGCTAGCAACTTCAAACTTTGTACACTTATAGATCTCATTGAGGAGAAGTGTCATATTCAAGATGCATAACTCTGCCACACACACTTTTTGAGTTATTGCCCTTTGTTGTTTTTAGTCTTACATTCTTGTCCAGATCATATCTCCTAATTTATAAGTGCTAGCATCTTCAAACTTTATACACTTATAGATCTTATTGAGGACAAATGTCATGTTCAAGAAATGTTATTCTGCCACGCCCACTTTTTGAGTTATTGCCCTTTGTTGTTTTTAGTCTTGCATTCTTGTCCGGATCATATCTCCTAAACCATAAGTGCTAGCAACTTCAAACTTTGTACACTGATAGATCTTATCGAGGACAAGTGTCATGTACAAGAACTGTTACTCTTCCATGTCCACTTTTTGAGTTATTGCCCTTGGTTGTTTTCAGTCTTACATTCTTGTCCTGATCATATCTCTTAAACTCTAAGTGCTAGCAACTTTAAACTTTGTACAAGTATAGATCTCATTGAGGACAAGTGTCATGGACAAGAACTGTTACTCTGCCACACCCACATTTTGAGTTATTGCCCTTTGTTGTTTTTACCTTTACATTTTTGTCCGGATCATATCTTCTAAACCATAAGTGCTTGAAACTTCAAACTTGCTACACTTAAAGATATCATTGAGGACAAGTGTCGTGTACAAGAACTGTCACTCTGCCATGTCCACTTTTTGAGTTAGTGCCCTTTGTTGTTTCTATCCTTACATTTTTGTCCCGTACTTATCTCCTAAACCATAAGCCCTAGCAACTTCAAACTTTGTACACTGGTAGATCTCATTGAGGAGAAGTGTCATGCACAAGTTCTGTTACTCTGCCATATCTACTTTTTTAGTTATTGTCCGTTGTTGTTTTTTATCCTGACATTTTTTTCCGGACCATATCTCCTGAACCATCAGTGCTAGCAACTTCAAACTTGGTACACTTATAGATCTCATTGAGGACAAGTGGCATGTACAAGAATCATTCTTCTCCGCCCATTTTTTGGAGTTTTTGCCATTGGTTGTTTTTACTCTTATATTTTTGTTAGCTCACCTGAGCACGAAGTGCTCAAGGTGAGCTATTGTGATCGTAGAATGTCCATCGTCAGTTGTGCGTCGTCCGTCGTCCACAATTTCTTTAAACATCTTCTCCTCCTAAACCAGTGGGCCAATCTTGATGAAACTTGGCAGGGATGTTCCTTGGGTCAAGCTCTACCAAAGTTGTTCAAATAATTGAAATCCACCCTTAACTTTCCCTTTACCCTTAACAAAAAGGGTGAAAATATGAAAATCTTTAAAAATCTTCTTCTCTGAAACCAGATGGCAGACAGCTTTCATATTTGGTATGTAGCATCATCTAAAGGCCCTCTACCATGTTTGTTCATATCAAGACCCTGGGGTCATATTTGGGTTTTGCCCGGGCCAAACCCTTTTTACATAGAATTAAAGAGCGAAAATCTTTCAAAATCTTCTTCTCTGAAACCAGATGGCAGGCAGCTTTCATTTTTAGCTCCACTGGCTGAAAGCCACTGGGGCTATTGTCATGGCCTTGTGTCCGTCGTGCGTCCGTGCGTCCGTGCGTCCGGTCGTAAACTTTTTCTTTAAAAAACTTCTTCTCAGAAACTACTGGATGAATTTCAACCAAACTTCACAGGAATGATCCTTGGGTGACCCTCTTTCAAAGTTGTTCAAGAAATTTTGATCCAATGAAAAACAAGGATTTTATGGGCGTGGCTTATTTCCAAATATGGTAAAAAGTGAGTTTTCTCAGATTCTAATGGATGGATACCAATTGAATTTTACATGAATGATCCTTGAGAGACCCTTTATGAGTCTACCAAAAATTATTGTGATCGGATGAAAAATATGCATTTTATGGGCGGAGGTCATTTCTCTATATGTTATATAGTGGAAACTTTGAAAATCATTTTCTCAGAATGTAATTGATAGATATCAACCAAATTTCACTGGAATGATCCTTGAGTGACCCTTTATCAGTTTACCAAAAATTATTGTGATCGGATGAAAAATATGGATTTTATGGGCGGAGGTCATTTCTCTATATGTTATATAGTGGAAACTTTGAAAATCATTTTCTCAGAATGTAACTGATGGATATCAACCAAATTTCACAGGAATGATCCTTGGGTGACCCTTTATCAGTCTACCAAAAATTATTGTGATCGAATGAAAAATATGCATTTTATGGGCGGAGGTCATTTCTCTATATGTTATATAGTGGAAACTTTGAAAATCATTTTCTCAGAATGTAACTGATGGATATCAATCAAATTTCACTGGAATGATCCTTGAGTGACCCTTCATCAGTCTACCAAAAATAAATGTGATCATAGGAAAAATATGTATTTTATGGTTGGAGGTCATTTCTCTATATGTAATATAGTGGAAACTTTGAAAATCATTTTCTCAGGATGTAACTGTTGGAAATCAATTAAAATTCATTGGTATGATCCTCAATTAAAATTCATTGGTGAACCTTGGGTGAACCATTATCATGTAGCCAAAAAATATTGTGATTGGATGAAATATATGTCTTTTATGGGCGGAGGTACTTTCTTTATATGTTATATAGTGGAAACTTTGAAAATCATTTCAACATCAGTAGAACCCTAAAATATGTAAAAATTTAGTCAAAACTTAGGTTTGCTATTACAAGAATTTCAAGCCTGTGGAGCGACTCAAGCCTTTCAAGGCTTTCTAGTTGGTATGTAGCATCACCTAGTGGGCCTCTACCAAGTTTGTTCATATCAAGACCCTTGGGTCATATTTGGGCTTTGCACCGGTGCATCCCATTATCTCTTATGAGCACAAAGGGTAAAAAAATGAAAATCTTCAAAAATCTTTTTCTATGAAACCAGAAGGCAGACAGCTTTCATATTTGGTATGTAGCATCATCTAGTGGCCCTCTACCAAGTTTGTTCATATCAATACCCTAGGGTCACATTTGGGCTCCACCTGGGCGCAACCCTTTTTACATAGAATCAAAGAGCGAAAATCTTTTAAAAGCTTCTTTAATCGAAACCAGAGGGCACACTGCTTTCATTTTTGGTATGTAGCATCATCTATTGGGCCCCTACCAAGTTTGTTCATATCAAGACTCTTGGGTCATATTTGGGCTTTACCCGGGCGCATCCCATTCAGCTCATCTGAGCACGATGGGTGAAAAACGGAAAACCTTCAAAAATCTTCTTCTGTGAAACCAGAAGGCTGACAGCTTTCATATTTAGTACGTAGCATCATCTAATGGACCTCTTCAAGTTTTTTTTATATCAAGACCCAGGGGTCAAATTTGGGGTCCACCAGGGTGCATCCCTTTTTACATAGAATCAAAGAGCAAAAAGGCATATCTGTCTTAATTGCTCTACGCTGAAAACGTTCCATGGTATTGATTTAAGGCAATTATCTTCTTTTTGACATCTGCCTATCCAATTAATGTGATGTCTCAGGGGTCAAAGAGACTCAGGTGAGCGATCTAGGACCATCTTGGTCCTCTTGTTTGGGACATTTTGTTCAAAACTTAATGTGCTAGCAACTTCAAATTTTGTATACTGTTATAGATCTAGTAAGTAAGGGATATATTATAAGAAAGGATTTTTTGTTATCCGATGGGGGACTCCTGTATTGCATCGCAATACGACATGCACTTGTTTTAGTCTATAATGTCTGCCAAAGCTTTCAGCACAACAGGAATATGTCATGAGTAGTCTTAGAAGGGTTAAGAAATGTTGCACACACAGTGTCTATTCTAGGAGGGAGGGAATGCACCTTTTTGCACATACTTTTGAAAAGTCCCCCCTATTTCAGAAGATGATGTGGGATTTTTTTTCATAGTCAAAAGAACAAAAATTCCCATCTTTTTGGCAATTTCGTCGACTTTCAACAAATTTCCCCGTTACTCTCTGAATCCTAGAATAGACATTGGTTACAGTATATGTATTTCTCAAACAGGCTCATTCCTGTTTTTCCATTTTACAGGTAGGGCCCGCAGGAAAAGCTGTAGGTATAGATCATATTAAAGAACTAGTTGATGGCTCAATATCCAATATAAAGAAAGACAAGAACTTGGGAGATTTGATAGACTCAGGTCAGTTGAAGCTAGTGACAGGTGATGGAAGGAAGGGGTATGAAGCAGATGCACCATATGATGCCATACATGTTGGGGCAGCTGCACCTATTTTACCTGAAGATGTAAGTTTCTTTCATGCTTTCTTATAGATACTGGAAATTTCTTGTTGGATAATCATTTGAAGACTGGTTATATTACCAAAATATTTAAACCTCATTATTTAATTACCCATCACTTGACATCTTCAAAGCATGTCCCATTATATCAATGACATCATTACATTGTCATAAAAAATGTGTGCAAATGACAGCACTGTAAAAGAATTCATCGTAAATTTTTCCCACAGTAGAGGGGTGTGGAATTCCCATACCTGATATGTCCGACATGGGCTTTTCTGCCTACTGACAAGAACATTTTGAAAGGTCACTTGTCCTTGAACAAGTAAATACCAGGGTAAATCTTGGTATGGCACTTTATAGATCAAAGAGATAAATATGCTTATAGTTTGTATTAAAGAGTAGAAAACTTTGTTTTTAAAGAAGAAAATGCTGGGTTTCAGCATTTTCATCTGTAAAAACAATAATTTTTCAAAATCTTTCTATTCTATCTTTTGCCAACTAGTTAATTTTAATCCTGGACAAGTAGAAAATCACTCTTTACTTGTCCATGAACAAGTGTAGAATATCTGTATTTCCATACCCCTGCACTATCATTTTTGTATTCAATGCAAAAAAGGAATGATCATTTGTTTTTCCTTTAAGATCGATAAATCTGTCATTTTGTTTACAACAAAAACTATGTTTCATAGATTTGGAATCAAGTAGTAGTGCCCTTAAATTCCAGGAGACAATGGTGTAGCTTGCTGCCTTTGCAGTCTACCTGGTTAAGTGGCCTGATGTGAAACTTTATGTGACAGAGTTGAGAACATGTTAGAAATTTCTCTTACAAGCTCATGTTTTTTTTTGTTTTTTTTTTGCTTTAATTTCCACGTCCATAGGTGTGCGAGGGTCGTGGGCATCCCTCTACACACCTTACAATATCGTATTAGTAGATATATATTATTAGTAGCAATATAATTTTCAAGTGGATTCAATAAAGATGAAATTTCTGATTAGCTCATTAAAATTCATAAATTAAACCCTTTGTTGTTGATACTCATTCTAGTTCTTATGACAAGATTGCTAGAGTGGTTACCAACACCATAGTGTTAATAAAAGAGTATATTGAGATTCTAGTGTTTAGATTTATTTTTCTCTTTGTAAGTCACAACTGTTTTGGTATATATTAATACCTCTATATGTAAGATCATCTCATCAATGTATAAAGAAATGATTCGTTGATAATTTTGATCAAATTCTATGCTGATAATCCGCCATAACACCGTATGTGCAGCCTGATGTTCTGGCTGTACTTACGGCGTCATGGCCTCCGACAGCGATCTAATGATAAACAATAATTATTAAGTTGATCATCGCAATAAAAGTGCTAGTATAGAGCAACAACATCAATGTAACATAAGAAGATAGTAATAGTAATAACAAAAGAAGTATTAACAATTAACAATTTTCCTAAGTATTTTTATATATTTAATCAAATCTTTATCTACGTGGTTTAAAGCATTTTTGTGTGTTTGTGTGTTGGGGTGCGGGTACGTGCAATGACAAAAGATCATATATGTCACTTATACATACTCTCAGATGGAGACGAAAACTTCGTAACCACAGTTTATTCAATTCACGTTTTCATAGCTTCGTCCCCAGTGACAGCATATACATATGACATATCAAATTTAATAATGGCTTACGGGAGGTTCATAGCTATTTGTTCTGTAATTGCCAGGTATTGCTTTTCAATTTCATAAGACTTAGTAGATTTAAAGATTTCTATGTTAAAGATAAGATAGTTCTTTAAGCCTAAAATGGTTGGATTAATTAGTTTATTTCTACATCGGTATATGTATTTTTTAAATTCATACAAAAATCTATCTAGCTTCGGATTGAACTCAGATGATCCTAATAAAGTGATTTGACAATTTATTACTAATCTTTGGTCAATTCTGCGTAGAAGAATAGATAATCGTTGTATAATAGGTTTAACTTGTTCGCAATAGTAAAACAAATGAGAGATTGTTTCGTCATGCGTGTTACAAAAGCTACACTTACTGTTGTCAATAATGTTCATCTTATGCAAGAGTGAATTCGTTGAAATAATTCTATGTACAATTCGAGTTTGAAACCATTGGGTGTAAGAATCTTTTGTTATGTTGAAGACGTTTCTGTGTATTTGCTTCCAGTCAATATTTATATTCGAAAATGTTGTATTCCACTTTTTCATACATGACGCTTCGTCGTTGTTTGTTACCAAGGTATTGTAAATTAATTTATTATTTTTCTGGGTAATGATTTGAAAGAAAAAGCAGTTAATTGAAGGATTGTGAAAACCTAGTACAGAATTCGAATTGTTCGGGAGTCCGAATTTCAAAAATAGAGCTTTAATGGCACTTGAGATACTGTAAAATTCTAGAAAGTTAATCTTGTTTTTAGTTATCTCTTTTACTTCGTTCCAACTTTTGAAAGTACCATTCTCCCTCAACATATCCTTGATATATCTGAAGCCATAATTATATAATGTTTTATTGAAAAAAACATTTCGAACATATCAGAAGGTTTTCATTGTAAAATAAAGGCATATGGATAATGTCCATCCATTTGGTAAATTTGCATTTTGAAGCATACCTCATAAACGACTGTAAAACATCAACCCAAAATTTATTTCCAATTTCTTTACATAATTTTTCACAGTACTTATTTCCTAGATTTATTATTTTATTTATATCAAAAATATTTTTTGTGAAATCATTGCAGTCATTTGTTCCTGTAATAAGTTTTTTGAGCCATTTTATTTTCATGCTATTATCGTAGCTTTTTATGTCAATCATTTTCAACCCACCCTCATCGTAACTTTTTAGCTCACCTGAGCACAAAGTGCTCAAGGTGAGCTATTGTGATCGTAGAATGTCCGTCGTCAGTCTTGCGTCGTCCACAATTTCTTTAAACATCTTCTCCTCCTAAACTAGTGGGCCAATCTTGATGAAACTTGGCAGGGATGTTCCTTGGGTCAAGCTCTACCAAAGTTGTTCAAATGAATGAAATCCACCCTTAACTTTCCCTTTATCCTTAACAAAAAGGGTGAAAATATGAAAATCTTTAAAAATCTTCTTCTCTGAAACCAGAAGGCAGACAGCTTTCATATTTGGTATGAAGCATCATCTAGTAGACCTCTACCAAGTTTGTTCATATCAAGACCCTGGGGTCATATTTGGGCTTTGCCCGGGCCCAACCCTTTTTAGCTCACCTGAGCACGAAGTGCTCATGGTGAGCTATTGTGGTTAAGTGGATGTCCGTCGTGCGTCGTCCGTCGTCAACATTTGCCTTGTATGCACTCTAGAGGCCACATTTTTTGCCGGATCAACCTGAATTTTGGTCAGAATGATTGTCTTGATGAAATCTCGGACGAGTTCGAAATTGGGTCAACTGGGGTCAAAAACTAGGTCACTGGGTCAACTCTAAGAAAAACCTTGTATGCACTCTAAAAACTTGGGAGATTTGATAGACTCAGGTCAGCTAAAGTTGGTGACGGGTGATGGAAGGAAGGGGTACGAAGCAGATGCACCATATGATGCCATACATGTTGGGGCAGCTGCACCTATTTTACCTGAAGATGTAAGTTTCTTTCATGCTTTCTTATAGATACTGGAAATTTCTTGTTGGATAATCATTTGAAGACTGGTTATATTACCAAAATATTTAAACCTCATTATTTAATTACCCATCACTTGACATCTTCAAAGCATGTCCCATTATATCAATGACATCATTACATTGTCATAAAAAATGTGTGCAAATGACAGCACTGTAAAAGAATTCATCGTAAATTTTTCCCACAGTAGAGGGGTGTGGAATTCCCATACCTGACATGTCCGACATGGGCTTTTCTGCCTACTGACAAGAACATTTTGAAAGGTCACTTGTCCTTGAACAAGTAAATACCAGGGTAAATCTTGGTATGGCACTTTATAGATCAAAGAGATAAATATGCTTATAGTTTGTATTAAAGAGTAGAAAACTTTGTTTTTAAAGAAGAAAATGCTGGGTTTCAGCATTTTCATCTGTAAAAACAATAATTTTTCAAAATCTTTCTATTCTATCTTTTGCCAACTAGTTAATTTTAATCCTGGACAAGTAGAAAATCACTCTTTACTTGTCCATGAACAAGTGTAGAATATCTGTATTTCCATACCCCTGCACTATCATTTTTGTATTCAATGCAAAAAAGGAATGATCATTTGTTTTTCCTTTAAGATCGATAAATCTGTCATTTTGTTTACAACAAAAACTATGTTTCATAGATTTGGAATCAAGTAGTAGTGCCCTTAAATTCCAGGAGACAATGGTGTAGCTTGCTGCCTTTGCAGTCTACCTGGTTAAGTGGCCTGATGTGAAACTTTATGTGACAGAGTTGAGAACATGTTAGAAATTTCTCTTACAAGCTCATGTTTTTTTTTTGTTTTTTTTTTGCTTTAATTTCCACGTCCATAGGTGTGCGAGGGTAGTGGGCATCCCTCTACACACCTTACAATATCGTATTAGTAGATATATATTATTAGTAGCAATATAATTTTCAAGTGGATTCAATAAAGATGAAATTTCTGATTAGCTCATTAAAATTCATAAATTAAACCCTTTGTTGTTGATACTCATTCTAGTTCTAATGACAAGATTGCAAGAGTGGTTACCAACACCATAGTGTTAATAAAAGAGTATATTGAGATTCTAGTGTTTAGATTTATTTTTCTCTTTGTAAGTCACAACTGTTTTGGTATATATTAATACCTCTATATGTAAGATCATCTCATCAATGTATAAAGAAATGATTCGTTGATAATTTTGATCAAATTCTATGCTGATAATCCGCCATAACACCGTATGTGCAGCCTGATGTTCTGGCTGTACTTACGGCGTCATGGCCTCCGACAGCGATCTAATGATAAACAATAATTATTAAGTTGATCATCGCAATAAAAGTGCTAGTATAGAGCAACAACATCAATGTAACATAAGAAGATAGTAATAGTAATAACAAAAGAAGTATTAACAATTAACAATTTTCCTAAGTATTTTTATATATTTAATCAAATCTTTATCTACGTGGTTTAAAGCATTTTTGTGTGTTTGTGTGTTGGGGTGCGGGTACGTGCAATGACAAAAGATCATATATGTCACTTATACATACTCTCAGATGGAGACGAAAACTTCGTAACCACAGTTTATTCAATTCACGTTTTCATAGCTTCGTCCCCAGTGACAGCATATACATATGACATATCAAATTTAATAATGGCTTACGGGAGGTTCATAGCTATTTGTTCTGTAATTGCCAGGTATTGCTTTTCAATTTCATAAGACTTAGTAGATTTAAAGATTTCTATGTTAAAGATAAGATAGTTCTTTAAGCCTAAAATGGTTGGATTAATTAGTTTATTTCTACATCGGTATATGTATTTTTTAAATTCATACAAAAATCTATCTAACTTCGGATTGAACTCAGATGATCCTAATAAAGTGATTTGACAATTTATTACTAATCTTTGGTCAATTCTGCGTAGAAGAATAGATAATCGTTGTATAATAGGTTTAACTTGTTCGCAATAGTAAAACAAATGAGAGATTGTTTCGTCATGCGTGTTACAAAAGCTACACTTACTGTTGTCAATAATGTTCATCTTATGCAAGAGTGAATTCGTTGAAATAATTCTATGTACAATTCGAGTTTGAAACCATTGGGTGTAAGAATCTTTTGTTATGTTGAAGACGTTTCTGTGTATTTGCTTCCAGTCAATATTTATATTCGAAAATGTTGTATTCCACTTTTTCATACATGACGCTTCGTCGTTGTTTGTTACCAAGGTATTGTAAATTAATTTATTATTTTTCTGGGTAATGATTTGAAAGAAAAAGCAGTTAATTGAAGGATTGTGAAAACCTAGTACAGAATTCGAATTGTTCGGGAGTCCGAATTTCAAAAATAGAGCTTTAATGGCACTTGAGATACTGTAAAATTCTAGAAAGTTAATCTTGTTTTTAGTTATCTCTTTTACTTCGTTCCAACTTTTGAAAGTACCATTCTCCCTCAACATATCCTTGATATATCTGAAGCCATAATTATATAATGTTTTATTGAAAAAACATTTCGAACATATCAGAAGGTTTTCATTGTAAAATAAAGGCATATGGATAATGTCCATCCATTTGGTAAATTTGCATTTTGAAGCATACCTCATAAACGACTGTAAAACATCAACCCAAAATTTATTTCCAATTTCTTTACATAATTTTTCACAGTACTTATTTCCTAGATTTATTATTTTATTTATATCAAAAATATTTTTTGTGAAATCATTGCAGTCATTTGTTCCTGTAATAAGTTTTTTGAGCCATTTTATTTTCATGCTATTATCGTAGCTTTTTATGTCAATCATTTTCAACCCACCCTCATCGTAACTTTTTAGCTCACCTGAGCACAAAGTGCTCAAGGTGAGCTATTGTGATCGTAGAATGTCCGTCGTCAGTCTTGCGTCGTCCACAATTTCTTTAAACATCTTCTCCTCCTAAACTAGTGGGCCAATCTTGATGAAACTTGGCAGGGATGTTCCTTGGGTCAAGCTCTACCAAAGTTGTTCAAATGAATGAAATCCACCCTTAACTTTCCCTTTATCCTTAACAAAAAGGGTGAAAATATGAAAATCTTTAAAAATCTTCTTCTCTGAAACCAGAAGGCAGACAGCTTTCATATTTGGTATGAAGCATCATCTAGTAGACCTCTACCAAGTTTGTTCATATCAAGACCCTGGGGTCATATTTGGGCTTTGCCCGGGCCCAACCCTTTTTAGCTCACCTGAGCACGAAGTGCTCATGGTGAGCTATTGTGGTTAAGTGGATGTCCGTCGTGCGTCGTCCGTCGTCAACATTTGCCTTGTATGCACTCTAGAGGCCACATTTTTTGCCGGATCAACCTGAATTTTGGTCAGAATGATTGTCTTGATGAAATCTCGGACGAGTTCGAAATTGGGTCAACTGGGGTCAAAAACTAGGTCACTGGGTCAACTCTAAGAAAAACCTTGTATGCACTCTAAAAACTTGGGAGATTTGATAGACTCAGGTCAGCTAAAGTTGGTGACGGGTGATGGAAGGAAGGGGTACGAAGCAGATGCACCATATGATGCCATACATGTTGGGGCAGCTGCACCTATTTTACCTGAAGATGTAAGTTTCTTTCATGCTTTCTTATAGATACTGGAAATTTCTTGTTGGATAATCATTTGAAGACTGGTTATATTACCAAAATATTTAAACCTCATTATTTAATTACCCATCACTTGACATCTTCAAAGCATGTCCCATTATATCAATGACATCATTACATTGTCATAAAAAATGTGTGCAAATGACAGCACTGTAAAAGAATTCATCGTAAATTTTTCCCACAGTAGAGGGGTGTGGAATTCCCATACCTGACATGTCCGACATGGGCTTTTCTGCCTACTGACAAGAACATTTTGAAAGGTCACTTGTCCTTGAACAAGTAAATACCAGGGTAAATCTTGGTATGGCACTTTATAGATCAAAGAGATAAATATGCTTATAGTTTGTATTAAAGAGTAGAAAACTTTGTTTTTAAAGAAGAAAATGCTGGGTTTCAGCATTTTCATCTGTAAAAACAATAATTTTTCAAAATCTTTCTATTCTATCTTTTGCCAACTAGTTAATTTTAATCCTGGACAAGTAGAAAATCACTCTTTACTTGTCCATGAACAAGTGTAGAATATCTGTATTTCCATACCCCTGCACTATCATTTTTGTATTCAATGCAAAAAAGGAATGATCATTTGTTTTTCCTTTAAGATCGATAAATCTGTCATTTTGTTTACAACAAAAACTATGTTTCATAGATTTGGAATCAAGTAGTAGTGCCCTTAAATTCCAGGAGACAATGGTGTAGCTTGCTGCCTTTGCAGTCTACCTGGTTAAGTGGCCTGATGTGAAACTTTATGTGACAGAGTTGAGAACATGTTAGAAATTTCTCTTACAAGCTCATGTTTTTTTTTTGTTTTTTTTTTTGCTTTAATTTCCACGTCCATAGGTGTGCGAGGGTAGTGGGCATCCCTCTACACACCTTACAATATCGTATTAGTAGATATATATTATTAGTAGCAATATAATTTTCAAGTGGATTCAATAAAGATGAAATTTCTGATTAGCTCATTAAAATTCATAAATTAAACCCTTTGTTGTTGATACTCATTCTAGTTCTTATGACAAGATTGCTAGAGTGGTTACCAACACCATAGTGTTAATAAAAGAGTATATTGAGATTCTAGTGTTTAGATTTATTTTTCTCTTTGTAAGTCACAACTGTTTTGGTATATATTAATACCTCTATATGTAAGATCATCTCATCAATGTATAAAGAAATGATTCGTTGATAATTTTGATCAAATTCTATGCTGATAATCCGCCATAACACCGTATGTGCAGCCTGATGTTCTGGCTGTACTTACGGCGTCATGGCCTCCGACAGCAATCTAATGATAAACAATAATTATTAAGTTGATCATCGCAATAAAAGTGCTAGTATAGAGCAACAACATCAATGTAACATAAGAAGATAGTAATAGTAATAACAAAAGAAGTATTAACAATTAACAATTTTCCTAAGTATTTTTATATATTTAATCAAATCTTTATCTACGTGGTTTAAAGCATTTTTGTGTGTTTGTGTGTTGGGGTGCGGGTACGTGCAATGACAAAAGATCATATATGTCACTTATACATACTCTCAGATGGAGACGAAAACTTCGTAACCACAGTTTATTCAATTCACGTTTTCATAGCTTCGTCCCCAGTGACAGCATATACATATGACATATCAAATTTAATAATGGCTTACGGGAGGTTCATAGCTATTTGTTCTGTAATTGCCAGGTATTGCTTTTCAATTTCATAAGACTTAGTAGATTTAAAGATTTCTATGTTAAAGATAAGATAGTTCTTTAAGCCTAAAATGGTTGGATTAATTAGTTTATTTCTACATCGGTATATGTATTTTTTAAATTCATACAAAAATCTATCTAACTTCGGATTGAACTCAGATGATCCTAATAAAGTGATTTGACAATTTATTACTAATCTTTGGTCAATTCTGCGTAGAAGAATAGATAATCGTTGTATAATAGGTTTAACTTGTTCGCAATAGTAAAACAAATGAGAGATTGTTTCGTCATGCGTGTTACAAAAGCTACACTTACTGTTGTCAATAATGTTCATCTTATGCAAGAGTGAATTCGTTGAAATAATTCTATGTACAATTCGAGTTTGAAACCATTGGGTGTAAGAATCTTTTGTTATGTTGAAGACGTTTCTGTGTATTTGCTTCCAGTCAATATTTATATTCGAAAATGTTGTATTCCACTTTTTCATACATGACGCTTCGTCGTTGTTTGTTACCAAGGTATTGTAAATTAATTTATTATTTTTCTGGGTAATGATTTGAAAGAAAAAGCAGTTAATTGAAGGATTGTGAAAACCTAGTACAGAATTCGAATTGTTCGGGAGTCCGAATTTCAAAAATAGAGCTTTAATGGCACTTGAGATACTGTAAAATTCTAGAAAGTTAATCTTGTTTTTAGTTATCTCTTTTACTTCGTTCCAACTTTTGAAAGTACCATTCTCCCTCAACATATCCTTGATATATCTGAAGCCATAATTATATAATGTTTTATTGAAAAAACATTTCGAACATATCAGAAGGTTTTCATTGTAAAATAAAGGCATATGGATAATGTCCATCCATTTGGTAAATTTGCATTTTGAAGCATACCTCATAAACGACTGTAAAACATCAACCCAAAATTTATTTCCAATTTCTTTACATAATTTTTCACAGTACTTATTTCCTAGATTTATTATTTTATTTATATCAAAAATATTTTTTGTGAAATCATTGCAGTCATTTGTTCCTGTAATAAGTTTTTTGAGCCATTTTATTTTCATGCTATTATCGTAGCTTTTTATGTCAATCATTTTCAACCCACCCTCATCGTAACTTTTTAGCTCACCTGAGCACAAAGTGCTCA
This sequence comes from Fragum whitleyi, assembly GCA_948146395.1. Classification (NCBI taxonomy): domain Eukaryota; kingdom Metazoa; phylum Mollusca; class Bivalvia; order Cardiida; family Cardiidae; genus Fragum; species Fragum whitleyi. Next base: position 57,759,696 of record OX411544.1, on the reverse strand, counting down.
AGGTGAGCTATTGTGATCGTAGAATGTCCGTCGTCAGTCTTGCGTCGTCCACAATTTCTTTAAACATCTTCTCCTCCTAAACTAGTGGGCCAATCTTGATGAAACTTGGCAGGGATGTTCCTTGGGTCAAGCTCTACCAAAGTTGTTCAAATGAATGAAATCCACCCTTAACTTTCCCTTTATCCTTAACAAAAAGGGTGAAAATATGAAAATCTTTAAAAATCTTCTTCTCTGAAACCAGAAGGCAGACAGCTTTCATATTTGGTATGAAGCATCATCTAGTAGACCTCTACCAAGTTTGTTCATATCAAGACCCTGGGGTCATATTTGGGCTTTGCCCGGGCCCAACCCTTTTTAGCTCACCTGAGCACGAAGTGCTCATGGTGAGCTATTGTGGTTAAGTGGATGTCCGTCGTGCGTCGTCCGTCGTCCGTCGTCAACATTTGCCTTGTATGCACTCTAGAGGCCACATTTTTTGCCGGATCAACCTGAATTTTGGTCAGAATGATTGTCTTGATGAAATCTCGGACGAGTTCGAAATTGGGTCAACTGGGGTCAAAAACTAGGTCACTGGGTCAAATCTAAGAAAAACCTTGTATGCACTCTAAAAACTTGGGAGATTTGATAGACTCAGGTCAGCTAAAGTTGGTGACGGGTGATGGAAGGAAGGGGTACGAAGCAGATGCACCATATGATGCCATACATGTTGGGGCAGCTGCACCTATTTTACCTGAAGATGTAAGTTTCTTTCATGCTTTCTTATAGATACTGGAAATTTCTTGTTGGATAATCATTTGAAGACTGGTTATATTACCAAAATATTTAAACCTCATTATTTAATTACCCATCACTTGACATCTTCAAAGCATGTCCCATTATATCAATGACATCATTACATTGTCATAAAAAATGTGTGCAAATGACAGCACTGTAAAAGAATTCATCGTAAATTTTTCCCACAGTAGAGGGGTGTGGAATTCCCATACCTGACATGTCCGACATGGGCTTTTCTGCCTACTGACAAGAACATTTTGAAAGGTCACTTGTCCTTGAACAAGTAAATACCAGGGTAAATCTTGGTATGGCACTTTATAGATCAAAGAGATAAATATGCTTATAGTTTGTATTAAAGAGTAGAAAACTTTGTTTTTAAAGAAGAAAATGCTGGGTTTCAGCATTTTCATCTGTAAAAACAATAATTTTTCAAAATCTTTCTATTCTATCTTTTGCCAACTAGTTAATTTTAATCCTGGACAAGTAGAAAATCACTCTTTACTTGTCCATGAACAAGTGTAGAATATCTGTATTTCCATACCCCTGCACTATCATTTTTGTATTCAATGCAAAAAAGGAATGATCATTTGTTTTTCCTTTAAGATCGATAAATCTGTCATTTTGTTTACAACAAAAACTATGTTTCATAGATTTGGAATCAAGTAGTAGTGCCCTTAAATTCCAGGAGACAATGGTGTAGCTTGCTGCCTTTGCAGTCTACCTGGTTAAGTGGCCTGATGTGAAACTTTATGTGACAGAGTTGAGAACATGTTAGAAATTTCTCTTACAAGCTCATGTTTTTTTTTTGTTTTTTTTTTGCTTTAATTTCCACGTCCATAGGTGTGCGAGGGTCGTGGGCATCCCTCTACACACCTTACAATATCGTATTAGTAGATATATATTATTAGTAGCAATATAATTTTCAAGTGGATTCAATAAAGATGAAATTTCTGATTAGCTCATTAAAATTCATAAATTAAACCCTTTGTTGTTGATACTCATTCTAGTTCTTATGACAAGATTGCTAGAGTGGATACCAACACCATAGTGTTAATAAAAGAGTATATTGAGATTCTAGTGTTTAGATTTATTTTTCTCTTTGTAAGTCACAACTGTTTTGGTATATATTAATACCTCTATATGTAAGATCATCTCATCAATGTATAAAGAAATGATTCGTTGATAATTTTGATCAAATTCTATGCTGATAATCCGCCATAACACCGTATGTGCAGCCTGATGTTCTGGCTGTACTTACGGCGTCATGGCCTCCGACAGCGATCTAATGATAAACAATAATTATTAAGTTGATCATCGCAATAAAAGTGCTAGTATAGAGCAACAACATCAATGTAACATAAGAAGATAGTAATAGTAATAACAAAAGAAGTATTAACAATTAACAATTTTCCTAAGTATTTTTATATATTTAATCAAATCTTTATCTACGTGGTTTAAAGCATTTTTGTGTGTTTGTGTGTTGGGGTGCGGGTACGTGCAATGACAAAAGATCATATATGTCACTTATACATACTCTCAGATGGAGACGAAAACTTCGTAACCACAGTTTATTCAATTCACGTTTTCATAGCTTCGTCCCCAGTGACAGCATATACATATGACATATCAAATTTAATAATGGCTTACGGGAGGTTCATAGCTATTTGTTCTGTAATTGCCAGGTATTGCTTTTCAATTTCATAAGACTTAGTAGATTTAAAGATTTCTATGTTAAAGATAAGATAGTTCTTTAAGCCTAAAATGGTTGGATTAATTAGTTTATTTCTACATCGGTATATGTATTTTTTAAATTCATACAAAAATCTATCTAACTTCGGATTGAACTCAGATGATCCTAATAAAGTGATTTGACAATTTATTACTAATCTTTGGTCAATTCTGCGTAGAAGAATAGATAATCGTTGTATAATAGGTTTAACTTGTTCGCAATAGTAAAACAAATGAGAGATTGTTTCGTCATGCGTGTTACAAAAGCTACACTTACTGTTGTCAATAATGTTCATCTTATGCAAGAGTGAATTCGTTGAAATAATTCTATGTACAATTCGAGTTTGAAACCATTGGGTGTAAGAATCTTTTGTTATGTTGAAGACGTTTCTGTGTATTTGCTTCCAGTCAATATTTATATTCGAAAATGTTGTATTCCACTTTTTCATACATGACGCTTCGTCGTTGTTTGTTACCAAGGTATTGTAAATTAATTTATTATTTTTCTTGGTAATGATTTGAAAGAAAAAGCAGTTAATTGAAGGATTGTGAAAACCTAGTACAGAATTCGAATTGTTCGGGAGTCCGAATTTCAAAAATAGAGCTTTAATGGCACTTGAGATACTGTAAAATTCTAGAAAGTTAATCTTGTTTTTAGTTATCTCTTTTACTTCGTTCCAACTTTTGAAAGTACCATTCTCCCTCAACATATCCTTGATATATCTGAAGCCATAATTATATAATGTTTTATTGAAAAAACATTTCGAACATATCAGAAGGTTTTCATTGTAAAATAAAGGCATATGGATAATGTCCATACATTTGGTAAATTTGCATTTTGAAGCATACCTCATAAACGACTGTAAAAATTTATTTCCAATTTCTTTACATAATTTTTCACAGTACTTATTTCCTAGATTTATTATTTTATTTATATCAAAAATATTTTTTGTGAAATCATTGCAGTCATTTGTTCCTGTAATAAGTTTTTTGAGCCATTTTATTTTCATGCTATTATCGTAGCTTTTTATGTCAATCATTTTCAACCCACCCTCATCGTAACTTTTTAGCTCACCTGAGCACAAAGTGCTCAAGGTGAGCTATTGTGATCGTAGAATGTCCGTCGTCAGTCTTGCGTCGTCCACAATTTCTTTAAACATCTTCTCCTCCTAAACTAGTGGGCGAATCTTGATGAAACTTGGCAGGGATGTTCCTTGGGTCAAGCTCTACCAAAGTTGTTCAAATGAATGAAATCCACCCTTAACTTTCCCTTTATCCTTAACAAAAAGGGTGAAAATATGAAAATCTTTAAAAATCTTCTTCTCTGAAACCAGAAGGCAGACAGCTTTCATATTTGGTATGAAGCATCATCTAGTAGACCTCTACCAAGTTTGTTCATATCAAGACCCTGGGGTCATATTTGGGCTTTGCCCGGGCCCAACCCTTTTTAGCTCACCTGAGCACGAAGTGCTCATGGTGAGCTATTGTGGTTAGGTGGATGTCCGTCGTCCGTCGTCCGTCGTCAACATTTGCCTTGTATGCACTCTAGAGGCCACATTTTTTGCCGGAACAACCTGAATTTTGGTCAGAATGATTGTCTTGATGAAATCTCGGACGAGTTCGAAATTGGGTCAACTGGGGTCAAAAACTAGGTCACTGGGTCAAATCTAAGAAAAACCTTGTAGGCACTCTAGAGGCCACATTTTTTGCCGGATCAACCTGAATTTTGGTCAGAATGACTGTCTTTATGAAATCTCTGACGAGTTCGAAATTGGGTCAACTGGGGTCAAAAACTAGGTCACGGGGTCAAATCTAAGAAAAACCTTGTATGCACTCTAGAGGCCACATTTTTTGCTGGATCAACCTGAATTTTGGTCAGAATGATTGTCTTGATGAAATCTCGGACGAGTTCAAAATTGGTCAACTGGGGTCAAAAACTAGGTCACGGGGTCAAATCTAAGAAAAACCTTGTATGCACTCTAGAGGCCACATTTTTTGCCAGATCAACCTGAAATTTGGTCAGAATGATTGTCTTGATGAAATCTCGGACGAGTTCTAAATTGGGTCAACTGGGGTCAAAAACTAGGTCACGGGGTCAAATCTAAGAAAAACCTTGTAGGCACTCTAGAGGCCACATTTTTTGCCGGATCAACCTGAATTTTGGTCAGAATGATTGTCTTGATAAAATCTTGGACGAGTTCAAAATTGGGTCAACTGGGGTCAAAAACTAGGTCACGGGGTCAAATCTAAGAAAAACCTTGTATGCACTCTAGAGGCCACATTTTGTGCCGGATCAACCTGAATTTTGGTCAGAATGATTGTCTTGATGAAATCTCGGACGAGTTCAAAATTAGGTCAACTGGGGTCAAAAACTAGGTCATGGGGTCAAATCTAAGAAAAACCTTGAAGGCACTCTAGAGGCCACATTTTTTGCCGGATCAACCTGAATTTTTGTCAGAATGATTGTCTTGATGAAATCTCGGACGAGTTCGAAATTGGGTCAACTGGGGTCAAAAACTAGGTCATGGGGTCAAATCTAAGAAAAACCTTGTAGGCACTCTAGAGGCCACATTTTTTGCTAGATCAACCTGAAATTTGGTCAGAATGATTGTCTTTATGAAATCTCGGACGAGTTCGAAATTGGGTCAACTGGGGTCTAAAACTAGGTCACGGGGTCAAATCTAAGAAAAACCTTGTAGGCACTCTAGAGGCCACATTTTTTGCCAGATCAACCTGAAATTTGGTCAGAATGATTGTCTTGATAAAATCTTGGACGAGTTCGAAATTGGGTCAACTGGGGTCAAAAACTAGGTCACAGGGTCAATCTAAGAAAAAACCTTGTATGCACTCTAGAGGCCACATTTTTTGCCTGTTTAACTAGAATTTTAGTCAGAATGATTGTCTTGATGAAATCTTGAATGAGATCAAAATTGGGTCATCTGGGAATAAAAATTAGGTCACGAAATCAATTATAAAAATCCTTGTTAGTCAACCTTAAAATTGTAAAAAAGGGATTCTCAAGTTGTATAGAAGCAACAGCTTTGTTTAGCTCAGTCATTCATCATTCTATTTCTCATTCTTCTTTTGAAAATTTTAGACAGTTCATTCAGGTGAGCGATTAAGGGCCACTATGGCCCTCTTGTTACATAGAATCAAAGAGCGAAAATCTTTAAAAATCTTCTTCTCTGAAACCAGATGGCACACAGCTTTCATATTTGGTATGTAGCATCACCTAGTGGGCCTCTACCAAGTTTGTTCATATCAAGACCCTTGGGTCATATTTAGGCTTTGCACGGATGCATCCCTTTATCTCTTATGAGCACGAAGGGTAAAAAAATGAAAATCTTCAAAAATCTTCTTCTATGAAACCAGAAGGCAGACAGCTTTCATATTTGGTATGTAGCATCATCTAGTAGACCTCTACCAAGTTTGTTCATATCAAGACCCTAGGATCATATTTGGGCTCCACCCGGGGGCAACCCTTTTACATAGAATCAAATAGCGATTTTTTGTTAAAATCTTCTTTAATCGAAACCAGAGGGCACACTGCTTTCATTTTCGGTATGTAGCATCATCTAGTAGGCCCCTACCAAGTTTGTTCATATCAAGACCCTTTGGTCATATTTGGGCTCCACCCGGGGGCATCCCTTTCAGCTCATCTTAGCACAAAGGGTGAAAATATGAAAACCTTCAAAAATCATCTTCTCTGAAACCAGTAGGCAGACAGCTTTCATATTTAGTATGTAGCATCATCTTATGGACCTCTTCCAAGTTTGGTCATATCAAGACCCTGGGGCCTCATTTGGGGTCCAGCTGGGGGCATCCCTTTTTACATAGAATCAAAAAGCAAACAGGCATATCTGTCTTGCTATTTGCTGAAAACGTTCCATGGTATTGATCTTAGGCAATTTCTTCTTTTTGACATCTGCCTATCTAGTTAATGTGATGTCCCAGGGGTCAAAGAGACTCAGGTGAGCGAGCTAGGACCATCTTGGTCCTCTTGTTATTAGAACAGTTTTCTTAATTTTTGCAGGACCATCCCACACGAACTCATAAAAGTTCATCAGCTCATGTTAATCATATGTATTTTACTGCAAAAAAATATTGAAAATTTCTCATCGTTATATTTATGTTAAAGGATAGTTATTTTTTACAAGACAATCTTTTTAGCTCACCTGAGCACAACGTGCTCAAGTGAGCTATTGTGATCACCTTTTGTCCGTCGTCTGTGCGTCGTGCGTCGTCCGTCGTCCGTCAACAATTTCTTTAAACGACATCTCCTCCTAAACTACTTGGCCAATTTTTTCCAAACTTGGCAGAAATGTTCCTTAGGTGGTCCCCTTTAAGAATTGCTAAAAGAATTGAAATCGGTGAAAAACTCTGGTTGCTATGGCAACCAAAGTTAAAAATTTAAGAAAATCTTTAAAATTCTTCTTCTTCTGAACCAGCAGCCCTACAGCCTTGAAATTTGGTATGGATGATCAGCTCATAGACCTTAATAAAAATAGCTAAAATCATATCTGTTGGGCCACCAGGTGCGGAGCACCAGGGGGGAGGGGGTAGTACTTTGGATAAATTTTGAAATCTTTAACCTTCTTCTTCTTATCATGAAGGCCTACAGCCTTAAAATTTTGCATGTATCATCACCTCATAGACCTTAATAAAAATAGCTTAAATCATATCTGTAGGGCCACCAGGTGCGGAGCACAAGGGGGGAGGGGGTAGTACTTTGATGAAAATTTTGTAATCTTTAACCTTTTTCTTCTTCTAAACCAGGAGACCTACAGATTTGAATATTGGCATGGATGATCAGCATATGGACCTTTATAAAAAATACCAAAAGTCATGACTGTAGATTCACCAGGTGCGTAGCACCAGGGGGGAGAGGGTAGTACTTTTGTGAAAATTTTGTAATCTTTAACCTTCTTCTTCTTCTGAACCACAAGCCCTACAGACATGAAAATTGGCATGGAGGATCAGCTCATAGACCTTAATATAAATAGCTAAAATCATGACTGTAAAGCCACCAGGTGTGGAGCATCAGGGGGGAGGGGGAGTACTTTTGTGAAAATTTTGTAACTTTAATCTTCATCTTCTAATGAACCAGGAGCCCTACAGACTTCAATATTGGCATGGATGATAAGCATATGGATCTAAAATAAAATAGCTAAAATCATGAATGAAGGGCCACCAGATGCGGAGCATTAGGGGGCAGGGGGTAGTACTTTGGATCAATTTTGAAATCTTTAACCTTATTCTTCTCCTGGATCAGGAACCCTACAGACTTGAAAATTGTCATGGGTGATCAATATATTGTCATTAATACTAGCTAAAATCATGACTGTAGGGTCACCAGGTGCTGAGTGTCTTGGGGAGGGGGTAGTACTTTGGATCATTTTTGAAATCTTTAAACTTCTTCTAATGAGCCAGGAGTCCTACAGACTTGAAAATTGGTATGGATGATCAGCATATGGACATATATTTAATTAGCTAAAATCATGACTGTAGATTCACCAGGTGCAGAGCATCTTGGGGGAGGGGGAGTGCTTTGTTGAGAATTTTGAATCCCTACAGCCTTTATATTTGACATGGATTGATCAACTCATTAAATAAAACTTTAAAAGTCTCAGACTCAGTCTGTATATCTGGCATAGATTAGCGCTGATCACAGACCTTTTATGGAAAAAGCTTAAATAAATAATGTCCGGGGGAGGAGCAGAGGGTGGGGGGATATGATTATTTCAAATGTTATCTGATTGAATAAGTGAAAATCTCTTCTGTGGTTGCATGGACATACCTAGGTAATGAAGCTTTTTTCTCAGGTGAGCGACCCAGGGCCAACGGCCCTCTTGTTTAGTAAAAGTCACAAGTGTTTTTTCCAGTTTGAATATGTGCTTGTTTGTATTCTTTTGTTCAACGAGCTGTTTATTCCCAGTAATTTTACCTGTCTTTGAAGGGCAAACATTTGGCAGCTAGCACAGCCACACAGTTCTTATGAAATATTCACTGATAGTTTTAAGTAACTTTGACCCACATCTATAAACATGTTGCAAAGTGAAGACTCTGATCAGACTGTCTGACTTCACTGGTTGATCCTAGTCTTCCCTTGGTGAACATGTGAAAGTATGGGAGGTATTATAGCATAGCTACAGATAGAGAGGGTATTTTGAATGCAGATCATAAAATTTTGTTTATGAAATGAACCCTATATTGTTTGTACTCATTAAAATGTCTCGGCAATGTGATTCATATGAGTACCAATAACATATGGTTTCATTGAGAATTTATGATTTTAGACTTGATTTATCCCTCTTTATACTTCTGCAAACATACTGTATTTCTTCTAATAAACGCATCCAGGAGCTATACATAACATGGTCCATAAACTTTTATTCAGTATGCATTTTTCTGTTATAAAAAATCATTGAAATTGATGTCTTTTAGGTCCTTTTCCCTTTAAAGAGAGGTGAATTTCCTCTTAACAATCATACCTTAAGAATAGGGGGTCATTTCCCCAATTTTGGAGGACAACTTTATGGAAACCTAAGGAACACATCAAAACAAAATTAAGTAGAGACTGTAATGTCTTCAGAGCCACAACACACATTTCATTTTTAGCTCCACTGGCTGAAAGCCACTGGGGCTATTGTCATGGCGTTGTGTCCGTCGTGCGTCCACCCGTATGTGCGTCCGTGCGTCCGGTCGTAAACTTTTTCTTTAAAAATCTTCTCCTCAAAAACTACTGGATGGATTTGAACCAAACTTCACAGGAATGATCCTTGGGTGACCCTCTTTCAAAGTTGTTCAAGAAATTTTGATCCAATGAAAAGCATGGATTTTATGGGCGTGGCTAATTTCCAAATATGGTAAAAAGTGACTTTTCTCAGGTTCTAATTGATGGATACCAATGAAATTTTACATGAATGATCCTTGAGTGACCCTTTATCAGTCTACAAAAAATTATTGTGATTTGATGAAAAATATGTATTTAATGGGTGGAGGTCATTTCTCTATATGTTATCTAGTGGAATCTTTGAAAATCATTTTCTCAGAATCTAACTGATAGATATCAACCAAATTTCACTGGAATGATCCTTGGGTGACCCTTTATCAGTCTACCAAAAATTATTGTGGTCGGATGAAAATATGTATTTTATGGGCGGAGGTCATTTCTCTTTATGTTATATAGTGGAAACTTTGAAAATCATTTTCTCTGAATGTAACTGATGGATATCAATCATACTTCATTGCGTGATCTATTATCATGCAGCCAAAAATTATTGTGATTTGATGAAAAATATGTCTTTTATGGGCGGAGGTCATTTCTGTATATGTTATAATAGTGGAAACCTTGAAAATCATTTCAACATCAGTAGAACCCAAAATATCTAAAAACCTAGTCAAAACTTAGATTTGCTATTACAAGAAATTCAAGCCTGTGGAGCGACTCAAGCCATTCATGGCTTTCTAGTTTTTAGGGTTTTGTTGTTCATTCCTCCTATTTTGGAACATGTAAAAAACATTTTAACCCTCGGTAAATTCAAGCTAGTTAAAAAGATTAAACAAATTCAGATTTAATGACTAACGATTCATTTGGTAGATGGACCCTAATGACACCATCAATCTCGCTAAAACAGCTGTATTTAGTTATTCGTTTGAAAGAACGGCCCCAATGCAGACAATGGAAGTTTACACACTTTTATTTGTTGTGTTATTATGTAAGATCCGGTGTCTAGTTTACAGTTAATTTTATGATCCGAAATCGGGTCAGAGGATGTTTATATCATGATAATCCGTCTGCATATTTTATCGGGCACCTATAGATATCTAAAAATAGAATAGTGCACTCATTTTATCAATATAGGAAAACCTGGCTATCGACAGAGGCCACAGAAATATTGTATCTTAAGCTTGTTAGTAGGCAAGTTATGTCAATTTTTAACCCGACAGACAATCTAAGATAAAAGATCTCTGATCTAACATGTTCATAGCTCAGAGCTGTATTTTAAAACTTGTGACACAAATGACGCACAGGTTGTTTTTTTGCGGGTCATTTGTTATGAAATTGCGACAAAGACGCGCATTTTTGTGTCATGGAAAACCCTGTAGGGTGCTATTATTAGAGTTAATTAGGAGGCTTAATTCTAACCTTTTGTCTAGTAAAGAACATCATAAAAACAGAATATCATAGGGTCTAAGTTTCCTTTCTATTTCAGTTAGTTCACCAGTTAAAGCCAGGAGGAAGACTCATTATCCCAGTAGGTCCTACAGGGGGAAATCAAATGTTACAACAAATAGATAAACTTGCTGACGGTTCTACAAAGACTCGAGATTTGATGGGCGTTATTTATGTACCTCTAACCAGCAAAGAGAAACAGTGGCCTGCAAGGTGGAGCTAAATTTTAATCTTATCCAACCTATACCCTGCATGCTGGAATTTCAGGTGCTTGGATTTTGATAGATGTGTTTTTATTATGCCCCTGCATCGATAGATCTGGGTATACTGTATTTGCCCTGTCTGTCAGAAAAAATTTAACATTGACCATAACTTTAGAATGGTAAGTGATATAGTCTTCATATTTCACTTGATGATTGTCAGAAAAAACTTTAACATTGGCCTTAACTTTAGAATGGTAAGTGATTTGGTCTTCATATTTCACTTAATCATTGCTTTGGACAAGACCTCTCTTTTGGTATCAAGTTCAAGGTAATTGGTCAAGGTTATTTTTGTCAAGGCCAAATATGTGTAAATTACAGGCTGCACATTGAATTAAGTATTGCATCAAATAACAGAATTGAATTAAAGTTTGCTGTAGATTAATGTATTGTATCAAACTACTGTATGGCGGTGGGGGGCATCAGTGTTTCACAAACACATCTTGTTTTCTTTTATCTCTGGCTTTGCGCTAGTTAGTTTCTATAGATCTTACTCCTAAAAATTGAAATATTACACATGCTTTTTCATTACATTGGCTTTTTTTCATAGGAAAAAACTAAGTCATGTTTGTTTTGATACCAAAACCTTGACGTTTTTAGCTCAGCTGTTTTTTAGCTCACCTGAGCACAAAGTGCTCAAGGTGAGCTATTGTGATCACTCACCGTCCGTCGTCCGTCCATCGTCCGTCCGTCCGTCTGTCCGTCCGTCCGTCCGTCAACAATTTCTTTAAACATCTTCTCCTCCTAAACCACTGGGCCAATCAAGCTGAAACTTGGCAGGGATGTTCCTTGGGTGAAGCTCTTTAAAAGTTGTTAAAAGAAGTTAATTTCATCAAAAACTCTGGTTGCCATGGTTACATAATAGGCGAAAATGGCCGAAAATATTATAAAAAATTCTTCTCCTCCTAAACCACTGGGCCAATCAAGCTGAAACTTGACAGGGATGTTCCTTGGGTGAAGCTCTTCAAAAGTTGTTACAAGAATTTAATTTCATCAAAAACTCTTGTTTCTATGGTAACGGAAAGTCTGAAAAATGGCCGAAAATGGCTGAAAATATTAGAAAATTTTTTTGTCCTCCTAAACCACTGGGCCAATCAAGCTGAAACTTGGCAGGGATGTTCCTTGGGTGAAGTTCTTTAAAAGTTGTTAAAAAAATTTAATTTCATCAAAAACTCTTGTTTCCATGGTAACGGAAAGTCTGAAAAATGGCCGAAAATGGCTGAAAATATTAGAAAAAATTCCTCTCCTCCTTAACCACTGGGCCAATCAAGCTGAAACTTGGCAGGGATGTTCCTTGGGTGAAGGTCTTCAAAACTTGTGAAAAGAATTTATTTTTTTCAAAAAGTCTTGTTTCCATGGTAACGGAAAGTCTGAAAAATGGCCGAAAATGGCTGAAAATATAAGAAAAAATTCTTCTCCTCCTAAACCACTAGGCCAATCAAGCTAAAATTTTGCAGGGATGATCTTTGGATGAAGCTTTTGAAAAGTTGTTTAAAGAATTTAATTTCTTAAAAAACTCTTGTTTCCCTGGTTACAGAAAGACTGAAAAAATGCATAAATTGCCAAAAATCTTAGAACAAATTCTTTTCCTCCTTAACCATGAGGCCAATCAGTTTTAAACTTAGCAAGGATATTCTTAACGTTTAGGGTTACTAAAGTTGTTAAAAGAATACTTTATGGTAAGAGAAAAGTTGAAATTTAAGAAATTAAAAGAAAACAAGTTGCAGTAGGATGAAATTTAACCGACCTTAATGTATATCAAACAAATTCTGGTATTCATTACATGGTTGACAAGTTATGAGTGACTTACTCAGGGGAGCGATATAGGACCATCATGGTCCTCTTGTTTAGTTGTTGACATAGGTATTGATTGTGTTGGGCAATCAGTTTCAAATCGCAATCAATAATCGGTTTTAAGTTGTATGAGTAAATCAACTGATGATCGATTGTACAATCGTTTTCTTAAAAGTTATTGCAGCACTCCCAGTATCATTCATTTGAAGAATAGAATATGAAAGTTTAGTTAAAACTCATGATCTTAAGACTCATCCTGCAGATTTTTCTACCAACTCCATGGCTCAGCATGAAACAGTTGTAACTGCCTATAAACATATAGGCAGCAACAGCTGTTTCATGCTGAGCCATCAAACTGATGTCAGTTCCTTAAACAAAATATTATGGCTTTCATTTATGTGTTAGAACTCAATTAATCGATTATGAAATTTCTAAGTCGATTAGTACAATCAGAAGCCAAAACGAACTGAATATCGATTATAATCTATTAACCTGCCCATCACTAGGTATTGATGTAACAATCTTTAACTTTAGTCATATCACTGTTGTCATTGAAGATATTTTCATGAAACTTGGCATGTGTGTTCACCATCAGAAGAGCTATTCAGAATATCACTGGGGATAACTCTGAAAGCATTTTGATAGAGTTGTGCATTTTTAGCTCACCTGAGCACAAAGTGCTCAAGGTGAGCTATTGTGATCACTCACTGTCCGTTGTCCATCTGTCAGTCTGTCCGTCCGTCAACAATTTCTTTAAACATCTTCTCCTCCTAAACCACTGGGCCAATCAAGCTGAAACTTGGCAGGGAAGTTCCTTGGGTGAAGCTCTTTAAAATTTGTGAAAAGAATTTAATTTCATAAAAAACTCTAGTTGCCATGGTTACATAATAGCCCAAAATGGCCGAAAATTTTAGAAAAAATTCTTCTCCTCCTAAACCACTGGGCCAATCAAGCTGAAACTTGTCAGGGATTTTCCTTGGGTGAAGGTCTTCATAAGTCATTAAAAGAATTTAATTTCATCAAAAACTCTAGTTTTCCATGGTAACAGAAATTCTGAAAAATGGCCAAAAATGGCTGAAAATATTAGAAAAAATTCTTCTCCTCCTAAACCACTGGGCCAATCAAGCTGAAACTTGGCAGGGATGTTCCTTTGGTGAAGGTCTTCAAAAATTGTTAAAAGAATTTTGTTTCATCAAAAAATGGTAGTTTCCATGGTAATGGAAAATCTGAAAAATGGCCGAAAATGGTTGAAAATAATAGAAAAAAATTTCTTCTCCAAAACCACTGGGCCAATCAAGCTGAAACTTGGCAGGGATGTTTCTTGGCTGAAAGTCTTCAAAAGTTGTTAAAAGAATTTTATTTCATCAAAAACTCTAGTTTTTCATGGTAACGGAAAATCTGAAAAATGGCTGAAAATATTAGAAAAAATCCTTCTCCTCCTAAACCACTGGGCCAATCAAGCTGAAACTTGACAGGGATATTCCTTGGGTGAAGGTCTTCAAAAGTTGTTAAAGAATTTAATTTCCTCAAAAAACTCTAGTTTTGATGGTATCGGAAAGTCTGAAAATGGTCGAAAAAGGCTGAAAATATTAGAAAAAATTCTTTTCCTCCTAAACCACTGGGCCAATCAAGCTGAAACTTTGCAGGGATGTTCCTTGGGTAAAGGTCTTCAAAAGTTGTTAAAAAGAATTTAATTTCATCAAAGCTCTAGTTTTTCATGGTAATGGAAAGTCTGAAAAATGGCCGAAAATATTAGAAAAAAATCTTCTCCTCGCAACCACTGGGCCAATGAAGCTGAAACTTGGCAGGGATGTTCCTTGGGTGAAGTTCTTCAAAAGTTGTTAAAAGAATGCGCCATGATAAGAGAAAAGTTGGAAATTTACAAAGCTTAAAAAAAATCAAGTTGCAATAGGACAAATTTTAACCAACCTTTATGTACATCAAACAAATTCTCGTTTTCATAACAAAGTTGACGAGTTATGAGTGACATACTCAGGTGAGTGATATAGGACCATCATGGTCCTCTTGTTTTTTCAACTTACACATTTTGAATTATTACTTATTTTAAAAAATGCACTTTGAACAAAATAAATTAAAAGCTAAACAAATTGAATTCGATCTATTCAGTTATGGTTCTCTGTTTTTCAGTGCTTGTGTTGTAACTTGAAGTTATTTTCAAGCCAAATTCACTAACAAAGGTAGGAATGAATTGTTTGTTCCTACTTTTGTCTTAAAAGTCATGAATAAATGTCCTTCATACATAAATGTGTAAAAATCAGGAGGTTTTATTTTGATTACAACATGCATTGTATATATATAATACGTACTTAGTGTTTTGTATGAGAAAAAATATTTAACTAGGTTGGGAAAATTGATCATTGTCGAGGCTCTGCCGAGGCAATTATCAATTCTCACAACCAAGTTAGATATTTTTTTTACATGCAAAACACTAAGTACATATTATATTTATCTTATAACCTCTATTTGTCTTGTTTTCGTCGATGTTTCTGACTGAAATGCAAGTTTCTAAAAATAACCGCATTATATCATTGTTCTAAAAATAACTATGTAATATCATAAAAAATATCATACGGGATGTTATTACATGGATATTTGTATAGTTATAAGATAAAATGAATTATGGTTCTTAATAACAGGCTTTTGAAAATTTATAAGCATGCATTTTCAATTGGACTGAATTTTTGCAGTTTGCATGTAAACCTAATAACCTGTGAAAGCATTTGCTTTACATTTAAAGTATCAGTTTTTGCAAAATGTTGCATCATAAGCATTAGAATAACTTAGGTTTTTATGTCTTGATTCAAGCATTTTCATCACATAATTGGCTTTTTTTCATGTGTAAAGTCCAAAAGCAGTTTCATATGAGCTTGTGTGTGACATTTCCAAAAATTTCTTTTGTGTGTAATCTCAAGCCATTGAGCAACATGAACAGCCGAACAATACAATATGAATATCCTGATGACCACTTGGAGATGGGTTAAGACCATATCTATTTCTATAGCGCAAAGGATTTACAGACTGACCAGTTGCTTTGCTATGCACTCTTGCGAAATTGTTGGAAATCTTGCATGCTGGCTGTCACATAAAAAACGTCCAACTGGGCACTCAATCAGATATATTTGAATGAAAGATTTTAGTTAAGATCAACTTTAGATCACACTTCAAAAAATCTTATGCGAGAAGGTTTACAAATCATTCAAGGTTCAGAAAATCAGCTAAGCGAGGAGAATTTTGTCCTAAATCAGCTTGCACCATCCACTCAGAATAATAGCCCAGGGTTCAACACTGTACCAAGATGGTTACTTTGTGCCTGAAGGGTCACATATATATATGATTCCTTCTCTTAGAAAACCTGCCTAAATGTAAAAAAAATGACAATAAAAAGACTTAAACCCCACTTCTCTAAAAATGCAGAATTAAGTATTTATGAAACAAGGAAAATATATTTTGTTTTTTTTTTCTAAAAGAAAATAAGAACCATTTTTTTTTTTAAAAAAAAATAAGAACCTTTATATCCATTAAAGGTCATTATTCTACAAAGTGAATTTTTTAATTTACTGAAATCAATAAAATGAGAAACATTGAGAAAAAGGAGATGCTTTTTTCAAGCAATTCCCCCCTTTTTCTTAATGTTTTTCTAATTTTGCAGTCTATTTTTAATTTAGCCCGATGTTGAATTAGTATCTGCAATTCTTTGAATTTGGATATGTCAAAATTTGATTGTTTTGTAGTACATGTATCAGGAAAAGACATCTGAAATTCAAAGGTGATGTTGTTTAGGCATTTTTTCCTGGAGAATGGATCATATCTCTTAATTAAATGCTATTGATGAAGTACATGTACATATTTTGTCTTTTCAGCGGAAGAGATGACCTCTGACCTTCCAAACTGTGGACTGGTTTTACAACACTTTGACATTTAATCAATTTCTCCATGAGGCACAGTCAGTGATCAGACTCACTCAAGTGTTTGGATTGTAAAGCTTCCAGTGATCCTGTTGCTTTTGGAGTGTTATTTTATTTAAAAAAAGTCTTTCATCGATGTTGATTGTTATTTAGCTGCTGTTTTTGTAAATTTTTAACTATTTTTTACCTGATCAGGCATGGTTTGACCATGGCTTAAATACTTTTCAATGAAAGTGATGTCTGTCATCCATTTGCCATAAATTATTGTAAAAATAATACATACTTGATCATAAAACTAAAATGATCAAAT
The DNA here is from genome assembly GCA_948146395.1 of Fragum whitleyi. Taxonomy (NCBI): domain Eukaryota; kingdom Metazoa; phylum Mollusca; class Bivalvia; order Cardiida; family Cardiidae; genus Fragum; species Fragum whitleyi. The sequence goes on along the minus strand of OX411544.1, from coordinate 57,742,728 downwards.
TGCTGTAATAAAAGTGAAAAAAACAAATCTTGCTTGGTTACCAAATTTAGCCAATTCAACTGCCCCTTTCCTTTGGTCATATTTAAAATATTGATAACATTCTATGACTGGTCCAGATTGGAAAAGTTGTCAGACCACAGTGTCAGGCATGCATAAATTAAAAGCTTAGTAAATGTAAGACCATAGTGTCAGGCATGCAATTCGCACGGGTTTGATCCCCGGCCGCGGCACTTATCCTTTCCGACATTTGTCTTCCACCAATGGGTAGATAATCGTAAACCTATGTGGAATAGCAACTGGAGGCTAGGGAAGGGATGTGGTGGTAGTACTGGTGTGAGAAATACCAGGAATCCATCGATAGGTGCTCCAGTCGTCGCGATATAACTGAGAGATTGTTGAAAGCGACGTAAAACCCCATATCAAATCAAATCAAAGTCAGGCATGCATAGATTTAAATCTTTGTAAATAGCAGATGGTAAAAAGTGGCAATTGGAATAATTCCTTGTTTCAGAGAGTATCTCATCGATTTTCTTCCAAAATCTCACAACTACAGGTTTAAATAAGCTGTAGTTGTTTGATTTCAGCAGTAACATGCTAGCAGTAATGGTCGATTATGGTATTAACCTCTGTGTGTCCCTGCGTACATACTTCCATACATCCACATCTTTGAATGCAACTCCTTCTACAGTTATGGACTGATTTGGATTATACCTTTGGAGAATGTTCCTAGTCACCTTACCTTACGCATATTGTTAGGATTTGTGACGCAATTATATGATGGCATGAATTGTGACTTTATAGTATTATAGTATAATTATATATTGAACTGTAGATTAGTGTAGTTTAATTTCTTATACCAAGGCAAGCAAAGTTAAAGGGAGTATTCTAGTGTCAGTCTGTTGTTGGAATGCCTACAAAATAACAGTTTGATACAGATAAGTGAAAATTGACAATAAAGTGACATGCATATAGAGTTTTACCTGTCCAAATGTGAGTGTGTGTGTTGGTTTGGTTTCCAATTCTTGTCCAAAGCATTACTTCTACATTTATGAACAAATGTTCCCCTGGGTGAGTACTAGTGTCATGCAAAGAGATTGTCCTGATATGGTCAAGGTCATGGCTATAGGTCAAATAGGTCATGATTTAAAATCAAGCATTTACAGGGAGCATCCTTGTTTGTGACATATTTATTGTTATTTATGAAATAATTTCATTTTCGTTTTGATGTGTCCATGAAAAAAGTCCGATGGAGGAGGAGTTATATGCAAAAGGCAAAAGGTAAAATCCAATGGCAGAGCCTGAGGATTTTGCTTTGTGTATAACTCCTCACCCAATCAGATTTTATCCATGGACACATCAACCTGAAAATGAAATTAAATTCATTATAACATGATTGCATATCTGAAATTGATTTTTTAGCTCCACTGGCCGAAGGCCAGCGAGCTATTGTCATGGCGGAGTGTCCGTCGAGCGTGTGTGCGTCTGTGCGTAAATTTTCTTTAAACATCTTCTCCTCCCAAACCAATGGGCGGATTTCAATGAAACCAGGTAGAAATGATCCTTGGTTGGCCCTCTTCGTCAATTGTTCAAAGAATTTTGATTGGCCCCCAAATATGGGCGTGGCAGGGTGTGGCATTTTTAGCTCCACTGGCTGAAAGCCACTGGGGCTATTGTCATGGCGTTGTGTCCGTCGTGCGTCCGTCCGTCCGTGCGTGCGGTCGTAAACTTTTTCTTTAAAAATCTTCTCCTCAGAAACTACTGGATGAATTTCAACCAAACTTCACAGGAATGATCCTTGGGTGACCCTCTTTCAAAGTTGTTCAAGAAATTTTGATCCAATGAAAAACATGGATTTAATGGGCGTGGCTAATATCCAAATATGGTAAAAAGTCACTTTTCTCAAATTTTAATTGATGGATGCCAATTAAATTTTACATGAATAATCCTTGGGTGACCCTTTATCAGTCTACCAAAAATTATTGTGATCGGATGATAAATATGCATTTTATGGGCGGAGGTCATTTCTCTATATGTTATATAGTGGAAACTTTGAAAATCATTTTCTCAGAATGTCATTGATGGGTATCAACCAAATTTCACTGGAATGATCCTTGGGTGACCCTTTATCAGTGTACCAAAAATTATTGTGATCGGATGATAAATATGCATTTTATGGGCGGAGGTCATTTCTCTATATGTTACATAGTGGAAATTTAGAAAATCATTTTCTCAGAATGTAATTGATGGATATCAACCAAATTTCACTGGAATGATCCTTGATTGAAGCTTTATCAGTCTGCAAAATATTATTGTGATAGGATGAAAAATATGTATTTTATGGGCGGAGGTCATTTTACTATATAGTATATAGTGGCATTTTTGAAAACCATTTCAACATCAGTAGAACCCAAAATATCTTAAAATCTAGTCAAACCTTAGATTTGCTATTTCAAGAATTTCAAGCCTGTGGAGCGACTCAAGCCATTCATGGCTTTCTAGTTTCACTTTGAAATCTTTAAAAATCTTCTCCTCCCAAACCATTGGGGCGATTTCAATGAAACTTGGCATGGATGTTGCTTGGGTGACCCTTTACTTAAATTGTTCAAGAAATTTTGATTGGCCCATAAATATGGGTGTGGCAGGGCGGGGCTTATTTTGAGCCCGAAATCTTTGAACGGCATCTCCTCCTGAACCACTGGGCCGATTTCAATGAAACTTTAACAGAATGTTCATAGGCTGGCACTTTACTTAAATTGTTCAAGAAATTTTGATTGGTCCATGAATATGGGTGTGGCTGGGCGTGGCCTGTTTTGAGCCCGAAATTTTCGAATGACATTTGCTCCTGAACCACTTGGCTGATTACAATAGAACTTTACCAGAATGTTCCTTGAGTGTCTCTTTTCAAAAATTATTTGCTAAATTTTGATTGGTCCATAAATTTGGATGCTGCAGGGCGGGGCTTACTTTGAGGCCAAAATCTTTGAACGCTATCTCATTTGGAACCACTCAGCCAATTTCATTGAAACATTATCAGAATCTTTCTTTGGTGACTATTTACCGTACTTAAATTGTTCAAGAAATTTTGATTGGTCCATAAATATGGGTGTGGCAGGCGGAGCCGTTTTTGAGCCAGATATCTTTGAACAACATCTCCTTCTGAACCTTATGTTCTAATAAGATGGGTAAAGGGTTGCAGGTTCATTGTGATTGAGTATTTTGGTGCAATATGGACCAGAATCTGTTAATCATTATTAAGTAGGTCTTAGGAGATTTCGGAGTGTTAATGTATTTCATTTAAAGTAAGCTTTATTTAATGAAAGTCTAAAGATTTTAAAGCCAGTGGATTGATACAGGCCCTCTTGGGTCTCTTGTTTACCCTCTTCTGGGTGTAAAATAGTATTAAAACATTATTTTTTGGATGTAGAATTAATGAAAATGTAATTATATAGACATTGGGAGGATTTCATGGAAAGCAAAGCATGTCATTTAGCGCATTGGTTATATGGCATCAAATGAATCAACGTCCTCCCTAAAGGTGATGTAGCTTTAAAATGGGCGGAGCTATCTGTGTACATAGATAAACACATGACATGAGAATTTTATTGGGAATAAAGTTCTATGAAATTCTTCTTATTTCATATACGCATTTTATGCCATTGTGTTATAATTCAAATTCACTCCCACTCTCTGTAGATGTTAATTTATTTCATTAATTGTATTTATTATCAATATTTATAGCATTATCTGTCCCTTCCATTTGATCCATTGCTGTTCATATATTTTACACTTGTGTTGTATGTTTTCTTTAAACAGGAAAGCTTGTTTTATTTTAACCCTAGTCATGCTGAACTTTGAAAACATATTCCTACTTTAACAGGAGGTACAAATATCACCCTGAACATATGTGCAGTCTGATCTTAGTCTACCCCACCTGATTGGTTGTTAAAATCCAATTTTTGCATTAATTTGTTTTTTCCTAAAATAATTATTGACACACAATATGTTCATCCAGTGCCATGAGTACTCTAATTTATGCTTTGTTTATTTTGCATATTTTAAAACATGTTACCCGACTGTGAAAATTTAAACTAGTCAGAATACAAAGAAGTGTCAGTCCCCTTCTTCTGCTAAAATGAGATCTTATAATGTATTTTGATTCTTGGTTGGAAACACTAAAGAAAACAAGAAATTGAGAAATTGCTTGTATAAATTTGTTTTCTGAATATTTGCTCGAGTTAAAAATTTGAGATTTCAAATCTATGCAGTGCTAGTACTTATCGAAATGATCTTACAGGGACAATTCTATTGGTAAATAAACAAGATTTATTTGTAAATCCACAATATTTTATGCATTAACATTCTCTTATTTCAAATCTGGTGCATATCAAAGGGTTTATTTTCTAATAATCACTTAATACATTTACAAGTAATTGCTTGACTCTTGTCATGCTGAATAAAATGATTGACAAAATTGCAACAAAATCAAAGTGTTTAAAGAACCAGTTGTACTAATTGTGAGCATGTACTCCTATTGAAAATAATTTTTAGCTGGGCTGTTTTCGGAGAAAATCCCAGGTATTATGATCACTGGCATCATTCCCATTGGCATTGGTGTGACAAACTTTTCCCTGTAACCTTGTTATGAAACTTGGTATGTGTTGTCACCATCACAAGAGCTGTCCAGACTATCAAGGGGATAACTCTGGAAACATTTTACTAAGAGTTATGTCCCTTTGCCAACTTAGATTTTTTGCATTATCCAGCACTTGCAGCCAAGTATTGCAACTATAGGCTGTGCTCTTGTTTATAAAATTTCTGGTGTCAAAAAAGGGAAATCAGGTGATATAGATGAATACCAGACTAGACTTATGTAAAAGCTTATCTTTGTCTATACCTCCTGATAACAATAATATTTTGGGTTCAGCATGAAAAGGGTAAATACAGACGATGGTTCAAGCAAGATCCACTGTATACATCCTACAATACATTCATCTTTAATTCCTGTATATATTTGGCCAAGTGAATTTGAAGGATACTGATAGATTGCAAGTAAATTTTTTAACCATGTTTAGCAGTGTTTTTAATTTGTTATTCTTTGACCAAATAGCTTTTGTTTACCATTCCCTACAGATTTCTGAGCCTGAAGGCTGCAATCATCCTTTCCTACTATTTGTCTTCCACCAATGGGTTAAAGAGAAATTGCTTGTCACAATTTCTAGTTTTCCTACACTTTCTTTTATCAGTCTGAAATAAAGCCATGATCAGGAAAAGATTAACAATGAATAAGAGTACTATAACTCGTATATTGCTCCCCTGCTCCTTTTTGGCACACCAAGTAGAGCACTAATTTCTGCATTGCTGACAGGCAAAAGTTCGGATCTTTTCCTTCTGTAATTTTGCCAGATCTGTTTGTCTGTAGACATTCCCATTTTGTGACTAACTTCCCATGACCAAAGAATGTGCTCTTTTGTTTTTGGAACAGGTCACAATTGAACTTTGTCCAAAAAACGTTTTTAGAACTGTGACAGTGCTGGTAGGGGGAATGAGTCCACTTAGCAACAGATCTAATTTGGATATGCCTAATGTAAAATTTAATCCTCTGGGGCTTTATAACCTTATCTTGCTGAATTCAATTTTTTTTTAAGCAAAATTCTGATTTTCTGAACTTTTTATCAGTTTAGATCAAGATCATCCCATTATAAATATGTAGAAAGCAGGCAGTGTAGGCCAAGATTAGACTGCACATCTCTGCAGGATGATCTTAGTCCTTACTACATGCAAAAGCTTTGCAGAAAAATGCCTGAACAGCAGAAAGATTAATACAAGTTTCTACTAAAATTTCTATGCATAAATTTCTATAAGGATAAAAGGATACAAGAAAGCCTTACTCTTTTTCTACAAAATCGTTTTATTATCAACTATATTAAATCTTAGACATAGACTCTTAATAAAAACAAAATACATCTTAGTGGAATGCAGATCTAACAAATAAAGAAGAAGAAATAATAATTAATCTTGTCCCGCAGAACGTACAGTAAAACATGTGCTAATCGACCACTTATGGGACCACCAAAAAGTGGTTTGTAAACAGAATGGTCACTTAGGACATGATTTGCTTATGTAAAGGGCATTTCTCAATAGTCAAATGTTGTTAAAACTCCACAGAATCGTCTGGTTCAGACGATTCTAATGAGTTTTAAAAACATCTGATCCAATGACATTAATTTTTAGACCAATAAAACCTACTCTTCAAGGTATTTTGATTTTAAGAGGTGATTTTGAAAACTGTCGCTTGATAGAAATGGTTGCTTAATTGACATGGTCGCTCAAGCAAGATTCACTGTATTGAAAAGGTAGTATGGACCAAGATCAGAATGCATAAATATGTAGGCTGAATTTTAAGTTAACTATCTAAACATCAACAGCCTAAGACATTACTAATTAATTATCAAATACAGTACTGCTTGAAGCCCTTACTATACAAAACTGTTCAAATATTTGTAGAACAAGGAATAAACAAGTCATGGAAATGTGTAAGAGGGTTATAAAAGGAATGTATGAATAATCATATTTGTGACACATAAAGACAAGGTATGATTTTGAAACATGAATGCCCTTAAACAGTAATTTTTCACAAGTTTTACCTTCACAGATGACCTTGACCTTTTCCCATAACCATGGCCTTGGAATCTGCAGATGCATATCATTAAGATCTATCATGATGCCAAATATGAACATAGTATTGATCTTGAATAACCTTGCGCAGACATACAATGGTAAACCAATAGCCCCCAATCTTATTGATGAAGGGGGGCATACAAATTCATAACTTTTGATCAGTTTTATTTGAGAATTTCTCTGTTTCACAGCGAAGCATAAACCTTACTTTATGAAAGTTTCATCATATCCATGTTGAGTAAATTAAAAATTTTACAAGTACCAGGGAAAAAACTTTTGAAATTCAACAAAGAGAAAATATAGTATTTTGGAAACAGGAGTAAATGAATGCATGCTCTTTGTCAACCTAATATTTTTTTTTTCTTTCCAAAAAAAACAAAAAAGAAGCACTTTCATAAAGTCAAATGCAGATTTCTTACTCCTTTAGTAACATTTGTAAAGGAAATGCCGTCTACGGGACAGTGCGTAACTAGTGTATGTGCCTTTAGGCAATCACATTATTTTTGTGTCGATATATTTATAATCTATTTCATATCAATTGGACCATATCAAAAGACTGTTGTCTGTATAATCCTTATTACCGGTATCTGTAAAAACATTAAACAACCAACCAAATAAGTCACTAACAACTTACATCACAACACAGAATTTGGAATATATAATGATGTTACTGGTCAAAGTAAAAGAGAATCATCAAGGAACTCTGTCAATAAATTAAACCTTCCCTATACATTCATGGGATTTTATGGCTTGTGAATTTAATATATAGTCCGTTTGACTTCTATATAGACCAACATTTCGCCAAAAAACTCAGAAATGAATTTATGAAACATATTTTTTTCTTGTCATATCATATATTCCATCTATTACCATGACGAATTCTGCTTTTCAGAATTTTTGAATGTAAAATAATGATTTTGTCCGTCCGTCTACATGTTAACTCTCAGCCTTTCATACCTCCTGGTATACGTATTAACCGGAACAGCGAATTGTATAATCCAAATATAGTTCTGATTTGCATAGGGGCAGCGTCAAAAGTGTAAGATTGTAAGTGAGTTGTTTTATAATAAAACCGAGTACTTTTATAAAATTATGTTTTTCGAAAAATTTTACTTCCCTTTCATATCAAATCTGAATATATTCTCTCTTTGTTTAGAAACCGTTTGACAGATAATTGATAATTGTTTTTTATCTATTCTGAAATGAACCCCATATTCCCTTATTTAGACCAATCAAAAAGCATTATTCAACGAAGTCGAGGTGCACGGGGAAAACTTGATAACATGGCGAGTAATAACGATACAAATCACGTGATATTTAAGTTTAAGATGGCGTGGACATCGATATGCTAATTAGCATTTCCAAATAAGGAACAGTGGACATTTCATCTGTCAAATGTTTAGTATGAAACCACGTGTTTTTACGATATGTTTATATTTCTTACTACTCAACAGCCAACATCACCCCTTGTGTCTAAGAGCGGAAAATGCGCAAATATTAACATTAACTAGATAGACAAAATCATTATTTTGAAATCATTTTATTTTCAAAAAATATTTTTTGGAATGGTATCGAGCTTAAATTAAGATTTTACCACATACAAATCATTCTTTCAAACGCAATTTTATGTAATTGATGAAAAGGTTGGTCCATATAGAAGTCAAACGGACTATACAAATTTCATGTGAATATCTCTTATAACAGCTGAGATACAAAGTCACATGCAAGGTTAAACTTAGTCACGCCGCTGACATCAACTTCCAACCTGTGCAGTTTACATACTGAGGCCATTAGAAATTTGTCTTACACCTAAATGTATAGACTCTAGTCAATATGTCAAGCTGACCAAGCTTGCAATTAACTGAGGATTTTAAAATTTTAAGGGTAAGAGCAACACTGTTGTAAGTGCCTATAAATATAGGCACTTACAATAGTGTTGCACTGACCCCCTTGAACTGTCTCCCTTTTACTATGACCTGACACCATACTGGTGTAAAACACATATAAAATATATCACAATTTATTATTGACTTGACTGTACAAAAACAGCTGTTTGGATGCTTTCTTGATCTTATGTCCATTTCACCACACAAAAATATCTTGGAAAAGGATGAGTTCAGGTATTGGTTTGATTACAATGCTTCAAAACACTGATAAAATAAAGTCAATATAAATTCTTAACCTGCTAATCATAAATATTTTTTCCAAAAAATTGCTAATCCTGGGGACAACTTTACCTGCCTAGCCAAAGTTTCACCAACAATATTAAGTACTAAGCAGGAAGTCTGTGCAGTTAGATCTTAGTCTACAAAGTCTGCCAAAAACTTTGGTAAAAGTCAGTTCAGATGGAGTATACGCCTATAAGCAGCAATTCATATATAAATAAAGCTCTGGATATACAAAAACAATATTCCCATAACGTCCTGTTAAGCATATCCATATGGACAAAAATAATAAGTCTTGAAGATGCCCTACAATCCTTAACCAAAGATATTTTGTGTTGGAATGGACATAATCAGATCATTTTTAAAGCAATCAGATCTAAATAACAAATAAATATAACCAATATAATCCATGCAATCCAATTCAAAAATGCATTCTTACATAACTATTATGAAATTCAAAACACATATATCCAACATTTGGCCACTCATTAAACTGAATATGGTTATAAACAAGTTTCACAGGTCAAGAAAGCTGTTTAACCTTGGAATTTGACCTTGACCTTTAAACTACAGCTATAACTAATTGAATGGACATCTCTAAATTTTGAAGAGAACAAAGTATTTGAAACTTAAAAACACGTAAGTGAAGTTGTGGCAATCATGTTTTATGTTCATTGAACTTGTTTTGTCCCTCAAATTCATCTTAACTATATCTCAACTATAAAAGGAAGGAATTGATGGCTCAGCAGGAAGCAATAGTAACTGCCTATATATTTATAGGCAGTTACAACTGTTTTGCGTCGAGCTATCCGAATGAATTTTTGTGAAAATAAATCAAATTTCCCTGTGCTGAAAGGTCATAAGGGCCTTTACAAAGATAGAAGCTTACAATCTATTAGCACTGAGGCGTTGACGTGTTCCTAACTTTTGAATATTTGTTTATTGAAGAGTTAAAGAATTAAGAATATATGAATTTTCAGTAATGAGTACAAATGTACATTTTCACATGTCTAATTTACACAAAGAACTTCAAGATGAACAAGCATATAAAATTTATACAAAATAAATGCGTAGTATTAATTCCTTTTTTTGATTACTGAACATATCTGAAGTGTTTAACCCTTTCCTGTTTTACAAAATTTTGGACCTGTCCAAATTCAAAGGTTTTGCAGACGAAAATTTAAAGTGGATTTAATTTGAAAAATAACAATTTAGTAGGGTGGAAAATAGTGTGGAAAAAGAAGAAATTGCTTGTCAGAAGCAATTTCTTCTTTTTTCACAATGTTTTCTCAATCATAAAATCACAGACACGTAAAAAGCAGGGATTAAACAGCAAATGGTTAAATAAAATTAAGAAACATATATCTGTACATTTTCCATGATTTTCTAATTCGACAATTTATAACATTTAGCAGACATTCTTAAGCCTCTTTTTCACATATTTCATATAAATGTTATTATTGCACATTTGACTGAGGTGAAAACTGGATTTCTGAGATTTATCAATATGGTCCCTTTACCTATTTTTAACCTGGAATCCAAACCATTTTTCTACTGATCAACCCTAGTCATGCTCAACCCGGAATAATCCTGCTTTGGTAGGAGGTTTAGACAAAGATCAGCCTGCCCCTATGTGCAGTCTGATCTTAGTCTACACCACCTGTTTGTCCCCTACACAATTGAATTTTAGGGCTTTCAGTACTTTGATATGAGTGCAATTTTGAAAGAGGATTTTAATTCAGCATGACAAGGGTTAAACTTCATACAGACAGTACAGATTAAGAAATATTGACTGATCTTGTTCTCTACTGCCTGCTAATGCAAGAACATTTTATGAATCTGCTAGAGTTAAGCAGGAATGGTTTTTTACCTCATTTAAGAAATGTGATCCAGAGGTCAAAATCACTATTTCTCCATGAAACCCAAAGCTGTGGGTACTCATTTGAATCGTCTCTATGAGAAGATTTCAATGAGTACCCACTGCATAGGGTTGGCGACACCAATGAAAATACATTTTAATCTGAAATCCGTTTGAAGGACCTCTTCCTGTTTGTCTAGATCCTGAACATCCATATTTACCTTCAAAATCTATGAAAGGTCCTCTCACAAACAAAATGCATTTGGAATAAGAAATACCATGTTATTGCCATCTTCATTTAGCACTATGACAAAGAAACAAATGAACATGGTTCACAGAGAAAAGAAAACATCACAAAATCAAATTTAAGTTCTGTTGTTTTGGTGGGACATTCACTCCTAAAAGCTACTAAAAAATACTTTGACAAGAAAGTCTTTTTGTAGTGAATGAACTACATAGTCATAAAGCTGTAGTCAAGAAATTTCTGTCAATCATTGATAACATACAGTTTCAGGTAGTTTATATTGCATTACACGAGACAGAAAATATTGGTGATATTAGTGATAAAAATCAAATTTAGAAGAGTAGAAAAATTGTCCAAAAAAGTAATGTTCATTAAAAATTACAAAAGGATTTTTTAATGTTTTTTTGTTTTAATTTCATCTATTTATATTTGTCTATTGTTTTTAAAGGGGGAACAGGTCTTTTATTCTTAAGTATAAAATAATTTGGTCAGTGTATGAAATTCAAAGATATCATTAACCATTGTCATGCTGAACCTGGGATATTCCTGTTTCGACAGGAGGTATAGTCAAAGATCAGCCTGCACCTTAGTCAACACCATCTGCCTGTCCCCTTTCAAGGAAGAGTTGGTAATGAATTTTCATCTCCAAAATGAAAGAATATCTACACCCTTGGATTTTAGGGCGTTCAGCTCTTTGATATGAATGCAATTCTGAAAGAGGATTTTAATTCAGCATGACACATGTTAATAAGTTCTTCAAATTATCTTATCGCTGCTTTGATTAAAAAAGGTTTGATGTTTCTGTTACAAGTACATGCCATTTATGAGATAATCTGCCTCATTTGAATGGAGTGCTCTCCCCTTTCTCAGCCTCCTTTTAACCGTCCTCAACCTACAACCCACAAATATCAACAACATCATCGTAATTGCCAACCCTAAAGCTAATGCTACAATGGGTCCCTGTGAGCTATCTGTGTATGTATCAACCTCTATTGTATCTGCATTTAGAATCCTAAATGGCTTTTCAGCATCTGATTTACTTGTATCCCACTTTGTGCTGTTATCTTTATCAGTATCTTTATTTGAATCTTTATCTGTCTCTACACTTTCTTTGCTGTCTTTATCAGGTGATTTAGGGTTATCTTTATCTTGTGAATCTGTACTGTCTTCTGGCTGTTTCTGTGTGTCGGCTTTGTCTGTATTTATAACTTTTGGAGTTTCTGTAACCACTGGTGCCTTGGTTGTCAAGACAACATCCTTTTCTGGAACTAAATTGACAAATATATTTTAAAATCTCTGAGCATTGACCATATGTATCAAATACAAAATAGTCTAGTTTTGATGAACCTTGTGAACCATCTTTCTTCTGTCTGAAAATGCTTTTTTGGTATCAGCTGCCTACAGTTCAATTTGACCATTTCAAGGGTTTAGCACAAGACTGTACTAAGTGTATATACAGTGTATATACACTTAGTACAGTCTTGCGCTAAACCCTCAATTAAGGTCATGTCTACAATAATGAATCATATTTAACCTCACTTCCAAAAATGTTTCAGAAATTATACCAAAAAAAGAAGTAGCTAACCATAGCTTTATGTCACTAATTACCCAAGATCATTCTATCCAAACCACCAGCTGCTCATCTCACTTTATACCCTCAAGCATTGGAAGTAAAATTGATTGTTTTACTACAACATGAGGACCATAGTTTCCCTAAATTGCAATTAATAATCCAAAATTTTTAAAGAAAAGTTTAAAGCATTAGTTGATTGGTTTTAAAAATGTGGCCTCTAGAGTGTCCACGAGGTAAATGTTGACAACGTACGACCCACGACAGACATCAAGTAACCCTAAAAGCTCCCCTTGAGCACGAGTGCGCTCAAAATAGATCACATGTCAGTGTCAGATACTCATTTAGTGCAAGTGTAAGTGCACTAATTTTGGAGCTTCACAAATGAATTTAATACATTTATGAAAAGACTCTCATTGTAACTCAAAACAAGAAATATTTGTAGAACATTTATGTCCCCTATAAGAGCAGGTCAATGGAATATTCTTTATCAATAAACAACAGGCAATAAGTTTAAAAATATTTTGAGTAAAGTTATGGTTCTTGTGCATTGCACCTCCCCTCAATGAGACTTTTCAATTTGTGAAGTATCATAATTCTAGCTAGGATAATTTTTGAGATATGCGCCAGACAAAAAAGGTCTACAGATAAACCAACCAATTATAGACCCATTAGTGGGAGACAAATAGTTGGAGAGGATGAGTGTCTAGACACTTTATTGTTAATGTTGATTCATTAATATGTCACTTTAAACCAGATTTTTGTCAAGGGTAAATGGTAAAGCTATTACAAGCCCTGATTACCACATCATACCATTCATACCTGGTTTGGAGGTGACAATAGCAGGGGCGTCTGTGACTTGAACTTTACCTGGAACTTTAATGGTGGGTTTGGCTCCTGAAAATACAGAAAATTGATAAGATATCACTTTAACTGTTTCCCAGAAAATCCAACTTTTTGATTCCTTTCTAGGGAAAAAAAGTTCAAGAAAACACTTTGAGCAATGAAGAAATTGTCAAGCAATTTCTTAGTTGTCCACTTTGTTTTAATCTCCAAAAGACATTTTTTTTTAAATTTTCATCATCCTAAATTATTGTCTGCAACTTAACTTTCTGCATAAAATCTCTGTTTCTGTTGAATTTTTCATGACCTTGATTTTGTTGGTATGGGCTTTTATTGGAGGCTTCAAGAGTTTGTAAAATCACATCAAAAATGGTTGATTTCAACCTCCCAAAAATGGGGGTGTGGTTTTATCAGAGCATGGGGCTCTATATAATTTTTTATGGTATATTTAGGAGAGCATGTTGCAACTGACATTTTCACAAACTGTTTTCTAAAACTGTTTTTGATTTGGAATGGTTTATGTCAATTTTTTCCAGATAATCAGACAAGAATCAAGTTGCATTCTCACCTTTATGCTGGTCAGTCTGTTTACCGCTGCTGGTACCAGATTCACTAGGTCTGGTATCTGAAATATAAAATCCATCTATATGACTACATTTAAACATTCCCCAAATCAATTTTGTTGCAAGAAACTTGATAAAAAGCCTTTAAGGACTTTGTTTGAATGGAGAAACTTTCCTCAACTTTTCTTACACAATCCTGCTTGAGAGAACAGAGGTCATATACACAAAGTTGATTGTAACAAGTAACTTAATAATTTCTACAGTTCAGGTAAAAGCTTTACATATATGTGACCCATTGCACAAAAAGGGACCATCAGGAACTCTGTAAAATGAGTATTTGAAATAGAGAATGGCTCCAACATAGGTCAACCAGAGGTCACAAAAAATTTCATTGGAAGGTAGAATGATCATTTGACCCTAGTCAGTCTGTGCAATCCGCTCTGTTGACACTTTACACACTACTAAGATGATCCCTTTTTGCATGGCAGGTCACATATATTCTGATATGCTTTGAAATATAGCTGATTCTATTTTCTTCTGCCGTTTATTACCGTAAACAGCTTTATATTAGCAGTTTCAACATTTGGCGTTTTTGTGTCTTAATTCATTGGTGGAGATTTATTTTAGCGCATCCTACATTTACTTCAAAAATAAAATGCCATATGTAATTTTCAAAACATAGTATAGGTTGTAAGGTTCAAATAAGCTTTCTACAAACTAAACACTAGAGTGTTTTCACACCTATCATTACAGTTATATTTCGTCTACCAGTTTTTCACTCATTTTCGCCAAGAATATCTACCAACACCTTAACCAACGTCTTAACTAATATATCACACAAAGCTACATTGCCATCATAAATAAGGAATTTTTCTTCTAATTTTGACAAATATTAGTGGAGGATTACTTTTGGGGCATCTTAGCTTTACTGCCATAATAAAACTGCTGCCAAAAACAACCCCATTCACAGTATGTGAGGTTTATTAAAAGGATTTTTTTACAATGCAGTAATATATGTACATGTTTACCTTTTATAGGCTTCTCTGACAATTTTCCCTCAAATATTGTTACAGTTATGATGTTTGTAGATTTTCCAGACTTAAATCAAACAGAGCTGATGCAAGTAATAGTATCTTAATATCTTGAGTTAAAAATATAAATTGAACAAGATGTGTTTGTGAAACACGAATGTCCCCGGAACGGCATTTTTTTTCAAAGTTTGAGCTTGACAGATGACCTTGACCTTGTCACATGACCTTGACTTTGGTACCAGTGGATGCGGATCATTGAGATCTATCATCATGCCAAATATTAGCTTTGTATCTTGAATAGGCTTGAAGATATTGGCAAGGTTAAGTTTTCGGGTTAAGTTTTCGGACAGACGGGCGGACAGACAGACAGACAGACGGACACAAGTAAAACAATATGCCCCCGATCTCTCGATACGGGGGCATAAAAAGTATGTCAAAGATATTTATTTATGAGGTCAATTGATCTCATTTTCACATACTAAACTAACATGACTGTGAAAACATAAATGTGGAGAAATAAGAGGCACAGAAATTAGTGCAAGAAAAAAGGTATTCTACAAAGAATCAAGAAAAATTCAACTCAAGATCAGTGTATTATTAAGTCCTATTCAAGAATAATGTATCATAAGTCCAAACTTGCCGTAGAATTTTAGCATAACCCTTTGGAAGGGTATAATTTCAATTTTGCTTCCCTGCAAGCTATGAATTATTTGTGTAAAAAAGCATGTTACTTTCTATGAATAATAACATCTAACAAGACCACAGTACTATTTTCAACAAACATCCCACAATATCAAATCTTATACGAAATCATATTTGGTTCAATAGTTGTACAACTAGAATAGAATATGGACAGACTTAGATTTTCAGCGTCTGGCAAGCATGTAAATGTAAATTGAAGATGTAAATTTGCCAGACTTTTTTGATACATTTTTCAGTGTTGATGAGTTTGGTTTTAGTGTTAAATGGTTATCATTGTATAAGACATTATTTAAATATGAATGGGTAGGACTTGGAACAAATAACACAATTTTTTAGGCAAGAACATTAATGAGATTTCAAACAATTTCATGTTTGTATGACAGATAGATATTGAGCTTCACGGAAAACAATGAAGAACATGTACATAATACTCCAGTCAAGGTTTATGTAGTAAAAGTACTTTCTTTTCTTCTTAAGAACTTGACTTGAGTTCCGTGGCAATAACGCCTAGCTCCTGCTTATAGTAAAAAAGTTTCTTATAACAAATTTTCTACATTACTAGATGATAATCTTACAAATCAAGGGTTCAGTGCAAGAATGTACTAAGTGTATATACATTGTATATACACTTAGTACAGTCTTGCATTAAACCCTCGTAATATCAGAATACATTCAATGTGAATTTGATAAGTTATATTACACACATTCCCCTAGCCCTCCAAAAATGCATTGGATAATCATTTATGAAATTGATTTCTATTTTCTTTCCTCTACAGAGCTCATATATGTGGCACAACAGAAGGGAGCATGCTGAAACAGAATAATCAAATAATAAATAGCATGCACAAACTGCTTAAAGAGACTCAAAAAGAAATGTGATAAAACAACAAATTCACACACAGTACAATAGTATTACAACACCCTTAATACCTGGGATATTTTCATAATCTACATTAGGTTTTACTGCAGCATCATTATCTTCATAGTTTTCAGGGTAATAATATTCATCTGTATATTTATTCCACACCGGATATGGGTTCCTATCCCTGCCTCTGTTATATCCTGTATCATAGTACGGGTACCGTGAAGCGTGTCCTGGTCGTCGACGATTATCACTAAATCTGTCCCTGTATCTATCATATGATGTTCTATGGTTACCACTCGGTCGCTGATACTCGTCTCCATAGCCACCTGGATACCTGTCAGCCTCATAATCGTAACCACCAACTCTGTCAGCATATTTATTCGATGGCAGCAGTCTGTTGTTCTGTTTATTGATTCTTTCATTCAGAGAGGGCTTCTTCACACTTCCATTATCAGTAGCTTTAGAGGGTTTGGTTCTTTGATTACTATCTATGCTGACAGGTTTAGAAGGCCTGTTATTCAGCGTTGCAGAACCTTTCTTTCCACTCACTCTAGGAGAGTCACTGTCATATTTGACCCAGGAATAATCAGGAAAACCTTCTGAGTGAGTCTTGCTGTGTCTCTGACCAGCTGCTGTAGACTGGGTTGGTGTACCTATTTGTGTTTTAGGTTTGGTAGCAGGAGGAAATGTCTTTGGCTTCTCGTATATGTTATCTATTTCAGCTGAATATCTACCAGCTGCATCACTTTTAACATTATTTACATCAGTATCATCAGTAGACTTTCCAGAGTTCAGATTAAGAATGTTTTTTTCAAACATAGACAGGCTAGGTTTCTGAGTAATGACTGTAGTATCATCATAGTATTCTTTTCTGCTTTCATCAGAGTCATCAACCTTAACAAATCCTGGTACATTATTGTAACTGGTTCTGTCTAGTGTTACAGGCTTTTTTGATGTTGGTGTATCCACAGGCACTGCCTTATTCATTTCATTGTGATCTTGACCTCTCTCTTGGGTTATCTGTGGTCCTTTATTGCCTTTTTGTACTAGAACATCAGGAGCTTTAGTAGTTGGCTTGACTACCACAGGATTTTGTTGTTGTACCACTGGCTGTACATTCTGATTAGGTACTACTTGTACGGGTTGTACATTAGGACTAAGTTGTACAGGGGCTTGTACAGGATTCTGTGCTATAGGAATATAGTTCCCAGTTTGAGGTGGTACATAGCCAGCTTGCTGTCCTAGTTGATATCCCTGGTTTGTGTTCGGATAAAGCTGTGAACCATAACCAACGTTCTTATCTAGAAATGGCCATTGTTGGGGACTGAGGGGGTTGCTGGCTGGAGCTATAGGATTCTGATTACCGACGTTAGAGTAGTAGTACTGTCCATTCGGTTGTATCTGGCTAGGGTAGAGCTGATTGGATGGGAGAATGGCAGCTTGTTGTTGATTGGCTAAGCCAGGGATAGGAAACCCATACGGATAACGGCTGTCTTGTGGACTGGCAAAAGGGAGATTATACAGGGGGTTGTTGTAAAGACTGGCATCCGAATCCTGATAAGCTGCATGCATAGAATCAAGTTCAATATTATTATATCATCAATACTGCATAAAGACATGTGAGCCTGTGTGTGACATTTCCAACATTTTCAAATGTGCGCAAAGCAAAGACTCTGGTCAGTCTGTGCATCTGCACAGTCTGACCAGAGTCTTCACTTTGCATTTTGTAGATTAATAAGGGTTTTGGAGTATCTGTAGATAGTTAGGCAATGTTCTGGTTACACTACGTAGCTGCCTAGGCTGCTTTGTGTTTTCACCTCACACACATGTCAAATTGTTCCAAATGTCACACACAGGCACATATCATAAATACACCAGAACCCTTTATAAAAGCAGGAAAATACATATCACCTGTATTTATAATGATACATTGTGTCCCATCCTTTATAAAAAGATGTTATAAGCACATAAATAATATGATAAATGAAGCATCACCCTTTAGCACCAAAAGCAGTTTGACACTATGTGTGACATTTCCAACAATTTCACATCAGTTCAAAGCAGAGCCTCTGGCCAGCCACACAGTCTGACCTAAGTCTTATGCACCCTTCAGGCATACAGTTAGTTGGGTGGTTGTCTAAGCTGAATTTATGTCAATCACACACCTACAAAATTGTTGGAAATGTCATGCACAGGCTTATTTATCACCACTTCCCTCAACTTACTGTAAATAAGGTATTTTTTGTGTTAGTTATTTTTTGCATCTTTGCTTCTGATAAAGATGTGGGAGAGGATTTTTTTTTTGCAAGAGTTATGTTTGTTCTTTAAACTTAAAGCATTTTTCTTATGTTTGTGCATTCAATTAGTAGCTATTTATCGAAAACAAAACTCACATATATTAAACTGATTTTTACAAGTAATTTTCAGCGATTTGAATCTTTATTCTAATGAAATAATGGTCATTAGTCAATCAGGGTTCAACAACAATTCTAGATTAATTTTTGGTCCTTTCAGAGTTGCCAAGAGAAAATCAAAAGAACCTCCCTCAAGGATTTCCTCATTTCATACCTGTTTTATCATCCTTGACGTCAGGGCAGCCATATTCGTCAGAGCCATCCTCACAATCCTGGTTCCCGTCACACACCTCTGTGTTTGGTACACATTGTAAAACACTAGTACCATACCCTATATTCTCACATTCAAACTGGTCATCACCACAGTGTTTTCCTATAAAAATCAAAATGTAAGTGTTAATTGAACCTGTGTGAAATTTCCAACAATTTCACATCTGCCCAAGGTACAGACATTAAGCAGCGTGGACAAGGACACAATGCAATACAAATATATGCTGACTGCCCAAAGAAGCATTAAGACCTTACCTACCCATAAACTGCACAGTGAAGACTCTGGTCAGACTGTGAGGAAGCACAGAATGGCCAGAAGCTTTGCTTTATGCACATGTGAAATTGTTGGATCAATTCATGTAGGCACAGAAGTCTAGATAAGACTGCATAATTTTTATTTCTCAACAAAAACCTATGCAATAGGTACCGATTTGAAATAGCATCTGTAGGACAATTCAATGAGTACCCAAAATATAGGTTTTGTGCAATCATCATCAATATATTTCAATCTTAAATTTTCTCTGACTAGGTAAGACAAACTAACATGAAACAAAAATATCTCACTGTCAGATGAATTTCTTGTTATCCCCCGTCGATTTCAGCGAGGGGATATAGTAATGCTCTCCGTCCTTCATTCCGTCATTCCGTCACTCCGTCATTCCGTCCTTCCGAGGTTCCGTCACTAAACTTGTCCGGAGCATATCTCCTAAAGTATAATAGCTATCAACTTGAAACTTTATGGGTGGATAGATCTCATGGAGGAGAAGTGCAGTGCACAAGAACTACAACTCTTGCTTGCATAATTTTGGAGTTATTGCCCTTTGTTATTTTTAAGACTTAGATTTTGTCCGGAGCATATCTCCTAAAGTATAATAGCTATCAACTTGAAACTTTATGGGTGGATAGATCTTATGGAGGAGAAGTGCAGTGCACAAGAACTACAACTCTTGCTTGCATAATTTTGGAGTTATTGCCCTTTGTTATTTTGAAAGACTTAGATTTTGTCCGGAGCATATCTCCTAAAGCATTAAAGCTATCAACTTGAAACTTTATGGGAGGATAGATCTCATGGAGGAGAAGTGCAGTGCACAAGAACTACAACTCTTGCTTGCATAATTTTGGAGTTATTGCCCTTTGTTATTTTGAAAGACTTAGATTTTGTCCGGAGCATATCTCCTAAAGTATAATAGCTATCAACTTGAAACTTTATGGGTGGATAGATGTCATGGAGGAGAAGTGCAGTGCACAAGAACTACAACTCTTGCTTGCATAATTTTGGAGTTTTTGCCCTTTGTTATTTTTAAGACTTAGATTTTGTCCGGAGCATATCTCCTAAAGTATAATAGCTATCAACTTGAAACTTTATGGGTGGATAGATCTCATGGAGGAGAAGTGCAGTGCACAAGAACTACAACTCTTGCTTGCATAATTTTTGAGTTATTGCCCTTTATTATATTGAAAGACTTAGATTTTGTCCGGAGCATATCTCCTAAAGTATTAAAGCTATCAACTTGAAACTTTATGGGAGGATAGATCTCATGGAGGAGAAGTGAACTACAACTCTTGCTTGCATAATTTTGGAGTTATTGCCCTTTGTTATTTTAAAGACTTAGATTTTGTCCGGAGCATATCTCCTAAAGTATTTAAGCTTTCAACTTGAAACTTTATGGGAGGATAGATCTCATGGAGGAGAAGTGCAGTGCACAAGAACTACAACTCTTGCTTGCATAATTTTGGAGTTATTGCCCTTTGTTATTTTTAAGACTTAGATTTTGTCCGGAGCATATCTCCTAAAGTATAATTGCTATCAACTTGAAACTTTATGGTTGGATAGATCTCATGGAGGAGAAGTGCAGTGCACAAGGACTACAACTCTTGCTTGCATAATTTTTGAGTTATTGCCCTTTGTTATTTTAAAGACTTTGATTTTGTCGGGAGCATATCTCCTAAAGTATTAAAGCTATCAACTTGAAATTTTATGGGAGGATAGATCTCATTGAAGAGAAGTGCAGTGCACAAGAACTATAACTCTGGCTTGTATAATTTTGGAGATATTGCCCTTTGTTATTTTTAAGACTTAGATTTTGTCTGGAGCATATCTCCTAAAGTATAATAGCTATCAACTTGAAACTTTATGGGTGGATAGATCTCATGGAAGAGGAGGGCGGTGCACAAGAACTATAACTCTGGCTTGCATAATTTTTGAGTTATTGCCCTTTGTTATTTTAAAGACTTAGTTTTTGTAGGGGCTTAATTACTTAAAGTAGAACCCTTAATCTATTAGGCTTCAGTTTACTATCAAGCTTTCTCGGCGGGGGATGGCCATGTCCGACATGGCTCTTGTTTATATAGAATCTCTCACCACTTTTTGTTTGATCTTAACTAGGTCTAGAATGGAATTGTTATTAATCAAGCCTAGGTGAGCTAATTGTCATTTCTTCTCAAGACAAGGTTACGAGTTACAGATTATATTCTCATGTAAACACAAGTTTTGAATGTGAGAAAATCTTAATGCCTTGAATGATTTCTTAAAACTTTACATAAAAAAACTGTCATTTATGCATGAGAGATACATGTATTATCAATATTGTCACTTTAAACTAATCTGAATGTTATAACTGAAATTCTTTTTACCAAGGAAATATTACTTATTTAATTAACTTTTATCTTGAGTACAGTTGCCTTTAAGGAGCATTTTAGAGAAAGGTACTGTCATGCCAAAAAAGATTGATTGATTGATTGAATGGAGTTTTACACCGCTTTCAACTTTTTTTCAGTTATATCGCAGCGGCTAGAGCACCTAACAATGGTTTCCTGGTATTTCTCTCACCATTACAACCACCACATCCTTTCCTAGCCTCCAGCTGCTAACACACATAGGTCTACGATTATCAACCCATTGGTGAGAGACAAATAGTCGGAAAGAATGAGAACAGCTTGCTTTATTTTGTTATTCATGTTTTAAAGAAATGCTCTGTCTTTTCACCTATTTCATGTCACATTTGATTAATACTTTTTAGTATATAGCCAAGCATACTGCTGGACCTGGTGAACCTGACCCTGTCTAGCAGTGACAAAAACTTACGACAAACTCCATGTTTTTCATGATATCCAACCCGACAGCGACATGTTCTCATTAAACATTCTACATGGGCCCCCTCACATTCAGCTTCATAATTCTCACAAGTTTCTCCAAGAACTGAAAACATATAACAAAATTAAAACTGACATTATAGAGCAAGAATGAAATACCATTCATAACTAAAAGCTTGTCATACTGAATAAAAACCTTTTGTAAAAAGGCATTAAATTAAAAGCACTGGCAGTGGATACACAAATTGATAGTCAGTTTTTATTTAGTTTAAATATAAAATTTTATACTTTTTCTGGTTAAAAACGAATATCAGGTGGTATAGAAAAAGTTCAGATTGTACATATGTGCAGGTTGATCTTTGTCTTCAACACCCTACCAAAGTAGGAATATTCAGGATTCATAATGACAAGGTTTATACTTCACTTCTAAATACTGAAATTCTAAAACGTATATCTACAGAGAACCTCATATTGCTGAATGCTTTTTTTGAGACAGCTATTCAAAATAATAAGGCACTTGTATTTGAAAATCTGGGGTGATTTACATAAATTGCTATTAAAAGGAGAAATTTGTTCTTGGAATACATGGCTACAAGGCCATTTGTTAAAACTACAAAGCCATGAATGGCTTGAGTCGCTCCACAGGCTTGAATTTCTTGTAATAGCAAATCAAAGTTCTGACTAGATTTTTAGATATTTTGGGTTGTTAGAGCATACACTAATTTAAAAGCAGTAATGTGGTCAAAGCAAAAGAAAGCAAATGACTGACTAACTGACTAATTGATTAACTAATTGATGGATATTGCAATTTTGTCAAACTCAAGGACACATAAAACAAGAGGACCTTGATGGTCCTTAATCGCTCTCCTGAACCTAGATAGCTAGAAAATCACACTATTGTAAAATACAGATGCGAGGTTATAATCAAGCTGAAAATTGCTCTCGTGATCTTATGAGTCTTTAATAGTCAATTCATGTGGCTGTAACAGTGAAAGGATGTATAAGAAAACTGTAATTTCGTCAACGTCATGGGAAAATAATTCAAAGTAGTAATTCAGTGTTTTTAAGTGTCACATACTGAAATATTTCTGCAAAGAAAAAATCATGATTGATCAATAACATATAGAAAATTGACCTCCGCCTGTTAAATTCATATTCTTTTTTTATCTGATCACAGTAATTTTGTGCAGCCTTATAATGGGTCACCAAAGGAACATTCCAGTGAAATTTGGTTCATATCCATCAATAATATTCTGAGAAAATGATTTTCAAAGTTTCCACTATATAACATTTAGAGAAATGACCTCCGCCCATAAAATACATATTTTTCTTTTGATCTCAATAATGTTTGGAATACTTGATGTTATAGCCTCTGATCACCAGTCTTGTTTCTATTTAATAACCATCACAATTCATTGTGATGGATATTTGTCACAAGTCTTATTTACACTGTGACAAGGAGGCACATCATGAGTAAATTAACAAAATTTTCAGTCATAGGCAAAAAAACACAATATATCAATTGAAAATGGGTATGAAAACTTTGCAGTATAAAAAATCATCATAGGGTTTCATGTCCGGGTATATGATTAATTCCCAGCTTGTGCATTCCCTGGTCTTCTGCTTGGATGACATGTTTTTTCAGCTGGAAATAAATTGTCACGTATTCAGGCAACAAACATTTAAAACTTTTGTAAGTGCCTATAGATATCTAGGCAATTACAATAGTTTTTCACAGACTTATAAAGTACATGTGCACTTTCAATAACACTGAACTACAAAGCTTAAAAAAAAGTCTTACAAAAAACCCATACTGAAACTATTTTTTTTTTATTTCTGACACTCAAGTAAACCTGTTTTCTGGTCAGGTAAATTTCTGGTACATTAAGTAAATACAAACCATAAACTTGTCAACAGACTGTTTGAATAAAATTATTGCTTGAACATTCACAATGACCAGATGATATTTACTAAAGATAACCCATTATCATTATTATTTTTTGCATAAATTACTGAACTTAATCATAACATAAATGTATGGAATTTCCTCAATTTGCAAAACATTTTGCTACAGGTTGCATTGCTTCCTTCTTTATTTTTGTGTAAAATCCTGGATCCCACAACGCAGACCTTTTTTCTGAAATTGAGACACCAATATTTTAGTTTTTTCACTAAATAGTCTAAAAATACATGATATGCTCAAAATCAAAGACTTTAGCTAAATGGTTTGGGAGAAGAAGATTTTAATAATTTTGTTCTTAAATTCAATGTAAAATCTGGCATTCTACAATACCTAGGGCTATTTATGAAGAGGCTTTACAGATTGAAGTTTTCAGTAAAAGGTTTAAGGCCAATTTGTCTTGCCAAATATCATAGGTATAGGCTTTCTGGTTTGGTAATAGAAGATATTTGAAAATGTGTGCGCTTTTATTTCTATGTAATATCTTGGAACCAAAAACATAGGGCTAATTTTCAAAATGAGCAAATATTTTAAGTATTTGAAACAAGCCTCGGGTAATGCTTCATGCAAAATATGAACGCTCTTAGCCTTACACCTATAGAGGAGAGGGTTTTTTAGTTTGTTACTCTAACGCCATGGAATTGCAATTTGTGAGGTATTTTGAAAGAGCATGACATAAGGATCATTTCTGTGAAATTTGGCTGAAATCTAATTGAAGGAGAAGATTTTTTTAAAATTGTTGACAGATAGACAGGAAGATGGGTGCCAGGACATAGGTTGATCACAAATGTTCGTGCTCAATTTAAAATCTATTTTGTGTGTAGACCTATAAAACATATTAATGAGAATTTCAGGTTATTAAATGGAGTGCCCGAAACAGTGGGTTAAGGACAAATTGTCGAACAATTAAATTGCAAAATCCAAGCTAAGCCCTATCTATAATTTTAGCAGTGATTAAGTATGATAAAGAATAGATAAACAATAATCTTGTATTAAATCAAGATGTAAGCACAAAACTACTGTAAGCACCTATTCGCAAATAGCCACTTACAATCTTTTTGCAATAACCCCTAGGTATGTAGACAGATAAAAGTTGATTTCCCCTACGCTAAAACAGTAAAGGGATATGTGACATGTTGCCGAGTTTTCCACCAAGTGATTTCATAATTCAAATTCACGATGTTGTAAATCTATTTACCCGTGAAAAAGGAGGTTAAGATACTGACAGCAAACATAAGTAGATAACATTTATGCAATTTCATATACAGTATTTATTCCACATATTTGGACAGATTACAAATGGAATGTACTTGATGAAGAACAATTTTGTGGTTGTATGATCAAATTTCCTAGTCATGAAACTTTTTCATTAAGAGTGTAAAAGAGTGAAAAACCACAGAAAGGGTGGAGTGATCATTTCAATTAACTTTTTTGTGCATATTTTATGAGGCTGACTACATAATAGAAAGGAAAAAAAAAAGAAGATTTAACCTACTTAACAGAAAAATGTCAGAGTAAGTAGTAACAACTCTTTTCTACAAAATCCTTATACAACTGAGATGCAGGGGTGTGGAAATACCACTTTTCTCTGATTGTCCCCTCTGGATCAGCCCCCTATGCATTGTTTATTTTGTTGTCATCAAAGGCAGTACAATATGACAGGATACAATTTAAGGATGATTAGGCAATTGACAGAAAGAATGTTTGTAAGTGTGTCAATACATGTACTGTATTCCCCCTATTAAACGCTACCAGGAGCTACATAAAACATGGACAGCAAGCTTTCTAGTTTTCTAAAGCAAAATATCCCTATCTAGTTTTCTGAAGCAAAATTTCTCTTTCTAGTTTTCAAATGCAAAATATCTCTTTCTAGTTTCTAAAGCAAAATATCTATCAATTTCATGTAGTTTTATTTTTTCACCTTTAATTTGAGGCTAGTTTCATTTGAATCATTTAAATGTGTTTAGTGCTATTCAACCATCTCATGTTACATTCCTGCAGTAGCCAAAGCTTTGGTTAGACAGTACAGACTAAGATCAGCCTGCACAAATGTGCAGTCTGATCTTAGCCTACACTGCCGGCTTTCTTCTTATTTATTGTTGGAAAACCCTTGGGCAACACTCGTTAAAATGTTCCAAAAATTGGCAGGGATGTTGATTTTTTTCTCCAATTTTACATAATTATTATTGCCCCAATCCCCTATCCCCATAGGCCTAGACAAACTGATAAAAGAATAAACCTTATCCAATCTCTGACATGGCCTTATACAGATATATGAGGCAAGCCCTTGGAAACAAACCAAAAGAAAGATTTCTTTTTTAACCAACATATGCAAATTGAATACCGGTAATTCTTCACACCTTATTGGCTATCATTTGACATTCATTTGTTCAATAACCTGGTAACAGATGGTCTATTATATATGTATAATGAAATTTTGATATTTTTGTGATTATCATACATGCTTTATATGTGCGTTTTATGGGTGTCATATTTGTGGCCCATTATGGCCCATTCATTCACATGAATTACTTCATTGAAATTGTGTGTGTTGATCAAATCCCATAAATCATAGAATAAACAATTTTTTACTAAAATAATACTGACTATATAAAGCAAGGTTTGAAAAGTTTAGAAATAAAAGAAATACAGCCTGTCCATAGTTCTATATCATTACAGTTTTGTGCATGTTTTTTATTCAGGTTTAATACCTCTTACAACACTAAAATCATTTCAGTCATATGACAGTAGCTGGAGCAGCTAACCATGTCTGGTATTCTCACAGAACTGCTACCAAACCTCCTAATTGAGCCTCAAGCTGCTCCTCCCATATATCAATGTTTCAATGGCTTGGCATGAAACAATTGTAATTGCCTATTAACATATAGGCAGCTACAACTGTTCCGCAATGAGCCATCGAAATAAATAGCCAATAGCCAAAACTAGTTCCATCAGCTTGTTTTTTACCCCTTGTTATGCTGAATAAATGCTTTGGCTATAATTCTTTAAAATTAAAATGCTGAAAGCGCTAGATACAATTACTGTGAGTCCATATTTATTTTGAATCATTGATAACAAAAATTCTAAACTCTTATAATTTTGAAAAGGAATATCAGGTGATTTAGACTTAGACAAGGCTGCTGCACATTATGCAGCCTGATCAACCCATTTGTGGTAGACAAATAGTCGCAAAGGGTGAGTGCCGTGGTTAGGGTCTTAAGTTTAAGCTTCACTTGGTAATGGGCAGAAGTGCTATCACAACATTGGTATGTTTCAGCTCTGCCTGTTCCAGAGTTACAGATCAAAGAGGTATTTTGAATTTCAAATGAAATTATTTTAACTATACTTGCACAAATCCTATATTGTCACAATTTGTGGCTAGTCATTTGAATCGTGGAGACATTTCAAATGAGTACCCACAACATAGACTTTCAATGAAACTGGCAATACCCCCTCTTATATATACCTCAGTGTTCAACAATTACCTGGCTTTTGTGTCACTGGTTTACCCGGGACAGGCTTGGGTTTTAGAGCATGGGTTGGCTTGGCTTGAATCCTTGGTTGGGCTGTAGTTAGAGTACCTGCTTTGTTTGGTTTTACTGTCGCCAAATTAGCAAGCTCATTTTCATGGCTATGAGTCGCACCACCGGGTGTGTATTGGTGAGATTGGTGTACTTCTTCGGAAATTGAGCTCATCCAGTAGTCCTCATGGTGTGTAAACAAACACTCACTTGGATGGTTACACTTGAACAGGTAACAGCTATGCTCTCCCTGGTTTAAAAAAGAAAGATATATGACCAGTCACGCATACTTAACCCTTGTCATGCTGAACCCATAATATTCCTGCTGTGGCAGGAGTTATAGACAAACATCAGCCTGCACATATGTGCAGTCTGATGTTGGACTACACCACCTGTTTCTCACTTTCAAACAAGAATTGTCAATAGATTTAGTTCGTCAAATAAAAATTGACCTACAGTTGGTACTTTTAGTGCATTTTGCCCTATGATTTTGATGAAAATTTGTAGCCAAAATTTATACAGCATGACAAGAGTTAAGTACCATCTGGGAACACTGTAAAAAAAATATGGCAAGGTTTGACTCTAACAGTGTCTTGGGGACCGTAGGATCGCAAAATATTAAGGGGGATCCATTAGCTTAAGCAAGTATTCCTTCATGACCCTTCTATAGAGATTTTAGACTTTCAGTCCATCAGTATCCACCATTTCCAGGCCAAGGTTCCATAACTACTCTTTATGCCATATATCTAAGGAACAAAGTGGACTAATAGAACTTTAGCTTTGAAAAAAATTAAGAATATCATTAAAAAGGGAAAACCTCGACAGATTCTTGTCATAATAAGTAGAAATTCCTGCCCACCCCGATTGACTGTTTGAAAAAGCAATTATTGGGACAGTCTGACAGAGGTAAACCCCGGGTAGCATTTATTTTAAAACATTCTTATTTGGGAAGTTATGATGATAATCCCAGTTTTAGGAAAATAGACATGTGCGAAAAGTTTCAAACCTAGGCTGTATGCTTAGTTCAACTAGTCTGAATAGGGGTGACAATTTAAGATTGGTCCCTTTTTGCCTGATGGGTCAGAAATAATGTATCAGCCACATGTGAGTGAGGCACAAAGATTGAGCAGTCTTAGCAACCACATAGTGCAATAGCAATAAATATACTACATATATTGAGGGTCCCTGATCTTATTAAGAATTTTAAAAAGTGATTTTAAAGAGGGTCAAAACGACAGAAGAAGCATAGCATTAGTAAAATTTTGCTCACCTAAGAGTCACTTTACCTGTTTCTTGAAGCAATTAATTTGGTCACCGGTCAACCCGACCCAAAATCTTTTTATGCCAAAATCATTATCTTATTGATTATAATTATTCATTTAGTATGATTAGTAAAAATACAATATTATTCAATTTTCATTCAGTTGTGAGGAAATTTACGTATGCATTGGCCTTAAAAAAAGTTTACTTGAATTTCAAGAATCAATTAAAGAATCGCATATATTTAATCATAAAATATTAGATAATAAAATTTGTGAAAATCTTAGGCAAAATCAATGTTTGACACTTGTTACTTCTCTCAAGGGGCTTAAAATTACCACCTTGGAAGAAATTTATTGGGTTCAAATTAAGATTTTTTTCAGATTTTTTAGGGTCAAACCCTGGTTTACGGGTCAAACAAAGCCTTGGGATAAGATACACTCATGTCGGGTAATCCTGCACGTTGTCTAAAGCTGTGCAGCTATATGACGTCATTTAAACTAAGAAAATGGCCGCTTAACATAAAAGCAGAACAACCTTTTTTTTCATACTCAAAATTCGATCAATTCCACCATTTTAAACAGAAAGTTCATGAGTGTATTCTATAGCAAAAAGATTCCCGTTTTTGTCTCAGTGTTTTTCATTTTAATTTTAACAGCTAACGGACATGAATTTAAGGTTCTTTCCTCGACTGTGCAGGTTTAGCCGACGAAAACTGCATTGATAATATGCAACAGTGCCTCTGTTCATCACCGGATTGTGTTATTCTAGTGACATTTTGTTCTAGATAGATGTCTTTTACATAGCAAAAAGGGTCAACGAGTACATTCTTGTATTGATTTGTTTTGTAAAACTTATATCTTTACACGAATTTTGTACTTGATTTTCTTAAGTGCGCAGGGTTAGCCGACAGCACTGTCTGTACTTACTTTTGCTTGAAAAACGGCTGTATCACAGTCCTCATTTGAGCAGCATTTTATTGTACAATCACGAGCACAACTGATATTGCTGTAGCTTGCAATGAATTTTGCGCCATTTTCCATAGATTCTGTAGTTTTGATGATTGTACTACTGTTTGTCGAAAATTTACAAGTTCCATTCAATGTCCCGGACAATGCGTTACATCCGACTTCTGGTTCACTGCTTTGGTCCACATTTAGCGCGTCGTCTAATAAATCACCGAACCGTTTTCTAAGTTCAAAAAGTACTTTTGGATCATTCAAAATGTCTTTAAAGTCTTCTAAGCTTTCTTTTTTACACGAACATGAGCAAAATACCAATAATAGAACCAAAAATTGCTTCATTTTATCGATTTTACGAAGTCGGTTTCCGATCGGAAGAGGCTCTTTTCTATAGTTGGCTATTGACATTTGGCTATACGTGGGAAGGTTGTCTACCACCAAATTAAAAAATGTAGTTAAGTTAGGAGAAAGGACTTTTTATTACAAAATGAGTTTGAAATGTTACAGTTTTTTATATGCCCGAACGGTCGTATTATGTTATTGCCTCGGTTGTCCGTCCGTCTGTCCGTCCGTTAGCAATTTTTTGTGTGCGCAACTCCTCCTAAACTCTCAATGGGAATATGCTGAAACTAGACACAATTACTCCCTATGATGTCTAGTTGTGCATAAGACCTTTGAAATTCAAATAGCTCCAGTCATTCCTGAGAAATCTTGAATTATCTGCCCTTGAATATAACCAAAATCAATGTTATTTGTTTGCGCAACTCCTCCTAAACTATCAATGGGAATGAGCTGAAACTACACACAATAAGAATCTACTCTCTGTGATGTCTAGTTGTGCATAAGACCTTTGAAATTCAAATCGCTCCAGTCATTCCCAAGAAGTCTTGAATTATCTGCCCTAGAATTTAACGAAAATCACTATTTTTGTGTGCGCAACTCCCCCTAAACTCTCAATGGGAATATGCTGAAACTAGACACAATTACTCCCTATGATGTCTAGTTGTGCATAAGACCTTTGAAATTCTAATCGCCCCAGTCATTCCTGAGAAATCATGAATTATCTGCCCTTGAATTTAACGAAAATCACTATATTTTGTGTGCAGCTCCTCCTTAACTATCAATTGAAATGAGCTGAAACTAGACACAATTACTCTCATGATGTCTAGTTTTGCATAAGACTTTTCAATTTAAAATGCTCCAGTTATTCTTGAGTTATCTTGGATTATCTGCCCTTTAGTTGATGAAAAACAAAATTTCTTGTCAGCTCATTTTCTCCGACATTTTGGATGGGAATGAAAGGAAACTTGCATAATGACTCTGTAGGTTGTCTATTTGTGCTTATGACTAAATATATTTTCATATTTAAAGTAGTTATTTGAATTGCCGGTGATTGAAATTCACTATTTTTCTTTTGTGAGCAACTCGTCATACTTTGAATTGGAATGAACTGAAACTTGCAAAATAACTGTTTGGCATATAGGCCTAGTTGTGCATAAAATCTTTTTCAATTTACACTCAAAAGGTCATACAATGTTATGTCACCAGTTGTCTGTCTGATTGTTTGAAATATTTTTAGCTATCATTCAAGCTCACGTTACTGACAAGCCAAGGTTACTGACAAGCCCCATCTGGCGTATCTGCGCCGCTCTGCGAAGCTCTTGTTAAATATTATTTTCAATTCGGTTAGGAATGTTGTAAAATTCATAATGATAAACTGGACGAAATCAATTGGGTCAGAAGTCAGTCATAGTTTTACAGCTGAATCAAAAAGCAAAATCCCTTTAAATCATGAAAACGTTATTTGTCTAAAGAAACGGATTCTTAAGAAAAGATTTTTTATAATTTACGAGTAATCTGAAAAAGAGGTTTTAAAAATGGTATGTCTAAACCCTATAAATCACAAGGGCGCAGCTACATTTACTCTAACTAGGCATTTACTTACAAAATTAATCCTTTTATATTAGCGTTGATTGTTCACAACAAATGAACCACAGGTTACTCGAAGGAACATATTTAACCTGTGGTTACGATGTTTTAGTCATTAAGCAATGTTCAAATAATCAACTGTATTTGCAAGAAAACTTCCCCTCCATCCAGACGAGGACTTGCAGCGAGTAGAATGATCTTTTGCTATACCTTATGTATCTTACTTCGTTATCATCTAAGCAGAATGAGCGTTAGATATACATGATTTATTGACCGACTTGTTGATTTTTGCCTCAGAATAAACTTAACCTATAACTGAAACACGCATTGCACAAGGTAATTATAGTAATATCTAAGCAAAACGAGCTGATATGATGTTTTGTACTTTGCATGATTTTCCCATACTTCACAAATATTTCTAAAAGGTAAGTACAATATCCAACATATAGCCCCAGCTCATTCTTCACAAAAATATCTAATCGGTTAGTACAATATCAGACATATAGCCCCACTCATTATTCTCAAATATATCTAATAGGTTAGTATAATATTCAACATATAGCCCCAGCTCATTCTTCACAAATGTATCAAGTAGGTTAAAATAATATCCAACATATAGCCCCCAGCTCATTCTTCACAAATGCATCTAATAGGTAAGTATAATATCCCACATATAGCCCTAGCTCTTTCTTGACAAATATATCTAGTAGATTAGTATAATATTCAACATATAGCCCCAGCTCATTCTTCACAAATCTATGTAATATATAAGCACAATATCCAATATATAGCCCCAGGTCATTCTTCACAAATGCATCAAATAGGTTAGTATAATATCCAACATATAGCCCCAGCTCGTTCTTCACAAATGTACCTAATAGGAAAGTTTAATATTCCACATATAGCCCCAGCTCATTCTTCAAAAATATATCTAATAGGTAAGTATAATATTCAACATATAGCCCCAGCTATTCTTCACAAATGCATCAAATAGGTTAGTATAATATCCAACATATAGCCCCAGATTATTCTTCAAAAATGTATCAAATAGGTTGGTATAATATCCAACATATAGCCCCAGCTCATTCCTCACAAATGTATCAAATATGTAAATACAATATGCAACATATAGCACCAGCGCATTCTTCACAAATATATCTAATAGGTAAGTACAATTGCAACATATAGCCACAGTGCATTCTACACAAATATATCTTATAGGTAAAGAAAAATTCCAACATATAGCCTGGGCTCATTCTGATTTATAAGATGCATTTACTTAGGAAAATGCCAAACATATAGCCCCAGCACATTCTTAACAAGTATATCTAATAGGTAAGTAATATATCCCACATATAGCCCCAGTTCATTCTTCACAAATACATCCAAAAGGTTAGTATAATATTCAACATATGGCCCCAGTTCATTCTTCACAAATGCATCAAATAGATTAGTATAATATCCAACATATAGCCCCAGCTCATTTTTCAAAAATGTATTTAATAGGTTAGTATAATATCCAACATATAGCCCCAGCTCATTCTTCACAAATATATTTAATAGGTAAGTATGATATCTAACATATAGCCCCAGCTAATTTTTCACAAATGTATCAAATAGGTAAGTATAATATCCAACATATAGCCCAAGCTCATTCTTCACAAATGAGTCAAATAGGTTAGTAAAATATCCAACATATAGCCCCAGATAATTCTTCACAAATGCATCAGTAGGTTTATAAAATATCCAACATATAGCCCAAGCTCATTCTTTACAAATGCATCAAATAGGTAAGTATAATATACAACATGTACCCAAGCTCATTCTTCACAAATGCACCAAATAGGTTAGTATAATATCACACAAATAGCCCCAGCTCATTCTTCACAAATATTTGTAAAAGGTTAGTATAATATCAAACATATAGCCCCAGCCCATTCTTTACAAATATATCTAATAGGTTAATATAATATCCAACATATAGCCCCAGCTTTTTCTTCACAAATGCATCAAATAGGTAAATATAATATGCAACATATAGCCCCAGCTCATTCTTCACAAATGTGTCAAATAGGTGAGTATAATATCCAACATATAGCCCAGCTCATTTTTCACAAATATATTTAATAGGTAAGTACAATATCCCATATATAGCCCAAGTTCATACTTCACAAATATATCTAAAAGGTAAGTACAATATCCAACATATAGCCCCAGCTCATTCTTGACCAAAGTATCTAAAAACTAAGTTTAATATCCAATATATAGCCCCAGCTCATTCTTCACAAATATATCTAATAGGTAAGTATAATATCCAACATATAGCCCCAGCTCATTCTTCAAAAATGTGTCAAATAGGTTAGTATAATTTTCAACATATAGCTCCAGTTCATTCTTCACAAATGCATCAAATAGGTTAGTATAATATCCAACATATAACCCCAGATCATTCTTCACAAATGAATCAAATAGGTTAGTATAATATCCAACATATAGCCCCAGATCATTCTTCAAAAATGTATCAAATAGGTTGGTAAAATATCCAACATATAGCCCCCAGCTCATTATTCACAAATGTATCAAATAGGTTAGTATAATATCCAACATATAACCCCAGCGCTATCTTCACGAATATATCTAATTGGTAAGTACAATATCAAACATATAGCCTCAGCTCATTTAGCAGAAATGTATCTTATTGGTAAAGAAAAACATTAAGCCTGGGCTCATTCTGATTACTAAGATGCATTTACTTAGGAAAATGCCAAACATATAGCCCAAGCTTATTCTTCACAAGTATATCTAATAGGTAAGTATAATATCCCACATTTAGCCCCAGTTCATTCTTCACAAATATTTGTAAAAGGTTAGTATAATATTCAACATATAGCCCCAGCTCATCCTTCACAAATGCATCAAATAGGTTAGTATAATATCAAACATATAGCCCCAGCTCATTCTTCAAAAATGTATCAAATAGGGAAGTGCAATATGCAACATATAGCCCCAGCTCATTCTTCACAAATATATGTAATAGGTAAGTACAATATCCCACATATAGCCACAGTGCCTTCTTCACAAATATATCTTATAGGTAAAGAAAAATTCCAACATTAATTCTGGGCTCATTCTGATTACTAAGATGCATTAACTTATAAAATTGCCAAACATATAGCCCCAGTTCATTCTTCACAAGTATATCTAATAGGCAAGTATAATATCCCACATATAGCCCCAGTTCATTCTTCACAAATATATCTAGAAGGTAAGTATAATATTCAACATATAGCCCCTGCTCTTTCATCACCAATTCATCAAATAGGTTAGTATAATATCCAACATATAGCCCCAGCTCATTCTTCACAAATGTGTCAAAAAGGTAAGTATAATATCCAACATATAGCCCCAGATCATTATACACAGATGCATTAAATAGCTTAATAAAATATCTAACATATAGCCCCAGTTCATTCTTTACAAATGCATCAAATAGGTTAGTTTAATATCAAACATATAGCCCCAGTTCATTCTTCACAAATGCATCAAATAGGTTAGTATAATATCCAAGATATAGCCCCAGCGCATTCTTAACAAATATTTGTAATAGGTTAGTATAATATCCAACATATAGCCCCAGATCATTCTTCACAAATGTTTCAAATAGGTTGGTATAATATCCAACATATAGCCCCAGCTCATTCTCACAAATATATCAAATAGGTAGGTACAATATGCAACATATAGCACCAGCGCATTCTTCACAAATGCATCAAATAGGTAAGTACTATATCAAACATATAGCCTCAGCTCATTAGCAGAAATGTATCTTATAGGTAAAGAAAAATTCCAACATATAGCCTGGGCTCATTCTGATTTATAAGATGCATTTACTTAGGAAAATGCCAAACATATAGCCCCAGCTCATTATTCACAAGTACATCTAATAGGTAAGTATAATATCCCATATATAGCCCCAGTTCATTCTTCACAAATATATATAAAAGGTTAGTATAATATTCAACATATAGCCCCAGCTCATCCTTCACAAATGCATCAAATAGGTTAGTATAATATCCAATATGTAGCCCCAGCTCATTCTTCAAAAACGTTTTTAATAGGTAGGTATAATATTCCACATATAGCCCCAGCTAATTCTTGAAAAATGTATCAAATAGGTAAGTACAATATACAACATATAGCCACAGTGCATTCTTCACAAATATTTCTAATACGTAAGTACAATATCTAACATATAGCCTCAGCTCACTTAGCAGAAATGTATCTAATAGGTAACGAAAAATTCCAACATTAAGCCTAGGCTCATTCTGATTACTTAGATGCATTTAATAAGGAAAATACCAATTATATAGCCCCAGCTCATTCTTCACAAATGCACCAAAAAGGTAACTATAATATAAAACATATAGCCCAAGCTCATTCTTCAGAAATGCATCAAATAGGTTAGTATAATATCTAACATAAAGGCCCAGCTCATTCTTCACAAATATATGTAATAGGTAAGTAAAATATCCCTCATATAGCCACAGCTCATTATTCACAAATATATCTAATAGGTTAGTATAGAACTAACATATAGCCCCAGCTCATTCCTCACAAATGCATCAAATAGGTAAGTACAATATCCAACATATAGCCCCAGCTAATTCTTCACAAATGTGTCAAATAGGTTAGTACAATATCCAACATATAGCCCCAGCTCATTCTTCACAAATGTATCAAATAGGTTAGTATTATATCCAACATTTAGCCCCAGCTCATTCTTCACAAATATATGTAATAGGTAAGTACAATATCCCACATATAGCCACAGGTCATACTTCACAAATATGACTAAAAGGTAAGTACAATATCCAACATATAGCCCCAGCTCATTCTTCACCAAGGTATCTAAAAAGTAAGTATAATATCCAACATATAGCCCCAGCTCATTCTTCACAAATATATCTAATAGATAAGTATAATATCCAACATATAGCCCCAGCTCATTCTTCACAAAAATATCTATTAGGTTAGTATAATATCTGACAAATAGCCCCAGCTCATTCTTCACAAATATTTGTAAAAGGTTAGTATAATAGCCAACATATAGCCCCAGCGCATTCTTCACAAATATTTGTAATAGGTTAGTATAATATCCAACATATAGCCCCAGCTCATTCTTCACAAATACATCTAATAGGTTAGTATAAAATCCAACATATAACCCTACCTTATACTTCACAAATGTGTCAAATAGGTAAGTATAATTTCCAACATATAGCCCCAGATCATTCTTCACAAATGCATCAAATAGCTTAGTATAATATCCAACATATAGCCCCAGATAATTCTTCACAAATGTATCAAATAGGTTAGTATAATATCCAACATATAGCCCCAGATCATTCTTCACAAATGTATCAAATAGGTAGGTACAATATGCAACATATAGCCCCAGCTCATTCTTCACAAAAATATCAAATAGGTAGGTACAAAATGCAACATATAGCACCAGCGCATTCTTCACAAATGCATCGTATAGGTAAGTACAATATCAAACATATAGCCTCAGCTCATTTAGCAGAAATGTATCTTATAGGTGAAGAAAAATTCCAACATTAAGCCTAGGCTCATTCAGATTACTTAGATGCATTTAATAAGGAAAATACCAATTATATAGCCCCAGCTCATTCTTCACAAATGCATCAAATATGTTAGTATAATATCTAACATAAGGGCCCAGCTCATTCTTCACAAATATATCTAATATGTAAGTATAATATCCCACATATAGTCACAGCTCATTATTCACAAATATATCTAATAGGTAAGTACAATATGCAACATATAGCCACAGTGCATTCTTCACAAATATTTCTAATAGATAAGTACAATATCTAACATATAGCCTCAGCTCACTTAGCAGAAATGTATCTAATAGGTAAAGAAAAATTCCAACATGAAGCCTAGGCTCATTCTGATTACTTAGATGCATTTAATAAGGAAAATACCAATTATATAGCCCCAGCTCATTCTTCACAAATGCACCAAAAAGGTAACTATAATATAAAACATATAGCCCAAGCTCATTCTTCAGAAATTCATCAAATAGGTTAGTATAATATCTAACATAAAGGCCCAGCTCATTCTTCACAAATATATGAAATAGGTAAGTATAATATCCCACATATAGCCCCAGGTCATACTTCACAAATATGACTAAAAGGTAAGTACAATATCCAACATATAGCCTCAGCTCATTCTTCACAAAGGTATCTAAAAAGTAAGTATAATATCCAACATATAGCCCCAGCTCATTCTTCACAAATATATCTAATAGATAAGTATAATATCCAACATATAGCCCCAGCTCATTCTTCACAAAAATATCTATTAAGTTAGTATAATATCTGACAAATAGCCCCAGCTCATTCTTCACAAATATTTGTAAAAGGTTAGTATAATAGCCAACATATAGCCCCAGCGCATTCTTCACAAATATTTGTAATAGGTTAGTATAATATCCAACATATATCCCCCAGCTCATTCTTCAGAAATAAATCTAATAGG
Source organism: Fragum whitleyi (assembly GCA_948146395.1). Taxonomy (NCBI): domain Eukaryota; kingdom Metazoa; phylum Mollusca; class Bivalvia; order Cardiida; family Cardiidae; genus Fragum; species Fragum whitleyi. Next base: position 57,704,290 of record OX411544.1, on the reverse strand, counting down.
TTAGTATAAAATCCAACATATAGCCCTACCTTATACTTCACAAATGTGTCAAATAGGTAAGTATAATTTCTAACAGTTAGCCCCAGCTCATTCTTCACAAATGCATCAAATAGGTAAGTATAATATCCAACACATAGCCTCAGCTCATTCTTCACAAATGTACCAAATATGTAAGTATAATATCCAACATATAGCCCCAGGTCATTCTTCACAAATGTGTCAAATAGGTAAGTACAATATCCAACATATTGCCCCAGCTCATTCTTCACAAATGTGTCAAATAGGTTAGTATAATCCAACATATAGCCCCAGATCATTCTTCACAAATGCATCAAATAGGTTAGTATATCCTACATATAGCCCAAGCTCATTCTTCAAAAATGTATTTAATAGGTAAGTATAATATTCCACATATAGCCCCAGCTAATTCTTGACAAATGTATCAAATAGGTAAGTACAATATGCAACATATAGCCACAGTGCATTCTTCACAAATACTTCTAATAGGTAAGTACAATATCTAACATATAGCCTCAGCTAACTTAGCAGAATTGTATCTAATAGGTTACAAAAAATTCCAACATTAAGCCTAGGCTCATTCTGATTACTTAGATGCATTTAATAAGGAAAATACAAATTATAAAGCCCAAACCCATTCTTCACAAATATATCTAATAGGTAAATATAATATTCAACATATAGCCCTTTGTCATTCTTCAACAATGCATCAAATAGGTTAGTATAATTTCCAACATATAGCCCCAGATCATTCTTCACAAATGCATCAAATAGGTTAGTATAATATCCAACATATAGCCCCAGATCATTCTTCACAAATGTATCAAATAGGTTGGTATAATATCCAACATATAGCCCCAGCTCATTCTTCACAAATATATCAAATAGGTAGGTACAATATGCAACATATAGCACCAGCGCATTCTTCACAAATGCATCAAATAGGTTAGTTAAATATCCAACATATAGCCCCAGCTCATTTTTCACAAATGTGTCAAATAGGTTAGTACAATATCCAACATATAGCCCAAGCTCATTCTTCACAAATGTATCAAATAGGTTAGTATAATATCCAACATATAACCCCAGCTCATTCTTCACAAATATATGTAATAGGTAAGTACAATATCCCACATATAGCCCCAGGTCATTCTTCACAAATATGACTAAAAGGTAAGTACAATATCCAACATATAGCCCGAGCTCATTCTTCACCAAAGTATCTAAAAAGTACGTATAATATCCAACATATAGCCCCAGCTCATTCTTCACAAAAATATATAATAGGTTAGTATAATATCTGACATATAGCCCCAGCTCATTCTTCACAATTATTTGTAAAATGTTAGTATATTAGCCAACATATAGCCCCAGCGCATTCTTCACAAATATTTGTAATAGGTTAGTATAATATCCAACATATAGCCCCAGCTCATTTTTCACAAATATATCTAATAGGTTAGTATAAAATCCAACATATAGCCCTACCTTATTCTTCACAAATGTGTTAAATAGGTAAGTATAATTTCCAACATATAGCCCCAGATCATTCTTCACAAATGCATCAAATAGGTTAGTATAATATCCAACATATAGCCTCAGATCATTCTTCACAAATGTATCAAATACGTTGGTATAATATCCAACATATAGCCCCAGATCATTCTCCACAAATATATCAAATTGTTAGGTAGAATATGCAACATATAGCACCAGCGCATTCTTCACAAATGCATCGTATAGGTAAGTACAATATCAAACATATAGCCTCAGCTCATTTAGCAGAAATGTATCTTATAGGTGAAGAAAAATTCCAACATATAGCCTGGGCTCATTCTGATTTATAAGATGCATTTACTTAGGAAAATGCCAAACATATAGCCCCCGCTCATTCTTCACAAGTACATCTAATAGGTAAGTATAATATCCCATATATAGCCCCAGTTCATTCTTCACAAATATATCTAAAAGGTTAGTATAATATTCAACATATAGCCCCAGCTCATCCTTCACAAATGCATGAAATAGGTTAGTATAATATCCAATATGTAGCCCCAGCTCATTCTTCAAAAATGTATTTAATAGGTAAGTATAATATTCCACATATAGCCCCAGCTAATTCTTGACAAATGTATCAAATAGGTAAGTACAATATACAACATATAGCCACAGTGCATTCTTCACAAATATTTCTAATAGGTAAGTACAATATCTAACATATAGCCTCAGCTAACTTAGCAGAAATATATCTAATAGGTAACGAAATATTCCAACATTAAGCCTTGGCTCATTCTGATTACTTAGGTGCATTTAATAAGGAAAATACCAATTATAAAGCCCAAGCTCATTCATCACAAATGCATCAAATAGGTTAGTTTAATATCCATCGTATAGCCCCAGCTCATTCTTCACAAATGCATCAAATATGATAATATAATATCCAACATAAAGGCCCAGCTCATTCTTCACAAATATATCTAATAGGTAAGTATAATATCCCACATATAGCCACAGCTTATTCTTCAAAAATATATCTAATAGGTTAGTATAGAACTAACATATAGCCCCAGCTCATTCCTCACAAATGCATCAAATAGGTTAGTTAAATATCCAACATATAGCCCCAGCTCATTTTTCACAATTGTGTCAAATAGGTTAGTACAATATCCAACATATAGCCCCAGCTCATTCTTCACAAATGTATCAAATAGGTTAGTATAATATCCAACATATAGCCCCAGCTCATTCTTCACAAATATATGTAATAGGTAAGTACAATATCCCACATATAGCCCCAGGTCATACTTCACAAATATGACTAAAAGGTAAGTACAATATCCAACATATAACCCCAGCTAATTCTTCACCAAGGTATCTTAAAAGTAAGTATAAAATCCCACATATAGCCCCAGCTCATTCTTCACAAATATATCTAATAGATAAGTATAATATCCAACAAATAGCCCCAGCTCATTATTCACAAATATATCTAATAGGTAAGTACAATATCCCACATATAGCCCCAGCTCATTCTTCACAAATATTTGTAAAAGGCTAATATAATATCTGACATATAGCCCCAGCTCATTCTTCACAAATATTTGTAAAAGGTTAGTATAATAGCCAACATATAGCCCCAGCCCTTTCTTCACAAATATATCTAATAGGTAAATAAAATATTCAACATATAGCCCCAGGTCATTCTTCACAAATGTGTCAAATAGGTTAGTATAATATCCAACATATAGCCCCAGATCATTCTACACAGATGCATTAAATAGGTTAATAAAATATCTAACATATAGCCCCAGCTCATTCTTTACAAATACATCAAATATGATAGTATAATATCCAACATAAAGGCCCAGCTCATTCTTCACGAATATATCTAATAGGTAAGTATAATATCCCACATATAGCCACAGCTCATTCTTCAAAAATATATCTAATAGGTTAGTATAGAACTAACATATAGCCCCAGCTCATTCTTCACAAATATATCTAATAGGTTAGTATAAAATCCAACATATAGCCCTACCTTATTCTTCACAAATGTGTCATATAGGTAAGTATAATTTCCAACATATAGCCCCAGATCATTCTTCACAAATGCATCAAATAGGTTAGTATAATATCCAACATGTAGCCCAAGATCATTCTTCACAAATGTATCAAATAGGTCAGTATACAATCCAACTTATAGCCCCAGCTCATTCTTCACAAATATATCTAATAGTTAAGTTCAATATCCCACATATAGCCCAAGGTTAGTATAATATCCAACATAAAACCCCAGCTCATTCTTCACAAATGCATCAGAAAGGTTAGCATAATATCCCACGTATAGCCCCAGCCTATACTCCACAAAAATATCTAATAAGTTAGTACAATATCCAACATATAACCCCAGCTCAATCTTCAAAAATGTATCAAATAGGTTTGTTTAACATCCCACATATAGCCCCAGCCTATACGTTACTAATATATCTAAACGATAAGTACAATATCCAACATATAGCCCTAACTCATACTTCACAAATGTATCAAATAGGTTAGTATAATATCCAACATTTAGCCCCAGCTCATTCTTCACAAATATATATAATAAACAGGGGCTATACATCGGATATTGTACTTACCAATAAGATAAATTTGTGAAGAATGTGCTGGGTCTTTATGTTGGATATTGTACTAACCTGTAAGATACATTTGTGAAGAATGAGCTTGGGATATATGTTTGGTATTGTACTTACCTTTTATATATTTTTGTGAATTTTGAGCTTGGGCTTTAAGTTGGGCCGCCACCATAGCGCAGTTGGTTAGGCATAAGACTTCCAATCTGAAAGTCCATGGTTCGATCCCCGGTGGCGGCAAATATCCTTTTCGACGTTCGTCTTTCACCTATGAGTGGATAATCGTAAACCTATGTGAGATAGCAGTCGGAGGCAAGGGAAGGGTGAAATGGTTGTACAGGTGAAAGAAATACCAGGAATAAATTGTTAGGTGCTCCGGCCTCCGCGATATAACTGCGGAATTGTTGAAAGCGGCGTAAAACCCATTCAAACAAACAAACAAACTATAAATTGATTATTGTACCTACCTATTAGAGATATTTGTGAAGAAAGAGCTGGGGTTATATGTTGGATATTGTACTTATATTTTAGATGTATTTGTACACGATGAGCTGGGGCTATATGTTTGTTATCATACTTACATATTAGATATATTTTTTAAGAATAAGCTGAGGCTATATGTTGAACATTATACTAACCTATTAGATATATTTGTGAAGAATGGGCTGGGACCTTATGTTAGATATTATACTCACCTATTAGATATATTTGTGAAAATTGAGCTGGGGCTATATGTTGGAAATTATACTAACCTATTTGATGCATTTGTGAAGAATGAGCTGGGGCTATATGTTGGATATTATACTAACCTTGGGCTATATGTGGGATGTTAAACTTAACTATTAGATATGTTTGTGAAGAATGAGCTGGGGCTATATGTTGGATATTATACTAACCTATTAGATATATTTGTGAAGAATGAGCTGGGGCTAAAAGTTGGATTTTATACTAACCTATTTGATACATTTGTGAAGAATGAGCTGGGGCTATATGTTGGGTATTATACTAACCTATTCGATGCATTTGTGAAGAATGAGCTGGGGCTATATGTACGATATTATACTTACCTAACAGATAAAGTTGTGAAGAATAAGCTGGGTTTATATGTTAGATATTATACTTACCTATTAGATATATTTGTGAAGAATGAGCTGGGGCTATATGTTTGATATTATACTAACCTATTCGATGAATTTGTGAAGAATGAGCTGGGGCTATATGTGGGATATTATATTTACCTATTAGATATATTTGCTAAGAATGAGCTGGGGCTATATGTTGGATATTATACTTACCTATGAGATACATTTGTGAAGAATGACCTGGGGCTATATGTGGGATATTGTACCTACCTATTACATATTTTTGTGAAGAATGAGCTGGGGCTATATGTTGGATAAAATACTAAACTATTAGATTTCTTTGTGAAGAGTTAGCTGGGGCTATATGTTGGTTATTATACTTACCTATTAGGTATATTTGTAAAGTATGACCTGGGGCTATATGTGGGATATTGTACCTACCTATTACATATATTTGTGAAGAATGAGCTGGGGCTATATGTTGGATATAAAAACTAAACTATTAGATTTCTTTGCAAAGAATGAGCTTGGGCTATATGTTGGATATTATACTAACCCCTTTGATGCATTTGTGAAGAATGAGCTGGGGCTATATATGGGATATTATACTAACCTATTAGATTTATTTGTAAAGAATGAGCTGGGGCTATAAGTTGGATATTATACTAACCTATTTGAAACATTTGTGAAGAATGAGCTGGGGTTTTATGTTGGATATTATACAAACCTTGGGCTATATGTGAGATATTAAACTTAACTATTAGATATATTTGTGAAGAATGAGCTGTGGCTATAAGTTGGATATTATAATAACCTATTCAATGCATTTGTGAAGAATGAGCTGGGGCTATATGTAAGATATTATACTTACCAATTAGATAAATTTGTGTAGAATGAGCTGGGTTTATATGTTTGATATTATACTTACCTATTAGATATATTTGTGAAGAATGACCTGGGGCTATATGTGGGATATTATACTAACCTAAAACATATATTTGTGAAGAATGAGCTTGGGCTATATGTTGGATATATTACTAAACTATTAGATTTCTTTGTGAAGAATGAGCTGGGGCTATATGTTGGATATTATACTAACCTATAAGGTATATTTGTATAGTATGACCTGGGGCTATATGTGGGATATTGTTTCTACCTATTACATATATTTTTGAAGAATGAGCTGGGGCTATTTGTTGGATATAATACTAAACTATTAGATTTCTTTGTGAAGAATGCGCGTGGGCTATATGTTGGATATTATACTACACTGAGATATATTTTTGAAGAATGAGCTGGGGCTATATGTGGGATATTATATTTACCTTTCTGATGCATTTCTGAAGAATGAGCTGGGGCTATATGTAGGATATTGTGTTTACCAATTAGATTAATTTGTGAAGAATGAGCTGGGGCTATATGTTGGATATTTTATTTACCTATTAGATATATTTGCCAAGAATAAGCTGGGGCTATAGGTTGGATATTATACTTACCTATGAAATATATTTGTGAAGAATGACCTGGGGCTATATGTGGGATATTGTACCTACCTATTACATATATTTGTGAAGAATGAGCTGGGGCTATATGTTGGATATAATACTAACTATTAGATTTCTTTGTGAAGAATGAGCTGGGGCTATATGTTGGATATTATACTAACCTATTAGATATATATGTGCCGAATGAGCTTGGGCTATAAGTTGGATTTTATACTAACCTATTAGATATATTTGTGAAGAATGAGCTGGGGCTATATGTGGGATATTATACTAACCTTTCTGATGCATTTGTGAAGAATGAGCAGGGGCTATATGTAGGATATTGTGTTTACAAATTAGAAAAATTTGTGAAGAATGAGCTGAGGCTACATGTGGGATATTATATTTACCTATTAGATATATTTGCTATGAAATGAGTTGGGGCTATATGTTGGATATTATACTAACCTATGAGATATATTTGTGAAGAATGACCTGGGGCTATATGTGGGATATTGTACCCACCTATAACATATATTTGACAAGAATGAGCTGGGGCTATTTGTTGGATATAATACTAAACTATTAGATTTCTTTGTGAAGAATGAGCTGGGGCTATATGTTGGATATTATACTGACCTATTAGGTATATTTGTATAGTATGACCTGGGGCTATATGTGGGATATTGTACCTACCTATTACATATATATGTGAAGAATGAGCTGGGGCTATATGTTGGATATAATACTAAACTATTAGATTTCTTTGTGAAGAATGCGCGTGGACTATATGTTTGATATTATACTGCACTATGAGATATATTTGTGAAGAATGAGCTAGGGCTATATGTGGGATATTATACTTACTATTAGATAAATTTGTGAAGAATGAGCTCGGGCTATATGTGGGATATTATACTTACCTATTAGATATATTTGTGAAAAATGAGCTGGGGCTATATGTTGGATATTATACTAACCTATTCAATGCATTTGTGAAGAATGAGCTGGGGCTATATGTAAGATATTATACTTACCAATTAGATAAATTTGTGTAGAATGAGCTGGGTTTATATGTTTGATATTATACTTACCTATTAGATATATTTGTGAAGAATGACCTGGGGCTATATGTGGGATATTATACTAACCTAAAACATATATTTGTGAAGAATGAGCTTGGGCTATATGTTGGATATATTACTAAACTATTAGATTTCTTTGTAAAGAATGAGCTGGGGCTATATGTTGGATATTATACTAACCTATAAGGTATATTTGTATAGTATGACCTGGGGCTTTATGTGGGATATTGTTTCTACCTATTACATATATTTTTGAAGAATGAGCTGGGGCTATTTGTTGGATATAATACTAAACTATTAGATTTCTTTGTGAAGAATGCGCGTGGGCTATATGTTGGATATTATACTACACTGAGATATATTTTTGAAGAATGAACTGGGGCTATATGTGGGATATTATATTTACCTTTCTGATGCATTTCTGAAGAATGAGCTGGGGCTTAATGTAGGATATTGTGTTTACCAATTAGATTAATTTGTGAAAAATGAGCTGGGGCTATATGTTGGATATTTTATTTACCTATTAGATATATTTGCCAAGAATAAGCTGGGGCTATAGGTTGGATATTATACTAACCTATGAGATATATTTGTGAAGAATGACCTGGGGCTATATGTGGGATATTGTACCTACCTATTACATATATTTGTGAAGAATGAGCTGGGGCTATATGTTGGATATAATACTAACTATTAGATTTCTTTGTGAAGAATGAGCTGGGGCTATATGTTGGATATTATACTAACCTATTAGATATATTTGTGCCGAATGAGCTTGGGCTATAAGTTGGATTTTATACTAACCTATTAGATATATTTGTGAAGAATGAGCTGGGGCTATATGTGGGATATTATACTAACCTTTCTGATGCATTTGTGAAGAATGAGCAGGGGCTATATGTAGGATATTGTGTTTACAAATTAGATAAATTTGTGAAGAATGAGCTGAGGCTTTATGTGGGATATTATTTACCTATTAGATATATTTGCTATGAAATGAGCTGGGGCTATATGTTGGATATTATACTAACCTATGAGATATATTTGTGAAGAATGACCTGGGGCTATATGTGGGATATTGTACCCACCTATAACATATATTTGACAAGAATGAGCTGGGACTATATGTTGGATATATTACTAAACTATTATATTTCTTTGTGAAGAATGAGCTGGGGCTATATGTTGGATATTATTAAAGCCAGGTATACTTTCAGTATACTGGCTTTATTGCTGCCAGACGGGATGGAAATTGTTGACCTCTTCACCGCCAAAATCAAAAAGTAGTTCTTCGTGTGCACAGACCGAAAACCGCTAATTGCTGTATCATTTCGGCTTTAACTTGACTGCCATTTTAGTTAAATCAAAATAACAACAAGACAATTCTTTTGGGTCCGTAAACTATATGAATATTTTTTACACAATCGTAAATCGCGTAGGAAAGGATCCTATTTTAGGAAATCAATAATATATAGTCTTAAAATTCGCTGACGTTTAGTCGGAGTGGCCATAGCCTAACGTATACGTCTGAAGCCCGTAAACTTTTGTACATTCGCGGCGTGGGTTCGAGGCGAACAATCGGCGAAACATGTGTTTTTTTTTTTTTTTTTTTTTTTTAGTTTTTTAACGTCTGTTACACCCTAAAAATTTCAACAAAGATCCGATCCAGGGATCATTTTGGAGCAAGATATTGAGAAGTTCTCTCATTTTTCTATTATTTCTATTTTTCTTTTTTCTTTTATTATTTTTTTTTCATAATTTGAGACGCAACATATGCGACGTCTTTAAGCAATAAGCATGACCTTCGCAACAGCGGTGTGCTTTGCTGGGCTGATATGTCGACAATTTTTATAATATCTTTGGATTTTTTATACCAAATGACTCATTAGGAGCATATTTTGCTTTTGAATCAATCTATTTTAAAGTCGTCTGCTACAGGATACAAGATGCTGGCGTTGAATAGTTAATGGGGTGATATAGGGTTATCTCAACCAATCATTTCGGAAGTACTGCATATCATCAAGAGAAAAAGGAAAAAACAATTTTCTATCGTTTGAAATATTTTTTATTATTTTAGATGTGTTTCATATCCTCTGACCAATACAATGTACTCACACACTGTGTGGTGTCCGTGGTCTAGAGGTAGAGCGTCTGCCTCTTGACCCAGTTCGATTCCCGGGAGCGGCTATCGATCTTGGGTCTTTCATTGGCCCACACGTTCGGCGCGAGTACTGGTGAATTTTCCAGGAAGCAGTATCGAGAGGGATTAATCTAAGTTGTAAGAACTTGTTTCCCAATCGATGTAAAATAAATAGGTTTAAACCGAAACTCATGATATTGCGTATGTATATTTTTGTAATGCTTTTTTTTTCTTTTGTGAGATTTTATGCAAGTCTCTAAAATTTGAGGTTACAATTACTTTTTTGTACTTTATTATGTTTTGTTTCTCCCTGAAAGGAGAACGAGTTCAACCATTTACATGTACTCAAGACCTGGCTTTCAGTACTGTCAGTACTTTGATACTAACCTATTAGGTATATTTGTATAGTATGACCTGGGGCTATATGTGGGATATTGTACCTACCTATTACATATATATGTGAAGAATGAGCTGAAGCTATATGTTGGATATAATACTAAACTATTAGATTTCTTTGTGAAGAATGCGCGTGGACTATATGTTTGATATTATACTACACTATGAGATATATTTGTGAAGAATGAGCTAGGGCTATATGTGGGATATTATACATACTATTAGATAAATTTGTGAAGAATGAGCTCGGGCTATATGTGGGATATTATACTTACCTATTAGATATATTTGTGAAAAATGAGCTGGGGCTATATGTTGGATATTATACTAACCTATTCAATGCATTTGTGAAGAATGAGCTGGGGCTATATGTAAGATATTATACGAACCTATGAGATTAATTTGTGAAGAATGAGCTGGGTTTATATGTTGGATATCATTTTTACCTATTAGATATATTTGTGAAGAATGAACTGGGGCTATATGTTGCATATTATACTAACCTTTCTGATGCATTTGTGAAGAATGAGCTTGGTCAATATGTTTGATATTATACTAACCTATTAGGTATATTTGTATAGTATGACCTCGGGCTATATGTAGGATATTGTACCTACCTGTTACATACTTTTGAGAAGAATGAGCTGGGGCTATGTTGGATATAATACTAAACTATTAGATTTCTTTGTGAAGAATGAGCGTGGGCTATATGTTGGATATCATATTACGCTATGAGATATATTCGTGAAGAATGAGCTGGGGCTATTTGTGGGATATTATACTTACCTATTAGATATATTTGTGAAGAATGAGCTGGGGCTATATGTGGGATTTTATACTAACCTTTCTGATGCATTTCTGAAGAATGAGCTGGGGCTATATGTAGGATATTGTGTTTACCAATTAGATAAATTTGTGAAAAATGAGCTGGGGCTATATGTGGATTATTATATTTACCTATTAGATAAATTTGCTAAGAATGAGCTGGGGCTATATGTTTGATATTATACTAACCTATTCGATATATTTGAGAAGAATGAGCTGGGGCTAAATATGGGATATTATACCTACCTATTACATATATTTGTGAAGAATGAGCTTGGGCTATATGTTGGATATATAACTAAACTATTAGATATCTTTGTGAAGAATGAGCTGGGGCTATATGTTGGATATTATACTAACCTATTAGGTATATTTGTATAGTATGACCCCGGGCTATATGTGTGATATTGTACCTACCTATTACAAATATTTTTGAAGAATGAGCTGGGGCTATATGTTGGATATGATACTAAACTATAAGATTTCTTTGTGAAGAATGCGCGTGGGCTATATGTTGGATATTATACTTCACTATGAGATATATTTTTGAAGAATGAGCTGGGGTTATATGTGGGATATTAAACTGACTTATTAGATATATTTGTGAAGAATGAGCTGGGGCTATATCTGGGATATTATACTAACCTTTCTGATGCATTTCTGAAGAATGAGCTGGGGCTATATGTAGGATATTGTGTTTACACATTAGATTAATTTGTGAAGAATGAGCTGAGGCTTTATGTGGGATATTATTTACCTATTAGATATATTTGCTATGAAATGAGCTGGGGCTATATGTATGAGATTATACTAACCTATGAGATATATTTGTGAAGAATGACCTGGGGCTATATGTGGGATATTGTACCTACCTATTACATATTTTTGTGAAGAATGAGCTGGGGTTATATGTTGGATATAATACAAAACTATTAGATTTCTTTGTGAAGAATGAGCTGGGGCTATATGTTGGATATTATACTTACCTATAAGGTATATTTGTGAAGTATGACCTGGGGCTATATGTGGGATATTCTACTAACCTATTACATATATTTGTGAAGAATGAGCTGGGGCTATATGTTGGATATAATACTTAACTATTAGATTTCTTTGTGAAGAATGAGCTGGGGCTATATGTTGGATATTATACTAACCTATGAGATATATTTGTGAAGAATGACCTGGGGCTATATGTGGGATATTGTACCTTCCTTTTACATATATTTGTGAAGAATGAGCTGGGGCTATATGTGGGATATTATACTTAAGTATAAGATATATTTGTGAAGAATGAGCTGGGGCTATATGTGGGATATTATACTAACCTATTGGATATATTTGTGAAGAATGAGCCGGGGCTATATGTTGGATAATATATTACTCTATTCGATGCATTTGTGAAGAATAAGCTGGGGCTATATGTAAGATATTATACAAACCTATGAGATAAATTTGTGAAGAAAGAGCTGGGTTTATATGTTGGATATCATACTTACCTATTAGATATGTTTGTGAAGAATGAGCCGGGGCTATATGTTGGATATTATACTAACCTTTCTGATGCATTTGTGAAGAATGAGCTGGGGCTATATGTAGGATATTGTGTTGACCAATTAGATAAATTTGTGAAGAATGAGCTGGGGCTATATGAGGGATATTATATTTACCTATTAGATATATTTACTTAGAATGAGCTGGGGCTATATGTATGAGATTATACTACACTATGAGATATATTTGTGAAGAATGAGCTGGGGCTATATGTTGGATATTATACTAACCTATTTGATGCATTTCTGATGAATGAACTGGGGCTATATGTTTGGCATTTTCCTAGGTAAATGCATCTTAGTAATTAGAATGAGCCCAGGCTTAATATTTGAATTTTCTTTTCCTTTTAGATACATTTCTTCTAAATGAGCTGAGGCTATTTGTTGGATATTATACTTACCTATTAGATAAATTTGTAAAGAACAAGCTGAGGCTATATGTTAGTTATTGTACTTACCTATTAGATATATTTGTTTCTGCACAAATGTTTCTTATATATCCAACATATAGCCCCAGCTCATTCTGCAGAAATGGTCCCTATCATAGCAATTAGAACAATGAATTTGTCCAAACCACTCCAAAATTGTTTAAACCTCATTTTTTCATAAAGTGCTGAACAGCTTTGTTGAAATAGCAACACTTTAAAACATTGATATTGACATGAAGAATGATAAAGGAATGCTTTTGAAACGAATTTAAATGAGTGTGATGAGTTTTCAGAATTAAAGGGATGTAAATACAGAAAAATTTGTTCAGGTTGAACAAAATTACCAATATTTATTACCTCCCTTTAATAAACTATGCATACAACTTCTATACCTAGTTATAAATAGCTTCCTATTAAGAAATAATCAGATGTTCAACACTTTCAAATATGTCAGTAAAATCATGGATTTTTGCAGCTATTTTCATTTTGAAGGTAGTTGTTAATCTTATATTTTCAGTGATTTGCGGCATTTTTGAATAGGTTTGGGTGAGTGTTTGGAATTAATGAATGGAGCACTGAGTGAGCAATTTAGAATGGTTTTCATTGAGGCAAATTTAAACACTCTGAAATCATTGAGAAAAAAAAAACACTTGGAAATCATACAAAATGATCACATTTTCATTCAAATCAAATAAATCATCATACAACTTATATTGCTGATGTGGATTTTTAGGATTGTGAAGACACCAAAAGAGAAAAGTATGTATTTTTCAAACGAAGGTTATGCAATATTGATAAATTTTTGTTCGGATGAAATTTGCCATATTTTATTACTTCCCATGAATTTTAGTCAAAACTCCTTCTAAAATCAATATCGATTCAAAATAATTAGAAATATAGTATTAAAAAAGTAAAACTTGTCTTTTTCTCGAAATGTCAAAATAATAACTGCTATGCATAATGTATATTGAAATGAACAGTTAACCAATCACTTGTACTTTTTTAACACAATGTTATTTGTTCTTAACTGACAATTTAATCATATAATTATGTTTTCATATCAAAATCATGTGGGACCTCCAGACAATTTGTCCCTTTGAGCACCAGCATTTTATATAGTCTGGGGAAGGAATCGAACCTCCATACATGATTTTGATTAAATGTGGGCAAAAAGACCCTGTTTATGAAATAAGGCAAAACAGAATGAGGATTTATAATTTGAAAAGTCTCCATGACAATGATATCCTTACTTAAAAAGTGACTGATTAATGTCTTGTCATAAAGTCTAAATCATGACGGTTACACTGCATAACAAATAGGAATTATCAATACTATCTTGAATTGAAGCAATGCATCTGAACTGGGTCAAAGGAAATAGATACAAAGGAATCTCTGGGTTTTCAAGCAATCTCATATTTCACTCAAATCTAATTTTAAAGATATTATAGACATAAGAGTCATGTCGGACAGGGCCATCCCCTTGCGAAAGCTTGAATGTAAACTTAAGGCTAATAGATTAAGGATTATTTTGTACTTTACGAGATTTACCCCCCTAAGTCTTTAAAATAACAAAGGGCATAAAGTTTCAAGTTGATAGCTATTAACTATAGGAGATATGCTGAGGGCAAAATCTAAGTATTTGAAATAACAAAGGGCAATGACTCCAAACAATGCAAGCAAGAGTTAAAGTTCTTATGCACTGCACTTCTCCTCCATGAGAAATATGCACCCATAAAGTTTCAAGTTGATAGCTATTATACTTTAGGAGATATTCCCCTAGACAAGTTTAGTGACAGAACCATGGAATGATGGACGGAGACCATTACTATATCTCCTCATTGATTGATCCACGATGAACTTGCTTAGTGTAAGTGACATGACAATTGATTACCACCCGGATCGTAACTTCAAGTCGCATATATGCGATAAATGTTAGAAATTGTGTCGGCTTGATAATCATTTTAGTCATACCTTTTAGGTATCACGAATCAACAATTTAGCTAACCGACAAAGCAAGATTATTGGAATCATTAGATCTTCATTACATCGTGCTCAGATGAGCTAAACAGGATGTGCCCTGTTGGAGCCCAAATATGATCCAGAGGGTCTTGATATGAGCAAACTTGGTGGAGGTCAACTAGATGATGCTACATACCAAATATGAAAGCTGTCAGCCATCTGGTTTTAGAGAAGAAGATTTTAGAAGATTTTCCTAATTTTACCCTTCGTGCTCAAAGGAGCTAAAAGGGGTGCGCCTGGGCAAAGCCCTAATATGACCCAAGGGTCTTGATATGAACAAACTTGGTAGAGGTTTACTAGATGATGCTACATACTAAATGAAAGCTGTCTGCCATCTAGTATAAGAGAAGAAGATTTTTAAAGATTTTTAAAGATTTTTCGCTCTTTGATTCTCTGTAAAAAGGGATGCACCCGGGCAAAGCCAAAATATGACCCAAGGGTTTTGATATAAACAAACTTGGTAGGGTTCCACAAGATGATGCTACATACCAAATATCAGGGCTGTCTGCCATCTGGTTTCAGAAAAGAAGATTTTTAAAGATTTTCCTATTTTTATCCTTTTTTGTTTAGGGTAAAGGGAAAGTTAAGGCTGGATTTCATTTATATGAACAACTTTGGTAGAGCTTGTCACAAGGAACATCCCAAGTTTCATCAAGATTGGCCCACAGGTTTAGAAGTAGAAGATGTAGAAAGAAATTGTGGACGACGGAGGATGCACGACTGACGACGGACACCGGACATTGTACGATCACAATAGCTCACCTTGAGCAATTTGTGCTCAGGTGAGCTAAAAAGTGATACATTTATACTTTCATTTAAGAAAGCTGACTGCTAGAAAACAAGACTTTGAAGTCTCTTTAGAACTATTTTGTTTTAATTTACTTGGTCTTGACCAAATTGCACTAAAATACTTAATCACCATTATCCTGCATACCCTTTAATTTTATTCTTGCCAACATAAAGGTGATTGCATGAAGTAGACTTTTGTCACCCTGTAAAAATAGTTGTCATTATTAATTCTAAATTATTAATTTCATATCTCAATATTAATTTCGTAATTTAACAAACAATGACAACTATTTTTACTGGGTGAATAGCAAATTATAGAAATTGATAATTGGAAACTAAATATTGTCTTGACTTAGTTCATTCCGAAATTATCCCAAAATAAAGAACTCACACACATATGTTAGAGATCCCCCGGTGATACTTTTCTAAAAATAATTTCAGGTACAATTTAAAAGATGGTCATACATTGAACATTCATGACAAGTTTCATATGAATTAAATTGATTGTGGGAAGATGATTTTTGAAGATTATAAAGGAAAATCAAGCACAAGCTGCCACGCCCATATTTTGGGGTCAATGAAAATTTCTTTAACAATTTAAGAAAAGCATCACCAAAAAAACAACCATGTCAAGTTTCATTGAAATCAGCCCAATGGTTTGGGAGAAGAAGATTTTAACCTGAAAAAATGCCACGCCCAAACCCACATTTGGGGGCAATCAAAATTTCTTCAACAATTTAAGCAAAGGGTCACCCAAGGAACATCCATGCTAAGTTTCATTGAAATTGGCCCACTGGTTTGGGAGGAGAAGATTTTTTAAGATTTTATATGGAAAATGAGCCCTGCCCTGCCACACCCATATTTGGGGGTCAATCATTTTTTTTTTTAACAATTTGAGTTAAGGGTCTCCCAAGGAAAATCTATGCAAAGTTTCAATGAAATTGGCCCACTGGTTAGTGAGGAAAAGATTTTTTAGTGAAACAAGAGGACCATGATGGTCCTAGATCGCTAACCTGAGTCTCTTTGACCCCTGGGACATCACATAAATTAAATAGGCAGATTTTAAAAAGGAGATCATTTCTACATAGGATCAATACCATGAAATATTTTCAGCCAAAAGCAAGAAGGATGTGCCTTTTCACTCTTTGATTCTATGTTAAAAAGGATGCACCCAACATGCTCAGATGAGCTAAAAGGGATGCGCCAGCATGGAGCCCAAATATGACCCCAGGGTCTTGATATAAACAGACTTGGTAGGGGCCCATTAGATAATGCTACATACCAAATATGAATGCTGTATGCCCTCTGGTTTCAAATTTTTAAAGATTTTCATTCTTTCATTCTATGTAAAAAGGGTTGCACCCAGGTGGAGCCAAAATATTATCCCAGGGTCTTGATATGAACAAACTTGGTAGAGATCCACTAGATGATGCTACATACAAAATATGAAAGCTGTCTAACTTCTGGTTTCGGAGAAGAAGATTTTTGAAGAATTTCCTTTAATTACCCTTCGTGCTCAGAGGAGCGAAAAGGGATTCGCCTGGGCAAAGCCCAAATGTGACCCCAGGGTCTTGATATGTACAAAGTTGGTAGAGGCCAACTAGATAATGCTACATACCAAATATGAAAGCTGTCTGCCTTCTGGTTTCAGAGAAGAAGATTTTTTAAAGATTTTTGCTCTTTGTTTCTTTGTAACAAGAGGGCCGTTGGCCCTGGGTCGCTCACCTGAGAAAAAAAGCTTCATTACCTAGGTATGTCCATGCAACCACAGAAAAAGAGATTTTCACTTATTCAATCAGATAACATTTGAAATAATCCTCCCCCCTCCCCTCTGCTACTTCCCTGGTCATTATTTATTTAAGCTTTTTTCATAAAAGGTCTGTGATCAGCTAATCTATGCCAGATATAAAGGCTGAGTCTGAGACTTTTAAAGTTTTCTTTAATGAGTTGATCAATCCATGTCAAATATAAAGGCTGTAGGGATTCAAAATTCTCAACAAAGCACTCCCCCATACCCCAAGATGCTCTGCACCTGGTGAATCTACAGTCATGATTTTAGCTAATTCAATTAATGTCCATATGCTGATCATCCATACCAATTTTCAAGTCTGTAGGACTCCTAGTTCATTAGAAGAAGTATAAAGATTTCAAAAATGATCCAAAGTACTACCCCCTCCCAAAGACACTCAGCACCTGGTGACCCTACAGCATGATGTTAGCTTTTTTTATTAATGTCAATATATTGATCATCCATGACAATTTTCAAGTCTGTCGGGTTCCTGATCCAGGAGAATAATAAGGTTAAAGATTTCAAAATTGATCCAAAGTACTACCCCCTCCCCCCTATTGCTCCGCATCTGGTGGCCCTACATTCATGATTTTAGCTAGTTTATTTTAGATCCATATGCTTATCATCCATGCCAATATTGAAGTCTATAGGGCTCCAGGTTCATTGGAAGATGAAGGTTAAAGTTAAAATTTTTTCACCAAAGTACTACCCCCTCCCCCCTGGTGCTCCTCACCTGGTGGCATTACAGTCGTGATTTAAGCTATTTTTATTAAAGTCTATGAGCTGATCCTCCATGCCAATTTTCAAGTCTGTTGGGCTTGTGGTTCAGAAGAAGAAGAAGGTTAAAGATTACAAAATTTTCACAAAAGTACTTCCCTCTCCCCTCTGGTGTTCCGCACCTGGTGAAACTACAGTCATGATTTTAGCTATTTTTATAAATGTCCATATGCTGATCATCCATGCCAATATTCAAATCTGTAGGACTCCTGGTTCAGAAGAAGAAAAAGGTTAAAGATTACAAAATTTTCATCAAAGTACTACCCCCTCCCCCTGGTGCTCCATACCTTATGGCCCAACAGATAAGACTTTAGCTGTTTTTATTAAGGGCTATGAGCTGATCATCCATGCAAAATTTTAAGGCTGTAGGGCTTCATGTTCAGAAGAAGAAGAAGGTTAAAGATTACACAATTTACCCAAAATACTACCCCCTCCCCCCTGGTGCTCCGCACCTAGTGGCCCAACAAATATGATTTTAGCCATTTTTATTAAGGTCTATGGGCTGATCATCCATGCCAAATTTCAAGGCTGTAGGGCTGCTCGTTCAGAAGAAGAAGAATTTTAAAGATTTTCTTATATTTTTAACTTTGGTTACCATAGCAACCAGAGTTTTTCACCGATTTCAATTCTTTTAGCAATTCTTAAAGGGGATCACCTAAGGAACATTTCTGCCAAGTTTGGTTAAAATTGGCCAATTATTTTAGGAGGAGATGTCGTTTAAAGAAATTGTTGACGGCCGCCGGACAAAAGGTGATCACAATAGCTCACTTGAGTATGTTGTGCTCAGGTGAACTAAAAAGGGTTGCGTCCAGGCAAAGCCCAAATATGACCCGAGGGTCTTGATATGAACAAACTTGGTAGAGGTCCACTAGATGATGCTACATACTAAATGAAAGCTGTCTGCCATCTAGTATAAGAGAAGAAGATTTTTAAAGATTTTTCGCTCTTTGATTCTCTGTTAAAAGGGTTGCGCCCGGGCAAAGCCAAAATATGACCCAAGGGTTTTGATATAAACAAACTTGGTAGAGGTCCACTAGATGATGCTACATACCAAATATGAAACCATGCTTTCTGGTTTCAGAGAAGAAAATTTTTTAAAATTTTCCTATTTTTCCCTTCATTTGAGAACTTTGGTAAAGCTTGACACAAGGAACATTCCTGTAAAGTTTGATCAAGATTGGCTTTCCAGTAAAAGAGGAGAAGATGTTTAAAGAAATTCTGGATGACGCCCAAGCACGCCAGACGCAGAACATTGCATGATCACAATAGCTCACCTGCAGCACTTCATACTCAGGTGAGCTAAAAATTATATAAATAAATGTACAAGTTGTGAAAATAAAAAAAAGTTGCAATTAGAAATTTATTACTTTTAAATGCCTTTAAATTCATCATGTGCAGGAATTCAATTGCACTTTATTTCTGTACAAATTGAAATCAGTATAGTTGGAAACATCCCCCCCCAACCTGTAAGTTCAGTGGTGAAGGAATATTTATGCCCCCTAAGGCTGAATATGAACAAGTTTTAAATTCAACAAGAGCCACGTCAGACATGGCCATCCCCCGCCGATAAAGATTGATAGTAAACTAAAGCCAGTTTCATTTTGGCTTCTTATGCACTGTGTTTGTTCTCAATGAGATCTATCCAATTATAAGGATTTAAATTGATAGCTATTATACTCTCTGAGATATACAAAATCCATGTCTTTGATTTGATTTGAATTGGGGTTTTACGTCGCTTTCAACATTATTTCAGTTATATCGCGACAACTGGAGCACCTAACGATGGATTCCTGGTATTTCTCACACCAGTACTACCACAACATCCCTTTCCTAGCCTCCAGTTGCTATTCCACATAGGTTTACGATTATCTACCCAATGGTGGAAGACAAATGTCGGAAAGGATAAGTGCCGCGGCCGGGCCGGGGGCCATGTCTTTGAACAACTAAAGGCCATGAATGGCTTGAGTTGCTCAAGAGCTTGAAATTCTTGTAATAGCATATCAAAGTTTTGACTAAATTTTTAGACCTTTTGGGTTCTACTGATATTGAAAATGATTTTCGAAGTTTCCACTATATAACATCATGGAGAAATAACCTCAGCCCATAAATTACATATTTTCTATCCAATCACAATAATTTTTTGAAGACTGATAAAAGGTCATCCAAAGATCATTCATGCAAAATTTAATTGGTATTCATCACTTAGAAACAAAGAAAACTCACTTTTTAGCATATTTGAAAATTAGACAAGCACATTAAATCCATGTTTTTCATTTGATCAAAATTGCTTGAACAACTTTGGAAGAGGGTCACCTAAGGATCATTCCTGTGAAGTTTGGTTGAAATTCGTCCAGTAGTTTCTAAGAAGATAAAAGAAAAGTTTATGATCGGACGGACAGATGGATGCATGATGGGCACAAAGCCATGACAATAGCCCCAGTGGCCTTTGGCAAGTGGAGCTAACAAAAGGCAATAACTCCAAAATTATGCAAGCAAGAGTTGTGGATCTTGTGCACTATACTTCTCCTCCATGTGTCTATTCATACATGAAGTTTCATGTTCATAGCTATTATACTTTCAAATATATGCTCTGGACAAAATCAAATGCTTTAAACCATCAAAGAGCAATAACTCAAAAACTATGCAAGCAAGAGTTTTGGTTCTTTTGCAGTGATCTTCTCCTCCATGGGATATATTCATACATGAAGTTCCATGTTGATGGCTATCACACTTTCAAAGATATGCTTCAGAAAAACTCTAGGTCTTTAAAATGAGAAAGGGCAATTAATTCAAAATTATGCAAGCAAGAGTTATGGTTCTTTTACACTGCGCTCCTCAATGAGATCCATCCACCTATGAAGTTTTAAGTTGATAACTATTATAATTACAGAGATATGATCCGAACAAAATCTAAGTCTTTAAAACAACAAAGGGCAATAACACTAAAATTATGCAAGCAAGAGTTGTGGTTCTTAGGCACTGCATTTCACCTCAATGTGATCTATTCATACATGAAGTTTCAAGTTAATAGCTATTATACTTTCTGAGATATGTTCGGTATAAAATCTGAATCTTTTAAACAACAAAGGGCAATAACTCAAATTTATGCAACTAAGAGTTGTGGATCTTGTGCACTACACTTCTCCTTAATGAGATCTATCCACCTATGAAGTTTCAATTTGATACCTTTTATACGTTCAGAGATATGCTCCTGACAAAATCCAAGACTTTAAAAAAACAACAAAGGGCAATAACTCCAAAAGATTATACAAGTAAGAGTTGTGGTTCTTGTGCACTGCAATTCTCCTCAATGATATCTATCCACTTATGAAGTTTCAAGTTGGTACTTATTATACTTTCAGATAAATGCTCCGTACAAGTTTACTGACAGAATGACGGAGTGTCAGAATGAAGTATACTAGAGACGATTTCTATATCCCCTATGCCCAAACGGCGGGGGATAACTAAAGGGTGCCGCCACTAAAGGGTGCAAATTATTAATTTAACGTAATTAGATCTATACCGATATCAAGGGCGTAGCTCCCATTACGCACTTTACGCAATTGCTTAATACAAATAAATCCTCTTTCAAAATCTCGTTGATGAATGCTGTAGTTACGATGTTTGATTATTCACCAACGCTTAAATTATATTAACGGAGAGCGGGTGGGCGACATAGGTCGCCTTTACCCTATTTATTCTTTGGTGGTCGCCTTCGAAATGCGTAAAAAATCAAAGTCCTGGCTACGCCTATGAATATTCCCAAAATTCCAAGAGGTTGTGTAAGAGGAGTACCTCACACCAACATTTAACTCGTGATTTTTTATGGTATTCAAAAGTTTCCTCGAGTCTCTCAAATAATACGGTCTGTTCGCCTTGCTCTTCGATTTTTTCCTCATTTCTTGTCAATGCATCCGTCATCTGCCTTTTCCCGCGCTTATTATGTATCTCCTTCTTTAAGAAGAGTAACAAGGGGGAGATACTCTTCATTGCGTATGAAAACCTTCCCACGTATAGCCAGCGAACTATAGAAAAGAGTCGCATCCTTTCCGATCTCATAACAACATCCGGTTTCTGTAACATAAAACGTACGAACTGAAGAATACTTTTTTAAACGAAAATTTAGAGGGTTTTTTTTTCATAATTATTACATGTATTATATATATATATATATATATATTTTTTTTTGTTATAACGTTAATCTTTGAATAGATTTATGTCGACTTTTGCCTTTTTTCTTAATCTTATTAACTTTTAAACCTGCACCGAGCCTTCTTGCACTGAGGTAAATAATCCACACGACCCACTGATTTATTCGAAAAAAAGTACACATATAGGCTATATATATAAATATCAATTATTAGTCTTAAAGAGACATAATCAATAAAAAAAAATTGTTATGCCGTTGCGGATCTAGAGGGGTCCGGTGGGGACACACGGACCCACCTCCATAGTCTATAGTTATTTTATTTTTCACGGTCAAATTCAATAAAAATCATAATCATGTTTAACAATACAAGAAAGCGAATCCCATTCGTTTATTCGAGTTCCTTTACAGAAATTGACCCGCCATAGCTAAACAAAATATGGCATGATTGGCAGGTGCTGAGCAAAAGGTACGGGAAAGACAAAGGGCTATATGGAAACTTTTAAGTTTCTTCTTCTTTTGAACTTCAGAGGGCTAATGTATGTATGCTGTATTCACTGCCCCTTCTTACGTTGGGATAGGTTACACGTTGGGCCAAATAATACATCGAGCCGAGTTAGCCGGTCTTCATTTACTGACCGTGACAGTGTGCGGCACACCATAGAACAGGTTATATCGAACACGGTCCGGTTATCAAGAACACAATGGAGTTAGTGCAGCAGAGTGACAGTGTGTGTTTATCTACAATCACTTACCAGTAGTGCTCCTTTCCAAACCGCTATGAAGATCATGATAAATGTCATACTAGCTTTGGTTCGGATGCAACATGATTTCAATGCATTGTACGATAGCTTTGCTCCAGAAAACGCCTCACAGTTGCATTTTTCGGTAGCTTCACATTCTCGGACTTGGCTGTGCAATTCAGGTTGATGACAAAAGAAACACACGATACTATTTTCCATGAGTTACTCCACCGTTGTGTGGAAAAATCATGCAATAATTCGCTCCCACAGAAACAGTATTAATGTTAAAAGTCGGTCAGTGTGAAGAAAATAGTGTATTTAATCGAAAACAGCCGATAAACTTGTCCCGATCCGGATAGTACTAGAATTTTTGAAGACCCCTATCATTTATCTTGTATAGCAAGATAATATCGGTTTTGAATTTTGATAACATGCTATCAGCTCAATTAAAACTCAGATGCCATCGTGTTTTTTCTTGTTTTTTTTTTTTTTTTTTTTTTTTTTCTTGTTGTTGAGGATCAGAATTTTCCGAGAATAGGGTGGGCTGTAAAAAGGCATTCTAAACTTGTTCACATATAGATCTTGATATTTAATTGTATCTTTACACCAGTTTTGAGAAAGTTTTTCGGTTAAATAATGTTGAAAATTTATTAGTATGAAGGAGGTATGAAACTAAACACCAGTATAATCACACTGTATGAAAGCGCGAAGCGGATTCATACAGTGAGTGTTATCATGTTTTAGTTTCATAACTCAACAAATTTTATCTCCATGTCTTATAATTTAAAATCATGAATAAAAAGCTAAAGATTTGTTACAAAAGAAACAGGTTTACTTTTTGTGGAAGCTTACAAAACAGTAGACTGGTTCTGCTGCCGACTTTTATGATAGTCGACAGTGGGACCAGTCTAACAAAACAGCTGCATACTTAGACTGGTAAACCTGTCCCATCTACACAACCCTCCGACACTAGTATCGATAGGTTAGTACGGGCTCGCCAGTTAACTGCGTACTCAAAATTGTTTTTCGTTTGGGAATAAAAGAAAATTTTCAGCCAATCAGAACGCACAAATATTGACGCAGAACGCACAAATATTGACGATGCAACTAAAATAGAATTATTAGCCCCTGAATTTCGAGTTTCCGGGATCAACGTGCCTTGTGAATGCACAAGTTCTTGACAATATCAACGGTAGAAAAAAAGGACTAAATTGGCCGTACTATAGTTAGCAATGTCGCCCCTTCAGAACTTGAACAATGGTCAGTTTCAGCAACATAAGCTAGATTTCGTTTTTAAAATGGTATCCACTTTTCGATTGTTATCTGACTCGTTCCTCTCAGATCAATTTGTACCAGTCTGAAAAAAGTCGGATATTTGCAATCGAATTGGGTGTAAGAAAATAATACTCTGCCATACCATCAATTAGTAGACGTAACAATTTCTATCATTAGTGCACATTTTAATTTAATTTTAAGAAATCATGATATTCAGAAATTTGTTCAATCTGATCTATTATTTACAAACTGGTATCTTCATCCATATGCAAACGTGTTTGTTGTACTTGTTGTTGTTGTTTTCATCCTGAAGCGCAGATGAATTCGGAAAAAAACTTGACTGTGACCAAGGTCTAGTGAAGCCTGATATCTACTTGGAACGACACTGTGTAATTCTGATCCGAGGATCTTTTACCCGTGACGAGTGTCAGTTGTTGGCATAAGTGCAAAATGTATAACCGGGGAGAAAATGGCTGAAAATTTTCCTTTTTTTATTTTTGGGGGACGTTACGACGTCCACCGGTGTTAATACTTGATAACACTGAGCCCATAAGCTGTGAATAGCTTTTCAAAAAAGTAGTGTCAAATTGTGTTCAATTTTCTTATTTACAAGACATAACTCAAAACGTCAACTATGCATTTTGAAAATGGTATTATACAAGAATTCTAAACAATTTGTAGATAATTCACACACTCCTCTTAAATGCGAAGTCAGTTGCCAATCCTAAACCACGCGAATTTTTCTTTCGCGCAAAAAATGTTATCTATAGACAAGGCGGTGATTCGCCTATTGGGTTTTCCCGTGGTGTAGGCCTAAGTTGGACAAAAACTAGGTAGCTGAACTTGTAGATTTGGTAATGTAATCTGCGAGGAAAGTTTGACAAATCTGAGAAGCAAATGACACGTTTGCATTGCCGTGCTATATACCCTTAGATCTTTCACAGTCTATAAATTTTAACCAGAGGTGAGTTCGTTAGAGAAGACAAAAAATCATAAATAATATTTTTTTTAGACACAATAAGGAAAGATTTTCGATTTTTGAGTGAAGGATTTGTTTTCCCATTAAAGATTAATGATATTTTCTAAACGAGCTTCGTTGAAAATATGAGAAGAATCAAAACAAGCAAAACGGTGTCTTGCAATTCAAATTTTACCCAACGCACTACATTTAGATAAAAGTATTCTAATATCGCTCAATAAACTAGTTGTTGTTACGACATTTTACTGACCCAACGCTGATATCTCTCTGTCTGTCACTCACAAAAGACAGGTTAACGCGAATGCGAACTTATATGCCTACGTTTTGAGATAAAGAATTTCAAAGATATCGTTAAACTTGAAACTGCAACTGTACTTTCGAGATTCCATTTGTTCCTTATCAATATAGTTGTTTGGTGCTTTTTTTATGTTTACATAAAAGTTACTAATTAATCATTAACACTTATTAGCACATTCTTAGCTAGTTTTAAACTTGGGGTGTTTCTTTAGATTACATATGAAGTAATCAGTTCATGTGTAAAAAGAAGGTTCGGTGTCTCTGATTATATATGTGACCCGCCATTCAAAACGGAGCGGTCTGGGTACTGCGTAAAAGATTTTTAAAAAAGTGACCTCTGGATCACCGGTACTAAAACTGAGCTATTTTTTCGAATTCTTTTTCGGGTGCCCCCTTTTTGAGTAACGGGTCACATATAATTATTTTTCTTTAAAAAAGGAGGTTAATTCCATTTTCCATTCGTACTCTGAACCGTAAACAAAGGCTTTACAAAAAAAATACAGTTTAATTCCTTTAAAGTTTGCATCAACATTGAAACTTGCCGAACTTAGGTCGAAGCATTTTACATTTATCATATATTTACATGGATGTATTGGAAAGTTCCTTTTTCGTCTAGTTTAATTTTCATCACAGTGCCAACAGAAACTTCAACCTAAAGAGCTTTCAGCGCTTTGATTTTAATATTGCGTGAAGTTCATGGTCCCGCGTCAAACTCAACTTCGGAACTTCAGATGAAGAATTGGAAACTGTAACTGTTAGGGTGAAACATTTTCGAATTAATTGATGCTGCTATCTCACGGTATTGTAGTATCTCAGATATGTCACCATGTCTTTTAAATGATCGCCCTCCTCTCATATTGGCAAAAAATGTATTATCGAGCTGGAAAATTGGAAAGAGCAAGTTGTCGTTTGGTTAAGTAGCCGGTCCGTTTTTAAAGGGCCTAGTACAAGTCATGCCGTGTAAAAAATCTTTAGAAACATTTTGAAAACTTTTATTTATAGATCACTAGCTCCTTTTAGTGCGTAAAAGAGACCATGATTGGAGTGCAGACGGAAAAACTTATTTTCGTTTAAATAAAATTCGTAAAGTTGTTTCCTTATAAAAAGTAAACAAACTATATCAATGCGCAGTCAAATCGTCCCGTATGTGGAAAAAGTAGTACATCGAAATAATTGTAATTTTCAAATGCAAAATATTTCAAAGAACCCCATTTTTAAATGATAATCGAATTTCTTGCAGCGTCGCCCGTTCCTTTATCTTTTTGACACTATTTGTTCCTTAAATAAAATTCGATATTTTTTGTTGTCAGGGAACGTCAAAAGAAATCAAGTGCCCAGTCAAAGAGAGTTGGATTCTACAACGTGATGGAAGCTTATAGTGCCACGCAGAATTACAATCCCCACGTGGATTCTTATAGACCCAAGAGCCCTAAAAGGGCCAACACACCACCCAGTGATCAAACTCATGGAAATAGTTCACCCAGAAGTGTCAGTTTTGGTCGGACAAGTTTTAAACGTGAAGAAGAAAAGGAGAAACGTCAAAAATATTTAACGGCCCGTTATGGACAGCATCAAATGATGTTAATAAGAAAACGGTTGGCAGTGGAAGACTGGCTTTATGAAAAATTAAGGGATTTATATAACTGTCAGGTAAGTTTTTCAATGTTTTATTTGTAGAATTGTTGATTTATGTCTTCAAAGTGAAAGTGACGCATGATGACAGGATAAAATTAACACTTTACTCGTGACACTTGACCAGACGACAAAATTGTAGACTGGTCCAATTTCATTGAAAATGCAGACGAAAATGATTAAGATTGTTATGTCTGCATAAGACCTTTCTAAATTTTTATTCCCATTTTCCTTTTCTTAAAAATAAATTAAAAACATATTTTTTCATTCAGTAAGACGACTGTGTCCTGAAAACGAGTAGATTTTACTCAAACAGTTTCTGTGCTTTATCTCTTTTATCAGAATTGTCGACCTGTAACAATTGTTACTTGATGCTGTTCATAAATCTTAATTATAAGTAAGGTAGGCTGCTGACAGAGGACAGTTATATTATTTAACCAAATTTTATTCTTTACAAGTGGTTTGATATAGATATAGAGCAACGTCGGGTATTATCGACAGCTTAACAGTCTGGGGAATACCATGCCGATGATACCCGATAAAATTACAAACGGAAGTTTACACTAGTTTATTTCGGGGATACCCTATAACGTGACGTCATTGGAAAGAGGTATCCGATACCATACTTCTGATAATAACTATCTCATCGCGCCGGTGTGTGGCGGGTGTTATCGACATGATTCGGCAGTTATCGACAGGTCGATAAGTTTATAACTTCAAGACAAAAGTTTCGTCTAAATTGGTTGTAAACAATTCACGAGAATGACACGACCGCTAATATACATTCCTCAGATTTCTCCCACTAATCTAAATCAAATCACAGCTATCTGGAGCATACTCCATCGTGAGACATCAGTTGATGACTGGGTCGCGCTCACATTCGGACATACGGGCGAACTGACTACCAGACAGATGGATGAATTGAATATGTAGAGTTTGCGTCCAAGGGACATTACCTGAAAGCTGAAAATAAATTGCAATTCTTCGAGCAAATAAACTCAATTCCCCCTTTCGGGCGTTAATATCGGCCATTTTGGGGAGTGATTTTCGGTTTTATGACAGTCTAAAAAAAGAACACTCTACACAAAATCAATCTCAAAATCTATTAATTTTGGTCGGAACATGAATGCCACCAATCAAATTACCTAATTTCAATTTATCTAAAATAAATGATTACTTATCACGATTTCTTAATTTTCAGAGTGTAAATTAGGCTGATTTTCCATCCGCGAAATCGCATTTTTTAGAATAAGGAGTTTACCACGGACCCTAACTATACGTATATTGCGAGTCCCTGAGGAGACATAGCTCCACTTCGAAAATCGTTTGCATTCTTTATCGTAGAAAAGTTCGTAAAACGTAACTTCAAAATGTCATTGAATTGATTATATTTTTAATGCCTTAAATTTCGAAAGGCAAGGCTTACATTAAGTTTTAAGATTGAATTCCACGTAAGGTATGGTGTTCTCTTCCATGTCTCGAATAACTTACTTCACTAAATAGTAAACAATATCCTAGCCAAAACATCCAAGCGATAAAGACACAAAACTGATCATAAACTTTCTTGTGTAACTCCTATTTACATGTAATATGACGTCACTCAGTCTCTTTAAATTTAGTTCCCGATGGACTTCAAAGAAGCCGCCATAAACTTGGCTTGTCCGGGTCGACCCAACCCGGCTTTGTGAGGAATAGTAACACACTGGCTTTACACGTGTGTCTTTGTCGGATTACTCAATAAAACAATTGATGGATTTAAACCTCTTTAACTAGGTAATTTATTTTGAATCCTTCTGTCCTCAAGTTC
The DNA here is from genome assembly GCA_948146395.1 of Fragum whitleyi. Classification (NCBI taxonomy): domain Eukaryota; kingdom Metazoa; phylum Mollusca; class Bivalvia; order Cardiida; family Cardiidae; genus Fragum; species Fragum whitleyi. The sequence goes on along the minus strand of OX411544.1, from coordinate 57,674,892 downwards.
ATCAAAAGCGAAACACTAAGTCTTGATTAATTGGAAACCTTGGAGCTTGGTTTATTTTCAAATGATCTTCAAATAATTTTAGTTTCCTAGTAACTAAGCAACCAAACAAACAAATAACTTACCAAATAATTGCGCATCGGGTCTGAAAATGTGAAATTATTCACGATTTGATGACCTGTGGTTTTGATCACGGTTGACTTTGTACTGGCAAATTTCCGAATTAAAGCATCTCTTCACATTTTTAACATGTCACAAAAGTGAAGTCTGATTACCCCTATCCCGACCTTCTTATTGGCATGTGATTATTGTAATACTCTCTCTGTAGTTTAATTGCACTTTTCACGGTAATTTCAAACCATTAAAAGATCGAATACGTCTATGCGAACGAAGATTAATTGACGAAAATCAGATCGTTTTGATTTATTTATAGGTATGACGATAAATGCCGATCACTTCAATTTTAGTCACCAGATATCGACACCGCGCTAATTGGATTTTTGGCGAACATATTACGCTCGGTTTGGGGTTGTGGAGCACTATACAATGCATATTTGGTGTTTTAATCTATTTTTGGATAAATCCAGTGAAGTACGATTTCAAGCTGGTGTTGTACAAAAATAGTACCCTCCTTATCTATCAAATTAACGGAGCGCAAATTCAGAGAGAAAAATTTTAACTTTCATTTTATTTTCACGGAAGATATCTTTTGACGACTCTTTCAGCACTAATTGGAAGTTGAGATGATATTTTATGCCATATGTACTAAAACTGATCATATTTCGTAGAAATGGAGGTCAAATTTAAAACATGCCGATAACTACCGACGGTCGGTAATACCCGACGTTGCTCTATAAAGTTAATGAAATTACAGGATTTTTTAGAACTGATTCTACATCTTTTTCAACACATTAGTATTATTCTGTATTTTTATATATACCCTAATATCCTAAAAATAATATCAACCCTTGTGATGCTGAATGAAAACCGTAGTAAAATTTCATTAGAATCAAAGTGCTAAAGGCACTGGATGAACTAATTGTGAGTCAGTATTTATTTTGTACATATGATTCATAAATTCTTCTCGTTAAGTAAAATAATCATATCGGAATAACATCGCTGGAAAAATACCCAATATATAAAGAATTAACAGCTCCTTTTATCACACTGTTTTTCTACATTATCTTGCCAGTAACAAGTGCTGCATGACAAAATTTGATGAAAAGCAGTTTCGCCCCGGTTTGTTAGATGGAACTGAAATATTTTATCACAAATATTTTTTTGCATTTTGAATCTTCTGATTCGGGTTCGATTCCCGATGGTGGCATTCATCCCTTCTGGCTATTAGTCTCTCACCAATGTTTTGATAATCATAGACCTATGTGAGATAGCAGCTGGAGGCAAGAAAAGAATGTTATAGTAGTGCTTGTGTGAGAAATAACAGGAATCAATTGTTAGGTGCTCCAGCTGCCGAGATAAACTGCTGAATGATTGTTGAAAGTGGCGTTAAACCCAATTCAAACCAATGAATCTTCTGATATGATTATCAGAGAATTGTGAGGTTTACTTAATAAAACATGAGAAGTAGCCCACGTGAAGATACTTCTCATCTTATCTGAAATGTTTAACTTTATTTGAAATTGAATTTTAAATAAGACCTATACATTCTAATGATTTTAAATAAATTCATTTAATTTTCTAGATCTTCATATACTTAACTCCAAAAGAAACATCCACAAATACAAATTGAAATAAGTAAAATCCTTTATATGTTTTTTATCTTTCTTTGCTATTTTTGGTAGAATAACCATATAGCCACATGTATGGGATAAAATTATGATGCTTCCCAAGACGGTACGCGTCGCCCATTTAGTTGAAACCTGCCTGTATGGTGATAAAATTTGGAAATTAAAACTGAACGACACTTTACGAGTTACAATTGATTCAGCAATTATCATAGACATAGACATATTCTTTATTGACACAAACTTACATAAAGTTACTTTTCAAATTACAAGTAACATGATATCTAAATATGTGAAAGTTGGCTTTCAAGCCGTCATTTTCCTAAAGAAAATTGGCTTAGTTTGTGCATAATACAGAAATCATCGTGTCAACCAGATTTGTTAATCGTGTTCAAATGATTAACAGATCGCCGGGTGAAAAGTAACAAAAGCCAAATACTCAAACGCTTAGCTAGGTAGAGTTACAGTTCTTGTTCACAGTTCTTCCCCTTGATGAGATATATTCACCTAAAAGAATTCACAATCACTGTTAATACTCTATCAGAGATATGCTCCCAACAAAATCCAAGTGTTAAAACTAAAAGACAAGAATTAAAACAGTCTACCTAGTGTTACGGTTCTTATGCAATACACTTTGCATCAATACCATTGATCTATCAGCCTAATAAGTTTCAAGATCATTATACTTTAAGAGATATTGTACGGATAAAATCCAAGTATTCAAATCAACGAAGGACAGTAACTCCAAAAATAAGCTAGATAGAGTCACACTGTTTGTGCAATGAACTCCGCAATCATGAGAGGAATTTAACTAATATGTTTTCAGTAAATCGGACATAGAATACAAACAGAAAGCTATTGTCACAAGCATTACACATGTAAAATATGAGGGCTCTATTCCTGACCAATCAAAAGTCATGGCCAATGTTAAAGGCTTTGGGAGACAAACATTCAGTCAATCACACAAATATACATAAGGGCCTGTCAATGGCTCTAAACGGCTTACCTGAACTTAATTGGTCCTGTGGATGTCATCAAAGTAACTATCTGGCAGAATTTTATTCAAATTTACCTAATTGTTGAAGAGGGGATGTTATTCCAAGAATTTTAAGTGAAAATAGACCCTGCCCAACCATTTATTACTGACGAGACTCTAAAAGTCTCACCCTGCCATGCTCATAATTATCAGCCAATCAAAATTTCGCGAACAATTTTTGAAAAGGGTCACCCAATAACTTTCTGGTAAAGTTTCATTGAAATTGGCCCAGTGGTTCAGGAGGAGATGTCGTTCAAAGATTTCAGGCTCAAAATAAGCCACACCCTGTCACGCCCATATTAATAGGTCAATCAAAATTTTATGAATAACTATTGAAAAGGGTCACCCAAGGAACATTCTGTTAAAAGTTAATAAGAGTTTCATAGAAATCGGCCGAGTGGTTCAGGAGGAGATGAAGTTCAAAGATTTCAAACCAAATTAATGCCACGCCCATATATATGGGACAATCAAATGTTGTTGAAAAGAGTCACCTAAGGAACATTCTGGTAAAGTTTCATTGAAATTTGGCCCAGTGGTTCAGGAGGAGAAGAAGAAGTATATAAGAAAGTTGACGACGGACGAAGGACTCAGGGTGATCCTTAAAGCTCCCCTTGAGCATGTTGTGCACAGGTGAGCTAAAAACACCATGCCCCCTCATCGGAAATCGATGCTTGGCATAAAAAGCACCAAATTCAAATGTGATGATTCACGAACTGCTCAAGGTGAGCTATTGTGATCGTGCAATGTCCGTCGTCAGTCGTGCATCATCCAAAATTTCTTTAAACATCTTTTCCTACTAAACCAGTGAGCCAATCTTGATGAAACTTGGCAGGGATGTTCCTTGGGTCAAGCTCTACCAAAGTTGTTCAAATGAATGAAATCCACCATTAGCTTTCCCTTTACCCTTGACAAAAGGGGTAAAAATATGAAAATCTTCAAAAATCTTCTTCTCAGAGACCAGAAGGCAGACAGCTTCAATATTTAGTATGTAGCATCATCTAGTGGACCTCTACCAAGTTTGTTCATATCAAGACCCTTGGGTCATATATAGGCTCCACCCAGGCACAACCCTTTTTACATAGAATCAAAGAGCGAAAATCTTAAAAAATCTTCTTCTCTGATACCAGATGGCAGTGAGCTTTCATATTTAGTATGTAGCATCACCTAGTGGGCTTCTACCTAGTTTGTTCATATAAAAACCCTGGGGTCATTTTTTGGGCTTTGCCTGGGCGCTTCCCTTTTAGCTCATCTGAGCATGAAGGTTGAAAAAATTAAAATCTTCAAAAATCTTCTTTTCTGAAACCAGAAGGCAGACAGCTTTCATATTTGGTATATAGCAGCATCAAGTGGACCTCTACCAAGTTTGTTCATATCAAGACCCTAGAATCATATTTGGGCGCCATACGGGCGCAACCCTTTTTACATAGAATCAAAGAGTGAAAATCTTTCAAAACCTTCTTTTCCGAAACCAGAGGGAACACAGCTTTCATATTTGGTATGTAGCATCATCTAGTGGGTCCCTACCAAGTTTGTTCATATCAAGACCCTGGGGTCATATTTGGGCTCCACCGAGGCGCATCCCTTTTAGCTCATCTGAGCACGATGGGTGAAAAAAGGAAAGCTTAAAAAATCTTCTACTCTGAAACCAGAAGGCAGACAGCTTTCATATTTTATTTGTAGCATCAACTCATGGACCACTTCAGAGTTTGTTCATATCAAGACCCTGGGGTCACATTTGGGCTCCACCCGGGTGCATCCTGTTTTACATAATCAAAGAGCAAAAAGGCATATCTGTCTTACTCTTGGCTGAAAACATTCAATGGTATTGATCTTATGTAGAAATAATCTCCATTTTGACATCTGCCTTTTTGATAAATGTGATGTCCCAGGGATCAAAGAAGCTCAGGTGAGCGATCTAGGACCATCAAGGTCCTCTTAATTTCTTTTTCATCAAAAAAGGTTTGTCTGGCTTGTTATTTATGTCACCTTCCAGTTTAATAAGTCATTGATAGATTTTTTGTGAGTAAAAGGGTTAAAAAAAGATGTAGACATTACAGAAAAAAATTGAAAAAAATGTTGAAAGTAACTTTAAATATACAATTAGTTCAGAAGATGTATGTTTGTGTTAAAGACCTAAAAACTTCAATTACCTTGAATAACTTCTTAGTCATACACCTGGTGTTGAGCAGGGAAGGAAGAAATTTATTGCCCTGATAAGCCCAATAGTAATTTGACAACATATGACCTTAAAACTGGCAAATTAGATTTATGGCAGGGGGAGAAAAACTTGGCTAGGACATAGTCGCTAAACTGCATTGGCGTAGATCTATCCAGAGAGGGGGATTCGAAAGACCCCCATGTATAGCCAAATCATTTCATTTTCATGCAGGAATTCCATGAAAAATGTATAGATCTTGTACTTTGAAAACTAAGTCCATAAGCCCTTTTCCAGGTTCAAACCCCCTTTACAAAATTCCTGGATCAGCAGTAGCATTTGGTAGCCATTTCAAGAAGAAAGAATATGGCTATCAGAGATTTAATGAATATTCCACAGCCACCTCACAGTGCACATTATTCATTTACAGACAGCATAACTTTGGATATAGGGGTCCGGAATTACCCCCCTACCACCATATAGACCAATAATATAAAAGTTTATGTTATTGGTCTATATGGTGGTAATTTCGGAAGGCAAACCCTTGCAGATCCAGAGGTGGCTGTAGACTTACAATCCGGAAGTGCTTATTAAGGCAAGGGCATTAGGGAATTGCCACACTTTGTCAAACATTGTTGTTTTTTCAACATTTTGTGGAAGAATTTTTACAATATATACAGAGCATAAAATACTAAAAATCTGGCAATTGTTAGCTCACCTGAGCACGAAGTGCTCAAGGTGAGCTTTTGTGGTTAGGTGGATGTCCGTCGTCCGTCGTACGTCGTCCGTCGTCCAGCGTCCGTCGTGTGTCGTGTGTCGTCAACATTTACCTTGTATGCACTCTAGAGGCCACATTTTTTGCCCAATCAACATGAAATTTGGTCAGAATGATTGTCTTGATAAAATCTCGGACAAGTTCGAAATTGGGTCAAGTGGGGTCAAAAACTAGGTCACGGGGTCAAATCTTAGAAAAATCTTGTATGCACTCTAGTGGTCACATTTTTGTTCAGATCAACCTGAAATTTGGTCAGAATGATTGTCTTGATAAAATCTCGGACAAGTTCGAAATTGGGTCAAGTGGGGTCAAAAACTAGGTCACGGGGTCAAATCTTAGAAAAACAGTGTATGCATTCTAGAGGTCACATTTTTTGCCCAATCAACCTGAAATTTGGTCAGAAGGATTGTCTTGATAAAATCTCAAAGGAGTTCGAAATTGGGTCAAGTGGGGTCAAAAACTAGGTCACAGGGTCAAATCTTAGAAAAACAGTGTATGCATTCTAGAGGTCACATTTTTTGCCCAATCAACCTGAAATTTGGTCAGAAGGATTGTCTTGATAAAATCTCAAAGGAGTTTGAAATTGGGTCAAGTGGGGTCAAAAACTAGGTCACAGGGTCAAATCTTAGAAAAACCTTGTATGCATTCTAGAGGTCACATTTTTTGCCCAATCAACCTGAAATTTGGTCAGAATGATTGTCTTGATAAAATCTCAAAGGAGTTTGAAATTGGGTCAAGTGGGGTCAAAAACTAGGTCACGGGGTCAAATCTTAGAAAAACCTTGTATGCACTCTAAAGTCACATTTTTTGCCCAATCAACCTGAAATTTGGTCAGAATGATTGTCTTGATAAAATCTCAAATGAGTTTGTAATTGGGTCAAGTGGGGTCAAAAACTAGGTCACAGGGTCAAATCTTAGAAAAACCTTGTATGCATTCTAGAGGTCACATTTTTTGCCCAATCAACCTGAAATTTGGTCAGAATGATTGTCTTGATAAAATCTCGAACAAGTTCGAAATTGGGTCAAGTGGGGTCAAAAACTAGGTCACAGGGTCAAATCTTAGAAAAACCTTGTATGCACTCTAGAGGTCACATTTTTGGTCAGATCAACCTGAAATTTGGTCAGAATGATTGTCTTGATAAAATCTCGGACAAGTTTGTAATTGGGTCAAGTGGGGTCAAAAACTAGGTCACAGGGTCAAATTTTAGAAAAACCTTGTATGCATTCTAGAGGTCACATTTTTTGCCCAATCAACCTGAAATTTGGTCAGAATGATTGTCTTGATAAAATCTCAGACAAGTTCGAAATTGGGTCAAGTGGGGTCAAAAACTAGGTCACAGGGTCAAATCTTAGAAAAACCTTGTATGCATTCTAGAGGTCACATATTTTGCCCAATCAACCTGAAATTTGGTCAGAAGGATTGTCTTGATAAAATCTCAAAGGAGTTTGAAATTGGGTCAATTGGGGTCAAAAACTAGGTCACAGGGTCAAATCTTAGAAAAACCTTGTATGTATTCTAGAGGTCACATTTTTGGCCCAGTCAACCTGAAATTTGGTCAGAATGATTGTCTTGATAAAATCTCAGACAAGTTCGAAATTGGGTCAAGTGGGGTCAAAAACTAGGTCACAGGGTCAAATCTTAGAAAACCCTTGTATGCACTCTAGTGGTCACATTTTTGTTCAGATCAACCTGAAATTTGGTCAGAATGATTGTCTTGATAAAATCTCAGACAAGTTCGAAATTGGGTCAAGTGGGGTCAAAAACTAGGTCACAGGGTCAAATCTTAGAAAAACCTTGTATGCACTCTAAAGTCACATTTTTGGTCAGATCAACCTGAAATTTGGTCAGAATGATTGTCTTGATAAAATCTCAAATGAGTTTGTAATTGGGTCAAGTGGGGTCAAAAACTAGGTCACAGGGTCAAATCTTAGAAAAACCTTGTATGCATTCTAGAGGTCACATTTTTTGCCCAATCAACCTGAAATTTGGTCAGAATGATTGTCTTGATAAAATCTCGAACAAGTTCGAAATTGGGTCAAGTGGGGTCAAAAACTAGGTCACAGGGTCAAATCTTAGAAAAACCTTGTATGCACTCTAGAGGTCACATTTTTGGTCAGATCAACCTGAAATTTGGTCAGAATGATTGTCTTGATAAAATCTCGGACAAGTTTGTAATTGGGTCAAGTGGGGTCAAAAACTAGGTCACAGGGTCAAATCTTAGAAAAACCTTGTATGCATTCTAGAGGTCACATTTTTTGCCCAATCAACCTGAAATTTGGTCAGAATGATTGTCTTGATAAAATCTCAGACAAGTTCGAAATTGGGTCAAGTGGGGTCAAAAACTAGGTCACAGGGTCAAATCTTAGAAAAACCTTGTATGCATTCTAGAGGTCACATATTTTGCCCAATCAACCTGAAATTTGGTCAGAAGGATTGTCTTGATAAAATCTCAAAGGAGTTTGAAATTGGGTCAATTGGGGTCAAAAACTAGGTCACAGGGTCAAATCTTAGAAAAACCTTGTATGTATTCTAGAGGTCACATTTTTGGCCCAGTCAACCTGAAATTTGGTCAGAATGATTGTCTTGATAAAATCTCAGACAAGTTCGAAATTGGGTCAAGTGGGGTCAAAAACTAGGTCACAGGGTCAAATCTTAGAAAAACCTTGTATGCACTCTAGAGGTCACATTTTTGGTCAGATCAACCTGATATTTGGTCAGAATGATTGTCTTGATAAAATCTCGGACAAGTTTGTAATTGGGTCAAGTGGGGTCAAAAACTAGGTCACAGGGTCAAATCTTAGAAAAACCTTGTATGCACTCTAGAGGTCACACTTTTGGTCAGATCAACCTGAAATTTGGTCAGAATGATTGTCTTAAAATAAAATCTCAGACAAGTTTAAAACTTTGTCAAGTGGGGTCAAAAACTAGGTCATGGGGTCAAATCTTAGAAAACCCTTGTATGCACTCTAGAGGACACATTTTTTGCCGGATCAACCTAATATTTGGTATGAATGATTGTCTTGATAAAAGCTCAGTCCAGTTTGAAATTTGGGCAAGGCGGGTCAGAAACAAGGTCCCTGGGTCAAATCTTAGAAAAACAGTGTATGCACCCTGGTTTTCACTTTTTTGCCCAATCAACTTAGAATTTGGTCAAAATAATTATTGTGATAAAAGACAAGGTTTTCTTGCTTAAAAATTAGTCAAAAAAACTTTTCAAATCCTACTTGAAATGTGTTTTGGACAATTCACTCAGGTGAGCGATTAAGGGCCACTATGGCCCTCTTGTTTTTTTTTTTGTGTGCTGTTAAAAATCACCCGAACATTTTTGAAATCCTAGAATAAACACTGTATTGGATTGGCTACCCCTGTCATTACAACAAATATATGGCCATCAAGCAGAGCTACAGATAGAGGGCAGAGGTGTGGAATTCCCATGCCTTACGTGGGCTTTTCCAATTGAGGGCAAGTACATTTTACTAGGCCACTTATCCATGGACAAGTGAATATCAGATCAAATCTTGATACAGTATTAGAAAGATAGAAGTCTTCCTATTGTTTGAATTAAAGGGGAGAAAACACTGTCTTCAAGGAAGAAAATGCTGGTATACAGGAGGGGACATTTTCAATATAAAATTTAAATACTTCACTAGTCCGTGCTCAAACCCTATTTGAATCATCTTGACAACATCAGACAAGGCAATTCAATTTTGATAAGTACCCACATCATAGGATTTCATTTGGAAATAAAGATTTTAGACTTGGGTTATCTCCTCTTATCTGTACCTCTGATCAAGTCTGGATGGTCATCCAGTTGGAAAATATGGCAAGCAAAGTATCATTTGATCCTCAGACCTGTGAGTTACATTTCCAACAATTTGCCACATACATACTGGACAAACATTAACTAGCCTAGACAGCCACATAGTGTAATAAGAAGATTGCTGCACTGTCTGAAGACATTTAGAGATCTAATTTATCTACAGGGTGCAAAGTGAAGATTGTGGTCACTGCATGGTCAGACTATGCAGATGCACAGGCTGGCCAAAGTCTCTGCTTGGCGCATACACTTGGAATTATCTTACACAGGCTCATTTGGTATGTGGGCAAGCAAAATGTCATAACTACAGCTGTGTTCATGCTGTAGTCAAGAAATTCTGTTTGCTTACTGGAGAATTTTATTATAAAATTCATTCTTTGGATGAAAAAATCTGCATTTTCTTCTTTTTTTCAAAATGTTGCTTGAGTGTTAAATCAAGAGGACATAGAATTCAAGAATTGTACTAAAATTTGCCACAGAATCCTTTAGTTAATAAAATAACTGAAACAGAACACTTGTAAAAGGGTTGGATTATGTTAAATTTTCAAATTATTAACAATTATTCTGATTGTATATATGAAAATGAAATCAAATGATTATACTCCATGTTGTTTGGTTGAACCACTATCTAGAATACCCCAACTAAATCTGAGACTTCATTGAGAAGCCCAAACTTGCAACAAACAAAGAACTGTGCTATAATATGACACACCAAAATTCAATTTCATTTTTGTATCTAGTTTGTTGCATTTCTATTATCTCTGTCTATGCAAAAAAGAAGAAGTGGGAAGAAAGATTGATTAGAAAATAGAGCTGAAGTTAACGACAGCTGAGTGTTAGACTGGTATTGATTCGTTATTTGGTTCATTAAACATTCATCCCGGGATAAGCTCTTTTCTCCTGTACTCTGAGCTTCGGAATAAAGTTACAATTTTCATTTAAAACTGAAAATATTTGATGTGTTTCTTATAAAAACCTATGTTGTTGGTGCTCATTAGAATCCTCTTGATGAGAGGATTCTAATGAGTACCTACAACATAGGGTTTGGATCTGAAATACTTGATTTAGAATTCTGCATCAATTTCTTTCCTTCTTATCTGAAGCTTTGTCTACAATGCTCATATTGCACAAAGAAATAAAAGTTGTTACTCTGTTTCTCAGGTTTCTTTGTTCAGAAAGCATTGCTTTATTAACTGTTTTATGACGACAAAAAAACATGAAAGTTCTATTAAACTTTGTTCCAGACAAAGAAAAAAAGTACAGACTTGAAAATTGAAATAGAATATATTAGGGTTGGATCAAAATTATGGCCTTGGATTGGTTGAAGAATTTATGAATTATATACCAATGAGATGTAGATAGTAATAGACTGGTCCAAGATCAAAAAGGTTGCAGACCATAAAACATAAATGGGTGCATTTTGAAAAAGAATCTATTCTCCTTTTTCTCTTGGAGAAATTATTTTGGGAAAAGGAGGAGTTGCTTAATTTCACAGGGTTTCCCCTCTATGTTCAAAACTTGGGGTCGTCTTGCCAGATTATGACCCCTTTTAAACTAGATAAAGAATGTTTCTTTGACAATTTTGGGGGTCATTTAAAGAAAGGGTGGTCCAAATTCAAAGAAACAAGAATCATGGAAAATCCTGATTTCAAGCAATTCGTCTTTTTCCACTATATTTTGGCCAGTATAAAATCACAGGGACTTCACAGGAGGAGTTAAAATCAAGAAGTGTTTAAGTTAATGATGAATTTTTGTATTTTCTGTCAAAGGTTCATAATTAATTTTGCTAATATTTCAACATTCAACAAAGATGCTAGAAGAATTTAGATTTAATCTGAACATGCACTTCCTGACATGTAGAAAAATGAAACCACATGCATGCATGCACATTTATGCGTTCAACCCACTTTTATTTCTGCTTTAGGTGGGGGTCATAGCACTAATAAACTTTAGATGCCAACTATATGTCAGAATTTACTGATTAGAAATGAACTCTGCTAAATAACTTTCACTCACCTTTTAGATAAAATATTGCCACTGGGTGGCTAAACCATCTTAACTACAGCTTGTGATAAGTTGTAGTTACAAAGTTTTGGTTGTCCTGTTCACCTTCAATATGGAACAGGTTGGTAGATCTTACACATTTTGAGTTTTTACATAGAAAAGTAATATGAAAATACAACAGTTCCAAAAGCTTAGTAAGATCCTGAATATTTTTGTAGTCCCTTTCTGTTTTAATAAATATTAATGGAAAGAGCATAAAGGGGGGCGGGGAGAAGAGGCTTGAGGGGTTGTCAGTTAAAACTAATGTAAGTTACTTTTAATTATATTTATAGACACTTTCACACAGTTTTGCACATCTGTCCCCTAAAAAGGCTTGTTAAAACTAGGTTGTAATGATTTTAACACAAGGATTGTAGGATGATTTATAAGATTTGAGCTCATAACAATATTTGTAACTTTAGAAATGAGTACTTGCCTTAATATATGAAAAAATGTATATTAACAGAATGTATATCAACAGATATTAAAGAGGGTATAGGTTAAAGGTCTTTACTTCATAAATGAAACCCTTTGTTGTGGGTAACCAACAGTATGCACTGAATGTTAATCTGAAAATCAATTTACTCGCGCACTTATCCATCTATAATGTAGCTGTTCTTTATCACTATAAAAAGACTAAAATTACTTGATTTGGGGGGTGAATGAAAAAGGGTGAAACAATTTACTTAGAAGAAATGTGTTATGAATCTTGATGAGAAGTGGCAATCAAATAAACATTTCTGTAGGCATGTGGAAATTGCTTTGATGTATTCTGTCACCAGGACTCGGGAATCGCCAATTGGAGAATTTATATGTACGGTAGCAGAGTAACAGATAGAGAGCGTAAAGTGGATGTAAGATTTTTATGCCCCCGTATCGAGAGATCAGGGGCATATTGTTTTACTCATGTCTGTCTGTCCGTCTGTCTGTCGGTCCGTCTGTCGGTCCGTCTGTCTGTCTGTCCGAAAACTTAACCCGAAAATTTAACCTTTGCCTTTTCTCCAAAAGTATTTGACATACAAAGCTGTACACCAAAGTCAAGGTCATGTGACAAGGTCAAGGTCATGTGACAAGGTCAAGGTCATCTGTCAAGGTCAAACTTATAAAAAAATGCTGTTACGGGGGCATTCGTGTTTCACAAACACATCTTGATTTTTCGATATTTTCATAAACCCTGTGTTGTGTGCACTCATTGTAATCGTCTCATTCAGAGGATTACAATGAGTACCCACAACAAAGTACATTGTATTTCATCAAGAAATAACCATTTTAGACGGACGTCAGGGTACTTACCCCGTCTTTTCTGGGCCTCTGGCGTCTGCATAGAATTAGGTTGTCTCAGTCTCTGACTGTTTGCCTAGAATTACATGGATGTATTTTTGATGGGCAGCCAAAACCTTATAAATTTGCTTGAATTTAGCTGTAGTTACAATGTATTAGTTACCCAATGACAATCATAGTCCATAATTGTTTAAAACAGTCCTCAATTCTTTCTGAAGTTTAGCCCTAGACTCCCATCAGACTATTCTGAGAGTCCTCAGTGCTTCATGTTTGGAAATCTTAGACTTGCAAAACCTGCTTCCTTTAAAACCCTGCAGTCTGCCTATTGTTAACCCTTGATATGCTGAATAAATTTTGGCTAAAAATTTTCATCAAAATCAAAGGCCAAAAAGCACTGAAAGTACCAACTGTTGATCAATTTTTAGCTCCACTGGCTGAAAGCCACTGGGCAGGGGTGTGGAATTCCCATGCCCGACTTGTCCGACTCGGGATTTTGTACTTGCGGACAAGTAAATTTTTCTAAGCCACTTGTCCAAGGACAAGTAAATACCAGGGCAAATCTTGGAATGTTTCTTAAAAGAATTAAGAGAGAAATCATCCTAATGTTCATATCATAGGGTAGAAAACATTGTTTTTAATGAAGAAAATGCTGGATACCAGCATTTTCTTCATCAAAAGGCAATGTTTTTTTTCAAATTTTTCTATTTACTCTGTAGCGGGCAAGTTCATTTTGATCCTGGACAAGTAGAAAATCCGCTTTTACTTGTCCAGGGACAAGTGGAGAAAACTCATATTTCCACAGCCCTGCCACTGGGGCTATTGTTATGGCGTTGTGTCCGTCGTGAGTCCGTCCGTGCGTCAGTGTGTCCGTTTGTAAACTTTTCTTTAAAAATCTTCTCCTCAGAAACTACTGGATGAATTTCAACCAAACTTCACAGGAATGATCCTTGGGTGACCCTCTGTCAAAGTTGTTTAAGAAATTTTGATCCAATGAAAAACATTTAATGGGCGAGGCTAATTTCCAAATATGGTAAAAAGTGAGTTTTCTCAGATTCTAAATGATGGAAACCAATGAAATTTTACATAAATGATCCTTGTATGACCCTCTATCAGTTTACAAATGATTACTGATATTGGATGAAAAATATGCATTTTATGGACGGAGGTCATTTCTCTATATGTTATATAGTGGAAACTTTCAAAATCATTTTCTCAGAATGTAAACAATGGATATCAACCAAATTTCATTGGAATGATCCTTGAGTGAGCCTTTATCAATCCACCAAAAATAATAGTGATTGGATGAAAAGTATGTATTTTATGGGCGGAGGTCATTTCTCTATATGTCATATAGTGGAAACTTTGAAAATCATTTTCTCAGAATCTAAATGATGGATATCAACCAAATTTCACTGGAATAATTCTTAAGTGACCCTCTATCAGTCTACCAAACATTATTGTGATCGGATGAAAAATATGTATTTTATGGGCGGAGGTCATTTCTCTATAAGTTGTATAGTGGAAACTTTGGAAATCATTTTCTCAGAACCTAATCGATGGATATCAACTAAAATTCACTGGAATTATCTTTGAGTGACCCTCTATCAGCCTACTAAAAATTATTGTGATCAGATGAAAATATGCATTTTATGGGCAGATGTCATTTTCTATATGTTATTTAGTTGAAACTTTAAAAAAATCATTTTCAACATCAGTAGAATCCAAAATATCTAAAAATCTATTCAAAACTATTTTTGCTTTACAAGAATTTCAAGCCTGTGGAGCGACTCAAGCCATTCATGGCTTTCTAGTTATTTGAGGTTTGAAAGTGAGAAACAGGTGGTGTAGACTAACATTAGACTGCACATATGTGCAGGCTGATGTTTGTCTATAGCTCCTGCCAAAGCAGGAATATACGGGTTTCAGCATGACAAGGGTTAAGGTTAAATTATATAGTGTCTTTCATGATACCTGTTATAGCATCAATTTGGGTGATCATATTTCCATGCTTCTTATTATAAGCGACTACATCCTATTTAAATGTTTTTAGTCCAAAATTTAGTTGTATGTTGATGTACTGTTACTACAAGAGTAGTTCAAAAGGTTATCACAAACAAGATCTGGATATCAAAAGGCTTATCAAAGACAGGAGTTGGCTTTGTGTCGATGTCTTCTGGTTTATGAGCAAAGCAGGCTTGATGGTTATAAAACAAGTGTGAGAAAATAAGTCATTGAAATATTAATGAAAAGTCAGTCTAGTAAATTGGTGTTGTAAGTCAGTTCTTTGTGTAGAAAAAATGGGGTTGATCTTGTCACTAAGCCTGCTAAATTTAAATTTTGTTAAAAAAAATTGGGTTGTTTCAAAAAGTCTGGTTCAAGTTTTTTTCTCACATTAATCAGAGGTACAGATAAGACAGGGTAAAGCCAGTCTTAAATCTCTGTTCCTCAATTAAACCCTATGTTGTGGATACTCGTTTGAATCGTCTCGACAAGACAATTCAAATGAGTATCTGTCTTCCACCATTGGGTTGATAATCATACACCTATGTGGGATAGCAGCTAGAGGTTAGGAAAGATTGTGATGGTAGTACTGGTGTGAGAAATACCAGGAATCCATTGTTAGGTGCCCCAGCCGCTGTGATATAAGTGAAAAAAATGTTGAAAGCAGCTTAAAAACCCATTCAAACAGAATCAAATGAGTATCCACATAAGTTTTATGCAAACATTATTTATATATATATAAAAGATGTTAAAGAATTTAGGGAGTATTGTAATTTAAGTACATATGGCCCAAGCATAGGTGCTAATAATGGTATTGTAAAAAATGTTAGAGGTTATGTCGTTACCACACCTTTTGACATTGTTCAAAATTAAGACATATTTTATAGAAACAATTGTCTGTTTAAACCAATCTGGTCTATTGTTCACTTGGCTAATCAAATTAAGTCCTTTACTTTGATTTACCTCTCCCCCTTCCCCCCCCCCCCCCCCCCCCCCCTACACACACACCCTTAAAAATTCATTGAAGATCAATTAATAATTTTAATATTTATGACTTTTTAATGAGAATTGTTGAATCCTGTATTTTTCTTAAAAGAAAAACACTCTAAATCTAAAGTTGTGCAATTTGAAAAAAAAATCCTTTATGGTAGAAGGTACAATCCTGAGAGCAGCAACATCTTTGCAAAGAGGTTATTTAGTGTTGGGGTCAGTTTGCTCCTAGAGTACAGAGTTCATCAATGCCCAGCATTCTTTACCTGTGTCAATCAGGGCCCGAGATTATAAAACTTTTCTCAAGCTCAACTGAGAATTTTCTTAAATTTTGAATTAAAATAAATGAGTAAAAATAAAAGATAATACTAATAAGTTGTTATTTATAACAACTTATTAATATTATCTTTTATGTTAATACATTAAAATGAGTATTTAAACAGAATTACGTCTAATCTCAAATTGAAATTTGAGAAAATTTTGAATTGAGAATGAGGAAAGTGTTATAACCTCGGGCCCTGATATTGTGTTTATTGTATTGTTAGACCCCACCCTCTCAATATTATCCAAATTCAATCTTAAAACCTTTCAACAGGACCGATAAGGTACTTGAGATAATAAGTATTAACAGATTCATAGTCAAAAGAAGTCTGATAATCCACTGTTTGAATTGACTGTAGAAAAAAAGTCTTATACTCTGAAAAAATGGGATTTAATGAAAGAGGGCTCTATTTTAATGTTTTATTAATAAACTTTGTCATCTTAGAAAGTGCTTGTTGAGTGATTTTCAACCAAATTTGACAGAAATGATCCAGGGTCCAAAGAATCCACTCGTCCGCTCGTATTTACGAGTGAGAAGTCCCGGAGGACGAGTGGAAATTCTAAGGAAGTCGTCCTCCCGGACGAGTAAATAATGAATGGCATTAAATCATTTTGTCTTAGGAAAGGATAAAAATAGATAAAATACAATAAAGACGCTTCGAAAAAGTTCGCAGTGATAGAAGTTCGCAACAACATGAACTATAAACAGCCATGTACTTTGATTTCTAAAAATAAAACTTCCGGTTTTCGCATGATATAACCCGGTACCCGAACTTCGTAATTACAAAATGATCTCGCGATCAGGGAAATTATTGAAATAAAAATTAATTTTCCCATGTTTTGTTCATATCTACTACTTCTTTTGTCGCATATAGCCACAATCATAGGATTTTACCCGAAAATCCATGTTATTATATGTTTACAAATTAGTGATTTTTTTCTTGTCCCGATCATATTACCGGTACTTATTACCCGGAATTTAAAGTTTTTGAATGTCGCAAAATTTCTACTTTCGTTTCGTCTGCATTTCCAGATACAAAACATGGTCTTCAACGATCCTTTGGCCTATTGCAGGGCGAGTGACAGTCAAACCAGGACGAGTTACTTTTTCAAGTCACTTGCCCTGCAGGACGAGTGCCTTTTTCTGAATTCTTTGGACCCTGTGATCCTTGATTGATCCTTTTCAATTTCTAAGGATTTCAAGAACTTATTTTTATTTGCCCAGTACAGGGCTTGTGCTAGCTTTTTAGCTCACCTGAGCACAAAGTGCTCAAGGTGAGCTATTGGGATAGTGTAATGTCCGTCGTCAGTCGTGCGTCGTCCGTCGTGCGTCGTCCACAATTTCTTTAAACATCTTCTCCTCCTAAACCAGTGTGACAATCTTGATGAAACTTGGCAGGGATGTTCCTTGGGTCAAGCTCTACCAAAGTTGTTCAAATAAATGAAATCCACCCTTAACTTTCCCTTTACTCTTAACAAAAAGGGTGAAAATATGAAAATCTTTAAAAATCTTCTTCTCTGAAACAAGAAGGTAGACAGCTTTCATATTTGGTATGTAGCATCATCTAGTGGACCTCTACCAAGTTTGTTCATATCAAGACCCTGAGGTAATATTTGGGCTTTGCCCTGACCCAACCCTTTTTACATAGAATCAAAGAGCGAAAATCTTTAAAAATCTTCTTCCCTGTAACCAGATGGCAGACAGCTAAAATATTTGGTATGTAGCATCACCTAGTGGGCCCCTACCAAGTTTGTTCATAACAAGACCCTTGGGTCATATTTGGGCTTTGCACGGGTGCATCCCTTTATCTCTTATGAGCACGAAGGGTAAAAAAATGAAAATCTTCAAAAATCTTCTTCTATGAAACCAGAAGGCAGACATCTTTCAAATATGGTATGTAGCATCATCTAGTGGACCTCTACAAAGTTTGTTCATATCAAGACCCTGGGGTCATGTTTGGGCTTTGCCCGGGCCCAACCCTTTTTACATAGAATCAAAGAACGAAAATTTTTAAAAATCTTCTTCTCTGTTACCAGATGGCAGACAGCTAAAATATTTGGTGTGTAGCATCACCTAGTGGGCCCCTACCAAGTTTGTTCATAACAAGACCCTAGAATCATATTTGGGCTCCACCCGGGCGCAACCCTTTTTACATAGAATCAAAGAGCGAAAATCTTTTAAAATCTTCTTTAATTGAAACCAGAGGGCACACTGCTTTCATTTTTGGTATGTAGCATCATCTTGTGGGCCCTTACCAAGTTTATTCATATCAAGACCCTTGGGTCATATTTGGGCTCCACCCGGGTTCATCCCTTCCAGCTCATATGAGCACGATGGGTGATAATTGGAAAACCTTCAAAAATCTTCTTCTCTGAAACCAGAAGGCAGACAGCTTTCATATTTAGAATGTAGCATCATCTTAAGGACCTCTTCCAAGTTTGTTCATATCAAGACCCTGGGGTCACTTTTGGGGTCCACCCGGGTGCATCCCTTTTTACATAGAATCAAAGAGCAAAAAGGCACATCTGTATCGCTCTTTGCTGAAAATGTTCCATGGTTTTGATCTTAGGCAATTATCTTCTTTTTGACATCTGCCTATCTAATTAATGTGATGTCCCAGGGGTCATAGAGACTCAGGTGAGAGATCTAGGATCATCTTGGTCTTCTTGTTTTAATTTGGGAGTCATTGACCCCTTGACCATAAAATTCTTGGGGTCAAAACTGGTTTTGTAGGGGTCAAAAATGAGCAAAGTATGAGAATCATCAGTCTTTAAAGTGATCTACATAACTGAAACAACATAAACAGTCAAGTGTGGACACACTTTATTGTAACAGTTTATGTTGTTTCATTTATATAGATCTTTGTAAAAGTGTTTAATACAGACACAAGAGGGTTTGAAAGGCTGTGAGTAACATGAAGATGGACAGACAAAATTATTATTTCATATTCAAAAATTCTAAAAAACAAAATTCTTCAAAGTATTAGACAGAAAATATGATATGGCAAGAAAAATTATGTTTCATTAATTCGATTCTGAGCTTTTGGCAAAATGTTGGTCCATATAGAAGTCAAATGGTCTACACATTATGGTTAACCTGGTCATTTCTGAATATTGGGAAGGCCGTGTTTGTACAGAAAGGGTTGATTTATATTCATAACTATTAAGGTCACTATTATAATCATGAAGATGCTAATTATGCCTAATAAAAGTAGAGTATTAGTTACAATAACCAACATTTACAATGAATAATTGATGAGGGTGACATTTGGTCCACTGGGGATGCAATAAATTAATATAGTAACAACTGTATAAATATAGGGGACTATCTAACAGATGTCCTTTTTTATGTACTTGGTTAAAACTCTATTAAAACCTGTTTGCAGCTTTTAAAATGATTTTAGAATTATTCAAATTGAAGATTTCCATGGTAAGCCAGCTAAGGTAGATAATAAAGTCTTAAATTCTTAAGGCCTAGTTTTTGACCCTAAATTAAATATGAAGCTGCCTTTAAAATTATGTAAACATTATATTCGATCCTCGAAAGAAAAATTGCATTCCCTCTTGATTCTGCTTACTAGAAATTTACCAGTACTTGGGTCTTATGTATGGGCCAATGAAAGAACCAAGATCAATAGCCACCCCTGGAATCAAACTTCGGGCCTCTTGGTCAAGAGGCTACCTCTCTGCCTCTAGACCATGGACATCACACAGTAAATGTGTTAAACACACTAGCATGGTAAATGTATTGTTTACAGTATAAATGTTAAATGTATAGTTCCGCAAATTAGAGTGAGTGATCAAATGTCAATTTTGTCTATACAGGTATAGACAAAATTGACCTTAAACCACTCACTTAAACTTGTGGATCTATAACATGAATGAATATTTTGATACCAAAGTTTAGGTTAAATCATTGAATGTTCTGAAGTATTTAGATAAGACTTGCTCTCAAAGTC
The DNA here is from genome assembly GCA_948146395.1 of Fragum whitleyi. Lineage (NCBI taxonomy): Eukaryota > Metazoa > Mollusca > Bivalvia > Cardiida > Cardiidae > Fragum > Fragum whitleyi. The sequence goes on along the minus strand of OX411544.1, from coordinate 57,654,771 downwards.
AGAATTCAATACGATCATGATTATTGTATTTACTTTTCTGTGGGACCTTAACTATAACCCATTAGGCTACATTATGTCAAAGCTAAACAAACTGAGTAAGAGATCGATTTTCAAGGATTAAAGTATCCCTTTATCTAGAATTGGGTATTACTAACTGTGAACTGCATTGGTTCTTGAACCTAGCACTAGAGTTTCAAATATTCTTGAATACAGGTTCTTAAAGTATTAGGTTCTTGAACTTACGTTCTTTAATTAACCAGTTCAAGGTTCCATAACCACAATTCTAGCAATTCAAGAACAGTTTATGGAGGTGTCAGTGCAATACTATTATAAGTGCCTATAGATATATAGGCACTTACAACAGTATTTCACTGACACCTCGTTATAAACCTAGAAACCTTTAAGAATTCCGCAAAAGTTTTTTTTAAAGTTTTATCAATGAGTGAATCATGGAACGACATCAAATATGATTGATTGGAAACCACAATACCGTTGGGTTGAGTTACAGTTTGAATTAAGCTGTTAGCTGTAGATGTGACATTTTGTTTACACATCAGTAATATATATCGCAAGTCATCCATGATATATCTAGCCAATTAATGCCAGTGAGTATGGCCTCAAGATTTCATTATAACCTCTTGCCAAAAATTTTGGTAGAACAAAGTCTTTATGAACCCTTGTCATGCTGAATGAAAATATCCTTTCAGAACTGCACTCATATCAAAGTACTGAAAGCCCAAGAATCCAAGGATTTAGGGCAACCTTTCTTTATGATCATTAATTGCATGAACAACTCTGCTTTGAACGGGACAAACAGGTGGTAAAGACTAAGATCGACTGCACTAATGCTATAGCAGGAAAATTCCAGGGTTCAGCATGACAAGGGTTAAGACAGCACTGATAGATTTTGTGCACCCAGGTTCCATCTAAAAGTTAGATGCCGCCACCATAGCGCAGTTGGTTAGGCATAAGACTTCCAATCTGGAAGTCGTGGGTTCGATCCCCGTTGGCGGCAAATATCCTTTCCGACGTTTGTCTTTCACCAATGGGTAGATAATCGTAAACCTATGTGAAATAGCAGTCGGAGGCTAGGAAAGGATGAAATGGTAGTACTGGCGTGAGAAATACCCGGAATCCATTGTTAGGTGCTCCGGCCGCCGCGATATAACTGAAATAATGTTGAAAGCGGCGTAAAACCCCATTCAATCAATCAATCCATCTAAAAGTTGAATGTAAATCTTGGATGAAAAAAAGCACAAATGAACAAAGGATATTATCACTGCAGTGAAGATGCAAATGGGCATGCAATTGTTACAAAATAAGAATGAATAATTCATGAAGGCATTATGGTATTACCTCCTATGGATCATTATAATTCCATGCTTAGTCAACAAAAGTTATTGTATAATGCAGAAGCTATTTTTTTGATTCTGTATTTTAAGTGTTTCTCACACAATGAATAGACAAAAGAAAAAAAAACATTAAGGCAAAGTGAGATATTTCATATGACTAGAGATGTTGTTTTATTTTCCCACAATTATCCATGATGATTGCTTGTAACAAGATATTTCTCCTTCTCATTGAATGTTTGCCTGATTGTGTCTTTCTTGTGGTACATCAAAAATCTGAATGACGTAACAGGAGGTAGATCAAGAAAGGTAACTCAGAAATGATCTTGTTGTGAGTTATGACCCATTGTCGAGGGGTTAGCGCACTGAACTGTTGTATTCTATAAATAAATGGGGCACTAACAATAGTATTACACTAACCCTCTGTGTGCATTCAATGAAAGTGAAATTTTTGCTTGTATTGATATGAAATTTCTAGATATCAATAACTTTTGCCTTATTCTATGATAGAATGAGACAATAATGCGGAATGCACATGCTTAAAAAGTTGGTTTGAAATTGAAGAATTATTTTTTAGGCGATAGTAGTTGCTTAATTTTTAGCTCACCTGAGCACAACGTGCTCAAGTGAGCTATTGTGATCACCTTTTGTCCGGCGTCCGTGCGTCGTCCGTTGTGCGTCGTGCGTCGTCCGTCAACAATTTCTTTAAACGACATCTCCTCCTAAACTACTGGGCCAATTTTAACCAAACTTGGCAGAAATGTTCCTTAGGTGGTCCCCTTTAAGAATTGCTAAAAGAATTGAAATCGGTGAAAAACTCCGGTTGCTATGGTAACCAAAGTTAAAAATTTAAGAAAATCTTTAAAATTCTTCTTCTTCTGAACCAGCAGCCCTACAGCCTTGAAATTTGGTATGGATGATCAGCTCATAGACCTTAATAAAAATAGCTAAAATCATATCTGTTGGGCCACCAGGTGCAGAGCATCAGGGGGGAGGGGGTAGTACTTTGGGTAAATTTTGTAATCTTTAACCTTCTTCTTCTTCTGATCATGAAGGCCTACAGCCTTAAAATTTTGCATGTATCATCACCTCATAGACCTTAATAAAAATAGCTAAAATTATATGTGTAGGGTCACCAGGTGCGGAGCACCAGGGGGGAGGGGGTAGTACTTTGATGAAAATTTTGTAATCTTTAACCTTTTTCTTCTTCTAAACCAGGAGACCTACAGATTTGAATATTGGCATGGATGATCAGCATATGGACCTTAATCAAAATACCTAAAATCATGACTGTAGATTCACCAGGTGTGTAGCACCAGGGGGGAGAGGGTACTACTGTAATCTTCTTCTTCTTCTGAACCATAAGCCCTACAGACTTGAAAATTGGCATTGAGGATCAGCTCATAGACCTAAATGTAAATAGCTAAAATCATGACTGTAAAGCCACCAGGTGCGGAGCACCAGGGGGGAGGGGGGAGTACTTTTGTGAAAATTTTGTAACTTTAATCTTCATCTTCTAATGAACCAGGAGCCCTACAGACTTCAATATTGGCATGGATGATAAGCATATGGAACCAAAATAAAATAGCTAAAATCATGAATGTAGGGCGACCAGATGCGGAGCATGAGGGGGCAGGGGGTAGTACTTTGGATCAATTTTGAAATCTTTAACCTTATTCTTCTCCTGGATCAGGAACCCTACAGACTTGAAAATTGTCATGGGTGATCAATATATTGACATTAATAATAGCTAAAATCATGACTGTAGGGTCACCAGGTGCTGATTGTCTTGGGGAGGGGGTAGTACTTTGGATCATTTTTGAAATCTTTAAAGCTGCTCTTGCACAGATTGGGAAAATGTGAATATTAACATTTTTCGTAAAATCAATCGGAATAAACTACCCCATCATGTTGAAGCCTTTAAAATAACAAGATTCAATCAGGTAATGCATCGAAAGAAAGACCGATATACCCGAATTTAGGTTAAATTCATTCTAAAAAATAAAGTGACTACTAACGCTAAAAAAATTATTCTTCAATTTCGAGCCGACTATTTTTGCTTGACATTTGGCATGTTTGTCTTATTCAATCAAAGATTAAGTTTAAAGTATTTGACAGCTAGAATCTTCATATCAATACAGGCAAAAAATGAAAGGTTATTCACGGAAAATAACGATTTTGTAATAAATAGACTAGAAATAAATAGACTGGATACCTTACTGAGCTTGCCACTTCGAAAATATAAGTTACAAAATTATTGAAATATGTTGTTTCTAGTGCCAATGCTTTGGGCCATTCTTCATAGTCTAAAAATACACACATTTCCAAAACTTAGAACAAGTTTTGTATTTTTTCTATGAAAAACTGTGCAAGAGCAGCTTTAAACTTCTTCTAATGAGCCAGGAGTCCTACAGACTTGAAAATTGGTATGGATGATCAGCATATGGACATATATTGAAATAGCTAAAATCATGACTGTAGATTCACCAGGTGCAGAGCATCTTGGGGGAGGGGGGAGTGCTTTGTTGAGAATTTTGAATCCCTGCAGCCTTTATATTTGACATGGATTGATCAACTCATTAAAGAAAACTTTAAAAGTCTCAGACTCAGCCTGTATATCTGGCATAGATTAGCTGATCACAGACCTTTTATGGAAAAAGCTTAAATAAATAATGTCCAGGGGAGGAGCAGAGGGGGGGGATGATTATTTCAAATGTTATCTGATTGAATAAGTGAAAATCTCTTTTTCTGTGGTTGCATGGACATACCTAGGTAATGAAGCTTTTTTCTCAGGTGAGCGACCCAGGGCCAACGGCCCTCTTGTTTCAGAATGAATTTTACTAATTTCAGGAATATTAGTCTTTCTTTCCTTGCATGATGAAGTCATTACGTCTGATTGATTTTACGAAAATTTTCAAAAATCACATTTTCCCAATCTGAGAAAGAGCAGCTTTAAGAGAAAAATTGAGGACTGGTTTAAACATTATTCAATTCTTTCCTGAATTTAACCCCCAAAGCTACATATGATACCCTGTGTAGCTTTACCAAGAGAACATATTGCGTACTTGTATTTTGAAAAACAACAACATGAGGATAGTTCATTTAAATAAATTTAATTTTAATTTAAATCAGGGACTCCAAAACCTTAAGGAAGGACCTATGTGTGTCTAGCTTTTACGTCCTTGGGACCCCATTTCATCGATGTCATACCAAAACCAGGGTGAATGTCCTATAACAAGATTACCAAGAAGAAGTAGAAGTTTGTGTGTTATGTAATCAGGATTGATTAATGCTGGGAACCTGCACATCAAGCTCTAATTGATCCTCTTTTGTTTTCTACAAAGAACTTTAATTAGTGAAGCTGAACTTTAAATTGCCTTTGTTACTTTTGTCTGTGAGAAGGAAGCCAAATTCTTTCTCGATCAGGATGACTCAACTCTTATCATGCTGAACCTAGAATTTTACCTGCCTCAATAGCAAGAGGAATAGACAAAGATCAGCCTGCACAACTGTGCAGTCTGATCTAAGTCTACACCACCTGTTATTCTGTTTTACCAAAAAATTCTGTAAGAGTTTCATTTGAAAAATAAAAAATTGTATATTTTCCTCTATCGAAGCCTTCAGCACTTTGATTTTTAGTGAAATTTCACAAAGCTTTATATTTCGCATGACAAGGGCCAAGGTTTGAGGAATAACTGATTTGTTTGATTGATTGTGGGTCTCAGCAGAATTAGCAGCTCAGCTGGTTCGGATTGACCCATTCTCAAGCAATCCCATATTTGATGCCCTTGAAGGAAAAAAAAGCTTTAGAAAAATCATTCAGGATAAAGCAGGGCCTGGACAAAGAAGAAATTTCTTGTTACATTAGTGTCCCAAAATGACAATCATGTTCAAGAATTCATCAGTTTAAATTTGTTGTCTGCAATGTCTTTGTTTTTGGACCAGTTTAAAGTTTTGTTGTCTTGTCATGGTTTGACACTAACAACTTTTTTGCCACCAGCCTGAAGGACCTGTTAACTGAAAATATTACAGGTCCTCCCTGATAACAACAGGTCCTGCATGAAAACCATGTATAAATTTTAATAGTTTTGGGGATAAATTTCAAGGAAAACATTGTTGGAAAAGAAAAAATTGCTTATGACAAGCAATTTCTTCTTTTCTACAATGTTTCCATTTTGGTAATTATGCAAATTTAAGTATTGCAAAGGCAATTATTTTTCAAACTAGACAGATTTTAAATACTAAGTGCTGCCATTTACTACAGGCCTGAAGGACCTGTAGCATGGTAACATCTACCAGTCCTCCCTAAATCCAAAGGTCTCGGCCTGAGGACTGGTGTTAGTATTGATCCCTGCTTGTAATAGGTTAAATGTTTCAGGTGAACTATAACATCTACATCTATATATTCTTACATATCAGAGTAAATATTTCTTATCTTGCAAGGCGGGTCACAAAATTTGTTTCTGACAGTCTATATTAAGCCTTATATCTACAAACAGCCTAATCCATTTGTTTAATTTTCCATTTCCATCATTGAAATGAATTTCAGGCACAGTTAGCTTGAGACAAACACTTAAAATTTGAGTTTTAATAATGATTGTGTACAAAAGAGAGTTTAATCTGGTAACACTGCAAAACAAATCATCATTGTCATTCCAAAACCTCATAACTGCAGCTTTAATTAAGCTGTAGTTACAATCTGTTAGAATTTCATCAATGAAATATTTGAAAAAGGGGTTGGACCTAAAATGAGTTATTTCTCCTAGAACCCCAAAACCAATTAAGTAAAGCAGAACCTTTATAACCGATTGAAAAATGGAGGAGTTGGAATATAAGTCAGTCTTGCTTGATTCTGGTTATTTGACGGATCATTCCACAGACTGATTTGTAGGGTTGATACTTTCTGCACCCTCAAGAATCTCCCTTTTGGTGTGGTGTATCGCATGATTCTTTTATTGCTGAATGTCTCAAATCTTACAATTACAAATATTCGCCTACTACACTACTGGCCTAGTAAAAGTTGAGACATTTTTACTTGGAATCACAACAAAAACATAACTCTGTCTGCCTTAACAGTAGGGAAGCATAATATATTTATAGGCAGTTACATTGATACCTTATGAGATTTTTTCCGACACAGTCGAGATCTCCAACAATGGATTGATAATCCTACACCTGTTCGTGGAATGAGCATCTGGGCCCTAGCTAAAGAAAGGTTGTTTGGTAGGATAGAGAAACTTTAAATCCATGAATCGGTACAACTTCAGCCATCGAGATATGACTGAAAGACTGTTAAAAGCGGCATTAAATCCCATTAAAAAAAGTTACATTCTGTAGTAGGAAAAGAACATGCAGAAAAATACACCTTGCTGTAACATATTTTAGACCCTAGGAGTATTGAATTAAGAAGAAAGAAGCCAGAAGTCTAGATAAAAAAGGTTAAGAAATGTAAACAGACCCAGTTTTCCAGAACAAACAATTGAAGGTGTTTTTGATTAAGAAAGAAGGCTTTTGAAAAGGACAGCTGTGCTTAAATGCAAACACTGAATTATAAAAAAAGACTTGAATTATGAACCAAACATTTCAGATCTAATACATTATCAAATCATTTACATTGAATTATTATGGGTTTGATTTGGATTTTGGTACATAAAAAAGTCTTTTCTGTTTGTCTGTCTGTTTGATTGCCCTTGCACTGACTTCGTAAAGTCCACTTTCACATTTGCATGGATTTGCAGGAGTATTTATCGTAACAAACAACAAGATGACAAATTGACAGAAAATATGCCCATCACACTGCTGGATGTCCACTGGCTTAGGGGATTTAAAATCAACAAAGGACAATGATCGATAAAATAGCCTGGTAGAGTTATGGTCTTACTGCACCTACCATAATGTGTATTTTCAAAACTGAGCTCTGACATAGGCGTTGAGTCCATTACCATAGGTACATCGGGTATATTTAAAAAAGCATATGATAGGAATTGAATGTTATACCTCCTTTTCAACTTTGAAAGTACATGAATAAGTAAACCTTACAATCTTAGACAAGCAACACATTTCATTTGAAAGGTAATTTGTATAATTTTTAGGTATTGTTGAAACCTGTTTGATCTATTTTTAGCTCCACTGGCTGAAAGCCACTGGGGCTATTGTCATGGCGTTGTGTCTGTCGTGCGTCCGTGCGTCCTTGTGTCCGTTCGTAAACTTTTTCTTTAAAAATCTTCTCCTCAGAAACTACTGGATGAATTTCAACCAAACTTCACAGGAATGATCCTTGGGTGACCCTCTTTCAAAGTTGTTCAAGAAATTTTGATCCAATGAAAACCATGGATTTAATGGGCGTGGCTAATTTCCAAATATGGTAAAAAGTGAGTTTTCTCAGATTCTAATTGATGGATACCAATCAAATTTTACATGAATGATCCTTGGGTGACCCTTTATCAGTCAACCAAAAATTATTGTGATCGGATGACAAATATTCATTTTATGGGCAGAGGTCATTTCTCTATATGTTATATAGTGGAAACTTTGAAAATCATTTTCTCAGAATCTTATGGATATCTACTAAATTTCACTGGAATGATCCTTGAGTGACCCTTTATCAGTCTTCCAAAAATAATTGTGATCGGGTGAAAAATATGTATTTTACGGACGGAGGTCATTCTCTATATGTTATATAGTGGAAACTTTGAAAATCATTGTCTCAGAATGTAACGAATGGATATCAACCAAATTTCACTGGAGTGATCCTTGAGTGACCCTAATCAGTCTACCAAAAATTATTGTGATTGGATGAAAAATATATATTTAATGGGCGGAGGTCATTTCTCAATATGTTATTTAGTGGAAACTTTGAAAATCATTTTCTCAGAATGTAACTGATAGATTTCAATCAAACATTTTTGGTATGTGCTTTGGGTGACCCATTATCATGCAGCCAAAAATTATTTTGATTCAATGAATAATATGTCCTTTGTGGGCGGAGGTCATTTCTCTATCTGTTATATAGTTGAAACTTTGAAAATCATTTTCAACATCAGTAGAACCCAAAATATCTAAAAATCTAGTCAAAACTTTTATTTGCTTTTACAAGAATTTCAAGCCTGTGGAGCGACACAAGCCATTCATGGCTTTCTAGTGATAGAATAGCACAGGAATTTAACCGTTAAAAGTAAATTTCACGGCTCACCCCGCAAAGTCTACCTATCATCATTAGAAGTATGAGGAATATAATTGCCAAGTTGCAAGTCAATCAAACATAAAGTGTCAGAGGTAAGCTAAGGAAAAAATGGGATGCTGCCCACCCAATGGATGCCTGGACGCCATGGGTGATCACTTAGAACATCCCTTTTTCAATGGGCATATACTTAGGGGTCAGCACAAGACTATTGCAAGTGCATGATATCTGTCACAGAGGATCCTGTGACATAGTTATTTTAATAATAAAATGAATAATAAAATAAATAATAATAATATTCAGTAATATAAATAAACATTTAATAAACTTCATACTAAATTATAATGATTAAATTTATATTCAGCAAATGAATAATTCAAAAAGTTAGAGAATTGAAGTATTATGTATAAATTGTATATAATTTTTCTCTGTGTCGTTACCATCTTGTTCGAGGACGAACATCTTCAACAAGGGGGGTATCTGTCACAGAGGATCCTGTGACATAGTTATTTTAATAATAAAATGAATAATAAAATAAATAATAATAATATTCAGTAATATAAATAAACATTTAATAAACTTCATACTAAATTATAATGATTAAATTTATATTCAGCAAATGAATAATTCAAAAAGTTAGAGAATTGAAGTATTATGTATAAATTGTATATAATTTTTGTAAGTGTGAGAGAAGTGAGAAAGGTTTATTTCTTTTGATATTTTTGTTCTTTATATTGTAATTTTCTTTGCTATAACTTGTAATGATTAAGACTTAAGTCAAAGCCTAAGTAAAATCTTTAACTTATTTAATTTGATTAATTCCAATTTGTTAAAATATGTTTAATTCAGAATTTATTGATAAATCTGATTATTTCAAGATTATCTGTTAAATATAATTCCTATAAGTTAACATCATCAAAAAGGTGTATCTGTCACAGAGGATCCTGTGACATATCCCTCTCAAATAAGCTGATGCAAATCATAGACAGCAGTAATTAAGGAGTACTTACTGAACTTGGTTTATAAGACTAGAAGCAGTTGTGCATGCCGATCCCTGTCTATACAGTCAAACCTGTCTTAAGCAAGCACCCAAATGACATTAAAAAAGTGCTTGCTTAAGACAGGTGCTTTTTTAATACAGGTCAATTTCAGTGCAATTTGTTAATTTGGGAACTCGGTAACCGCTCACTTAAAACAGGTTGCTTGCTGAATACAGGTGGCTGCTAAGACTGGTTTGACTGTACCTCCAAGAAAGAAAAAAATATTTCAGTTTAAAGAATTACATGGGGTATTTTCTTCATCATGAAAACTGATCAACTTGAAACGCAGCGTAATGAACTTGATAAAATACGAATGTTGTAATATGCATGTACATAATTTTATGACCCAATTTTAGATGAGGAATTTGATAAACAGCTACACTTCTCTTATATAATATTAATAAAAAAAAAAGCTGAGGATTGGAAATTTATACTGCATCAATTTGATTTTCTAAAGATATATGCAAAGTGGTAAATTTTGTATTATTAAGAGATGAAGAGAGTATTTTTTAATTTCATGGATATTATGAACCTAGAATCCTAATCACAGTGTATGAAATTAGAAAATACATGTACTCTCTTCATATGTTATTATCTAATATCATGATGCATAAATAGAAGAATTTCTCCATGGTAAGACAGATTTCATGCAGGACTACTTCACACTCAAGTTAAAAGAATAGGTGTGTACACAAAATTGTTTTCATTGAGGAATAAAACTTATTATTCAGCCTGAATCAGAATGCATGAAAATTGATGGAAACAAATAACATTAAATTTTAACAAAATGTTAGAGGAGGGACGTTTCGACATTAAAATGGTTGCATAAAGACATGTAATATTTTAGCTTTCAGCATTCTTGTGCATTTCTTGAAGTTATTATTGCATTGGTACAATTAGTTGAATACTAAAACAAAATGGATTTGACCAAATTTCATGACCGCTGATTTACTCATCAAAAACTTGTCCAACTATTATCACTTGCATTCTAATTGACAGTTTTATTTGTATCAACAAGTACAATTTCTTTTACCATCTTTAACTTTGAATTCTTATTAAATGGAAGAAAAAGTAGTAAAGCCCTTTGATAGTGTTTTATAACTGAATGTTTTATGTGTTTTTGATGAAGGATTTACAATGTAAATTTATTACTATTGCCTTGAAGATCAAAGCCAAGCTTGATCATGTTGTGGTAGTTTTAAGGCCATTTGATCAATTTTCTCCTGTTCTGGTGTTTGCTAACACAGGCGATGATCTTTACCTGATAACAAAAAGTTTAAACCTTTTGTATCATATTGTTAAAGTTTTTCCCCCATGACAAGAACATCATTTAAAGGTCTACAGTGCTCACCTAAGGAATTCATTAGATAAAAAAAGCTTGTAGAACTAGAAGTTGCATTTGAAAACATATAGTAGAGGATAAGATATGGTCACTTTTCAAATTGTCATAGCAAAAATAGTTATTGAATGTCCTTGGGCCCGTTTTAGTAAACTACTTACGACATCAATGTCTCATTGGAATCATCTTCAGGAGACAATTCCAATGAGATGATGCATGGCAGAATTCCATATTTAGTTTGCTACTGTAGATTAGCATCTTAAATTTTTGATTTACACAAAAATGATAGTAAGATGTTCACAGAGAACTTCTAGTCAAGATCTATCTCTCTTCAAAACTCATAAATTGGTGCAAACAGATACTTTCTTGTAATGTGAGAAAATCGACCCAATTATTCGCCAACAAATGAGATGTTGTCACTCGACTTGCTAATTTACTTTGGTCGTAATTCCAGTTCCTTAATTGCGGTGTTCCTTAATTACACCATTTATGGAAGAAAGTTACTTTTTATACTGACACACAGTCAATTTCGGCTTTATAATTAACCCTTTGTTGTTTAATCCCTGCTTTTTATGTGCCTGTGATTTTTTGATTGAGAAAACATTGTGAAAAAAGAAGAAATTGCTTCTGATAAGCAATTTCTTCTTTTTCCACTTTATTTTCTACCCTACTGAATATTTTTCAAATTAAATCCACTTAAAATTTTCGTCTGCAAAACCTTGGAATTTGGACAGGTGCAAAATTTTGTAAAGCATGAAAATGTTAACTTGATTTTGGATAGCTGCTATTCTACTGACTCTCTGGAATATCTATGTGGCCTGTTTTTGGTCAATAATGTCTCAGGTTTATATTCTTCATCATATTTGGGCAATAATGAAGATATTATCCAATATTGTTGTCAATAATATATTGATTGTGTTTTATGCCCCTAAATCTCTCCATGCAGTGATTGTGTATTAATGCGCCTAAATCTCTGCACAACATTTCTTGCTTACAATTGAAGAAAGATACTGCTGCTGATGAATCTGCAATCACTATGTTGGCAGCCATGAGGTCAGTTGCAGGTCTTTTAGTCTGAATCTGATTTGACTTTGAAAATTTGCAAAAATTTTAAACATTGATTAACAGCAGCAGTAGCAACAACACAACAACAAACAACACAGGATTATAGGCCAATATCATGACATTTAAGACGAACTGTGCTTGGTTTGCTTAACATAGATCTTCTATGCCCATCGATCAGATCATGAGCACAGCAGAATGTCTAAATGATACTACTCTTTCCTTTCGAAAGCAGAGAATTGCCATTCAGGGATGTGAAATTCCCATGACAGACTTGTCCAACATGAGCTTTTCTACCTACGGACAAGTACATTTTTCTCTGCCACTTGTGTCTGTGGACAAGAAAATCTGGAAAAAATCTTGGAATAGTATTTAATTAAACAATAAATAAGCCTTATATTTGTATCAATGATCAAGAGTATAAATCATTGCTTTAAATGAAAAAAATGCTGGGTTCCAGCATTTTCTACTTTAAAAACAATTTTTCTCAAATTTTGTCATTTCTCTTTTTTCGGACAAGTTGATTTTAATCTGGACAATTAGAGAATGATCTTTTACTTGTCCAGGGACAAGTGGAGAAAATTTGTATTTCCACACCCCTGATCATACTTGTGTAAATATTCAATGGGCAAGTGTGACAAAGCGCTATCCAAAATATGAATGTTACAAAATGAATATTGACAGTGCATTAATAACTCATTAATCAACAATTCTGACAGGACAAGTTGCGGGCACATACAGGTTGAATCAATACTCAATAATCTAGCTTCCTGGATTTCATCTATTTGCAAATTTCCTGGGGCTTACAATATTTGTCACTTTATTAGTTTGTTATTCTTGTAGCCCAGGGGCTTATTAAACACTAATCAGTGATCATGACATTTTTTAGTGAAAAATGCAATAAATTTGCTGAAAATTTAAAGATTGAGACCAGACAAAAAGTTAGAACTTAGGCTATAGAATTATTTAATTGAGGGGTTAAGCCTAGTTTACATTTGCCACGGTCCCCGTACGATATCGTAGCCTACAATTTTTCTTACGATTTCTTGGACATCGCAGACAGCTACGGTCTGCAGTGTATGTGTTCACAATGGCGCATGGTGACTGTGCGATTTTTAAAAATATTTGAGGGGGACACACCTTAATGAGACCGTACGGGCCCCGTGCGATATCGCAAGGTAATCCTGAGATTCCCGTGCAGAGATCGTACAGGTTCCATAGGGATATCAAGAGGATGCCATATGGTCATCGCACGATACTACAGGTTTTATTTTGGAAGTTTGATAGTTAAGATATCGTGCGATTTCCGCGCGATCATCGCAGGGCTTCCGTGCAATGTCCATGTGGCGACCGTGCGGTGTCCGCACAATGCTACGGGCTTGCAATTTTTAAAGATGTGTTTAACAACAGGCCAAATGTAAACGAAGCTTTAACGAAACACTATTGTATGTACCTATATATTTATAGGCACTTACAATAGTGTAACACTGACCCAAGGAAATTTAAATTTTGACATTAATGAAGTTTGTTCAAAGAAACAATGAAAAAAAAAAAAATACTGAGTTGCATGAGGTTTGCTGTCAGAATTGTCTTCTGAATTATGTACATAGAAATGAACTAACAATAAATCAATGATGTTTCCACTCACATAGATTCATGATTATTTGTTTGCTCTGTTTGTTTTCCTGGTAATATTTGTTCCATCAATATTGACATCTGTTGTCACAACCATTTATCATGTTCTCATGATTAACCTAATACCAAACAATCCCATTTCTGATGCCCCTGAAGAGAAATACCTCAAAATTGGGTATCATGGGCAATGAAGAACTTGCTTACCATATTTCCTGTAATAATAGTGCCCTCCCTAATAGTAGCACCATTAAATTTTTTACTAAGAAAACACACTTCAAATGCCTAAATTTTAGGAACTCTTTGAGAATTCTTCTCTAACTTGAGATGAATTTCCTCATTTATATGATTGTTTAGAGGAAATTTATTTCTAATTAAAGGGAAAAGGTCCTAAAAAACTTCAATTTTAATGATTTTATTAAATCAGAAAATGCATATTGAATATAGAATCCCTGACTATGTTATGTATAGGTCCCTGGAGCATTTATTAGGATAAATAAAGAAGTTATTAGGAGAAATAAACTAGTTAGGAGAAATATCATATTTTGTTGTCTGGCACTGGTAGATATCCTGGTGCATGTACTATTTGTCTCATCTTTACTGACATCTGATGCGTACTGATTTATCATTATTTCATATGTTAAAATAGGCTGTACATCAAACTTGAGAGTACAATTATGTAACAGGTTTCAGGTCACAGATCACAGAAATTGTCTTTCTTGGAATGTCTTAGTCTGGCCTCCAGACTCTTTTTTACAGTATTTGTTCAGCACTTGTAAATATCAACTTTGACAAAAGAGGCATTTAATAGAACCACAACAAAAATATTTTCTGAAAATGCTAACAAAAACAATTGAGGCCAGTCTAAGAATGTCTAAGTAGTCATGAATTTGTTGTCTTATGGTTATGTGTTTGGTGACCCATCCTGCTGAGACATTCTAACAAGTTTTTCTGGTTATGTTTGGTCCCATCAATAATTGACATCTGTTGCTACAGAGATTTATCATGTTTTCATGTGAAAGTAGGTCGGATACTGGTAGGACATCAAACTTTAGTACATTTGTGTAACAGGTTTTCAGGTTAATACAGATCACTCTTTCTAAGAATGTCTTTCTCAGAATGTCTACGCAGGCTTAAATTTTGTTGTCTGGTTATGTATGGGTCATCCATACATAACCAGACAACAAAGTTTCAGACTGCTTAGACATTCTTAGAAAGAGTTTTTCTGGTTATGTTTGGTCCCATCAATAATTGACAGCTGTTGCTACAGAGATTTATCATGTTTTCATGTGATCTAGGCCGGGTACTGGTAGGACATCAAACTTTAGTACATTTGTGTAACAGGATTTTAGGTCAGAGATCACAAATTGTTTTCCTAAAAATGTCTAAGCGGTCTTAAATTTTGTTGTCTGGTTATGCATGGGTTAATAACCAGAAAACAAAGTTCAGCTTATACATTCTCAGAAAGAGTTTTTCTGGCTATGTTTTGTCCCATCAATAATTGACACCTGTTGCTACAGTGCTTTATCATGTTTTCTTGTAAAAGTGGGCTGGATTGAGGCAGAACATCAAACCTCTGTACATTTTGTACAGTAACAGGTTTTGGGGTCAGATATATAAGGGAGTTGTTATTCTAGGAATGTCTAAGCAGCCTTAAATTTTGTTTTTCAAGTAATATACAAAGTTGGCTGTTGCCACAGCACCTTATCCAGGGAAAATGACTAACAAGTTTGACTTAGGGGCCAAGACTACCAAAATTGAAATTAAACATAAGGGGTATAGGCATTTTCTCCAAAAATCTAGGGGCCCAGCCCAAAATCTAGGGGCCATGGGCGACTGGGCCCCTGCAAATCTTTTTCCCTGTTATCACGTTTTTGTGAATAAGAGGGCTGGATTAATTAAGGTAGGACACTACAAGCTTTAGTCCAATTGTGAAACAGGTTTTGGGGTCAGTTTAAGGAATTTGTCTTTCTAAGAACTTTTGATTCAAATGCAAGTTCTTGAATTTTTTTTAAAGTTAGGGTATAATATTCTTCTGTTTTTTCCTTGATTCATTTTATTGTGTGAGATGAACAAAGCTGTTTCAATTATGACATAAGAGATGAATAATCTTAGTGACTTTTATTTTCATGCTAAAGGATGAAGAGCGAAGAACCATGCAAGAATTTTACCGAGTTGCTTAATTGTTGCTTTGAGCAAGACATAGATTCCCAACAACTTCAGCTTGGTATATGTCTGTTAGTGCAGCTATCTGTCAGACAGACTTTGTCTACATCCAGGGCCATACCTCCTACATTTTTAGATGGATTCCGAAATTAATTCACTTTATTATTCCCCTCCATGAGAACATGTGCAATTCAAGAAATTTTTCTGTGTCTTCAAGATTAAGGTTATGGCTTTTTGTAGGTCAAGGTCACATAGAAAGGTAAAATATTTTCAGGCCCAGCATGTGTTGTTCCAAACACAGGATTCGACTCTAAAAGGAGTTCAGGACTCCTTTTTTTTACCTGTCAGGACTTGTTTATTTTGTAAGTGAGGAGTCCCAGCATAGTCTCCCTGGTTATTACAAGAATATCAAACAAAAAATGATTATTAATCAATGCAAAGGACAGTTCTTTTATCAATCCTCATCCAAACTGTACAATATTAAAGTGTTCAAGATAAAATTTGCTTGCATCTACTAGTATAATTTTGAAAGTAAACTATCTCTTTTGATAAAAGAAACTTGCAGAAAGAAGAAATTGTTTTTGACAAGCAATTTCTTCTTTTCAACATGGTTCTCCCCATTAAACCCTGATTTTTTTGTGTTCTGAACACAGGGCAGGTATCAATTTCTGATGTTTACAGACAAAATTCTTGTAGTTCAGAAAATAGATTGTTATTTATTGTAAATACAAAGCTACCAACCACCATGTTCATTAAAGATTCATGTGAAAAGATTTTATGCAGACTTATTCCCAGTCAAATAGCAAACAAAATGAGATATCAAATTGCTAACAACCCTTGTCAGGCTGAATATTCAAAAGACCTGGTAAAGTTGCATCAAAATTCAATTGTGAGTCAGTATTGATTTTGAAATGTAGTTTGTTAAGTTTTCTGGTTAATAAAGAAGCATCATGGCCCGAGGTTATAGAACTTTTCTCAGGCTCATGCTCAATTTTCTGAAATTTCAATTTGAAATTAAAGCCATAATTCTGTTTTATTACTCATTTGAATGAATAAACATAAAATATGGTATTAATAAGTTGTTATAAATAACAACTTATTAATATTATCTTGTATTTTCATACATTTATTTCAATTTAAAATTTGAAAAAAAATTGAGCCTGAGCCTTAGAAAAGTTTTACAACCTTGGGCCTAGAACAAATGTAAGGAGAAGAGGATTAGGAATCCTTCTTTAATAACATAACTTGATTTATTACCCCACAAATCCTATTAAAGTAATGCAACATTGTACAATGGGTCTCATTAAATGTCAAAAGGTATAATTAGCCGTTTAGAAATTCCCCTATACTGCATTTATCCGCTATGATTCATAAAGGATATAATGAGGTAGCTATAATTCCTTTATCAATAAGCTTTAATATTAACGGTAAAAATGATTAGTAAAATTTGTTTGTGGGCATGGACATACAGCTGGAAAAGAGATTATTGAATGGGACTCGATACACTTTGGAGAATTGAGAAATGATCAGAAAATTTGAAAGAAAAGAAAATACCACATGCAGACTTGTTTTTCTTAATTTTGTAAAAACCAAAATTAACATATCGGGGAGGAATTGTCTTATAATTTTTTTCATGGGTATTTATACTCCCAAAGTCTATACATGCATATGAGAGGTATAGGATTTAGCCTTTTGGTCTGTCTGTCTGTCTGTACCTTCTTTTGTCCAGGAGTTTTTTCAGACACAATTACAGCGACTGCTTTGAAATTTACACATAATACATTATGAATAAATTTCAAAGCTGTAGCTGTAATTGTATGTCTGTACATGAAGTTGTGCACCTGCAATTTATAAATCCCTACTATCATTGGTTGTTGAATTATCTCACCTTGTTATACCCCCCGACAACGAAGTTATGGGGGGGTATACTAGAATCAGGTTGTCCGTCCGTCCGTCCGTCTGTCCCTCCGTCCATCCGTCCGTAGACATAATTTTGTGTCCTCTTCTCCTCCCACAGTTTTGGACCAATTTAGCTGAAATTTTATCAGGTTGTTTCCTATCATATGAAGTTGTGCACCTGCAATTCTCATCCATATCCGGTCATTAGTTTGAAAGTTATGCCACTTTGAACTTTTTAAGGAGGGGTACATTTTTTCTAATTTTTTGTCCTCTTCTCCTCCCACAGTTTTGGATCAATTTTGCTGAAATTTTATCAGGATTTTTCCCATCATATGAAGTTGTGCACCTGCAATTTTCATCCTGATCCAGTCATTAGTTTTAGAGTTATGCCATTTTGAACTTTTTATGGAAGGGGGGGGGGGAGTAGTCAAAATTTAAAATTGCAAAACTCAGTAACCATAAGGGGAGTAACCTAATTGGGTAATAAATCCTATCATATGAAGTTGTGCACCTGCAATTTTCATTGTTTTGGGGTGACAAAGGTCAAGGTCACTGTAAATTTTTGTTTAATTTTCGTTTCCGGACTCTAAATTGAGAACCAAGCGACCTAGAATCATGAAACTCTATGTAAATGTTACTTATGACTCAAGGAAGTACCCTATTGTTTTTAGATCACATAGGTTAAAGGTCAAGGTCACATTAAATTTTTGTTCAGTTTTCGTTTCAACTCTAATTCAAGAACCAAGGGATCTAGAATCATGAAACTTCATGCAATTGCTGTATATGACCTCAATATTTGTTACAAACACATCTTGCACTTAAAGCACTTACATTTTGACAAAGTGCTGGTGGGGGATATAAGTCCGCTTTGCAACAGTTCTAGTTGTATTTGTAAATGTATTTGCATAGAAATAAGAAGAGTCTCAGAGAAGAAGCTAGAGAGAAAGATAATCAGCAGCAGCATCATCATCTGCCTTTTGATTAACATGAAGTGATAGTAGAAGCATCCACAGGAGTCTCAGCTCCAGAACTCTGGCTGGCTGCACACATGACTGATCTCAATGGTGTCCTCCAAGCAATTTGGAGGCGGTGTATTAATTTTGGTCCATCTGAGCTTGACCACCAATATAGCCAAAATCAAACAACTGCAAAACTACCCTATATTCAGTAGTCTACTACTGACTTCTATATCAAAAGCAAGTTTGATGGCACCATTTGAAGGCTTGATGTGCCCAAAGCACTTATATCATAGACATATAGAGGTTACACAAGCTTATGTTCTGAACTTCTTACCTGCACATCTTTGCAGCCTGGTCTTACTCTACACAGTCTGCAAATGTTTTGTGTAAAACATATCCGCAGGCATTTCAAGGATGTAACTACCATTCCTCGCATTACGCAAGTGCGTAATACAACTTAAAACTCATTTGTGAAATATCGTTGATGAATGATCAAAACATAGTAACTACAGTTTATTTAAAGCTGTAGTTACAATAATTTGATTATTCACCATCAGTCAAATCATACAAAAGAGGGAGCTGGTGGAGGGCATGTATCTCTTTCATGACTACATATCGCCTTTATTCTATATATTTTTGGGGGTTGCTTTCTGAGTGCGTACAAATTTCAAAATCCTAGTTACGCCTATGGATGCTTTTCTGTGATGGTCTACAGAAGCAGTAGGCCAAATAAGCTTTTCCACCTGTTATTGTTATCTACCTGGCACAGTGTGGGAAAAAACAGCAGAAAAATAATTTGGGGGATAATTAATACAGGAAATACACCAGAGAAATGCAAAAACAGTAAATTATATGTATACATGTAATCAGTTAGATAGTAGACTGTTCTGTGAAAAAGGATGCTGTTAAATATCCATTGATCCCTCAGTAACGACCAGGGGTCTGGAACTCTACTTAAATTTTGGCAATATGTTTTGAAGGGGTGGCCTATGGTCTGAAATCCCTCCTGGAATTTTGCAAAAAATTGATGTATCCGTATTATTACGTAACTCTAAACTTGACTGGAAATTAAAGTATCCAAGTATCACTCTGTCAGCGAGTGACCAAAATTAATCAAGCTGGAGTTATGACATTTTGCCTATACTCTATGCCAATTTAAGGTCTGAAATCCCCTTGGTATCTGCAAAAATATGGTTACAAGTTAACTGAAATTTGACCAGAAATCAAAGTATACATCTGACACTGGGTGACCAAAATTATTCAAGCTGTAGTTAAAAATTTTGCAAGCATTTTCCTGTACCTCTTTGAGATCTTAATTGGTGTTTTCAGGTGTCGGGTGGTTGGTTCCGATTTTTATGCCCCTGCATTGAAAGATAGGGTTATATTCCTTTACCATTGGATGTCTGTCCGTCTGCAAACTTAACCGAATAACTTAATTAACATAGGCTACAATTTAAAGCCTATTCAAGATACAAGCCTAATATTTGAGATGGATATAGATATCAATAATACGCATCTGCTGATACCAAAGACAAGGTTAAGTGACAGGGTCAAGATCATCTGTCTAGGTCAAATAACTAAAAAACCCAAAAACTTAATATTGCCTATATTTTCAAGCCTATTCAAGCTACATGCCTCATATTTGGCATGTTGATAGAAATCAAAATATATGCAGATGCTGATTCCATAGCCAACGTCATATGATAAGGTCATCTGTCAAGTTTTAACTCCTTAAAAACTTAACCAAGAAACTTAACATTGTCATTATCTTATAGCCTATTCAAGATACAAGCCAAATATATTTTCCATGGCAATAGATCTCAATAATACACATCTGCTGATACCGAAGTAAAGGTATGTGACAAATTAAGGTCATCTGCCAAGGTCAAATAACTCAAAAACTTAACCAATAAACTTACATTGCCAATGTTTACAAGATACAAGCCTCATATTTGGCATGTTGGTAGATCTTAACGATACACATATTTGCTGATACCAAGGTCAGTGTCATGTGGCAAGGTCAAGGTCATCTGTCAAAGTCAAATTTCTTGAAAACTTAACCAAAAAGCTTATCATTGCCATTATCTTCATGCCTTTTTAAGGTACAAGCCTAATATATTTGGCATATGATGATAGATCTCAAAAGTGTCCATCAACAGATACCAAGGTCAAGGTCATTTGACAAGGTCAAACTTGTTTAAAACGTATCCAAAAAACTTAACTTGCCCAGTTGATTCAAGCATATTTTAAATACCTTCACGTAATTCGGATGATGAAAGATCTCTGTAATTTACATCTGTAGGTATCAAGATCAAGGTCATATGACAAGGTCATCAGTCAAGGTCATCATTTTGCCATTGGGGCATTTGTCAATTAAAATTTTGTTTCAAACATATAGCAAATTTTTGAGATACTTCAACCAGACTGGCTCAAGTTTTCCCCCACAATTATCAAGGAAAAGGCAGGCAAAGTAGGTTAAAATGAAGATGATCTGACAGACTGCAGGTCTGTGCAGACTGATTCTAGGCTCACTGTCGTTAAAAGAATTGTATATTTCATGTACAGCATCAGAAGGGTTAAAAAAGCTTTTCCCAAGCTGTATTTTCAACATTTTGGTAGCCCAACAATAAAACATTGTATATGAAGTCGTACTTGACCTAGATCAAAGAATCTTTATAAGAGATGTAGGGGCGGGAAATGTAAACCAATCATCATCATTAGAGTCGAGAAAATTGCCATGTTTGACACTCGCCGTGATCAACGACAAAACAAGAGTCCTCTGCTCCATTAGAGAATAATTAAGTGTCAACTTATTTTTTGTTCCTCAATGTGTAATTCAATGGTTTCTTGTAAAATATGAAAAAAGAACTGATACATTTATAAATAAAGTTAAATTTTAATAACATTTCCCCCTTGAAAGATGAACGTTATACTATGTTGCTCAAGTACCACCTCTGCTAAGCTACCTTCTTCATTAACTCATTCCCACACAATCCAGTATTTTGAAACTTCTGTAAAAAAAACAAAAAAAAAACCTTGAAAATATTTTGGAAACTGAATAAATTACTTGTGTGATTCAACAAAATAAATTTGTAATATTATTATTATATTTCTGAGTGAGAAAGCAAAATGTCATTAACCCTTGGCATGCTGAATAAAATCTGTGACAAATTGCACTCAAATCAAAGTGCTGAAAGCACTGGATGTTTTTAATGTGAGCCAGTATTCAATTTTACAAAATAATTTTCAAACTTTTCTGGTTTAAAAAGGAAAATTAGGTGATGTAGACTAAGATCAGACTGCACATTGGTGCATACTGATCTTTGTCTATTTCTCCTGCCAAAGTAGGAATATTCAGGGTTCAGCATGACAAGGGTTCATACATCAGTGACTTTAATGATGCTGTAATTAGGAGTTTTTGCTTGCCTAATGACAGATGATTATTCCTTTTGACTTTATAACTTTGATTTGACATTACAACTATTTTTCTTCCAAAATACCAGGGACTGGAGAGGTCCAAATTTGTCCTATGTGATCTACTCATGTAAATCAACAAATAAGGATAAGAAAAAAAAAACATTAAGAATTGTTTTATCACATTAGGTTAATGATGTTAATCCCCATCAACAATAGGAAAACTGTGTTTCAATTCTCCTTTGATACAGAACTTTAAATGGCTGTGAGATTGAACTTAAATACAAAATGATGACCTGGACTCAATCTTTTGGCACGCACCCTGTGTATACAATGTTAGTATAACCGCATGTTTGTGTACATTTGAATAGAACAACAGAGGAACCCCCTGTCGGTGATCTTCTCTCGTGGTCGCGGCTTGCATACCAACCGTGGAATGCAAGGGAGATAATCTAGTTTGAATTCCTGAGGGCAGGGTGGTGTTGCCCGTAGATATCAAGAATTTGACAACTGTTCTGATAACTTGCTGCTCTAAGCACTTGTGAACTTGAATCATTGAAAAATTTAATTTACTGTTTTAAGTGAAATTATACTTCTTAACTCATTTCTAGGTGACAAAATATTGTACAAGAAATTTCTTCATTTACAAAAAAGTGTTCATTCACATTGGTTAAAGAATTTGAAGACTTCATCAACTCTAATTTGTCGTCTGCAAATTCTCTGAATTTGAAATACGAAAATGTTGTAGTGTGGGTATGGATCAAAGAAAACTCACCACAGATCCCATACTTCCTTATGAAAATCTAGTAGATGGTGCTCAAGATTGTGTTTCTTCCTTATAAGATAAGTTTGAGTGCTCTTTTATAAAATAAAAGCCATATAAGTGAGTGTCTCGGGTGAATAAACCTTCATAAATGTCTGAAAATTCTTAAGCTGCATAATAGAAGTTATCATCTTTCAAGGAGGTAGTTTGTCTGCACTTGAAATATCAAATATAAGATTATTCTTATCAAATTAAAGATTATTACACCTTTGTTAAAACCAATTGTAATTAAGGGAACTTTATTCTCTTAGAATATATAGTATTTAGAACAAGTATTATACTATATTTTCTCTCATAAGAGCTGCCTATTACCTAATTCCTATGAATTATGTGAGACTTTTGCTGTTTGATGGTTTCAGGTTGATATTTTTTATATGTTTATTAACCCTTTTCAGGCTGAGCCTGGAATATTCCTGCTTTGGCAGGAAGTACAGACAAAGATCAGCCTGTACATATGTGCAGTCTGATCTTAGTCTATACCACCTGATTTTCTTTTTTAAACCAAAAAAATGTATAATTTGTTTTACCAATTAAATGCTTACTCATAATTGAAAATACCTGTGGTTTCAACACGTTGATTTTCATGAAATTTTGTGGAGTTTTAATTTAGCATGACAAAGCTAAAGAGAAAATGTACTCTTAGAGTAATAAAAGTGTTAAGACAACACCATGCCTATATTTTCTCCAGGAGAAAGTATGAATATCACGAAAAAGTTATATTGACAAAAAAACTATTAATTAGTCTTGATTTGAAAAATATGTTCAAAGAACTCAAAAGGTATTCAAATTGTATTGATAAAGAATAGCACTGAAAGTAATTGAGAAATCAGTTGAAGGAAATGAGAGTTTACTTTTTAAGATGACACGCAATTTTCTAATCTGGCTGACGGAAATAGCCAGAGGAATTTTCTTGTTATAGGAAGTGGTAAAGTGTGCCAATAGCGCTCTTAGTGTTTTATCATCTCGGAAATGAGGACATTATCGAAATGAACATGTTTCAAACTAGATTTTAATCTCTGACTCTCCTGCATTTATGTAATGACCTTTTGCCTTTTTACAAAGTTATGGCCCTCTTTTAGAACATTTTTTTCCGCTTAAATAATTTTCTCAGCAACTGAATAAAGGATTTGATTTATATGTCAAAGAAAGACAGTATCAGTTACAAATGTGCATATATTTGAGTAATGGTTCATTGACTTTGAGGTGAGTTATGGCCCTTTGATTGTGAATCAATTCTTTTGCAACTAATGAAGAGGTTTTATTCAAACTTAACAAAAAGATCTTGTGCATGTATTTACTCGTCTAAGAATATGGAGTACAAAGATGGATAACATCTAGATTTAGATTATATTGAATACTGAAAGTGTAATAATATTGATATTATTGTAATAATATTGATATTATAATCTATGTAATAAAAATACATTATTGTCTTTTTACAGAATGATGAAGAAAATCTTGATTGTCAATTAGATTTACAGTAAATTTGTTGGTACTATCATTGGTGTATCAAAAAATGAATTATTGTTTATTTACAGAATGATGAAGAAAATCTTGATTGTCAATTAGATTTACAGTAATTTTGTTGGTACTATCATTTGTGTAACAAAAATTGAATTATTGTTTATTTACAGAATGATGAATAAAATCTTGATTGTCAATTAGATTAACAGTAATTTTGTTGGTACTATCATTTGTGTAACAAAAATTGAATTATTGTTTATTTACAGAATGATGAAGAAAATCTTACTTGTCAATTAGATTTACAGTAATTTTGTTGGTACTATCATTTGTGTAACAAAAATTGAATTATTGTTTATTTACAGAATGATGAAGAAAATCTTACTTGTCAATTAGATTTACAGTAATATTGTTGGCACTATCATTGGTGTATCAAAAATTGAATTATTGTCTATTTACAGAATGAAGAATATGACCATGATTGGCAATTAGATTTAGAAGATATATTTAATTTAGATACAGGACTCGTGTTTGACCTTTAAAAGTTTTATAACATCCAATTTCGACTCTCAAATATTCTATCAGAAGGGGTCATTTTGACCCTTTGAATTTTCAGTATTGCACATCAAAACTGCTGCAAATTGTAAATGAATTAGAATAAATTGTCTCCTTCATATCTTTTTTAAGAGATTCATATGAATCTCTTAAAAAGATATAAAGGAGATAATTAAAGAAATGCATCAGCAAAATCAAAAACATTTTACCAATAATTCTAGTCTTTAGACCATTTGACCCCTCAACTGCAGTTTAACCCCTAGAAATTACAGTAAAGGGGTCAAATTATGACTCCTGAATTTGAAAAGCTAGCACAAGCCCTGTAGATACAGAAAATGAACTGTTGATATATTTTGTGTTGATACTCTAATTGATGTAACAATGAATAGATCGTTGTCTATTTACAGAATAATGAAGATGATCATGATTGTCAATTAGATTTAGAAGATATATTAAATCTAGACACAGATAATGAACTGTTGATGTATTTTGTGTTGGTACTCTAATTGATGTTACAATGAATGAATAATTGTCTATTTACAGAATGATGAAGATGATCATGATTGTCAATTAGATTTAGAAGATATATTAAATCTAGACACAGATAATGAACGGTTGCAATACGCATATGTAAGTACCCATTGTCCTCAATGTTGAATATATATTATCCTGGTTTTAGGAAGAGTTATTACTCAAAGAACAGCTTACTCATAATGTGATAAGAATTACTCAATTATTGCCCCCTAATTTCACTGAAAAAAAAACACCTTTTTTGGAATAAGTTCGGACAATTTTCGTACATTCTACTTCAGATTAAATTTTATATGGTAGTGCTGTTCATGATGAAATTTTTATAAAGATTTACCAAATTAGATTTACGGCGCTTGATTCCAGTAAAAATGCAGATTTGTCTCGCGATGGCTGGTGCACACACCCATGGATTCCTGTTGTTTCTCACACCTATACATTTACAACATTTCATCTGAGACATCAGCTACTCATCCAACTTGGGCATTCTACTTAAAATTTACCCATTTATGGGAGACACATGACTTGTATCACAATTATAAAATCAAATTTTGCAGAGCCCCTGGGGCCTGTTTTACAAAACTTCGTACGAAAAAATTAATCATCAGTCAAATTCACAAATCGTACCTGATGTTTTCAATCATTGACAGGTTCTGCCTTGCAATATCTCATCAGAATCGTCTTCAGAAGATGATTCAAATGAGCTGATACATGGCAGAACTCCATATTTAGTTACTTATCTAGAATCGTCTTTAATTTTTGACTTATGCAAAAAATGATCAAAAGATATTTAGTAAAAACGGGCCCCTGGACTCTTAACTCAAATTGCCAGGATTGACACACAAACACTTTACCAACTAGCCCCATCAGGCTTGGCATTTATTGTGAGTGAGTTAAAAGAAAGATAGGGCAATAAAAGATAGGGCAATATCCACAGTTTAAAGCCTTTAAAGCTATTGAAAAGGTATAAAAGCCCTATCTAAAGGGTTGTTGAAACATGTAAAATCGATACAATTCACTTAAATGTTTCAAACTATCAGGTTGATTTTATCAAATTGTCCCATGCAGAGTTTATTTTGTAACTCGTTACATGTATATGACATCTAACACTTCTCTTTGGACTATTAACCCTTGTCATGCTGCATAAAAAAACTTGGCAAAACTATATATAAATCATAGTGCTGAAAGCTCTTTATTTCCTAATTGTGAGTCAGCATTTTATTTTGAAATCTAATTTCTGAAACTTTTCTAGTTTAAAAAGGAAAATCAGGTTGTAAGGACTAAGATCAGACTGCACATATGTGCAGGCTGATGTATGTCCATACCTCCTCCCAAAGCAGGAATATTCCATGATCAGCATGACAAGGGTAAAATTAAACCAGTGTGAGAAATGACAGGAAACTATGGGTAGATACACCTGTTTCCCAAATACAACAGTAACAGTGTTGCAAGCAAAGTTAAACCCTTTACAAACAAACAAACTCCAATCAGAATTTAGGTCACAAACATCAAATTTGGTCAAGACAAAATTTTACATTAACTTAAGCCAAGCATTTCTCTGGTCTGATAGACAATGGGCCAACTTATTTGTCGCCCGAACAGGTCCCGATTTTGTTGTTTTTCAGCTGGGCTACAATTAGAAACCAGCTCCTATGTTCCAGCTTACAATCTGACAAATAAGTGGGCCCATTGTGTTGTGCTGAGCATGGTTAGGTATATTTATCAGATAACATGGGTTCTAATAAGGGTATCAGTGAATCTGTAAGAACTGTCAAAGATATTGTTGAAATGAGCCTGTCAAATTGATAGTATCTGCAAGTATTTGATACACAGAGCTTCATGCTGTCAATCAGGAACTGGCAATCGATTTAATGATCATTGTGATGATATCTATGGTAATCATTTCAGTGACTGACCAGGGGTGTGGAAATATGACTTTTCTCCACTTGTCCATGGACAAGTAAATGTCAATTCTCTACTTGTCCAGGATCAAAATGAATTTGCCCACAAAAAAATGAAATGATAATTATTGAGAAAAGCATTGTTTTTAATGAAGAAAATGCTGAAACCCAACATTTTCTTCATCAAAGATAATGTTTTCTCCCCTTTCGTACAAACAAAAGGATATCTTTCCTCCAAGATCTTATAAGTACTGTATCAAGATTTGCTCTGGTGTTTTACTTGTCCACGGACAAGTAGCATAGAAAAATGTACTTGCCCTGCAATTTGAAAAGCCCGTGTTGGACAAGTCGGTCATGGGAATTCAACACCCCTGCTAACAGACATGTACAGATTTTTAAACCTCCCACCTACAAAGAAGAGACGGAAGTTATTTTGGTTTTCACTATGTCTTTTCTGTCTGTCCATCAATCAGTCTGTCCATCTGTCTTTTCCATGTAGTCTTTTTTGTTCTCTAACTCAAACACAAAGTGACCTAGAATCATGAAACTTCATAAAATTCTTGCCCATGACTCAAGGAAGTAACCAATTATTTTGGGCTCCTAATGTCAAAGCAAAAATTGAACTGGGACAAAGTCTGGCTTTTTTTTTCCAAAATAGAACAGTGGAAAGCAGTCAGTGTAGGCTACGATCAGACTGCACATAAATGCAGTCTTATTTCAGTCTACCAAGTCTGTCAAAAGTTTAAGTATGGCAGGAATGACATGAAAAGCTTAAACCTTGTCATGCTGAATAAAAATTATTACAAAATTACATTAATATCAAAGTGCCAAGAGCACTAGATGCATCAATTTTTAATCAGTTATTTATTTTGAAAATAGAATATTTAAACTCTTTGGGTTTTAAAAGGAAAATCAGGTGGTATGGACTAACATCAGACTGCACATGTGTGCAGTCTAATCTTTGTTTATACCTCCTGCCAAAGCAGGAATATTCCGGGTTCAGCTGCTTCAACTTCAACTTCAGCTTGACAAGGGTTAAGAAGGATTGAAATAATTATTGAGAAAAATATTGTTATGCCTTTGTTATGTCACAAAGCAAATAATAAGACAGGAAATTACTTTGGCTTTTTTTGAATTAAAACTTCTTTGTGATATAGCATTTCCTGTGGTATTAAAGATTATTTTATAGTTCTTTTTGTCCATGGGGATGAAAAGATTGGTTTTTTGCTAGATAGATATAATACACTAGTTAAGATACTATAACGATAATTCTTTTGGTCAAATTGAAGCCAAAGCTAAAGGGGTTAATGTACTGGGTCTCCAACCATAATGGATTTGATTTGTTTGAATTTGGTTTTTTGCCATTTTTAACGGTAGTCAAATCTCAACGAAAGCAAAGGGCATTTGAACTTTTCTTTTTTGATTTTTAGCTCCACTGGCTGAAGGCCAGCGAGCTATTGTCATGGCGAGGTGTCCGTCATGCGTCCGTGCGTGCGTGCGTAAACTTTTCTTTAAACATCTTCTCCTCCTAAACCAATGGGTGGATTTTGACGAAACTTGGCCAGAATGTTCCTTGGGTGACCCTCTTCTAAAGTTGTTCAAGAAATTTGGATTGACCCCCGAAATATGGGCGTGGCAGGGCGGGGCTTATTTTGACCCCGAAATCTTTGAACGACATCTCCACCTGAACCATTGGGCTGATTTCAATGAAACTTTACCAGAATGTTCCTTGGGTGACCCT
The DNA here is from genome assembly GCA_948146395.1 of Fragum whitleyi. Taxonomy (NCBI): domain Eukaryota; kingdom Metazoa; phylum Mollusca; class Bivalvia; order Cardiida; family Cardiidae; genus Fragum; species Fragum whitleyi. The sequence continues at coordinate 57,625,722 of OX411544.1, read as the reverse complement.
CTTCTAAAGTTGTTCAAGAAATTTGGATTGACCCCCAAATATGGGCGTGGCCGGGCGGGCTTATTTTGACCCCGAAATCTTTGAACGACATCTCCACCTGAACCATTGGGCTGATTTTATTGAAACTTGGCCAGAATGTTCCTTGGGTGACCCTCTTCTAAAGTTGTTCAAGAAATTTGGATTGACCCCTAAATATGGGCGTGGCAGGGCTGGGCTTATTTTGACCCCGAAAACTTTGAATGACATCTCCTCCTTAACCATTGGGCCAATTTTATTGAAACTTTACCAGAATGTTCCTTGGGTGACCCTCTTCTAAAGTTGTTCAAGAAATTTGGATTGACCCCCAAATATGGGCGTGGCCGGGCGGGCTTATTTTGACCCTGAAATCTTTGAACCTCATCTCCTCCTGAACCATTGGGCTGATTTCAATCTAACTTTACCAGAATGTTCCTTGGGTGACCCTCTTCTTAAGTTGTTCAAGAAATTTGGATTGACCCCCGAAATATGGGCGTGGCAGGGCTTATTTTGACCCTGAAATCTCTGAATGACATCTCCTCTTGAACCATTGGGCCAATTTCAATGAAACTTTACCAGACTGTTCCTTGAATACCCTCTTCTAAAGTTGTTCAAGAAATTTGGATTGGATGAGATCCACTGGATCAATAAAATTTAGGTGAGCGGTTTAGGGCCATTGTGGTCCTCTTGTTTCAAAGTTATATCTAAATAGTTTTCTTCCTTGTAATTTTACATATAAGTTAAATAAGTTCATTCCTTCATAAGTCAGTTTCAACTTAGAAAAAGTCTGAATTCCTTCTGAATGCTGTTCACTTTCATTACCTTCTATTTTCAATATCTCTCTTTCAAATCTTGAGATTTTTAAGCCATTGGAGCGATACAGGCCCTCTTGGGCCTCTTGTCATGTATACCGGTATATTAGTATTTATACATGTAAACATGAAAACGTTAAAATGCCCTTTGAGTGAAAGAGCACCTAACTATGGATTCCTAGTATCAGTATTGTTCTCACTAAATCACTTTAAGTCTTCAAACTTTCTGAGTATCCAGATGTCTATTCCATATTGATAAATGATTATTCATGAAATGGTACTAGAGACAAATGTTCACAAGGTTATTTGCAGTGACTGGGCATCAAACTTGGGACCCCTTGAAAGGGTTTCCAGAAGCTACCTACTTGCTATAACAGCAGCCTCAAACCATGATGCTACTTGCCCTGAATATTTCACCAGGTGGACTTGAGGGACTGGCTCCCTTCAGTGCCTTGCCCAATCCAGCTCAACCCCATGACTTTAAAAATCTTTATCATAGACAAGCAGCTCTATCACTCAGCCTTTTGGTCAGTTACTGACCAATTGCACTATGATTTTAAAAATGACTTGTTTCCTAACTCGAAATAGAAATTAAGCCAAAATGCAAATCACTTTTATATCAAAACAAGAAAATTCATATTTCTTAACATTTCAAGTGTTTTTTAGATAACCCACTTGGCAAAGGAGTATTAAGTACATATGAGTGTTTTTTTTGGCATTTTGTTCAAGTGTATTGCTTCCTGCATGCTATCTGATCTTGCCTAATGACACAAAAACGGGATCTGTCTGGACCGGAAATCATTCCTTGACCTTACAGAGTTGTATCATTTAACCCATTACTTCATTATAAGCTCCATCGATTGATGGCCTTCAAGAATTTGTAATGATTTCATTGATCTCTTCAATCAAATACCTTGATACCTTGCAGGGATAGAATGAGGACTTCAAGCAAGTTTTTTTTAAAGAAGAAAAAAGTGAAAATTGAATTACATATGTCAATCAGAAATAATATTTCCTAATTAAACATTGTAAGGTAGAAACACTAAAGTATCGACCTTGTTCACTATTCCCTTGACCTGCATTGCTTAGCCACTTGACCTTGGTTGCTTAGCCTAGACCTTGCTTAGCCAAGCCCTTGTCATTGGTTAATTATCCATTAACCTTGATTACTAGCCCTTGCCCTTAGTTACTAAGGCCTTAAAATCATTCACTTAGCCCCTGTCCTTGTTCTCCAAGCCCTTGACCTCGATTACCATGCCCTTGACCTTGGTTACTAAGCCCTTGATCTTGATAACTAAGCCCTTGACCTTGTTTACTGAGTTCTTGACCTGTTAAATAGTAAACACAACACCATTGTGTTACACATAAGTATTGAATGAAGACTCCTGCTACCTGTGAAGTATAAAGAGACATAAACATAAGTGTAGAAGTAAAACATAAGCATAACATGACCTTGATTACTATAAAGCCCTTGACCTTGATTACCAAGCCCTTGATCTTGGTTACCAAGCCCTAATATAATCTTGGTAAATTAGCCATTAAACTTGTTTAAATAGCCATTGACCTTGGATAATAAGCCTTTGACCTTGTTCACTAATTCATTGACCTTGTTCACTCAGCCTTTGACCTTGGTAACAAAGCCCTTGACCTTGGTTACTGAGCCCTTGACTTTGGTTACAAAGCCCTTGACCTTGGTTACTTAACCCTTGACCTTGGTTATCAAGCCATTCACATAGGAAAATAAGAAATTGAGCTTGTTTACTTAGCCTTTGACCTTGGTTACCAAGCCCTTGACCTTGGTTATTAAGCCATTTCCGTTTGTTATTGAGCTTTTGACCTCTGATTCTAAGCATTTACTTTGGTTACTTAATCCTTGACCTTGGTTACCTAGCCCTTGACCTTGGTTTCTAAGCCCTTGACCTTGTTTAATTAACCCTTGTCCTTGGTTTCTAAGCCCTTGACCTTTGATACTTTTAGCTTGGTTCCTAAGCCCTTGACCTTTGTTGCCTAGCATGTCAGTCTGACCATGGATGATTACTCAGAATCCAGGCAGCTTAAGCCACATTTCTGGGTAAGTGTAAATTCTTCCTAAACGATCTTGCTTTTTCACTTAAGAATTTTGAGTTTTGAAAACATAATGGGAAAATGAAAGGAAAATATAGTGGAAAAATTAGAAATGGCTTGAAACATGCTATCACACATTTCCATAATATCTTATACCTAAATAGACACACAAAAAAAGAAAAAAACAATAAACTTATATTACTTTTATATACTCTTAATTGTTATCTGAAACTTCTTTTAATTTTGACCAGCCTAAATTTTTGAAAAAGCCGCCACCATAGGGCAGTTGGTTAGGCATAAAGACTTCCAATCTGGAAGTCGTGGGTTGGATCCCCCGTGGCGGCAAATATCCTTTCCGACGTTTGTCTCTCACCAATGGGTTGATATAATCGTAAGCCTATGTGAGATAGCAGTCGGAGGCTAGGAAAGGGTGTAATGGTAGTACAGGTGAAAGAAATAACAGGAATCCACTGTAAGGTGCTCCGGCGGCCGCGATATATCTGCAAAATTGTTGAAAGCAGCGTAAAACCCATTAAAACAAAAACCTATAATTTTGAAATGATGTAATGGGTTAATGGTGAAGTATTTTTTAAGGGGACTTCCTGAATATTTATCATATTAAGCACTTCGGTAAAGGTAAATTTAATGAGTCATTAGCTTTAAATTGCTTGAATGCGTGACTTGTGACTTCACATAAATTCAGGTATTGAAAAATAAAATTATTTGAAAGTCACCAAAAATTTACATGTAATTGGGAATGAAAAATAAAGTGATCTTTCCTAAATTCACTCTCAATATACTACCAAATGAGTTATTAAATTCTTTACCAATTGCCAGATATCAAATTTAAGGTAGTTGAACTGTAATAGTTCCGCAAAAGCTCATGATCTTTCACAATGTTGACCAAGGTTTCCTAATGAAAATCATTAGGAAACCTCGGTTTACACTGTTAAAGTTCATCACTACCAAAACATTGCGGAACTATTGCGGGTCCACTACCTAAACACTTGTCCAATTTCAAGGACGTTTCAAACAATCATATCAGGGTGAAATATTATTTTGTCTGGATATGAATGAAAAAATGTTAAAAACCATCAACACATAACTCATAATGTTTTACAAAATTCTGATATTCACATCCTACCATTAGATGGTGATTCCAGACAAATTGTCTGTTCACACCTTTCTTTTAAATATGTAAAACTCATCATGACAGTTCCCATTATGGGTTGCAGTTATCTCATTAAGACTTTCCTGAATTCAAGATGATTGTGGCTTAAACTTACTTATTTCACATTGATTGGGAAACAAGTTCTTACAACTTAGATTAATCCCTCTGGAAAATTCACCAGTATGTGTGGGCCAGTGCTGGGGAACCAAACTCAGGACCTTTAGGTCAAGAGACGAACATTGTATTATTCATTGTTGATCTTAAGTCTCCAACAGACACTATACTAGTGGCCTTTGAAAGGTCTCTTGCTGTAAATGTTTGAATCCCATCTAGATATCCAAAGTAAATGTAGATATTTGAAAAAGCTATTCAAAGCCAAAGCTTATTTACTTGCATAGAACCAGGACATTTTTGATGGCCCTGTGAAAAACAGTGGTAACTTCCCATAAAACATATAGGCAGTTACAACTGTTTGCACAGAGATGGGGGGGAATGCCTGTCTAAAATGGCTATTTTTCAACAAACCCCTATGTAGTGGGTACTTTTTTTAATTTTAAAGTTCAAACTGTAGTTATGATGATTTTCTCACCTACTTAAGAGTATTGATTACAGAAAATATATTTCTGGCCAAAATTTGGACAAAACTTAAATTTTGTTGCTTAGTATTAAATTTTAAATTTTGAGAATAATCGATGAAATTCTTCTCTGGAAGTGGATAAGTAATACGCCTAGATCTATGAGGGATGAGCAGCTGGTGGCTTGGATGAAACAAAGTGGTTGTGCTGATGTGAGAAATGGCAGTAAACCATGGAAAGGAGCACCAGCTATAGCTGCAATAATGTTGAAAGTTGGTTTAACCCTTTCCTGTTTTACAAAATTTTGGACATGTCCAAATTCAAAGGTTTTGCAGACGAAAATCAAAAGTGGATTTAATTTGAAAAATAACCATTCAGTAGGGTAGAAAATAGTGTGGAAAAAGAAGAAATTGCTTGTCAGAAGCAATTTCTTCTTTTTTTCACAATGTTTTCTCAATCATAAAATCACAGGCACGTAAAAAGCAGGGATTAAACAGCAAAGGGCTTTAGCTGCAATAATGATGAAAGTGGCTTTAAACCCAATACAAAACAAATCAATTCTTACAGTAGAAACTGTCAATGCTGCAAGTCTACCACGGTATAATTAAGAGTGGTTTGATGCAGTAATTTTTTACCTTCCAAACCTGTATTTATCTGCCATAAAATATATGGCCTGGAATAAGACACTATAATTACACCCCTTCCTGGAATCCCAGAGCTTGGAACTGTTTCTAGATATAGATTTTGTGAAATGTCAAACAACAAAGGTATTTTCATTCAGAGAAAACAACATTTGCATGATTGCTGACGTAGGGTAGAAAGGAGTATCATGTAAAAGAGCAGAAACACTTATTTGAGGCTTTATCACAGTTTTGGAAAAAGCTACTTGTACATTCCAAGCCTTAATCCTTTTATTACTATGAAACTGCCATTCGTATCCTATATGTTGTGTACTTTCTTTTAGTCTAAGGGAGACAATCTTAACATAGAAGAAGCATTGAAAACTTATACTATCATATTAAAAGGGTTAGCGCAAGGCTTTTAGTAAGTGCCTATATAGTGTTGCCCTGCCCCTCGATATCTTGCAAGGTGTAAATATTGGTATAAAGGGGGTATTAATTCTAAATTAGCTCTCATGATGCTGAATTTAAATATGGTTACAAATAAATGAATTGCCAAAATTTGTGACGATTAATAAGTCTGGCTCAACTTTTTATCATCAATTATTAAGTGGAAAGTAGGCATTGTTGGCTAAGATAAAAATGCATGTCTGTAAAGGCTGATCTTAGTCTATGCTGTTTGCTAAAGCCTTCCTAATAGCAGACAAACAGCAACAGAAGGGTTTACTCAAAGTTCAGAAGTACAAAACCTGACTGGTTTTTGATAATGAGATAATTTTTATTTTGCAGGAGACATTAACAGATGCAAAACAGCCACCCGATTTAATACATGTGAGTACTCAGTCATCCTTTTAACACTTGATCCACTATACAAGTCCAGCATTGAAGGGGAAGAAAGGTGGTGTAAACTACGATCAGACTTCTCACATGTATAGGCTGATCTTTGTTTACACCTCCTATCAAAACAGGAAGCATCCATGTTCTATGAGACATGAGTTAACACTTGTCATTAAGGGTCACATTGGATTAACCCTGTCTGTCTATCTGTCTGTCAATTTAATGGTCTGTATATATGTCAAGGATTCATTTGTCTGTCCGTATATTGTACAGTACTTGATGTCTTCTACCTCAAAAGCCATTCTGAGATTCCCTCCTGTTTGCAAGGTTCTAAAATTACAATGTATTACAATCTATAGGTTCACAACTACATGTAATTGAAAACAGATTAGACTATAATTGTTGGTAAATCTTCATATCTTTAAGAAAATAGGATGGAATAGAATTTTTGGCGTATCTTTCAACCCTCATTTACTAAGGGATGTAAAATGTTGAAAGAATTAGTAATTTATAATATCGGTAATCCAAGAAACAAAATATTAGTGTTGGGTAATCGGGTTCAAATCACAATCGATAATCGTTTTTTAGTTGGAAGAGTAGATCAACTTATGATCAATTGTACAATCGCTTTCTTAGAAATTAATACAGTACTCCCAGTATCATCCTTTGAAGAATAGAATGTGAAAGTTAAGTTAAAACTCATGGCCTAAAGACTCTTTCTGCAGATTTTTCTACCAACTTCATGGCTCAGCATAACACAGTTGTACGAGGGATGTTCAAAAATTATCCGGATTTTGCCTCTTAAAAATTTATTTTTCATGCAATCTTATTATTTTTTATATAAAAAATTGTCTTTTTCTAACCCACGCGAGGCTGGGTTAATTTTTCATAATTTCTTCAAAACCCGCAGGCGCACTTGCAATTTGAAATACCATGGAAACGCATACCCGGCGCAGCAGAATATTTCTTGCCTACACCTATCTTTCTCTTGTAGATATTTACAATTCTATAACTGTTAGCTCTATGAAATATTAACAGATCATTGAATATGGCGCTTATTACGGTGTGTGTAAATTTGACGTCATTTGACCGTTAAATCTTTGAAAACGGCGCGTTTTAATGCCGTTGAGGAAGACTTTTTGACATTCAAAATGGCGTCAACTGAACGTTTGGAAATTCGATCGATAATAAAATGTTGCCAGCAGCTAGGAGAAACGCCGACAAATACTTACAAAAAACTTATCACAGGGAAAGGGAAAAAATCGGTCTCACGAACAATAGTATTTGATTGGCATAGACGCTTTAGTGAAGGGGAAAAGAGTATAGTTGATAAAGAAGGAAGAGGAAGAAAAAGGGAAATCTCAGCGACGTTGGTGACGTCAATTGCCGAGGCGCTTAGGCAGGATAGGCGTCTGACAGTTCGAGCTTTACCAGAGACTTTCGACCTCAGTATTGGAAGTGTGCACTCCATTCTAACCAACGAATTGATGATGACAAAGGTAATTATGAACAAAAAACGGTTATCGTTAAGTATTTTAGATGATTTGTTTACATTAAAATCTCAGTTTTTAACCAAACGATTTTTACATAGCTTCTGTACGAAATCGAAGTTTGAAGCCCGGCTGTTTTTACTATTGTCCGTGTAGGACATAAGAAATGTATGATATTCATTATAATGGTGATAAAAACATGTTAATAGTAACTTCTCGCTTATCAAGAAAAGGAGAAATTTGAAAATTATTTAAAATATCTTTGAATGATACGATAAGCGTTATTTTTACAGCATTAATTTGTCCGGTCGTATATGGACGGACCTAACATCAGAAGTCGTGATTGATAAAGGAGAGAAGAGTGGTTATATACAGCGATTTTATATCCTGTATCTTAGCGATCACTGTGGTCAGTTTTATTGATAATGATCCTTCAGTTTTTTCTAGGCCAAGTGTTAAGGTGACAAAAATAGAGCCAACGCTCGATAAGCACAAATCGGTAATCAACCCTATATTTTTCTGTTTTCAGGTCCACGCACGATGGGTTCCCCGCCTTCTAAAAGATGAGGAAAAGCATAGGAGAGTCAATGGGTCCCATGCGTTTCTGCGGAGAGTCGACAGAGAAGGAGAACATTTCTTATCGCGTATTATTACGATGGACGAAACGTGGCTATGGCTTCACGATCCTGAAACGAAAAGCCAGTCAGCAGTATGGAAGAACGCTGGATCACCCCCTCCAAAGAAAGCCCGGGTGTGCAAGAGCAGTGGTAAATATATGTTTATTATGTTTGCCGATATGGAAGGAATGATTCCGAGAGGCGCGACTGTCAACGCCGACTACTTTTGTACGGTTCTTCGACGAGACCTTGTGCACGCCCTTAATAAAAAACGACCCGGTGTTCCCATGGAACACTTTTTATTACACATGGACAACGCCTCATCCCATACTGCAGGAGCAACAGAGCTTGAACTTGCTATACTTGGTTTACAGAACGTTTCCCATCCTCCATACTCGCCTGATTTAGCACCTTTTGATTTCGCATTTTTTCCAACGATAAAGTAAAAGCTAAAGGGCCAGAAGTTCGAATCCTTGAAGGAATTAAGAATTGCAACAAACCTTATTACACGGGAGTACAAGTCGGAGTGGTACAGGGAGGTGTACGGACAGTGGGTACGCCGTCACAGACTTTGCATACAAAATGGAGGCGAGTACTTCGAAAAGGAATAGGTTTCACGACAAGGTGACTTTCCGGCGACGTGGATGACGTCGTCTACTGAAACGTTTCGTGTGCCGGTACCCATCACCCATTGGTGTTTGAATGCGTGTAAAATCAATATGTATTATTCGATTGTTTCAAATGTAAGCACGCAAGTACAAATTAAATTTCTCTTTAAGATGACTGGCGTTTTATCGCGTTTCATTATACAGTCAATGATTTATTGGACCAGTCCGGATAATTTTTGAACAACCCTCGTAACTGCCTATAAACATATAGGCAGTTACAACTGTTTCATGCTGAGCCATCAAACTGATGTCGGTTCCGAAAACAAAAAAATAATGGCTTTCATTTATTTGTTAGGAACTGATTAATCGATTATTATATTCGTAGATGATTATCAAAATCGGAAGCCCAAACCAACTAATTTTTGATTAACCTGCCCATCACTGCAAAATACCCCACACAACATGTGCTAAATTCCTTATAAATCTGTATGGATTGTGCCAAAACATTCTGACAGAGTCCAGATGGAAGATTTACTTTTTGTTTATCAGGAACTTTGCAAATAATAATGGCAGGCAACCTTTGTTTATTGTTGAATTATGTCTGAAATATTAATATTAGCTGATAGGGATAAGCTTAAGTCTAATTTATACCAGTAGCCTTCGGGTTCAAGTTTTATTACCATGGGTATAAAAGTGGCATATTTATCTGCCTTAAAGTGTTCTGTCAGGTCACTTGTTCAGATTTTCATTAGGTTTAACTGTACTTTAAACAATACTTTCAATTATATTTCTGATAGATGCACCTATTCATTGTATCCTATTATTTCTCAAATAATATGTACAAAATCTACAATATTTAATAGGGCAACTGTCAGTTGCCAGTGTCACTAACTAAGGCAACATTATGTACAGACAAATGGGGAAATGAAAATAAAGCTTGTTAGAGCGAAAACTAAGTTCACAAACTCAGGATTGATTGTTCATGTAATTGAGAGTTTGAGCAAGGTTTGATGTCATGTGACCTTAACTTGATCAATATGTTTGACAAAGATGCAGAATCGACAAATTTATTAATCTTCAATGCTACCTATATAAAATCTTCAATATTACCTATGCAAGATCTACTATATTGCCTGTACAAGATGTTCAATATTGCCTATATAAGATCTTTAATATTACCTATACATGATGTTAAAAATTGACTATACAAGACTTTCAATATTGCCTATACATGATATTAAATATTGCCAATACAAGATCTTCAATATTGCCTATACAAGCTATATAGATTTGACTATACAATACCTTCAATATTGCCTATACAAGATTTTCAATATAGCCCTTACAAGATCTTCAATATTGCCTATACAAGATTTTCAATATTGCCTATATAAGATCTTTGATATTGCTAATACAAGATCTTCCATATTGCCTATACAAGATCTTCCATACTGACAATACAAGATCTTCAATTTGACTTTTAAGATCTTCAATATTGCCTTTCCATGATCTTTTTAGCTCCACTGGCTGAAAGCCACTGGGGCTATTGTCATGGCCTTGTGTCCGTCGTGCGTCCGTCCGTCCGTGCGTGCGTGCGTGCGTCCGTCCGGTCGTAAACTTTTCTTTAAAAATCTTCTCCTCAGAAAGTACTGGATGGATTTCAACCAAACTTCACAGGAATGATCCTTGGGTGACCCTCTTTCAAAGTTGTTCAAGAGATTTTGATCCAATGAAAAACATGGATTTAAGGGGCGTGGCTAATTTCCAAATATGGTAATAAGTGAGTTTTCTCAGATTCTAATCAATGGATACCAATTAAATTTTACATTATTGATCCTTGGGTGACCCTTTTATCAGTCTACAAAAAATCATTGTGATCGGATGGAAAATATGCATTTAATGGGCGGAGGTCATTTCTCTATATGTTATATAGTGGAAACTTTGAAATTCATTTTCTCAGAGTGTAATCGATGGATATCAACCAAATTTCATTTGAATGATCCTTGAGTGACCCTTTATCAGTCTACAAAAAATCATTTTGATCTTATGGAAAATATGCATTTTATTGGCGGAGGTCATTTCTCTATATGTTATATAGTGGAACTTTTGAAAATCATTTTCTCAGAATGGAATGGATGGATATCAACCAAATTTCACTGGAATGATCCTTGTGTGACCCTTTTATCAGTCTACAAAAAATCATTGTGATCGGATGGAAAATATGCATTTTATGGGCGGAGGTCATTTCTCTATATGTTATATAGTGGAAAATTTGAAAATCATTTTCTCAGAATCTGATTTTTGGATATCAACCAAATTTCACTGGAATGATCCTTGAGTGACCCTTTTTCAGTGTACCAAAAATTATTTTGATTGGATGAAAAATAAGCATTTTATGGGTGGAGGTCATTTCTCTATATGTTATATAGTGGAAACTATGAAAATCATTTTCTCAGAATGTAACTTATGGATATCAATAAAAAATTTTTGGTATGATCTTTGGGTGACCCATTATCATGCAGCCAAAACTCATTTTGATTTGATGAAAAATTTGTCTTTTAGGAGCAGAGGTCATTTCTCTATATGTTATATAGTTCAAACTTTGAAAATCATTTTCAACATCAGTAGAACCCCAAATAATCAAGTCAAAACATTTATTTGCTTTTACAAGAATTTCAAGCCTGTGGAGCGACTCAAGCCATTCATGGCTTTCTAGTTTATTTTCCCTTTCAATACCTTCAAACATTGCCTTTACAAGATCTTCAATATTGCATGTAAAATATCTTCAATATTTCCCTTACAAGATCTTCAATATTGCCTTTACAAGATCATCAATACTCCCCATACAAGATCTTCAATATTGCCTCTACAAGATCTTCAATATTGCCCTTACAAGATCTTCAATATTTTCTCTTAAAATATCTTCAATATTACCTATACAAGACCAATAATACAACATGTATTGTCTTACTGAGTGATTGACAATATTATTGATCTTGTATGGGCAATATTGAAGATTGATTCAATACTATATTCAACTTAAATGTGCTTATTTTCTGTCACACTTCAACCATCAGTTGATTGTGGTTATGATAATACATGTTAATGTTAAGGGCGTATTTGACAAACTGAAGTGTAATCATGCACAATTTTATAAATAAACATTATCAGTCATGCTCATCAATACTGTCACATTATGTTAAACATTTTTTTATCTTTAGAATTTTATTGATTAAGATTCTTAAATGTTTTTGAAAAAAAGGTGTTTGAATGGATTCTCCTTTACTCACACTTACTGTTAGCCTCTCAGGATTATATTATCATTTTATGCCCCTTCATCAATAGATTTGGGACTAATTATTTTTCTGTATCTAGCTGTTCATCCGTCTGTCTGTCTGCAAAAACTTAACCTGCAAAATAAACATTTTGTCTAACTTTCTCAATATTCAAGTTACAATACTCCTATTTGGCTTGAAATGCAACATCATTGAAGGTCAAGGTCAAGGCCATTTCACTAGGTCAAGGACAATTATCTAGTAGTCTAGAGGGAGAGCTTTGGCCTCTTGTCCCAGAGGTCCTGAGATCAATTCCCAGGAGTGTCTATCAATCTTTGTTCTTTCATTGGAGAACTCATTTGACACGAGAACTGGTAGATTATCCAGGAAGCAGAAAAGAGAGGGATTAATTTAAGTTGTAAGACCTTATTTCCCAATCAATGTGAAATAAATAGGTTTAAACCAATTATCTAGTACAAACTTCTGAAAAATTGTCTATATTGGGGGTCTAGGTATTCCACAAATGTAACCTGCAAATAAATATTCAACTATGCTGGGATTCAAACCTGGCACTCTGTCCTAAGCGAATGCTCTACCTCATCGCAATAAAAGTTAGTTTGTACAGCAAGGTAGCACATAAAAACCCTTATACTCAATCTGGCTTCACAAATACATCTTTATTATTTGAGCCTGTGCATGAGATTTCCAACGATTTCAAAAATTTTCAAAGCAAAGACTCTGACCAGCTTGTGCTTAAAAATACTTGTCTCCATGAAAGCTTCATACAAACAAATTGCTATAAAAAACTTACAGCTTAACCCGTGTCATGCTGAATGAATTTTGGCTCAAATTTTTCATTAAAATCGAAGGGCAGAAAGCACTGAAAGTACCAAATGTAGGTCAATTTGAATTTTGAAAAACTAATCTTTTGACCATTCTGGTTTGAAAGTGAGAAACAGGTGGTGTAGACTAACATCAGACTGCACATATGTGCAGGCTGATGTTTGTCTATAGCTCCTACCAAATCAGGAATATTCCAGGTTCAGCATGACAAGGGTTAAAACACCAATTAAAGAAAAGGTTTGATTTCTTATTAAAGATATACTTGAGATTACGACAAATGATTTAAATTTCATCTGTGGTTACAATGAAATGACAGGTATTTTGATTCATCATTTTGATAGCTTGAGTAAATATCCTGGAGCGTTTTATTTCTAGGAAGTAAATATCGATGGCTCTGTGCAAAGTAATTTAAACTGCCTATATGTTTATAGGCAGTTACAACTGTTTCATGCTGATTAACAGAATTATTAATATTTGAGAATACACAAGGAAATCATAGCAAATTTAGATAAAGTGATTTGAAATATTAAAAAGAAATTCCAAAATACATGTATATTGAATGAAGAGGTACAAATCTTTTCTTTATTACAATGAATTTAAATTTCTTCGGATAAATGTCATGCCCTCACAAGTTTGTTACATTTAATGCATTACTAAACAACATAGTTTTAGACTTTTCCAAATTGAAAAAATAGCCAGCAATGAATAATAGGTTATGAAATTTTGAGGTTTATGTCCTTTTTGGTAGCATACATTTTGAGAAATAAAAATAGCTTTATAAAACAACAAATTGTTTATTCTTTACAAGGTTTTAAAGGTTCCCATGACATAAACCTTTATTGACTCAAATGGGAATGGATAACATGTACTAATTGTTGTCTTTTTTCAAAACCACTTAAAGTAATTAATTATTTACCTTGTGCATGAATTTTCCAACAATTTGTCGTGTAGGAAATGTTTAAAGAATGCTCAACAGATAGCTATAGAACTATAGTACAGTCAAACTTGCTTGAGCAACTATGTCTATAAAGCGTACATTTTCATTAAGCCACCATGTTCAAAATTCCCTTCTTTGAATCAAAATATTTCAAAAAGTAGATATTATTGGTCTGAAAATTTATGTTACATGAATCCTGTGTTGTTAAAACCCATTAGAATCATCTCAGTGAGACGATTCTATTTGGTTTAACAACATAGGATTATTGAGAAATCCGCAGTTACAAAAATAGTCAATCAAAATTCTTTTTGTTATTTATGATTAGACATACCGTGTACCAAGCGACCATTCTCTTTAACAACCCCTTTTTGTCGGTCCCATAAGTGGTTGCTTAATGCAAGTTTTACTGTAGTTGTATACAATGGGCAAGTATTTTCAATGCGATTGTCCAGGCTGCTCAATGTCCATTCTTCACCCACACATGAAATTGTTGGAAATGTGACGCACACATGCTCAATCTTACATTTGCTTTTTCTCTTTTTTTCTTTTCAGGCATTTGTGACTGAGTTAATACAGAAAGCCAAGACTCTTTGAGACCTCTACCATTACCAGATTTGTTCATCTCTGTCCTCAGCAGGCATCTGATTGGCCATTGATTATCATACTCATTTGCATATTTGGTCACATGAGACTCATGTGTTGATCATGTGATGCTGTCATTCAGGGAATTTTAATTCATTGTGACATAGACACAGAACATACAGTTTGTTTTTTCTTCTTGTGCATTTCTTCAGTCATTTATAAAAAATCCAATTGATATAATGAGAAAAATATGGTATATAATTGTGTAGTGATTTGGCTACCAAGGCATTTGATTTAATTAACCCTTGTCATGCTGATGATAAATATTTAGCATTGCAAAATTGCATCAAAATCAAAGTACTGAAAAAACTGGATGCACTATTAGTCTATCAGTTAACCTTTTCTTGTTGTCCACAGCATAATCTGATGGTATAGGGTAAGATAAGACTGCACATATGTGAATGCTGATCTTTGTATATACCTCCTGCCAAAGCAGGAATATTCCAAGTTCAGCATGACAAATTTAGACAAGTCCAAGTTCAAAGATATTGCAGACCCTTATTCAATCTTTTGATTGCATTTGAAATTTCTTGATTTTGCAAGGTAGAAAACATTTTGTAAAATAATGAAAGTGCTGTCAACCAGTTTGTTTTGGCTTTTGGGTCCTAAAAAAACAGATTTTTGTGAATCAGTTTAAAGGTCTAAATGATGTCCTGAAGTGCATTTGTTAGAGCAGGATGAAAAATCCCGCTAAATAGATTTTAAGATTTCATAATGAACGATTTTCAATTATTTGGGTGAAAATATTTGATGTTGTCTTGACTTCTCATTTTAAGCCAATGCAAAACCATATTTGTTTCCTCATTGAGATATCTTAAGATTTTTATTAAGCCACTTAAAAATCTCGCTCTACCAAACACTTCATCTTAAAAATCTTGATTTTAGAATCTCCCTCGAAAGAAAACACCTCTGGTAGCCAAAAAACTGTATAAAATGTGTGTGATATTGGGTAAATCATTGTTATAGAAAAATAGATTCATCTGTACAACCTTCTTAAGCATACTTAAGGTAGTGGAAGTGTAATAATTCCGCAACATTTCGAAACTCATGATCTTTCACAATGTTAACAGAGGTTTCCTAATGAAAATCATTAGGAAACCTCGGTTTACACTGTTAAAGCTCATGACTGTTGAAACATTGTGGATCTATTACGTGTTCGCTACCTTAATGCCGAGATTGTTTTTTTATAGGTCAAGTATGTTAGAGAAAATGGAGATATTGCTATTACCTTTCATATTCATGCTTGGCTGTAATGTTGTTGCCACCATACAAAGAAAATAAGGTATTTTGTGATATCTCTGGTGTTATTTGGAACCTTTACTTATAAAGGGGAATAATTCTAAATGCATTTACTATTAAGGGAAATAATTCTAAACACATTTTGTATGAATTATATCCCTTCTTTGACTCCCTTTTTTTCATCCACTATCCAGTTTTGTACAGCCGAGCATTGGCATTTGCATGTGGTGCTCTTGTTTATGTGAGGAGTCATCTGATTTCTTTTAACTCATGATAGTATTGTATCGATGGCTCAGCATGAAACATTTGTAACTGCCTATAGGCAGTTACAACTGTTTAATGCTGAGCCATACATATATATATATAAAACTGTATGACCATTGCCATAGAGTAATGTATTGGCTGTAATGTTTGGACAGTCAGTTCTAACCAAATACTGTAGATCCAGATTGGCAAAAAGTATGGCATCAGTTTCTTGGTCAAGGTTTTCTCAAGTGTGGAAAACATTTCAACATTAAAGACCATCTAATCTTACATTTTAAATGAAGACTTTGTGTGTTTATTAGATGAAATTTTATGTTATACAGATGTGATCTGATGGATATTTGGCATATCTGTAGTGTGTGCATGTTAAAGAAAGGGAGAAGTGATTTAACCTGTTTCATGCTTTTCAAAATTTTAAACTGGTCCAAATTGAAGAGGTTGCAACAAAAACTCTGATTGATTGAAAATAAAATCTGGTCTATAACTAACAAATGGTAAACTTTTATACAACACCCAGGGGCAGAAGTATAAAATCAGATGGATCATAAAATCCAGGGTCAGTAAGGGAAAGGGTTAAACATTTTGATAGCATGAATTGTAAAAATTGCAAAAATCTGTTGGTATAAAGTATTGATAAATAGAAATTTAATATGATATACACAGCATAGTCTACTTTTAATCAATATTTTTTCTGTAAAATTTCTTGCGTTTTGATTGGCAAGTGCAAGACTGCAAAAAAAAGGCTTTGAAAAATGTGTTATGCTAGGTAAAGATCTAGGCAAAGGAATCTTTTATTGTACAGTCACTTTACACTTTTTCGTCATAATAAGAATTGTTGCTTTATCTAGTCACAAACAACTGTACAACAAAATTGTGACATATGGAAGTAGTAGAAAATAAGTTAATAGATTTGCTGAATGAAATATGAATTCTGCAAAATAAGTTTGTAATTCTGCAGTGAATTGGAGCTTACTGCCTTCCCCTGAAATTTATGAAATATGAGCCTGTGCGTAACATTTCCAACAATTTGAAACGTTCGTGAGGTGTAAACACTGAGTAGCCTAGACAACCACAAATTGTAAATATAAAGTTACCAAATGGTCTGCAGATACATTGAGACCAGTCCTTATCTATGTACTAAATGCACAGTGAAGACTCTGGTCAGACTGTGCAGATGCACAGGCTGGTCAGAGTCAGCTTTGCGCATATTTGAAATCTTGCGCACAGGCTTAAATATTAATGGTGTTCAGCTGTTTATCATGTACAAACATTTAATTAGTTCAGGTACTTTTACCATTTGCATTTTATATTTACTTCATATTCATCTTATAACATGTATACAAGTTTTTAGATTTTAATTATCATTTTAAATTTTAAACTATTTTAATCTGTCTCAGAGTAAAGGAAATCCAATTATGAACGACATACATGTATAATAAAATAGAGTGTCTCAGAATGTTCTAATTTGGTTATCTGCTAATGTAGCTGACCATGAATCTTTTATGTTAAAAAACGTTGTGGAAAAGGAGACAAATATTTTGGTAAGAAATATTTTTCTATTTCTACAATGTTTTCAGTTATACTCATGAAATCGTAGTAACTTGAATTTAACAACCTAAAATTGTCAATAAAATTTTAAAGTGAAAAATTTTAGTGTGTTTGAATGTTCAAATTATTGAGTGTGTTGAATGAATTAGGGGAAATTTTACATTTTGATATTTATATAAGTTTCCTTGTAAATAGTTGTAAAAATAAGCCTGTAAATAGTTTATTGAAACTTTACCACTTTTGGTAATGAAATAAAATAAGTGTATTCAAGCAATAAGAAAAATATAGTAATAATTTTAGAGGTGTGGTTTTGTGATTTTAGACAGTTAACCCTTTTTACACTGTTCAGGGCTTGTTCCTGCTTAACACAAAGATTTTGTAGACGGTATACAAGAAGATAAGTCTGCACAGATCTGTGCAGACTGATCTTCTTTTTTACTGCCTGCTTTCTATTGAATTATTGTAGGAAAAACTTGAGTCAGACTTGTTTATATGTTGGAGAAATTGACAATTTCTTGGAAACTATTTATTGTTTCTAGAACATAAGAGTTAAAATTATGTATGTTTAGAAGCTCTAAGATAAAGTCACAGGTTTAAAACTATCATTAGGGGGTCTTGGATATATATGGACTGTGTTCAGGGTCAAAATTTGTTGGCAAAGGTTTAAAAATAATGCCCAGCTTTGCATATTTATCTACTTGCAAAGCAGGGTACCATTTTATTTACATGTTTATCTTGAATGCTGAGCTGAAAACAGGATTTGTTCTGTGAAATATTCTTCTACATTCACAATGAAACCTGATCAGGACCCAAGGTTAGAAAACTTTTCTCAGGCTCAATTCAAACTTTTCTCAAATTTTAATTTTAGATTAAAGCCATAATTCTGTTTTATTACTCAACTTAATGTATTAACATAAAAGATGATATTAATAAGTTGTTATAAATAACTTATTAATATTATCTTTTATTTTCTTTACATTTATTTTAAGTTAAAATTTGAGAAAATTGAGCCTGAGCCTGAGAAAAGTCTTATAACCTCGGGCCTTGATTTAAAACTTGTGTGGTGTATAACCTGATATGAGGTGTATATTATGTCCCAGCATTGATAGATCAGGGGCATATTGTTTGACTGGTGTCTGTATGTCTCTCTGCCTGCCTATCAGCTGCAAAAACTTAACAAGCAAATTAAACATTTTCCATGTACTCAAACACTTTTTGACTTATGATGATAATATTTGGTTTGAAGGTTCCCCCGCTCCCCTCAATACACACCATTAAGTGTCAAGGTCATCCAACAAGGTCAAGGTCAGTAATAAATGTGAGACTTCTAAAAAAAATCCGTTTCAGGGCATTAGTGTTCCAAAAATTGATCTTGTACTTCCTATCTGTTGCAGGATACATGTACATGTAATTCTATTTCCAACTCCATTCCATGATACACATTATTCTATTTCTGGCACCACATTTAAAAGCGATGATGGAAATAAAATAACATGTATCATGCAGCAAAAAAAACCTGACCAAAACAGAAGGTTCAATAGGTTATACACTGACATGAAATTGTATTATGACATTATAAAGCATTTAGTTTTTATGTTGTACTAGCTAGAACCATGCAACAATATTGAAGAGAGAGAGAGTGATTGAAATAGTCATTTAAATTCAGGATATTGAATTGTCAAACTTGTTTTACCACTTACCAGCCCTGCGTTCAGAATGACACAACAGTGCAAACTGTTTTCAAAGTTTTACCCTGCTTTGCATGTGTACTTATATGCAAAGGGGGATATAATTTTCAAACAGTTTGCACTGTGTTTTTTTTTTCATCCTGAATGCTGAGTAGATTATCATTTTTTGCCATATTTCTGTGAGAAAATGTTGAGCTAGACTGGTTAAAATGTCCAAGAAAAATGCAATTTGTCTGATTCAAAATTTAAATTCAGCAGGTTAAGGGTTAAAACATATTTCCACAAGATAGGTTGTAAATGCTTATTGTTAATGATTGCTTAACAAGATACTTTGCATATGATTCATTTTGACTGATTTGAGCCTAAACAAAAAATGTGGGAAGTGATATTTAGTTAAAACACTATAAATGTAAAGACCTTAACTATGCAACTCGTCTTCCTTGTCAGATTTCTGTAACCTGGTTTGAGTTCTAATACTTCTTATTCTTTTGCACTCTTTATATGGTCACTTGACCTTTTATGAAGAAACAATACAATCTATGGCAGTGGCTTATGACTTTTTTCAACCATAAAGGAAAAATAATATTTCTGACTATTACAGAATTTGAACTTACTTGGAAACTGTAATGTCACATGCTATGTCCAGTATCCTGAGTTAAAAAGCGAATAAGGCTCATTTTTTATACCCCAAAAACTATGTATGGGGGGTATATAGGAGTCAGCTGGTCGGTTGGTCTATCTGTGGTCAGTCTATAAGTCCGTCCATCCGTCTGAAGATCTTTTTTAGTCCACCCAATTTTCAGCATCTAATTGGCGGATTTCATTCAAACTTTACAGATGTGACCAGTATCAAGCAGAGATGTGCATGTGAATTTTGGTTGCTGTCCATTAAATTTTTAACAGAGTTATGGCCCTTTGATGGAAAATGGCTTTTCATTATTGGCATGCACTTATAGGGTGGTATTAGTCCGCTTTGCGACAGTCTAGTTTGCTCAGTAGTGCAGTGGTTAATGATATGTTGATCATTGCAGAGTTGGGTGATGTGCTGCATCCATGCAAATTCAAATTCTGTCTGAATCAAATTTCATAGTTTCATATATGGAGGGTTTGGTGCAAGACTGGAGTAAGTGTATATACAATGTATATACACTTACTACAGTCTTGCACCGAACCAACTATATATATCCATAGAATTTGTTTATGAGTAGACCAATGATGTGGTCTGCAATATGTTATAGATGGTAACTTTTCTGTGAACAATTAGAAAGATTAAAGATAAAAAAAAATTTAGAAACCCAAAATAATGTTTAGTCGGTTTTCTTTTTAGCTCACCTGAGCACAACATGCTCAATGTGAGCTTTTGTGATCATCTTTTGTCAGTTGTGTGTCAGAAGCTGTCAACAATTCTTTAAACATCTCCTTAGTAACAAGTGGGTAGATTTCATAACTTTTCCTTGGTGACCCTTCTTGAAATTAGATTCCTGAAATTCTGATCTGCCCATAAATATTGGTGTGACAGGGTGGGGTCTTTTCTCACTACAAAATCTGTGAACAACATCTGTCATCACTTCCTAAACCAAAATACTATTTTAAATGAAACTTTGCGAGAATGCATACTTGGTAGCCATTTCAACAGCTAGGCAAGGTTGAATGAAACTTTACTAGAATGTGACTTGGGGAGTAGTTTAGAACCATTCTGGCCCTCTTGCTATTCCATTTACATTGCTGAACAGTGAGTTTATTTGTCTCATTTCACTGATTGGACTGTCAAAATATTTGAGCGTGAGCATGACATTGCTAACAATTTCATGTATGCCTAATGGACAGGCATTGGGCAGCCTTGACAGTGCATTAAAAAATTCTAGAATTGTTTAGATTGTAGGTCATTAGCTATCTCTAGAGCCCACATGAAAGACTCTGATCAGACTGTGTGGATACACAGGCTGATCTGAGTCTTAATGTTTCTCTAATGCGAATTGGTGGGAAATGTCACACTCAGGCTCATTTGTCCTAACATAACATAGAATAAGCCTTATTCATCCAGTAGTTTTTACATCATTAAACATGGTGATAATCATAATACCAGTAAGATATTCTACATTTCAGTTTGGTCAATGGGGAAATTTTAAAATTGTAATAATTAACAAATTTTCAATTAATACTTAATTCAGGTACCATTCTAGATATCCAAGTACACTTTGACAAAGACCTGAAGGGTCCGGATCCCTAATGTTTTTAGCTCCACTTAGCTCCACTGGCTGAAAGCCACTGGGGCTATTGTCATGGCGTTGTGTCCGTCATGCGTCCGTCCGTGCGTGCATCCGTCCGGTCGTAAACTTTTCTTTAAAGATCTTCCCCTCAGAAACTACTGGATGGATTTCAACCAAACTTCACAGGAATGATCCTTGGGTGACCCTCTCTCAAAGTTGTTCAAGAGATTTTTATCCAATGAAAAACATGGATTTTAGGGGCGTGGCTAATTTCCAAATATGGTAAAAAGTGAGTTTTCTCAGATTCTAATCAATGGATACCAATTAAATTTTACATGAATGATCCTTGGGTGACCCTTTATCAATCTACAAAAAATCATTGTGATCAGATGGAAAATATGCATTTTATGGGCGTAGGTCATTTCTCTATAATATTATGTTATATAGCGGAAACTTTGAAAATCATTTTCTCGGAGTGTAATCGATGGATATCAACCAAATTTCATTGGAATGATCCTTGAGTGACCCTTTTTCAGTCTACAAAAAATCATTGTGATCGGATGGAAAATATGCATTTTATGGGCGGAGGTCATTTCTCTATATGTTATATAGTGGAAACTTTGAAAATCATTTTCTCAGAATGGAATGGATGGATATCAACCAAATTTCACTGGAATGATCCTTGAGTGACCCTTTATCAGTCTACAAAAAATCATTGTGATTGGATGGAAAATATGCATTTTATGGGCAGAGGTCATTTCTCTAAATAATATATAGTGGAAAATTTGAAAATTATTTTCTCAGAATCTGATTTTTGGATATCAACCAAATTTCACTGGAATGATCCTTGAGTAAACTTTTTTCAGTGTACCAAAAATTATTTTGATTGGATGAAAAATAAGCATTTTATGGGTTGAGGTCATTTCTCTATATGTTATATAGTGGAAACTATGAACATCATTTCTCAGAATGTAACTAATGGATATCAATAAAAAAATTTTGGTATGATCTTTGGGTGACCCATTATCATGCAGCCAAAAATCATTTTGATTTGATGAAAAATATGTCTTTTAGGAGCGGAGGTCATTTCTCTATATGTTATATAGTTCAAACTTTGAAAATCATTTTCAACATCAGTAGAACCCCAAATCATCTAAAAATCAAGTCAAAACATTTATTTGCTTTTACAAGAATTTCAAGCCTGTGGAGCGACTCAAGCCATTCATGGCTTTCTAGTTTGTTTTTTTTCTTATTTTTTTTTGGGGGGGGGGGGGGCAAAAATACAGGTTATTAAAATATTATGGGAATTATGAAAGAAAAGTTTATTTTTTTCAATAGGCGACAAAAATGGTTGTTAAAATTTGGTCAAGTGAGGATAAAAAAAATAGGTCACTGAATCAAATCTTAAAAAACCTTGTATGCACCGTGGAGGTCTTTTTTTTTAGCTCACCTGAGCACATCGTGCTCAAGGTGAGCTTTTGTGATCATTGAATGTCCGTTGTGTGCCGTGTGTCGTTCATCGTCCAGCGTCAACAATTTAAGTGTTTACACTTAGAGGCCACAATGATCATCCAATCTTCATGAAACTTGGTCAGAATGTTGGCCAGGTCACAAGGATGAACCCTATTGAAAATGGGAAGGATCTGTGCCATATTATAGGAAAAGGGGCCTAATTGACAATTTTCTTGTTTACACTCTAGAGGCCACAAATATGGCCCAATCTTCATGAAACTTGGTCAGAATGTTGGCCAGGTCACAAGGATGAACCCTTTTAAAAATGGGAGGGAGCCATGTCATATGGGAAAAGGGGGCCTTAAGGATAATTTTCTTTCTTAAGCTCTAGAGGCCACAAATATGGCCCAATCTTCATGAAACTTGGTTAAAATGTTGGCCAGGTCACAAGGATGAACCCTAATGAAAATGGGAAGGATCCATGCCATATCATGGGAAAAGGGGGCCTTAAGGATAATTTTCTTTCTTAAGCTCTAGAGGCCACAAATATGGCCCAATCTTCATGAAACTTGGTCAGAATGTTGGCTAGGTCACAAGGATGAACCCTGTTGAAAATGGGAAGGATCCATGCCATATCATGGGAAAAGGGGCCTTAAGGATAATTTTCTTTCTAAAGCTCTAGAGGCCACAAATATGGCCCAACCTCCTGAAACTTTGTCAGAATGTTGGTCAGGTCACACGGATGAACCCTTTTGAAAAAGGGAAGGATCCATGATATATCATGGGAAAAGGGACCTATATGACCTAAATGTCACACTCAGGCTCATTTGTCCTAACATAACATAGAATAAGCCTTATTCATCCAGTAGTGTTTACATCATTAAACATGGTGATAATCATAAGTAAGATATTCTACATTTCAGTTTGGTCAATGGGGAAATTTTAAAATTGTGATAATTAACAAATTTTCAATTAACACTTAATTCAGGTACCATTCTAGATATCCAAGTACACGTTGACAAAGACCTGAAGGGTCTGGATCCCTAATGTTTTTGTTTTGTTAGCTCACCTGAGCGCGAAGTGCTCAAGGTGAGCTATTGTGATCGTAGAATGTCCGTTGTCCGTCGTCAGTCGTCCGTCGTCCACAATTTCTTTAAACATCTTCTCCTCCTAAACCAGTGAGCCAATCTTGATGAAACTTGGCAGGGATGTTCCTTGGGTCAGGCTCTACCAAAGTTGTTCAAATAAATGAAATCCACCCTTAACTTTCCCTTTACTCTTAACAAAAAGGGTGAAAATCTGAAAATCTTTCAAAATCTTCTTCTCTGAAACCAGAAGGCAGACAGCTTTCATATTTGGTATGTAGCATCATCTAGTGGACCTCTACCAAGTTTGTTCATATCAAGACCCTTGGGTCATATTTGGGCTTTGCCCGGGCCCAACCCTTTTTACATAGAATCAAAGAGCGAAAATCTTTCAAAACCTTCTTCTCTGAAACCAGAAGGCAGACAGCTTTCATATTTGGTATGTAGCATCACCTAGTGGCTCTCTACCAAGTTTGTTCATATCAAGACCATTGGGTCATATTTGGGCTTTGCACAGGTGCATCCCTTTATCTCTTATGAGCACGAAGGGTAAAAATATGAAAATCTTCAAAAATCTTCTCCTATGAAACTAGAAGGCAGACAACTTTCATATTTGGTATGTAGCATCATCTAGTAGACCTCTACTAAGTTTGTTCATATCAAGATCCAAGGATCATATTTGGGCTCCACCCGGGCGCAACCCTTTTGACATAGAATCAAAGAGCGAAAGTGCTCAAGGTGAGCTTTTGGGGTTACTTGATGTCAGTCGTCCGTCGTGCGTCTTCCGTCGTCAACATTTACCTTGTGGACACTCTAGAGGCCATATTTTTAGCCCAATCAACCTGAAAATTGGTCAGAATGATTATCTTGATGAAATGTCGGACAAGTTCGAAATTGGGTCAAGTGGGGTCAAAAACTAGGTCATGGGGTCACCTTGTGGACACTCTAGAGGCCATATTTTTAGCCCAATCAACCTGAAAATTGGTCAGAATGATTATCTTGATGAAATGTGGGACAAGTCTGAAATTGGGTCAAGTTGGGTCAAAAACTAGGGCACAGGGTCAAATCTTAGTAAAACCTTGAGGACACTCTAGAGGCCATATTTCTGGCCCAATCAACCTGAAAATTGGTCAGAATGATTATCTTGATGAAATCTTGGACAAGTTTGAAATTGAGTAAATTTGGGTCAAAAACTAGGGCACAGGGTCAAATCTTGGAAAAACCTTGTGGACACTCTAGAGGCCATATTTTTAGCCCAATCAACCTGAAAATTGGTCAGAAGAATTATCTTGATGAAATCTCGGACATGTTCTAAATTGGGTCAAGTTGGGTCAAATACTAGGGCACAGGGTCAAATCTTAGAAAATCCTTGTGGACACTCTAGAGGCCATATTTTTAGCCCAATCAACCTGAAATTTAGTCAGAATGATTATCTTGATGAAATGTCGGACAAGTTTGAAATTGAGTAAATTTGGGTCAAAAACTAGGTCACGGGGTCAAATCTTAGAAAGACCTTGTGGACACTCTAGAGGCCATAATTTTAGCCCAATCAACCTTAAAATTGGTCAGAATGATTATCTTGATGAAATCTCAAACAAGTTTGAAATTAGGTCAAGTGGGGTCAAAAACTAGGACACGGGGTCAAATCTTAGAAAAACCTTGAGGACACTCTAGAGGCCATATTTTTAGCCCAATCAACCTGAAAATTTGTCAGAATGATAATCTTGATAAAATCTCGGACAAGTCTGAAATTGAGTCAAGTTGGGTCAAAAACTAGGGCACAGGGTCAAATCTTAGAAAAACCTTGTGGACACTCTAGAGGCCATATTTTTAGCCCAATCAACCTGAAAATTGGTCAGAATGATTATCTTTATGAAATCTCGGATAAGTTCGAAAATGGGTCAAGTGGGGTCAAAAACTAGGTCACGGGGTCAAATCTTAGAAAAACATTTTTAGATTGTTCATTCAGGAGAACGATTAAGGGCCTCTACGGCCCTCTTGTTTTTTTTTTGTTCTTTTTTTCGGGGGGCAAAAATACGGGTTATTATAATGATTATGGGAATTATGAAAGAAAAGTTTATTTTTAGCAAGGGAGCTATTGTAATCCATCGTTGTCCTGCTTACGTCTGTCCGTCACGGCGTCAACTTTTTCTTTAAACGACATCTCCTCCTAAACTTATGGGTCAAAATCAACCAAACTTGGTAGAAATATTCCTTGGGTGGTCCCTTATGAAAATTGCTCAAATGGAAAGGATCCGTGCCATATCACGGAAAAGGGGCCTTAATGACAAATTTCTTGTTTACACTCTAGAAGCCAGAAATATGGTTCAATCTTCATGAAACTTGGTCAGAATGTTTGTTAGGTCATGAGGATGAAGTCTATTGAAAATGGAAAGGATCTTTGCCATATCATGGAAAAAGGGGCCCCAATGACAATTTTGTCAACAATTTCTTTAAATGACATCTCCTCCTAAACTTACGAGTAAAAATCAACCAAACTTGGAACAATATTCCTTGGGTGGTCCCTTATGAAAATTGCTCAAATGGAAAGGATCTGTGCCATATCACGGTAAAAGGGGCCTTAATGACAAATTTCTTGTTCACACTCTAGAAGCCACAAATGTGGTCCAATCTTCATGAAACTTGGTCTGAATGTTTGTAAGGTCATGAGGATGAAGTCTATTGAAAATGGGAAGGATCGGTGCCATATCACGGAAAAAGGGGCCTTAATGACAATTTTGTCAACAATTTCACTAAACGACATCTCCTCCTAAACTTATGAGTCAAAATCAACCAAACTTGGCAGAAATATTCCTTTGATGGTCCCTTGTAAAAATTGCTAAATTGTAATGGATCCGTGCCATATCTCGGGAAAAGGGGCCTTAATGACAAATTTCTTGTTTACACTCTAGAAGCCACAAATATCTTGTTCATATTTTTCCCGGCTTACTTGTCGATTCAATATGATTTTAGCCGCTATTGCTATCATACTCGACCGCTGCTATGTACGTAAAAGACCGTTTTAAAAATACTGAAAAATAAATTTATTTAGATTTAGCTAGTTCTGATAAATCATCGAATTGATTGAGTTCCGTTGGTGGATGACCAAAATCTCATAACTGCGGCTTAATATGCAGAAAAGCTGTAGTTTCGAGTTTGTTTGTGGTCAATATAATTATATATGACTGCAATTAATTCTATTTTAGCTTAAAAGGCATTTTGGTGTGACGGAGGCTACCTGACACAGTGTATTAACTACGCGGCCCCGTAGCGTTGTGTATCACGCGGCTAGCCCCGGTCCAACATTTTTAGACCACGCTTGAAGCGAATCGGCCAATCAGAGAGCAGTATTTCAAAAATATAAATCAAAGATACAACTCCTAGCATTGAATTTACAGATATGCAAAGAAGGTGTGTCGTGCACGTGAGTCTTGACAGATTTTGAGTGCCGTGTCATTTTAAGAAAGTGTCGAGCATATTATATGATCGCTTTTTCCAAAAGACTTTCTACAGTTGAATACATGCAAAAAAGCTGCAAAAAGTTACGATAATAGATTCATAAATTAAGTTTCGTCAGAATTACGCATTATAACAGTAATATATCAGCGAGTTTTACACGTTTTCGTTGTACAGATGTTCGGGTTTAAATAAGAGACATTGTTAGAAAAGCGTGGTCTAAGTCAGATAGACAATCTCGTGCCACGGTATATGGAAAATAGACACTCGCTGAAGCTCACCGAAGCTCGTGTCTATTTCCCATATACCACGGCACTCGTTGTCTATCCTATACATGTCCCAAGTCTCCTGTGTAAGTAAAATTGGCTATTCTGACTCGTCGATTATATACAACTGTACTGTAATCACGAGTCACAATACCCACAGTGTATAACCGTACAGGAGAGTAAACCGGAAGTGATATCTACTATCTTCATAAAATATCAGGGGTGACACCACAAATATTGAAGCAAATTTGTAATTTAAAGTATTTTTGCAAAATCCACGTTCTCTTTTCAAAAGTGTTGTACGGTGTCGCAAACGCTGTTCGACCTTTGTTTCGTGTATGCGTTTTGTTTGATCATGCAGTGGATATTTCCCCCTTAATTTTTATGTCAATCATTGAGTTGAGACCGATCCTATACCCATAATTGACTTTACTAACATTGTAATGCATAAATGAAAAACATTGTCTTTTCTTAATTACATTCGGAAGGTTAGAAAATCTATATTCTTGATTACCTGTATCAAATAATTTCAATTAAACACCGAACTTTCCTAGAATTGGTAGTTGAAGTGAGGACCTTATTCATTAGACTGTACGTGATAGTTACAACCGTACAATATCAATAGTTACCAACACAAGTAAAATTAATGTACGAATAGTTCGTATCAATAGCAATCATGGTTTCGAAAGAAAATGACAAAATTGTCATACCTACGAAAAACGGGCGTCAGCAGCAATGACGGATGGTAAATCCGACAGCCATAGTCATCATTAACTGTAGAATGCATGTCCAGATATTCCCTGATGTGCATCTAACGGTCACGTGGTTTAAGGAACAAGAGGTCAACAAAAGCTCACTTTTAATGTCATTCAAACTGTAGTTACGAGTATGCGGTCACAGAAAGACGAAACGCAGAAACATTGTTAAATCTATGCAGTCCTTTTTCTGCAACAAGGTTTTTCGATAATAACATCATCATTTACAATTATATATATATAAAACAAGACACTCGAATAAAGTCTCAACTTTATCGTAAGAATTCACAAAAAATCGATAAGAAGTTGCAATTTACACGTAAACTAACGAAAACCAGTTATCGTACGAACCGAAAAGATGTATGAATAACTCTTGAAAGTTTGCATTTTCCAGATTTGTCCAAAAGAACTTAGATAGAATCGTGGAATTTTACAGTGAATATATCGTAACATCCCGCAATTAAACGTGAATGCACGCAAATTAATTGTAAAACATGCGTTAAATTTATGAGGATCCGCCAAGTTTTACGGAAAATACAAATCCGTATAAACCTGTTAGAAATGTTCGTAGGTGAGAACCTTCCTTTAACAATTACAGTTCGGATTGTTACGACAATTTATAGGTAGATTTTGCGCGGAGAGCCGTGAAATCAACTTTTTACCGTTAGATTCTCGTGCTATTTGTTCGAAATAGATAAAACAGGTTTAAATAGCGCATTAAGAAAGTTTCAAATTACCTTTAACACCAATGTTATTGCTTGTCTTACAACGTATGGTTCACTCAAACATGTACTTTCATAATTCCAGTGAAGGGATAAGGTTAAATTCCTATCATTTGCTTTTTAATCATACCCGATTTACCTATTGTAATAGACTCAGCGCCTACGTCAGAGGTCAGTTTACAAAATATAGACCTGCAATTTCAAGTGAGTGATCAAAGATCAATTTTACATTGAAAATGATACGAGATAACGGTTTCTCGAACCTCACTTTTTCTTGCGGAACTATACACCTTTAGATACTTGCGAGTAAATGTTATATACTACTCAAAGTTTACTAAGCACCAAACAATTTTCGCTGTCCTACAGGAGCTGATTTTAAAAAAAACATTCGTGTTCATGTTTAAAATTCAACAATAATGTTTTGACAAGATATCTAATGTATTCATTACCAAATTTGACACGCAATTTTCTAATGAAACTCGTGCAAAATGAGGAACCCCGGTTTTTTACATGTCCTTTCTTATTTTCTACATGCACAAGTTTTGTGCAGATGCTTTTAGTCGTTAATCATGGCTAATCCAAATGTCAGGCGACATTTATCTGTCGAACAATTGTGGCGTGCTGTAGGTATGGTGTAGCAAGAGGCTTCCCACCGTGATGTTGGCATGGTACTGGGGGTACACCATACCGTTGTAACAAGAGCTTGGGCATGATTCCAACAGTATGGTACACCTGTAAGGAGACATGGTGGAGGTAGGAGTAGAGCTACCACCATCGCAGAAAACCGTTTTTGGTAATTCAAGCCCGAAGGAACAGGTTTGCTACGGCAACTCGGCTACGCCCCGACCTTCAAAACGCTCGAGAGTGCGAGTTTCGACTTAAACCAAACGAACACGGCTTCATGAGCATAACCTGGGGTCTAAAAGACCATGTATTCGTATTCCGCTGTCCCGCGTTCATTGTCGGCGTCGGTTAACATAGGCATTGGACCACGTTGGCTGGCGCATAAGACGCTGGCTTCCCGTGGATTCATGGATGAGTCCAGGTATTGCCTGGACTACACTGATAGGCGGCCTAGGGTGTGGAGAAGGCCGGTGGAAGGGTTTCACGTAGCAAATATTGATATGACAGCTCGAAGGTACATTAATGGAATCCTAAATACCCATGTGAGATTTTACAATGGTGTATTTGGGATGGATCCATTTTGATGGATGAAAATGTCCGTCCACACACGGCCTGTATAGTCCAATAGTATTGTCAAGAAGAGGGTTTTCCACGTCTGGACTGGCCGGCTCTCTCACCGGACGTAAATCCGATAGAGCATATGTGGAATAAGCTGCAGGTCCGAGTTTCGGCTCGCTAGGTCAAGCCAAGGACATTCCAGGAGCTCGGCCAGATCCTGAGAGAAGAATTTTTCATTCTCCGCGTTACATCGTATAGCGGAGAATATTTGTCTAAACAGGTTGAGATGCAAAACCGGTTTGTCCGGTTGTTGCGCCGGGTTGTTATTTTTAGAGTACTATGTGAGTAGATAAGAATAGTCAGTTCTACGTTGACCACCGCACGGTTAGCATCGAATTTTTAAGCTGCTGTTTTTGGGCGTTTCCCTCGTGAGAGAAGATAGTCTATCTCCACTATGGATGAGTGTACGCGACAAGCGATACAAGAGGCTGTGAAAGAGAACGTTGAGGCTAGCAGACGCACTTTATTGGGTGAAATTGGAACGCTGTTTGAAAAGATAAGTGAACAGAATAACTCTTCTCAATTGTCCAGATTAAGCAGTTTGGTCTCTATTGAACAGCCTATATTCAAGCGTAAGAGCAATGAAGAGCAGTATAAGAACAACAGCAAGGTTCTTTTAAAGCTAAACGAGGCTAATGGGAATTTAGACCAAGAGAATTTGTTGGAAGCCAAGTCGAACGTAACGGAAGGTTTGCTTCTTATTTATTTTTGATAACGCAGTTAAACAAGTACATGTTTATTAATGATATTGGTTATGAATTTTTGTAAGGTCATGAGGATGAAGTCTATTGAAAATGGGAAGGATCGGTGCCATATCACGGAAAAAGGGGCCTTAATGACAATTTTGTCAACAATTTCTCTAAACGACATCTCCTCCTATACTTATGAGTCAAAATCAACCAAACTTGGCAGAAATATTCCTTTGATGGTCCCTTGTAAAAATTGCTAAATTGTAATGGATCCGTGCCATATCTCGGGAAAAGGGGCCTTAATGACAAATTTCTTGTTTACACTCTAGAAGCCACAAATATCTTGTTCATATTTTTCCCGGCTTACTTGTCGATTCAATATGATTTTAGCCGCTATTGCTATCATACTCGACCGCTGTTATGTACGTAAAAGACCGTTTTAAAAATACTGAAAAATAAATTTATTTAGATTTAGCTAGTTCTGATAAATCATCGAATTGATTGAGTTCCGTTGGTGGATGACCAAAATCTCATAACTGCGGCTTAATATGCAGAAAAGCTGTAGTTTCGAGTTTGTTTGTGGTCAATATAATTATATATGACTGCAATTAATTCTATTTTAGCTTAAAAGGCATTTTGGTGTGACGGAGGCTACCTGACACAGTGTATTAACTACGCGGCCCCGTAGCGTTGTGTATCACGCGGCTAGCCCCGGTCCAACATTTTTAGACCACGCTTGAAGCGAATCGGCCAATCAGAGAGCAGTATTTCAAAAATATAAATCAAAGATACAACTCCTAGCATTGAATTTACAGATATGCAAAGAAGGTGTGTCGTGCACGTGAGTCTTGACAGATTTTGAGTGCCGTGTCATTTTAAGAAAGTGTCGAGCATATTATATGATCGCTTTTTCCAAAAGACTTTCTACAGTTGAATACATGCAAAAAAGCTGCAAAAAGTTACGATAATAGATTCATAAATTAAGTTTCGTCAGAATTACGCATTATAACAGTAATATATCAGCGAGTTTTACACGTTTTCGTTGTACAGATGTTCGGGTTTAAATAAGAGACATTGTTAGAAAAGCGTGGTCTAAGTCAGATAGACAATCTCGTGCCACGGTATATGGAAAATAGACACTCGCTGAAGCTCACCGAAGCTCGTGTCTATTTCCCATATACCACGGCACTCGTTGTCTATCCTATACATGTCCCAAGTCTCCTGTGTAAGTAAAATTGGCTATTCTGACTCGTCGATTATATACAACTGTACTGTAATCACGAGTCACAATACCCACAGTGTATAACCGTACAGGAGAGTAAACCGGAAGTGATATCTACTATCTTCATAAAATATCAGGGGTGACACCACAAATATTGAAGCAAATTTGTAATTTAAAGTATTTTTGCAAAATCCACGTTCTCTTTTCAAAAGTGTTGTACGGTGTCGCAAACGCTGTTCGACCTTTGTTTCGTGTATGCGTTTTGTTTGATCATGCAGTGGATATTTCCCTGTCAATCATTGAGTTGAGACCGATCCTATACCCATAATTGACTTTACTAACATTGTAATGCATAAATGAAAAACATTGTCTTTTCTTAATTACATTCGGAAGGTTAGAAAATCTATATTCTTGATTACCTGTATCAAATAATTTCAATTAAACACCGAACTTTCCTAGAATTGGTAGTTGAAGTGAGGACCTTATTCATTAGACTGTACGTGATAGTTACAACCGTACAATATCAATAGTTACCAACACAAGTAAAATTAATGTACGAATAGTTCGTATCAATAGCAATCATGGTTTCGAAAGAAAATGACAAAATTGTCATACCTACGAAAAACGGGCGTCAGCAGCAATGACGGATGGTAAATCCGACAGCCATAGTCATCATTAACTGTAGAATGCATGTCCAGATATTCCCTGATGTGCATCTAACGGTCACGTGGTTTAAGGAACAAGAGGTCAACAAAAGCTCACTTTTAATGTCATTCAAACTGTAGTTACGAGTATGCGGTCACAGAAAGACGAAACGCAGAAACATTGTTAAATCTATGCAGTCCTTTTTCTGCAACAAGGTTTTTCGATAATAACATCATCATTTACAATTATATATATATAAAACAAGACACTCGAATAAAGTCTCAACTTTATCGTAAGAATTCACAAAAAATCGATAAGAAGTTGCAATTTACACGTAAACTAACGAAAACCAGTTATCGTACGAACCGAAAAGATGTATGAATAACTCTTGAAAGTTTGCATTTTCCAGATTTGTCCAAAAGAACTTAGATAGAATCGTGGAATTTTACAGTGAATATATCGTAACATCCCGCAATTAAACGTGAATGCACGCAAATTAATTGTAAAACATGCGTTAAATTTATGAGGATCCGCCAAGTTTTACGGAAAATACAAATCCGTATAAACCTGTTAGAAATGTTCGTAGGTGAGAACCTTCCTTTAACAATTACAGTTCGGATTGTTACGACAATTTATAGGTAGATTTTGCGCGGAGAGCCGTGAAATCAACTTTTTACCGTTAGATTCTCGTGCTATTTGTTCGAAATAGATAAAACAGGTTTAAATAGCGCATTAAGAAAGTTTCAAATTACCTTTAACACCAATGTTATTGCTTGTCTTACAACGTATGGTTCACTCAAACATGTACTTTCATAATTCCAGTGAAGGGATAAGGTTAAATTCCTATCATTTGCTTTTTAATCATACCCGATTTACCTATTGTAATAGACTCAGCGCCTACGTCAGAGGTCAGTTTATAAAATATAGACCTGCAATTTCAAGTGAGTGATCAAAGATCAATTTTACATTGAAAATGATACGAGATAACGGTTTCTCGAACCTCACTTTTTCTTGCGGAACTATACACCTTTAGATACTTGCGAGTAAATGTTATATACTACTCAAAGTTTACTAAGCACCAAACAATTTTCGCTGTCCTACAGGAGCTGATTTTAAAAAAAAACATTCGTGTTCATGTTTAAAATTCAACAATAATGTTTTGACAAGATATCTAATGTATTCATTACCAAATTTGACACGCAATTTTCTAATGAAACTCGTGCAAAATGAGGAACCCCGGTTTTTTACATGTCCTTTCTTATTTTCTACATGCACAAGTTTTGTGCAGATGCTTTTAGTCGTTAATCATGGCTAATCCAAATGTCAGGCGACATTTATCTGTCGAACAATTGTGGCGTGCTGTAGGTATGGTGTAGCAAGAGGCTTCCCACCGTGATGTTGGCATGGTACTGGGGGTACACCATACCGTTGTAACAAGAGCTTGGGCATGATTCCAACAGTATGGTACACCTGTAAGGAGACATGGTGGAGGTAGGAGTAGAGCTACCACCATCGCAGAAAACCGTTTTTGGTAATTCAAGCCCGAAGGAACAGGTTTGCTACGGCAACTCGGCTACGCCCCGACCTTCAAAACGCTCGAGAGTGCGAGTTTCGACTTAAACCAAACGAACACGGCTTCATGAGCATAACCTGAGGTCTAAAAGACCATGTATTCGTATTCCGCTGTCCCGCGTTCATTGTCGGCGTCGGTTAACATAGGCATTGGACCACGTTGGCTGGCGCATAAGACGCTGGCTTCCCGTGGATTCATGGATGAGTCCAGGTATTGCCTGGACTACACTGATAGGCGGCCTAGGGTGTGGAGAAGGCCGGTGGAAGGGTTTCACGTAGCAAATATTGATATGACAGCTCGAAGGTACATTAATGGAATCCTAAATACCCATGTGAGATTTTACAATGGTGTATTTGGGATGGATCCATTTTGATGGATGAAAATGTCCGTCCACACACGGCCTGTATAGTCCAATAGTATTGTCAAGAAGAGGGTTTTCCACGTCTGGACTGGCCGGCTCTCTCACCGGACGTAAATCCGATAGAGCATATGTGGAATAAGCTGCAGGTCCGAGTTTCGGCTCGCTAGGTCAAGCCAAGGACATTCCAGGAGCTCGGCCAGATCCTGAGAGAAGAATTTTTCATTCTCCGCGTTACATCGTATAGCGGAGAATATTTGTCTAAACAGGTTGAGATGCAAAACCGGTTTGTCCGGTTGTTGCGCCGGGTTGTTATTTTTAGAGTACTATGTGAGTAGATAAGAATAGTCAGTTCTACGTTGACCACCGCACGGTTAGCATCGAATTTTTAAGCTGCTGTTTTTGGGCGTTTCCCTCGTGAGAGAAGATAGTCTATCTCCACTATGGATGAGTGTACGCGACA
This sequence comes from Fragum whitleyi, assembly GCA_948146395.1. NCBI lineage: Eukaryota > Metazoa > Mollusca > Bivalvia > Cardiida > Cardiidae > Fragum > Fragum whitleyi. The sequence goes on along the minus strand of OX411544.1, from coordinate 57,590,339 downwards.
AGCGATACAAGAGGCTGTGAAAGAGAACGTTGAGGCTAGCAGACGCACTTTATTGGGTGAAATTGGAACGCTGTTTGAAAAGATAAGTGAACAGAATAACTCTTCTCAATTGTCCAGATTAAGCAGTTTGGTCTCTATTGAACAGCCTATATTCAAGCGTAAGAGCAATGAAGAGCAGTATAAGAACAACAGCAAGGTTCTTTTAAAGCTAAACGAGGCTAATGGGAATTTAGACCAAGAGAATTTGTTGGAAGCCAAGTCGAACGTAACGGAAGGTTTGCTTCTTATTTATTTTTGATAACGCAGTTAAACAAGTACATGTTTATTAATGATATTGGTTATGAATTTCTGTATAGAGAAACATTTGCACATTTTTTTTTTCATTTTGAAGTGTTTTTTTTTCGTTAAAAAAAAAAAAAAAAAAAAAAAAAAATCAAATAAAAAATAAGTTCACCATATTTCTGTTTAATTATAGAGTTATATTATTACTTTATAAGGGAATTCGGTAAACATAAAACCAAAACAAGAGCTGTCACTGTAAGATGACAATGCCCCCGACACCGCTTTGATTTTAAATTATGGCCAATCTATGTTGAAGGTCAAGGTCATCCAGGGGTCAAGGTCACCAAAGTATGTGCCTACAGAAAGGTAATGTACCAAGGAATGTTGTGGTAAAGTATGATGCGAATATGTTAAGTAATAAGGAAGTTATGGCCAATGTTAAAGTTTTTGGACGGAATGACGGACGGACGGACAGACGGACAGACGGACGGACGGACAAGTCAAATATATGATGCCTCCCTATCGGGGGCATAAAAAAAAAACTATGTAACTACTGATTACCGGCACATTTTGACGGCAAAATTTACCGGTTCATAAGAAACTGACAACAAGAGTTGTCGTCTGCTTACAGATAGCATGGAGATTACCATTTCAGTGTTCATTTCAGCCATCAATATGATAACACATCGACAGAAGCTGATACAACTTGCTGATAAAAGTGAACTCGGTTGGCGTGTCGTGCAAGAGTACGAGTCTAATCCCCTGGCCGAGGACTCAGAGGACGAGAAGCGGATGTTCAAGGCGGAAGCTCGAGCTACGAAAAAGTTGAAGGCAGAGCGAGCCAAGAAAGGAAAGACTAACAGAACATGGCCGTACAAGAGAGGTAATGGAAGTCAGGCACAGGCGACCGCGAATATCCAGAATACTCAGAGGGCATCAATACAGAAACCTGGTCTATGTTTCCACTGTGGTAAACCTGGTCATTGGAGACAGGAATGTCCTGGAAACGTGTCTAGCAACAAGATAAGTATTTCTGATATTGATTTCTTGAATAAATCAAGAGGTACAAACTCTAATTGCAAAACAATGGAATGTCTTACTGGAAACATAGCTGTTTTTGGAAACACTAGCACTGACGAAAAACGATCTAGTGAGTCACAGTCCAGCGTTGTATCCCCGGTCGGGAGGTTAAAAAGCCATATTGATAAATGGCGATCGGTAAAAGGTAGTGGGTACATTAAAGATGTTGTAGAAAATGGCTATAAAATACCATTTAAAGAGTTTCCACCAGCTGTTCATTTGAAAAATAATAAGTCAGCTAGAGATAATCCTTCGTTTGTTACGACTGAGATTAGAAACCTTTTGGAAAAGGGCGTAGTTTCGACGGTAAGTGAAAAGCCAGTAGTTGTAAATCCATTAAATGTAGCCTATAACAAGAAAGGAAAACCAAGATTAGTTTTAGATTGCAGACATATAAATCAGTATATTCACCTTTTTAAGATTAAGTTCGAGGACACGAAGGTTGCAATAAGCCTATTTGGTAAGGACGTATACGCTTTTACATACGACTTGAAAAGCGCTTACCACCATATAGATATATCTGAGTCACATAGGCCATATCTGGGTTTCTTTTGGGATTATCATGGTAAGAAAACATACTTTGTTTATAATTCCTTGCCATTTGGATTATCTAGCGCAGGACACATTTTTTTCGAAAACTGTACGCGTTGTAGTTAAGTTTTTAAGAACCCTTGGTCATGATGTCGTCATGTTCTTGGACGACGGGTTCGGAGAGCATGTGGATTTCGAGAAGGCTTTATTATCAAGCAAGTTTGTGAGGAAAACTTTTTGTGAATTTGGGTTTCTAATAGCTGACGAAAAATGTTGTTGGATGCCCAGTAAAGTTGTCACGTGGTTAGGATGTGTATTTGATTACGTACAAAACAAGTTATTCGTCACCGAAGAAAGAATCGATGCGATTGAAAAATCTATCTTATCAGTTTTATTTCAGTTGGATCAAAGTACTGTTGGTATTTTGAACGTTAGAGTTTTGGCATCAATAGTAGGTCGAATAATTTCGTTGCAATTAGTTATGGGAAATGTGACTAGGTTACGTACGAGAGAAATGTATAATTGTATCATAACAAGGGCAAGCTGGAATTCGCCTGTTTTAGTATCACAAGAGGCTGTTGCAGAAATTATTTTTTGGAAAAATAATGTAAGGTCATTGAATAGACTTGGTAGAGATTTGGATCAGATATCCTCTTGCAATGTAAAAGTGTTTAGTGACGCTAGTGCCACAGGATATGGGGGTTATGTGGATTTTATTGAGGAAAATATCCCGCACAAAAAATTTGAGTCCTCTAAAGGTTTTAATTTTGGACTATCTCCGGAAGTAGATGAAAGACTCGTAGAGAAGCTAAGTTGGTCACCGGAAGTTGACTACATTCCCCCGGAAGTGGGAAAAGTGTCCGTCTCCAAACGGTCTGTATGTAGTTTGCCCGCGGAAGGGGGCTCAAACACGACAAACTCGCTTTATGCATTTAATAGTTCGCCTGGAAGGGCAAATTATGAAAGGAGTAACCTTTTACAACCTGTTCAAAACGGATGGAATAGTATTACTGTTGTAGGTAGTTGGCTTGATGACGAGCAGAATAAGAGCTCTACATGGCGGGAAGCGGAGGCCGTACATCGGGTATTAAAAAGCCATGTTGGTAGGTTGAGAAATAAAGATGTAACAGTGTTGTCTGATAATAAAAATGTTGCATCGGTTTTATCGAATGGTAGCAGAAAGTCGGAACTACACAATATTTCAGTGCAGGTAAATGATTTTTGTGACGAGAATGGTATCAAACTTAGTACAGAATGGATTCCAAGAGAGCAAAATCAGTTGTCTGATTATTTAAGTAGGTGTCATGATAGTGACGACTGGTCCATATCTAAAAGCTGGTTTAGTTATTTGAATAGTATTTGGGGTATTTATACTGTTGACAGGTTTTCAACGCATTATAACAAACAATGCGAACGCTTTAACTCTAGGTGGTGGGTACCCGGGTCAGAAGGCATAGATGCCTTTTCACAGTCTTGGAAAAAGGAAAATAATTGGCTAGTGCCTCCCCCGAGATTGATTTTAGATTGTATAAACAAGATCGAAAAAGATCAAGCGAATTGCACGCTAATTATTCCTAAATGGAAATCCTCTGCATTCTGGTCGAGATTAGTCAATAATGAAAAAAGATTTAACTATTATATAAGAGCAGTCAAAATTTTGCCTACTGCAGGGTCAATTTGTATAGGCAAAGGAAATAATGGTGTGTTTGCTAAAACGCCATTACCTTTTAGTATGATGGCATTGAAAATAGAGTTCAGTGTCCTCGACCTGAAATAGTTTACATGCATGTTTATCTTGTTTATATTTCATTAATAGGTATTGACCTAAAGTCCAGTGTCGAAAAGTTGATGGTTAGCGAGGGTATAGATCTACAAAAGCATAGCGATGTTGCGGACAATATGAGTGGTTATTTGCTACAATCTAAAGCGGACTCTACATGTCAGAAATATACGAACTATTTCAAGCATTTTGATGAATACTGTACAAGTAGGGGATTTTCTTCAAAACCAGCCTCTCCAGTCGTAGTGGCCATGTATATGACGAGATTGCTCGATCAGAACAAATCATATTCTGTGATATCTGCTACAGTGTATAGTATTCAATGGATTCATTCATTACACGGGCTCGAAAATCCTACGATTCACAGTACCGTTAGAAATCTTCTTGAGGCTGCAAAGCGTCTGCGATCCACGCCAGTTCAAAAGAAAGACGCCATCGATTCTTCCATGTTACAGACTTTATGTGGACTTTTCACGCCGACCAGCGATATTTGTACATTGAGGGATTTGTCAATGATATTATTGGGCTACGCAGGTTTTTTGCGTTTTAATGAGCTTAGTACCTTACGTTGTTGTGATATTTCATTCAAATCTGATCATTTGACGATAAACATACGTAGTAGTAAAACAGATGTATATAGAGAAGGCAAATCAGTTCCTATTGCTAAGGGATCTTCAAACGCATGTCCATACGTAATGTTGCAAAATTACATGATTTGTGCTAAGTTATCTGCCACTTCAAATGATTATCTCTTTCGACCGTGTCATAGGTCTAAAGGCGTATCAAATCTCATTAAAAAGAATAAAACATTAAGCTACACTAGAGTCAGAGAATGTATAGTACGTAAACTAAAGCTGGTGGCTCCTGATTTAAATTTAGGTACTCATAGTTTACGGGCTGGTGGTGCTACAGCCGCCGCTAACGCAGAGGGCGTTTCTGACAGATGTCTTAAGAGGCACGGTCGTTGGAAGACCGACATATCAAAAGATGGGTATATTGTTGATTCCCTTGATAGTAGATTATCTATTACGAAAAAGTTAAAGCTTTGATATTGAATAGTTCCGAATTTGAATTTTTCCCTCTCAAGCTTTGTAGTTCTATATGGTCACACATTGCAAAACAGTGTTGGTGTTTTGTGTTGAATCTGTTCAGACTTTTTCATTCTCCGCGTTACATCGTATAGCGGAGAATATTTGTCTAAACAGGTTGAGATGCAAAACCGGTTTGTCCGGTTGTTGCGCCGGGTTGTTATTTTTAGAGTACTATGTGAGTAGATAAGAATAGTCAGTTCTACGTTGACCACCGCACGGTTAGCATCGAATTTTATCTGGTTCATATTCAAATTCGGAACAGAGACGAAGGCATAGTAGATGCCGTTATGATAAGGGCATGTTTGAGGGAGTCCGTCGCTCTTTATTTCGAGGTATGGTCGAGCCTGCTACGGAAACACGTTTCCTCCAATTCAAAAAATAATGGGGTTGGGGGTTTTTCGTGGGCCCGCTCCAATTCCAGTGAGAAATATTCAATCGAATCCGGTATTTTGACATACTTCGTGGCGTTTATCATTAACAATGAAATTTCCGGTTTTCTCAATGCGTTATTTCGAGTACTAAATTTTTCCTTACAACGGATTCGATTGAAACATGCATACAAGATTTATTCTGGACAATTGTAGATGTCAGTGATTGTATAAGTTTAGGCTGTTGTGCCTCTATTCCTTGCTAACCAATTATATGGTCACACATTGCAAAACAGTGTTGGTGTTTTGTGTTGAATCTGTTCAGACTGGTCTGTTATTCCCCAAAGAGTAATCCAGAACTTAATCAGGAGTTTACAGAGGCGCCGTCAGGCTGTTATTGACAGTTCAGGCTCTCATACTCGTTATGAACAAAATTCAATTGAACGAATTTTAGTCAAATTCGATTTTTTCAATTTTCAAGGAAACGTCTCCCTGTTTGGTCTACATTTAAAATTTTCTTACCATTATAAAGCTTTAATTCTTTCTTAAAGTTTGATAAACTGATAACAACCGACCATTTTCCAACATTCTTATAATCAACTATCATTTTTTCCTGAAAAGAGCGAGTTTCGAGGCAGTAATAAATCTACTACCCGGGCTAAATAAAACATGGTGACAACAGCTTGGATGTACCTGTAGATATGAGGTTTTGGTCTAGAAACGACGATTTTTGTTCACCGGACGGCAGATGGACAAACTTCTTCAGTAGGTACTGATTCAGTTTAGAGGCCGACCACCCCGAGGATGATTGGTCTACACGAATACACGTTTCCTGTTCGCAACAATTCTAATATTCATTGGTCCATGAAAAATGCGACCTGCGGTCAAAATAGAAATATTGGCGAACCGATAAGTCAGTGATACCGTGCTCTGAAAGTGCACATTAATAAAAAGCAATGACTCATTTTGAAACGGTTGTGTTTTTTTGCATCTTGACCACATGACTATTTTTTGGCAGAAAAGCATGAGCACCAAAGAAAATGTTTTCCTCATTACATATAGAAGGTTATATTGTAAGTATGCACTTATCTAGATCGGGAGCGCTCGCGAGCATTTTATTGTTATGAACGAAGGGTAGGTCTACAACATTATATCATCTACATGTATATCGTTTTACGTTTCTAAAGATCGACATTCTATAATGGCAGATGCGTGTGATAGAGTTTATGTAAAGTGAATTACGTTTTCCATATAACAGCGAATAAAGTATAAGTAACCCGTAAAACGAGTGCAAACGGTCACTAATCAAATCAGCAGTAGTCCTAAACTTTGCGTAACATACTGTTAAGTAAGCGTTAAAAATCTAACCATCGGGCTCAAACCAATACAAAATTTACGAATCCTTACGGATTCCTGCTTCGTTTACATGTTTAATTTTCGTAAACATCCGTAAATTACTATTACATTTACTCGTTTGGATCTCTGGATACAGAATAAAAGAGTTAGTCAAAAGCTGTCTTACAACAACTGTGAAAATATATACGTGAAAACCTATCACAAAACGCGGGGGTCGCGCACCTTTCTTTGACATAAGTAAAACAATCACACATATGACTCACATACCTTTTCTCAATCGAAAACCCACGGCCATTTTCTTATTTTCTAGTCAACGAAACTTTAAGTCCGATCGATGCTCCAATGGTTCTTTTACGCTGAATATTTCGGCACCTGGTTGTAAACTGAGTTCAAACGGAAAATCAGCACTTCTCTTCACCCCAAAAAGCTATTGGCTAATATTGAATTGAGAGTTAAAAAAGTTTTCTTGATATTTGAATTGAAAATTAAGTAACATGGAGTCTTAGCAGAAGGACGAAGCTAGTGTAACTTGTGCGTCAACAAGTCTGCTAGACAAGTAACGTGTCGTCGAACGATGCCATGATTTTTTTCAATATACAATGTATTGTATTGCTTACAAAAGTCCACATATGTGATTTAGTTCGAGGTTTATTTGAATGTTAATCGGCTAAATAACTTTATTTTGAAATTTGTAATTTATAAGGTTAGATAGATAGATTTATTTTGGTAAAAAAATACATACAACAATAGAGTAGTACAATAAAAGGATAATAAAATGCAATTCAAATTTAAATGACACAATTTAGTCACAATATTAAGATACATACGTAAGAAAATATTGTAACTAATTAAAATAACAAGCATCTCAAAGAGTGATACTACCCACTATATGCACCCAGACCCAGGATAACACGAAAAAGAGAAAACTCTTATTTTATTTGTGGTCCTGACCAAGGTTCCATATTGCTCACCGAGTTATACGCATGTGTTTTATGTAGATCTTATCTTATGTATAGAGAAGACGCAACAGATTGAATATAGATTTTGAGAAAAATTTACGTAGCACGAATGGCACCTGCAAACACACACAAATAAGTATCCATCTTGTTTCTTTTTGACACTGAACACACATGCCGATGCTCAATGTCTTCAGTAGAGACAGAGTATGAACAGGATACACATGTTTAAGTTTGCAGCACCAGAAACACCCACTCAAACACCTACACCGCAGAGTCCTTTTTCTTATAAAGCTGAGTTAACAGATTAATGAAAAAGAGATATTCCGTAATGTTCGTAAATTAGAATTTTCAACAGATGATTTGATATAAGAGGTTCTTGACTGTGTAAAGTTTGTAAACAAAATTCTTCAAGTGAATCATTGTAATGAACTATTCGTACTGTGAAAAAAACAACAAAAGGCACTATCCCGTACAGTTGGTTTGAGAGGGTCGGTGTTTTCTGAACGCGATTATTCAAAGATTATAGCATCTTTTGGCAAAGGGGTTGCAATAATTTGACGAAAATTGGATAAAGAGTCGTTTTAACGATTGAAATTCCATCTAAATTGTTCGAAACATTTTTAAAAGAAGAAAATCGCCCGCTTCTTCAAGAAAAAATCAGCTCAATCGGATGATCCGCGTATTAAATGCAAATTTAAGGTAGAAGTAGACAGGCCTTGCCTTGGGCAATAATGCAGAGAAATAACCATTACTTCCACTTTACATGAGCAAAACTCGGATCTCATGATGTTGTGCCGATTTTTAGATATTTTGATTTGAAAATTCAAATTTATCTTTTACGCGAGGATAACTCACTGAACTTCCGGTTAAGACAACTGTACGGTTATACATAGTGATACCGTATTCGAGTTATATGTTTTAATTACAAGGACTGGTCATATAACACCACTGTAAATGCTTGTTGACTCCTCGCTCTCTCTTGTGAACCATATGGAATTCCAAGTTTCCTTTGATGTGAACGAAAAAATAACTTTTGTGGGAAATCTGAAATTTCACCTTTGTACTAAAAAGGTGTCATTAAATACACTGAACGTAAAAATCCCAAAGAAAATATTCAAGAATTAGTAAGAATTACAGCCTGAATGACTTGCTTAATCTAAAAATGGGCAATCGAAACGTCTCAGATTAATTAAGTCCTCAAATGGCGGGTGTATCAACTAGGCCCGTGTAACAACTAGTGTAACAACTAGCCCCGGTCTCCCATACTGACCTTACTCAAAATTGTTTTGACTGAGGAATGAAGTCTATTTTCCAGCCATTCAGAATGCGCGAGTCTTGATTGATATAACTGCATTTGAATGGTATATTTGAATGACAACAAAAACAATTGTAAACCCCCCCCCCCCACACACACACACACACGATGAAGCAGAAGTTAGTTAACAGCCGCTGGGATCATCATGAAATAAGTTAATTCCATTTGACCGGACCATCTCAAGCTGAGACGAAATGAATCCATACACTGAATATAAGAAAGCCGTCGATAAGTTCGAGCTATTTTCAAATTAGATTTATACAGTCAACAGAGACTCCATGGAAACGAAGTTAGTTCCTTCACTAGGCATAAATATGTCGTTCGAAAGTTCATTTAACCGTTGGTAAATGCACAACCATAAAAAGCGCTAATGATCGTCAAGTGAAATCTTTCGAAGCACCTCAGATTTAGCGATATATAACTCCTAAAACAACCATTAGGCTACTGAATCCACACAAGAAAACGTACATTTCTTGGTTTGCATTAAAATGCAATTCGCAGATAGGGCAGGGCAATCAGTCTACGTTGAAGCACGGACTCTAAATATTCAGAGAGTCCATAGTTGCAGGCGGATTCGGGATGTGTATTATGCTACTTGCGCTCATTCTGGGAATTATAATTGACTCCATTTCGCGAAATGCGTTATTGTGAAACATATCTGTCGCTTTTGGAGGGAGATAATCTTTGACCAGATTCCTACAGGAACTCTATATTTAGGGTCCGAGAGTGAAATCATGTCCGAAAAATTTTCTATTTGAAACAGAGACGTCTTCGCTAGATATTTGCAAAATTTTTGTTTCGCTTACCGCGACGTCATTAACATGACGTCGTTTGTCAATGACGTCGTTTCATCCATTCTGGCAGCACAGTTATATAAATTTTTCGAATATCGTTATATTTAATACGTACTTAGTGTTTTGTATGAACAAAAATATCTAACGAGGCTGGGAGAATTGATCATTGTCGAGGCTCTGCCGAGACAATTATCAATTCCCACAACCGAGTAAGATATTTTTTCATAAAATACACTAAGTACGTATTATATTTATCTTATAACTTCTATTTGTCTTGTTTTCGTCGATGTTTCTAACTGGAATGCAAGTTTCAATGAATAACCGCATCGTATCATTTTTCCGTAAAAATAACTATCCCGGCACATCCAGTTTCCGGCGGGTTAAGGATTAAATCAAAATTTATCAATAAATGTGAAATAAGAGTTCATCTTTTTATTCACAATTTAGGAAAAAGGCAATATACTGCAGAAACCATTCAAAATCGAGGTCTCTAACCTTATTCTTGTTTTATAAAGCCCCTCTAAAAGGACCTCTCTTACATGATCACCCCCCAGGTGAAATTACTCCATCCTATTTTCGGCAGTCAAATGAAAAGGTGAAATTCGGGCATCTGTTTACCGAATTAAAACAAAACACTTGATATTCGGTCAACAATTTTCTATGGTGACGGCGTTTAAGTCAATTACGTCGAAAGTGTCTTGCTAAAGCTACCTGACCTCTCGAATCTGGTTCCACACTTTCTGCCCGGATACAGTAGGTCGTGTAGAAATTTAAAATATCTTTGAAGTTGCGTAAAGAATGAACTAACCAAAATATCGTTACGGTATTCGCCGTGCTGGACGTGAACGTTGTTTTTACGTGTCAGACTTATCTGGTTCTAAATATAAAGTAGTGAGTCGCGTGTGAGTGGTGCCAGATGTTGGAGGTGGTTAGTCCCGAAACAACTATAACATTTACAACGGCTTGTCGCATGAAACCTGCCTTGTGGTGTTGTTACCTCGTACATTCACAGTTTCATTTCAAATCTATGCAAAGACGATTAATTGCGTAAACAATTAAGGAATGGATTTTTATTCAGAACATGAAAAAGAACTTTGGGGACTACCCAATAATTCTGGAAGTACACTTGCTCATTGAGAAGGGCAGATTTTGTTAAATTTGACGTTCCCACCTGTCGCCGGATATGCAGAAACGCTTTCAAGTAATTTATGGCAAATCTCGTGTTTTTTGTTTTTTTCAGTTACTTTTACTGTTTGCAGAACAACCAATAGTTATTGAATTTTTCGTCATACTTAAGAAGAAATAGATTTTGATAGATGTCAAAGAAATTTTTGGAAGAGTATAAATGTAGAGTCTTGACTGTTCAGAATCATTGATTTGCAATAATTCCTTTCGACACAATTCTGTCCGTGTCGGTAATTAATAGAAAGGGGTGTCCCTAAAATACGAAAAGGTGCAAAAAGATGGTTAAATGTGCTAAAAGGTGGTTGAAGGTGCAAAAGGCGCGAAAGGTGCTAAACTTGAGATACGAAAAGGTGCTAAAAGGTGGGCGAGAAGGTGGTTAAAGGTGAATGTATAAGTATTGTACACGCTTTTATTGATTCACTTAAATGATGATTTGACCTACTTCTATAGGCACCAACTTCTCATGCATAACGGTTAAATACGCATATTGCGTAATAGTTACTTGTTATCTTCCCGCATCGAAAGATTAGGGCACATTTTTATTACAACGTCCGTCTGTCTGAACATTGTACGAAAGGTTTGTCCAAACAGATAATTCAACTGGAACAAAAGCTTTAAATATATATATAAAGACAGAGATAGATTCATAGTTTTGTTGCAGTACCCATACCAACTTATCTTGAAAGACTAGTTCGGATCACCAGACATGTGCACACAGAATCTTTTAGACAGATCCACACAAATGCTTCTTACTTTGAATATTCTTTTTTTTCTTATTTCCTGATACTTTGGAACAGCCTACCAGAAACAATCGTACAGCAACCCGGTATTGCAGCGTTCAAGAAGAGTCTCGATTCTCTTCAGATAGTGAGCCGTCCCTGAATTACCAAAATTGTTTTATAAGATATTTTAAATCTAACATTCACAATACCTTTAAATTTTGGCACCCTTACAAATAACTCACGTTGAACAGTTTTTATTCAAGCACAGACGCGCACCTGCCAGTAATAATCAAAAGGGGGGGTTAGGCAGTATATATAGATAGAGATTAAATAATATGTAAGCACTTTGAGCACCTTTTCGTCCACCTTTAAGCACATTAAAGCAACTTTTTGCACCTTTTAGCACTTTTTTGCGCATTTAACGACATTCCAGCACCTCCAAACACCTTTTTGCACCTTTTCGTATTTTAGGGACACCGAATAGAAAGTAGCTCTCTGCGAAGGAGATAATTCAACGAAAACAGAAAAATGTTTCTCAAAACTTCAGCAACATTGTTTTAGCTAAAATCACAATAATGAAGCGATCAATGGACGCGAACCTCTCTGGTATTTTAGCCTACATCGTTACAAATCCATATGTACACGTGTCAACTTTTCAATCATCATGAAAGTGTAGATTTGCGTTCAAAAAACAAATGACAAAAGGGTGCCATTGCGGATTTGTACTTTTACTTTCACTTTTCAACGCAATTTTTATTCTCCCGCATCAAAGAGTCAGGGGCACAATGTTTTACCGATGTCCTTTCGCCTGTCTTTCTGTCTGCTAAACTTAACCAAACTTCAGCATTGCCTATATTTTCAAGCCTATTCAAGATACAAGTCTCATATTTGGCAAGGTGGTAGATCTTAATGAAATGAATCTGCTGATACAAAAGTCAACATCATGTCACAAAGTCATGATCATCTGTAGCAAAAAAACTTAATAACGCCAATATCTTCGAGCCTATTTACGGTACAAGCATAATACTTGTCATGATGATAGATCTCAATAATGTGCATCTGTAGGTATCAAGGTCAATATTCTTCGGTCAAGATCATCTGTCAAGGCTAACATTTTGAAAAAAAATGCTGTTACAGGGCATTTGTGTTTCACAAACATCCTCTTTTTAACTGAGAGGCATAAGTTATCCCCTATGTAACCCTTCCTCTATTATTTGGAACACTTTGGCCTTTCCTTGAGTACACATTTATTTAAACAAGCTGCCTTAATCCATTTTAAATTGTCAGTTAAATCTAATTTTCAAATTGAAATAAATCAAGATGATAAGATCACTAGCCAGTTGCATATTTTATTTCTGGGAAAAAGATGACTGCAGTGGCAGATCCAGATATGGTTTGTGAGGTTCAATCAAACCCCTCTGTAGCTTACAGTACTTCACCTAATAAAACATGCCCCCTCCCTATACAATTCTCGAATGCACTTGACTATCCGACCAACACCCTAGCATCCAGTGTCCTTGGTAAAAACAATCCACTCTCAAAGTAATTTTTTATAAGATCTACTCCACTGTATGACGTTATAAAGATTATGGTTAAAATATCCTCCATCCCTATCAGGATTAGGGTGATTTTGGATTAATGTTCATCTTTAAAAGATTGCTCAAATTCTGTAAAAAAGTGCACGCAAAATCTCGTATAATTTGATAGTGGGAAAGGTTAAAATGTAACATATAATTTGAAATAATCCATGTAGTAAATAAGGTGTGGCATATAATATCAAACATCAATAGCCTAATTTTTTTTTCAATTACTCAAACAACGTAAATGAAATAGAAATTCTTCATAAGTAACATGCAAACAAATTCCCCTTTCTTTTGGTTGTTTCAGACATAATCTGATATCATTTTACCTTCTTCAAATATTAAATTGAATCCCAGTCAAATTATAAAATCTGAGTCAAATTTCTTACAAGAGAAACCCATATAATGTCATGTGTAAATGATTTAAAAATGACATGGCTGTGCAAGAATCTTTGGACTTCAAAGGGTGCCTAATTCCATTGAGCCAGCTAGCTCCAGAAGTGTTGTGTTCTCACTTAGGCATGCTTTCATCTCCAGTACTGGGTGCATTCATATATCACAAAATTTGAGGACTATTTACTGGATTTTATATTTCATTCTTAAATCTAGTTAATGATTAGTTAGACCATTTTGTCCATCTGTGGTGAAACATCGAATTTTGTATTTGTCTGATTGTTGGATTTGTCTAATTTCCTAATAAGTTCCTAACTTGTATAAAAAAAACTATTTCTGCTTCTACTACCATAATAACTTGTATCTTGAAAGTTGCAAATAATTAGCCAATGTTGCCAATATTTCAATAGATGACTTTAAATTATTTCTTTTTTGTAAATTCATAGCGCTTAAAGAGAAATTGAAAAGTGCATCATGAGCGCGCATCTTTTAATCAATAATTACATATAGGTTGGCAGTTTGCTAGTGTAAGGTACCATTAGCTCCTTAAATTACATAATTTTTTGGAATTAAGTAAAATGGGTTTGAAATGATAGCACCCCATTATGTTTTGCATCACGCCCTGGCATGTTTATTAGGTGGTATACAGTAATTATCATGCACTTCCTCCTCCTTTTTGTCCTGAGCATATCTCAAAGCTAAGAATCATGAACCTCAAAGGTGGACATATCTCATTGAGGAAAAGTGCATTGTACAAGAACTATAACTCTACTTATCTTTTTTTAGTTATTGCCCTTTGTTAACCATAACTCTACTTGTCCTATTATTTGATTAATTGACCCTTGTTAATTGACAAAGTTAATGCTATCGACCTGCTCTTCTGCAGCTGCTCATCTAAGCCATTTAAGCCATGCACGGCTGAAGTAGGATAACGAGCTTCATAGATCAAATATTAATATGTTAATGAGACCAAAATATACTAAGAACTTCAAAATTCATGATGAATTCTACTCTCCTTTTTTTCAAATCGTAACTTAGATGCAAGCAGTGAAGATGGCAGTCCGCCTCAGAAAAGAGCGATGGTGTCCACGTCATCCATCATCGGAAACGCCACTAAAACCCAGGGGAACTATGCACAGTTTGCTGAAAAGATGATGGTATGTACCACTATACTCCCTCTCTCGCTACCCTCCCCATTTCTTTGAGATATATATAATATGTACTTAGTGTCTTGTATGAAAGTGAAAATCTAACAAGGTTGGAGGAATTGATAATTGTAGAGGCTCTGTCGAGACAATTATCAATTCCCACAACCAAGTTAGAAAATTTTTCATACAATACACTTAGTATGTATCATATTTATTTCATGACCTCTATTTGCATATTCTGTCAATGTTTTTAACAGAAATGCAAGTTTCTAAGAATAATTGCATTATGTCATTGACCTACAAATATCAAGATGATATCATGAAAATATCATATGGGATGTCATCACACAGATATTTGTATAGTAGTAAGATAACTTGGCTTATTACTTCGCTAGACCAAATACTGTGTGGATACTAACTTCAGACAGAATTGAGGTATGTCATCATAGGGCAGAAAAATATAGATAGAGGGTAAAAGATGGGTTGCAGATTGAAAGATTTTTTAATGAGAGTGTTCAAATGAATTTAGATTATTGTTTAGAAAGAAAATAATCTTAAGTTAAAGATAAAGTCTCACAAAATAATTGTATGCAATTTCAATTAAGTAAAGTGATGTTTCTCAGTAAAAAGTGTATGGTAAACTACTATTAGGGTGAGTGCTTTTATCACAAGAAATATAGTTATCATAGGCCTGCCCTTTTATTCCTTTCCTGATTTTCAAAAGTTGTATTCTGGCTGAAATTGAAAGAGACTGAAACTATCAATGAAAAGTTTGACTTGACACATGTTGTTTCTTTTCTAAATGATCATAACATTCTTATGTGATGAAAAAATATTGTTGGAAAAGGACAAATTGCATGTTATAATCAATTTATTTATATTTTCTCAAGTATATATATTCATAGGGAGGTAAAATTGAGGGACTGACTGTATGGGGTTAAAACTAAAGCAGTATTAAAAGAAGCCTTACTCTTGTACAAACCAAAAACCTCAAATCACATCTTTATCATTTCTGTATTAAGTTGGTGCTAATATTGTTTTCTGTCTTCTAAAGCTTCAATCTTGAAATTGCCAATTCATTTTATATTTATTTATACAGGCTAAGATGGGTTACAAAGCAGGAACAGGACTTGGTAAAAATGCCCAGGGTCGTGTGGATATTGTGGAAGCATCATTACAGAGAGGTAGAAGGGGTTTGGGTCTCACAATCCAGGGTCTAGAGCCGTCAGCGGACGTCAACTGGGACGAAGATGTGGAAGAAGATGAGGTACGCTGTTAAGGTAGTGGACATGTAATAGTTCCGGAACACTTCGGAACTCATTATCTGTCACAATGTTGACCGAGGTTTCCTAATGAAAATCATTAGGAAACCTTTGTTAACACTGTTAAAGTTCATTACTTCCTAGATATTGCAGAACTATTATGGGTTCACTACTTTAAACCCTCTCATGCTGAACAATAACCTCTGCAAAAATGCATTGAAATCAAAGTATGAAAAGCACTGAGCAAATTGTGAGGCAATTTTTATTTTCAAAACATTATTTTTAATCTTTTATGATTTTGAATGGATAATCAGGTGATGTGGACTTAGTTCAGATTTCACATATGTGCAGGCTGATCTTTGTTTATACCTCCTGCCAAAGCCGGAATATTCTGGATTTCAGCATGACGAGGGCTTATGCACTATTACGTTTCACTTGAAGGATGGCATATAAAGATCTCTTGCCCAACATGTCCATCTGGACTTGTTTGTCGGTGGACATCTAGGTTTTTGAATCAGGAACTTGTCCAAGGTTAAGATGATCTTAAAACGAGGTCAAAACTCTGGATTCTTTTAGAATGCAAGTTTTCCACTGCTTTACATTCAATTAAAGTTTCAAAGTAAAATTATTGGTAAAAATATAGCTCAAACATTTGTAGCCCTCATCTAACATATGGATTTGTAAAACATTTCTGTAAGAATTTTCAAAATATTTTTTTAGCTTGTGTGCTCAAGGTGAGCTTTTGTTATCAATGAATGTCTGCCATCTAATATGCATCACATCTTCAACAATTTCTTCTTAAGCACTTTATCCTTGTGTACCTTATTTCCATGAATGTTAATTCAAACAAACACATCTTTGACTCAAGAGCATTCATTAAAGTCATGTGAAAATTTAACTTGAAATTATTCCTTTTTTATATAGCAATTTAAACTTCATAAATCAACCATCAAAATCAACAGTGCTCATATTTCCGTGAATCCAAAATTCAGTATTCCCTTAAACTCTATTAGAGTATTATATGCCCTCATTTCTCATGAGCGTATAAAGTTGAAAGGTTCTAGGCATCTCAGCTTTTAGAATAAGAGTTTTGCCAATTTCATTGTATATATGGCAACTAAAAAATATTTTCTGTCATTGATATTCATTTTTTTAGACCTTTTTTCAAAATATAATAAAATTATTTCTCAGTTGAAAGTAAGTAACTCAAAGTAGTGATTTATGGAAATATGGTCATTCACGGATAAGGGGACATCAGGATAGTTGCCACAATTTTGGTCCAATCTTCACAAAACTTTGTAAGAATGTCTGTATTTTCTAAAGAATGAGCTTAGCCAGGCTAGCACTACCTTTCATTCACCGATTGGTGGGAGACAAATGACGCTTAAACATTTAAGTAAATATTTATCTAGAAGGCTTGACAGTTTTTTCCTACCCATCAATATATTCCAGGTGATTATAGACGAGACAGTGGACTGGTTACCCAGCTGTAATGATAGTGCCCCTAGACTAGAAACTATGCAAGAATGGAAAACAGTGGGAGCTGTAAGATTTTAATCCGATCCAGTAAATTTTAAATTGTGGGCTATATATGGACTTAAATCATTGATCACAGCATATACATCCTGTATACAGAGCGTTGGCAGACAATATAGCCTAAGATCAGTCTGCACAGATGCACAAAAGGTACAGATGTTATCAAGCACATGAATATGTTTAAATAAAAATTAGATGTTACTTTGTGCCTGGAATTTCTAGCAATTTTACATGTACCCATAGCAAAGCTTTGGCCAGCCTGTGCATCCACACAAGCTGCCACGAATCTTTGCTATGCACTCTGAAGGTAGATAAGGTCATAATTCATCTTCATGGGATGTTGCGAATATTCTAAATGCATTTTGTGGTTGTCTATGCTAAATATTGTTTTTATGTTGTGCACACAAATGAATTGATGGAAAATGCATGCACAGGCTCCTGTAAAAAAGGCGGAAACCTAGATTTTTATCTGTGAATGTGCCGTTCTTATGGCTCTTGTTGAATATATATATATATATATATATATATATATATGTAAAAGTAAAAAATTCTAGCTGTGGTTCACTAAAAAGCCATAACATTTGTTTTTTTTGTCTTTCTTTACAGAAAAAGAGGACTCTAGACAACGAAACAAATTTTTGCTCAGAAGAAACCTTGAATAGTGTTCTAAGCTGCAAGGTAAAAGCTTTAACACTTTCTTGTTCTAGTGGATTCATAGGGAGCATTGGAAGAGTGCTCCTAAAATTCAACATTTATTAAGTAATCAATAAAAAGGATTGAAAAAGCAAAACAAAGTTTTGAACCTAGGTTAAACAGGTTGATGACTTTAAGAATTTCCCAGGTGGTCAATGTTCATGCTACTGGTTTCAAATGAAATAACCCTTGTCAGACAGACAATTATTCTAATGCCAAAAATTTTCTGATTTTCTTTTTGATGGATGGTTAGGGATTTAACACCACTTTCAACATTATTCAATCATACTGCAACAGCTGGTCCACCTACCCATGGATTCCTGATGTTTCTCATACCAGTACAACTGCATCATTTACTTCAAGACACAAGCTGACCATCCCACTTAAGTCTACTACTTATAATTCACCCACTGTAGGGGAACAAATTACGCTTGTCACTATAACTTAGTGGAATGTCCAATGAAAGTTGGTTCAGCAGGATTCAAACTTGTGATTCCAGGATTGACATCTCAAAGCTTGAATAACTGAGCTAGCCAGACTTTGCTTCTTTCAGTTTGCTTAGTAATAATTTCTCACTTTGTTCTTATCGTAGTGTTTGAAAAATCTGTCTTGATTTCATTTAAAAATATTATCATGTTCTTTTTCAGAGTATATTTGATAGATTAGAACCTGAAGAAATGAGAAGAGCCAGGACACGATCAAACCCATATGAAACAATAAGAGGCGCCTTCTTTCTCAATAGGTAGGAAACTGACACAACTTGCATTATTTATGAGGTTTGTGCATGCATGGCAATATTTGAAACAGGGAGGGACTAGGATTTTGAAATTTCTATGCATTCAACAGATGACAATCAAAGAGTAAATAGGATACAAGGCAATATGTGGACTGTGACAAAAGAAAAATGCCCTGAACCCACTCTCCTTTTTAGCTCATCTGAGCACAAAGTGCTCAAGATGTGCTTTTGTGGTCGCATGATGTCTGTTGTTTGTCGTCCGCCATGTGGTGTGTGTCATCAACATTTACCCTGTAGACACTTTAGAGACCACATATTTTGCTGGATCAACCTGAAATTTTGTCAGAATGATTGTCTTGATTAAATCTCAGACGAGTTTGAAATTAGGTCACTGGGTCAAATATTGGAAAAACCTTGTAGACACTCTAGAGGCTTTTTTTTTGCTCATTCATCCTGAAAATTGGTCAGAATGAATGTCTTAATGAAATCTAGGTCAATTTCAAATTTGGATCGAGTGGGGTCAAAAATGTTGTCACGGGGTCAAATCTTAGATAAACCTTGTAGACACTCTAGAAGCTATATTTCTAGCTCAATCAACTTGGAAATTTGTCAGAATGGTTGTCTTGGTCAAATCAAGGTTAAGTATGATATTGGATCAAGTGGGGTCAAAAATGTCATAGGGTCAAATCACAGAAAAATCTTGTAGACACTGTAGAGGCCATATTTTTTTCGCAATCATCCTGAAAATTAGTCAGAATAATCATCTTGATGAAATCTAGGTCAAGTTTCAAATTGGGTCAAGTGAGATCAAAAATGAGTTCAAGGGGTCAATCTCAGAAAAATCTTGTTGACCCTCTAGAGGCCATACTTTTTGTTCAATCAGCTTGAAAATTGGTCAGAATGACTGTATTGATGAAATCTAGGTCAAGTATTAAATGGGGTAAAAAAATGAGGTCAAAGGGTCAAATCTTAGAAAACCTTGTAGACACTCTAGAGCCCATAATTTGGGCTCAATCATCCTGAGAATTAGTCAGATTGATTGTCTTTAAAAAACATCATTCTGGTTCTATTTTGGGTCAAGTGTGATTAAAAATTTGGTTTAGAGGTCAGATCTTAAGACAGTTAACTCAGTTGAGTGATTTAGGGCCACTATGGCCCTCTTGTTTATACTTTGAGGGTTATTGAATAATGAAAACATTGTAACTACAGCTTGAATAAGCCATAGTTTTGATGTTTTAGTCATTCATCAACAATATTTTTTCGAAAAAGGATTTATGTGCAATATATGTTATGGTAGTTGAGACCTTGAGCAATGTCATGCTCGTTTTCATATTTTGCTGAATTACGAAATGGTTAAGGTATAAAGAATGACAAAATTACTTTTCCTGTCTATGCAACAAGGGAATTTAAAAAAACAAGATGTAACAGTGAGAGCTCGCATTCACTGTTCTGCGTGGAAATATGGGGTTGATAAGCGCAACAAGTGGTTGAGTGTTACTGATTTTAATGAATATGTCGCAGTTCCATCAAAAACCGTCAAACTGAAATGACACATACAAAGACCAATGTAATTTGAAATTAACATAGCCAACATAGGCATATCTAGGACTTAGAAAAAATGCTAAATGTGGACTGTAAGAAACAACGAATGTCCTTCGTCCGCTCTCCTTTTATTATTTGAGCGTTGGTGAATACTCAAAACATAGCAACCGCAGCTCGAATAAGCTGTAGTTTCAATGTTACGACCACTCATCAGCGATATTTTACCAACAGAGGATTGTTTCTTTTACGCATTTGCGTATATTGCGTAATGGGAGCTACGCCCTTGTAGCAAATATGTACTGCTTATTTACTTCATATTAGATTTAACTCTTTACAAACATTCAGGCACATTAATGCGTTCAAAGAAGTTAAAACTGCTGAACCTTTAGATAAACGTACCGAGAAGGAAACAAATTAAGTGCCTTGCAGTGCATTAAACATACAGTATATTTACTAAACATTATCTTAATTACCATTACGTAATATCCGAAATAATGTGACTGACGAAATGGCGTTTATCTTCGGATATAAATACGAACTTGATCATTATAAAGCAAGATACGCTAAGTAACATTAAAAAGAGAGAAGCTTCGGAAGCTTAATTAATTACCTCTGTGGGCCACTTGTATCCAAACGAAGTTGAAACTTTACGAAACGTGAATTTAGAACGCATCCATTTTTTCGGCGTGCAAGTAAATGGCGTTAAACACAACAAAGGGAAGAAACTCAGGCTGGCAAAACTGTCAACTCGGTCCGCGCTCGTTTCGACACCGAACAGAATCGTACCGAAAACACCTACTGTAACATGGCTCCCCAAATTAGTTCACGAACTAATTTTAACTGATTAACTTCGTTGCAAGACATAATCGCAAGTGCCTTACATGACCCTGGTCACGGCACCAAACAAAAAAAAAACTTTAAGACATATTACAAAGATGCAATCAACAAGTGGATTAAGGCTCCTCGACGGGGATTTCCTCGGTTTCTTTCAAAAGAACTAATTTATGTACTGGTCTATCCAGATAAACTATCTTAGATTTTCTTCTACCCTTACTATCTAAGCTTGGTTGACCGATTGCAACCTTTGCCTTGCGCACAAGACCGTCATTCCCAATCGTCACTTCTGCGACTCGACACAACGACCATTCGTTACGCGGTTGGTTTTCTTCCTTGAGAAGTACAACGTCGCCAACTGACATGTTTCTCCTATGTAAATTCCATTTACTACGGAGGGTCAAATTTTGCATATACTCAGTCCGCCATCTTACCCAAAATTGATCAACCAAATACTGTACGCGCCTCCAATGCTTACGCGAATAAAGGTCTGAATTCTGGAAGTGTCCTGGAGGAGGAAGTATAACATTGGTTTTCATAGTGAGTAAAAGATTTGGGCTCAATGGAGGAGAAGATAGAGGGTCATTAAGTGTATCAACAGTGAGAGGGCGACTATTCACTATTGCTGCAGCTTCATACAAGAAGGTTCTCAACCCTTCATCGTCTAATTGTTGCCCATGCTGATACAATAAAGTTGACATGACATTTCGGACAGAGCGGATCTGCCTTTCCCAGACCCCACCCATATGAGATGCAGAGGGAACATTCATTTTAAAGTTAACCAAGTCGCAGTTCTCCTTTAAGAGAAATTGGCTTATTCGCTCTTCATCCAACTCCATGAAGGCTTCCTTGAGCTCTCGCTCTGCACCCACAAAATTTGTACCACGATCTGACCTAAGTTGTCGGATTGGGCCACGAATAGCAATGAAGCGTCGCAATGAATTTATGAAGGAATCAGTGCTAAGGAAGTTTGAGGTTTCCACATGAATTGCTCGACATGCAAGACAAGTAAACAGAACACCATATCTTTTAAGTTCCTTCCGACCTTCTCTGATATACCAGGGACCAAACAGATCTACAGCACAAAATGTAAAGGGGGGAGAGGGGTTAAGCCTGTCTGAAGGCAAGTCTGCCATCTTTTGACCTTGAGTAGATCCGCGCAACCTTCGACAATAAACGCAATTTGAAATAAAAGAGGATACTGCCGAACTACACCCAACAATCCAAAACCCATTAGCCCGAATTTCATGAGTTGTGATCCCTCTGCCTTGGTGAAGAACATTATTATGAAAATGACGAATGACAAGATCCGTTATATGACTCTTTCTAGGCAAGACAACTGGATGTTTGACTAAGTATGGCAATTCAGCATTTTTAAGCCTGCCTCCGACACGAAGTAGTCCATTATGATCCAGAAAAGGATCCAACTTCTGCAATTGCGATGTGCCCTTTAGCACTTTGTGACGGGCAATAAGTTCCTTTCTGCCAGATGGTGATTCAATGATTTCATTGGATTTGAGACACTTTATGTCGTGACTGAAGTGGTGACTTTGGACACACTTGACGATCACCGCTTCAGCTCTTTGTAACTCCGACACAGTTGCACGTTGGAACTTCAAAGAACATCTGTTTTGAGACATCTCCACTTGTCTTGGCCTTTTGATCAATTTCTGGCAAAGTTGATCAATAAATCTCAAGCAGATTGCAACTGCCCTTTTTGCTCTATGCCAATCGGAGAAGTATTGAAGACGATCAATTATTGAGACAAACTGATCAGACTCGATTCTAGTCGTAAAGCACTGACCTTTCTTTATTTCAGGATCACCTATATTTACTTCAGTTGGCACTTCAATACGATCTGGCAAATGTCGTTCCCATAGAAAGTCTGGACCATTGAACCATTTGGAATCACTGTGGATTTCCTTCGCTGTTGCTCCTCTAGAAGCTATATCTGCAGGATTCTGCTTGGAGGAAACATATTGCCATTGTGAAGGTTTAGTACGTTCCTTTATCTGTTGAATTCTGTTGGCAACAAAGACATGGAAACGCCTAGCGTCATTTGAAAGGTACCCAAGGACAACCTTACTATCAGTCCAAAAGAAATGACTAACGGAAAGACCCTTAAAATCAAGTTCCTGGTCCAAGAAAGAGGCAATTTTCACAGACAACAAGGCTGCAGAAAGCTCGAGACGGGGAATAGTTATTGGTTTCAAAGGGGTGACCCGAGATTTTCCAAGCAGCAAAGAACAATGAACCCGATCTGATTCATCAATCAGGCGAAGAAACGAACACTGCCCATACCCTGAAGAACTTGCATCTGAGAAGTGATGCATCTCAGCCAGCGTAACCGTACCAAAGTTCTTTGGTCTTACACATCTCTGTATTTTGATCAAGGCCAGATCCTTCAGCCCACTACGCCATTTATCCCACCTAGAATACAATTCCTTTGGCAAAGGATCATCCCAGTCCAACTTATCTGCACACATTTGTTGCAGAATCTGTTTGCCAACTAGAATCACGGGTGAAATATATCCCAGAGGATCATACATGGAACTAACAGTTGACAGGATTCCACGTCTTGTCAAAGGACAATCGTTTAAAACAATTCTAAACTGAAACGTATCAGACTCGATGCACCAAAGAATCCCTAACGTTCTCTCGATTGGGAGTTTATCAAGAGCAAGGTTGATATCTTTTAAATTCGTTTCCCTATCCTCAGCTTCCAAATGTTTAATGACATCTTTGTCATTTGAAACAAACTTGTGTAGTCTTAGACCTCCCTTTGCACACATGGACCTTGTATTATCAATAAGCTTAATAGCTTCATCCACACTTGATACTGACTTAAGCCCGTCGTCTACGTAAAAATCTCGCCGTATGAACTCCGCTGCTTCTGGTCCAAATTCATCCTGATAATCTTCAGCCATTTGCTTGAAACCAAAATTCGCACATCCCGGCGACGACGTGGCACCGAATAAATGCACCGTCATGCGGTATTCCTTAGGTTCGGAGCAGAGGTCCCCATTGCTCCACCATAGAAAGCGCAAATAATTCCTATGACAAGGGTTCACATTGAATTGGTAGAACATTTTTTCAACGTCGCAAGTGATTGCTATAGGGTTCTTCCTGAATCTACACAGCACACCTATAAGTTTGTTTGTCAAATCTGGACCCTGAAGAAGATGGGAGTTTAAACTTTCTCCTTGAAACCGAGCACTGCAATCAAAAACGATTCTTATTTTGTTCAATTTCTGAGGGTGGTACACCCCGTGATGTGGTATATACCATACGCGACCTTTCTCTGAATCCATCTCATTGACAGGAACTAGTTCCGCATGATTGTTTTTCAAAAGATCATTCATAAATTGAGAATAATGCTGACGGTAAGTTTCATCTTTCTCTAACCTTTTTCGCAAAGAATTCAACCTTTTTAAAGCATAGGTCCTGTTATTTGGAAGGAATGGTTCATTACCCTTGAAAGGCAAAGGCATTTGGTAGTGCCCATTTATGAAATTGATACCCTGGTTAAGTATTCCAACAAATTGCTGATCTTCCTGTGAGAATTTGGCATCATTGATAGCAAAATCAGCAAACTCCCGTTCCATTATCTTCAGCACATCACTGGAAACTACTTCTTTGACCTTTGATTTCACAGAAAACATAACTGACGAAGATAATGAATTGTCCAAATCTGGCAGCAATTCCTGAGAGAGAATACGATGGCTTAGTCCGATTGGATCTTCTTCGCAGGCCTCAACATCTACAACGCCGACTATACTCCAACCAAGATCGGTTCTCAGGGCATATGGGCCTTCTTCGTTAGGTGCTACAACTTCACGAGGTGCTAAAGCTCTTGGACAGTTGTATCCGATAAGTAGACCAATTTCACAATCTCGCAATGGTCCTATTTGGTTCGCAATTCCTTCTAGGTGAGGAAACTTTTCAGCCATATCAGCGGTAGGAATATGGTTGTGATTAGCTGGCATAATGCTTCTGGTGTACACATTCGGAAGTTTAATTCTTGGTCCATTGTGTAAACCACGCACTTCTAATCCTTTTATCTTGGTGCTTGTGACCATCTTGTTTTCTGCATACATGGTAGAAAGTGATAACCTGACCTCAGCACCTGACACACCAAGAGCCTCACAAGTTTCTTCTAAAATGAAAGTTGTGTCCGACTGTGTGTCCAAGAGCGCATAAATGAGTCTTTGTTTCTCTGGAGAATCACAGTGTGAAATGTAAACAGGAACTATCATAGAACATTTCCTGCATTTGTCCAAATTACTAAGTGAGACAGCTCCAGTATGTCCTGACAAATGTGTCTTGGTAACAATTTCTCCCGTTGAATTTTTTGGAGTACTGTCATCCTTTTTAACTTGCTTTGATGGCATCTTATAATCCCCATGTAATGAAGTTGGGTGAAACTTCAAACAATTTTTACATTTTTTCCTACGTTTACACTTTTTTGATATGTGATCACCCTGTAAGCATGCAAAACAAAGACCCTTTTCTTTCACAAATGATTTTCTTTCAGCTAATGGTTTGCCTAAAAAATTTCTACAGTCATCTAAATCATGGGGCCTGTTACAGAAAGCACATGATAATTGACGCATATTATCAGAGAGCTTCTTATCACCTTCCTCAACTTCTGCTAAGAACGTCCTACTACCATGAAACACTCTTTCTTGTCTGCTGGATACCTTGTTACTCTTCTGATTATCATTGACTTCTTTTAAAGATTGTAAAGAGGTTACAGGGTCACAAGCAATTGTCGCCTCCTTTGTAACAAACTCAACAAATTCGTAAAAAGGTGGGAATTGCAACCTTTCTTCTTTCCACCTAGAGACAATTCTTCCCCATCTTGGAATCATCCAATCTGGAAGTTTTGTCAGCAACTTTTTGTTTTCTCTATCATCATTCAAAACACTTAGACTATTTATACTTTGCATTGCTAAATGACATTGCTGAAGAAAGTCTGAGAATTTCCTAAGACTGGTTCCATCTCTTGGCGCAATTTTCGGCCATTTTTCCAATTTATCCCTGAAAGCATTCGAAATAACAAAAGGATCTCCATACCGTTTGTCCAATGTTTTCTTAGCCTCTACGTAGGCTCTATCTGACGGAAGCAGAAAATACCCTTCTATTACATCCCTTACTTGACCAGAAACATACCGTTTAAGATAATGTATCCTTTCTGAAAGTGGAATCTGCCTTTGTTCAATGAGGATTTGGAAAGCCGATTTCCAACTAGGATAGCTAAGAGGATCACCTGAAAACGTACTTGGTTCTGGAGAAGGAAGACGACTCAGACTAACTTGATCAGCTAATGATTTTGCAAGCTCTATTAACCCTTGCTCTGTTTTATTGGATGAACTGGGTCCATTACTGCTGTTAATAACAGGAGTTGTTGAAGCAGAGATAACATTGTTCTTATGTGAGTTATTGCCAGAAGTTACATTAGCAGAACCTAGGGCTGACAAATTAACAAGTTCAACGTTGGTGAAAGAAGGGACAGGAGAATAGTTTGTAGCCGGGCGAACACCTTTGTGAACCCATGAACTTTGTACAACAGCTGGTTTAGCAAAAGCAGGGTTAAATGGTGGGGCAGCTGGATTCAAGGAATCAGCACCTCCCGACACAATAGTTTGAGCTAAACTTGAAGAAGACAAGACTGACCTAGAAAGGTCATTAGGGACCAATGGGGTATTTATGTCTAGATTGTCTTCATGTAACGCCATAGATGCATTGGGCAAGGGCTCTGTCAAGGAAATATGGTGTGACAGATCTGGTACCAAAGGTTTTACATCATGAGACTCGGCATGAGTTTGAACATAGCTTTTAACATAGGCTTTAGAGTCACGATGAGGTAGAGATATGGGAAAAATATCAGACTTATTGTCAGAATGATCTAGGACCTCTTCCAGAGCAGCTTGTTCGGCACCTGCGATTTCTAACTCCTTAATAGTTCGTATTTTTTGCCATTCTGCCTTGTATTTTGACTCGATATCAATATACTTCAACTTTGTTTTTAAAACAGCTCTTCTCGCAGCAGCATCTGAGATTCTCGACATACCCGATATACTAGATTTTTTAGAGGAACGGGATGATTTGCTACGCGACGACTTACTTGACACGTTTGACGCTATTTCGTATTTCTGACTTTCTATTTCGCGTATGCATTCGCAAATACTTTGCATTAAATGTTGGTGATCTAATTCAACCTGCTCAAGCCTATCTGTTTCAGCAATTAAATTATCTTGTACACCTTGTAATTGATCTACACTACTTCTCAGTACCTCTATTGCCTGTACTACCTTAGACCTATGTTCCCTTAATAATGCAACATCTTGACAATCTGCCATAAGTACAGATAGCTCATTTGATCTGCGTCTCCATGAAGTCAATGCAGACTTATAATTGCTCTGGAGTAAAGATATTTTATATGAAAGCCCCTTTTCATTTAATTTTTGTTCACGACGCGGTTTAGAATTATCACGCAGCGCTTCAGGCATATCACGCCGAACTTCAAAATTATCACGCGCCATTTCAGTATTATCACGCAGCATTTCAGGTATATCACGCGACATTTCAGTATTATCACGCAGCATTTTATTATCACGCCGTATTTCAGAATTATCACACGGTGCCTCAATATTAGCACGCAGCACTTCAAGATTTACCACTGATTGGTCGCACGAATGCTCTGATTCTTCGCCACTGTCAGACATTATCTAAAGCAAATCTGACATCAAAATTTTATCAAATTCTTATCAAAATTGAAATTGCTCACAACAATCACTTGATTCGCATCTGACTGGGCATTCCCTGCCTATATGCTCCTCATGTGATTGTTCAAACAATCCCAACAAAATTTAACTTGACGACAAACAGTTTCAATCACTTGACTAACATGTGACTGGGCATTCCCTGCCTACATGTTCCTCATGAGATTGTTCAGTCACTTCATTATTTAAACTAAAGTCAGTAGGTTTCTACATATTCATCTCTAAACATTAATATATTAAGTCTGCAAAATAATATCACAATTTGCAATCTCTGTTGATCTGTCTCTTAATAGATGTCAGCCAAGAACATGACAGCTTTTTTCAAATATTTTCCCTTGCTGTCTGCAATGATGATTGGTTTACATGACAGCACTGACTGTTTATTAAATTTTAGCACATTTTTATGCAGCCGCTTGAGGCTCATCGTGAATGAATGAATCAGTCTCTTCCATGGTTATTTTCATTTCCAGATGGCGTAGAGTTTGACTATAACAGTGAGAGCTCGCATTCACTGTTCTGCGTGGAAATATGGGGTTGATAAGCGCAACAAGTGGTTGAGTGTTACTGATTTTAATGAATATGTCGCAGTTCCATCAAAAACCGTCAAACTGAAATGACACATACAAAGACCAATGTAATTTGAAATTAACATAGCCAACATAGGCATATCTAGGACTTAGAAAAAATGCTAAATGTGGACTGTAAGAAACAACGAATGTCCTTCGTCCGCTCTCCTTTTATTATTTGAGCGTTGGTGAATACTCAAAACATAGCAACCGCAGCTCGAATAAGCTGTAGTTTCAATGTTACGACCACTCATCAGCGATATTTTACCAACAGAGGATTGTTTCTTTTACGCATTTGCGTATATTGCGTAATGGGAGCTACGCCCTTGTAGCAAATATGTACTGCTTATTTACTTCATATTAGATTTAACTCTTTACAAACATTCAGGCACATTAATGCGTTCAAAGAAGTTAAAACTGCTGAACCTTTAGATAAACGTACCGAGAAGGAAACAAATTAAGTGCCTTGCAGTGCATTAAACATACAGTATATTTACTAAACATTATCTTAATTACCATTACGTAATATCCGAAATAATGTGACTGACGAAATGGCGTTTATCTTCGGATATAAATACGAACTTGATCATTATAAAGCAAGATACGCTAAGTAACATTAAAAAGAGAGAAGCTTCGGAAGCTTAATTAATTACCTCTGTGGGCCACTTGTATCCAAACGAAGTTGAAACTTTACGAAACGTGAATTTAGAACGCATCCATTTTTTCGGCGTGCAAGTAAATGGCGTTAAACACAACAAAGGGAAGAAACTCAGGCTGGCAAAACTGTCAACTCGGTCCGCGCTCGTTTCGACACCGAACAGAATCGTACCGAAAACACCTACTGTAACACAAGAAACTATGTGTGAATTTATTTTAAGCTACATGTTTTTATGGCCCATCAGAAAGAGTGACAATCTGTATGCTCCATCAAATTAATATTTAAAAAAGAGATTTTATAAAGCAGAGAAAAAACTAAAGGGTACATTTCTAAATTTGCTTAATAAGAATATAGTATGATTGCTATACCTGTTATTTTAGCTGAAGAATACAAACTTTTGGCTGCTATACTTGTCAAATATCTCAAATATGTTTCTTTCTATCAATTTCAGGGCTGCAATGAAAATGGCAAACATGGATGCTGTCCTAGATTTTATGTTCACAAATCCAAAATATAGAGATGGGGTAATATTTTTTTCACATTTAACCCTTTGCTGTTTAATCCCTGCTTTTACATGCCTGTGATTTAATGATTAAGAAAACATTGTGGAAAAAGAAGAAATTGCTTCTGACAAGCAATTTCTTTTTTTTTTCCACACTATTTTCTACCCTACAAAATGGTTATTTTTCAAATATAATCCACTTAAAATTTTTTGTCTGCAAAACCTTTGAATTTGGACAGGTCCAAAATTTTGTAAAACAGGAAAGGGTTAAAAAAGACATAATAAGTTATGGTCAGTTTATAAGAAGTATTCAGTAGATGGCAAATAAAACAGTTTGTGTGCAATGAAGATGTTGAAATATTGACAATTTTTAGCTTTTTTGTGTAATCATTCATTAATTTTAAATGGAATTTGCTTTATATAAATATGGGTGATATCAATTTTTGCAAATACTTTCTGCACATGCTCTAGATTCATACCAAATAATTCTTTTTATAATTTTAAATTTCTGTAACTTGTGGCAAAAATTTATGTATAGATTGGTGTTGCAATTATAGAGAATAGATGGTTGGTGACTTGAGATGGAAAAGTTTATCGGGCAAGGTGTAGGAACTTATCTGGTGAGCCAAAGGCGAACCTGATAAATTCTGCAGCCTAGCCCAATAAACTTTTTCAACTCAGGTCACCTATCATCTATTATTTTTATCCTGTTACAGTCGTTTTTTAGCTCCACTGGCTGAAAGCCACTGGGGCTATTGGCATGGCATTGTGTCTGTCGTGTGTCCGTCCATCCGTCCGTGTGTCCGGTCGTAAACTTTTTCTTTAAAAATCTTCTCCTCAGAAACTACTGGATGAATTTCAACCAAACTTCACAGGAATGATCCTTGGGTGACCCTCTTTCAAAGTTGTTCAAGAAATTTTGATCCAATGAAAAACATGGATTTGATGGGCGTGGCTAATTTCCAAATATGGTAAAAAGTGAGTTTTCTCAGATTCTAATAGATGGATACCAATGAAATTTCACATGAATGATTCTTGTGTGACCCTTTCTCATTCTACAAAAATTTATTGTGATCGGATGAAAAATATGTATTTTATGGGCGGAGGTCATTTCTATATATGTTATATAGTGGAAACTTTGAAAATCATTTTCTCAGATGTAGTCAATGGATATCAACCAAATTTCACTGGAAAGATTCTTGAGTGACCCTTTCTCATTCTACAAAAAAATATTGTGATCGGATGAAAAATATGTATTTTATGGGTGGAGGTCAGTTCTCTATATGTTATATGGTGGAAACTTTGAAAATCATTTTCTCAGAGTGTAGTCAATGGATATCAACCAAATTTCACTGGAATGATTCTTGAGTGACCCTTTATCAGTCTACCAAAAATTATAGTGATCGGATGAAAAATATGTATTTTATAGGCAGAGGTCATTTCTCTATATGTTATATAGTGGAAAATTTGAAAATCATTTTCTCAGAATGTGGTCAATGGATATCAACCAAATTTCACCAGAATGATTCTTGAGTGACCCTTTATCAGTCTACCAATAATTATAGTGATCGGATGAAAAATATGTATTTTATGGGCGGAGGTCATTTCTCTATATGTTATGTAGTGGAAAATTTGAAAATCATTTTCTCAGAATGTAACTGATGGATATCAATCAATCTTTTTTTGTATGACCTTTGGATGAATCATTATCATGCAGCCAAGAATTATTGTGATTGGATGAAAAATATGTCTTTCATGGGCAGAGGTCATTTCTCTATATGATATATAGTTGAAACTTTGAAAATCATTTCAATATCAGTAGAATCTAAAATATCTAAAAATCTAGTCAAAACTTTAATTGCTTTACAAGAATTTCAAGCCTGTGGAGCGACTCAAGCCATTCATGGCTTTCTAGTTATGTCTATTCGATATTTATTTACCACCTAGCTCTTAATCAGAGGATGGAACTAGACTGAGATCAGAATGATTCAAAGCTACTATCTCTGAAATCCTCCTGGGTCTAATAAAACCTGAGTTGAATCCATCCATAAAAATGTTTAAAATCCTGACAGTTTTCGAGGTTGAATATAAACAGCTATCGTCACAATTTTATATAGATTAGTCATCAGTCATGTACTTCATCATCATTGAATTGATGTCGTTATTTGATTATTGAAAATAAGGGAATTAAGTGAATTTTTTTTACGGAAAACAACATTCAAATTAAAAAAAAAATGTATTACAGGGTCTCTTTTTCAGACCTACAGCTGCAAAAGAAGATCTGGCAGATCACATGACCAAGTGACATGATACAGCTATCACATGATTAAGTGACCTGATATCAACAAGTTTATCATATCCCTTTTGTTCAGGCAATATTCATAGCTAGTGACAGGATGAAAATAGAATCCACTGTTTGATTGCAATCAACTTGAAAAAAAAAAGAATAAGAAAAAAAATCTAGTTTTGTTTTATTTTTCAGTGGCATAAAATTTTGTTTCAGTTTTTATGGATTGATGCTAAGTGCCAATGAATGTATAGGCAATAAAAATCGTTTTTCATTTATTGCTCAATTTTCTATTTCAAAGCGACCAATGGTTGGCCACAATGATTTGCTATATTTTGCTGATGTTTGTGCCGGTCCTGGCGGGTTCAGTGAATATGTGTTGTGGAGGTCTAAGGCTGAGGCCAAAGGGTTTGGTATGACCCTTAAAGGGTCAAATGATTTCAAGTTGGAAGACTTCTTTGCTGGTCCACCAGAAATGTTTGAACCTCACTATGGTAAGAAATAATGATGACATTTAGTTGATACCTATGGAGGATATTTTAGAGCAGAACTATCAGGTTTCATATATGTCTAAGGTCAGTATTGGACAAAACAATATGCCTAAATTTATAAAATCATGTATGGCTGATTCATATTTTTCCAGGAAATATACATGTATTTAGCTCATGTTTGTTAGGACTAAGTGCATGGAAAATTTTTTTAGAAGGATAAATATATTTATTAAGTAAATTTGTGATGCAATAATTTTTAGTTAGATAAGAGTTAATACGTATTTGTGCTGTATTGATTTTTAACCTTTTTCTGTACCATCTTAGGATAAAACTTCTCAGATAAATTATGTTTTTCCCACGATGTTTTGTACCACAAGAGATGGTTTCTTTTCAAATTACATTGTACACCCACTGTTCATTGGCTTTCATTTTACATCTGCAGTCTTTATAGATTTTTGTCAGTGTAAAGTGATTGGTTTTTCCTTTTTCATCTGCAATTTTTAAGAATTTTGCTTGTGTAAAGTGATTTTTTTTCCCTTTTCATCTTCAATCTTTATGAATTTTTGTCAGTGTAAAGTGATTGTTTTTTCTTTTTCATCTGCAATAATTATGAATTTTAGTCAGTGTAAAGTGAAAAAAAACACCACTTTTCTTTCTGCAGGTGTTGGTGGTATAGGGGGAGATGGGGACATATTTAATTCCAACAATCAAAAAGCATTTATAGACTTTGTACTGGAACATACAGATGGTCTGGGTGTACACTTTGTCATGGCTGATGGGGTAAGCAAATCAAACTGAGTAGAATTATGTGTATTATACAAATTTTGAGTTCAGCGCAACACTGTACTAGATGTCTATACATTTATAGACATTTAGTACTATCTTGCACTGAACACTTGCTTTATATAGTGACATTCATGTATCATTTGAGCCTTTGCATGACATTTGCAACAACATCAAATATGCGCAAAGCAAAGACTCTGACCAGCCTGTGCTTCCGCACAGTCTGACCAGAGTCTTCAACATGGGCTTAGAAGATAAATAAGGTCTCAAAGTACTTGTTCACCATCAGGTAAGTTTATAGTTACAGTAAGTGGCAGTCTGGGCCTCTCAATGTTTGCTTCTCACGAACATTACTAATTGTTGGAAATCTCACACACAGGCTCATTTATCTATAAATAGATACATGTATTGTAATTCAGTCTTCATTGATCCTTATCCCGCCCAATTTAGAATTTGTTTCAAACATATTGTCATTGATTGGGATATATCAACTACTTTGGATCAATCTCTTCTTATAATAATTCATCAAAGAGCAGACAGTGTAGTCTTGGTTTTAAGTGCACTGCTTTGTGTACAGAAGCAATATGTTGTAATTAGCATTTTAAGAGGTATGAAACCTTGTTTTACACTTTTTTCCAATTTAAAAGTACACATATTGCCACACAGTTGGTTTTTAGCTCCACTGGCTGAAAGCCACTGGGGCTATTGTTATGGCGCTGTGTCCGTCTCGCGTCCGTCCCTACGTGCGTCCGGTTGTAAACTTTTTCTTTAAAAAGTCTTCTCCTCAGAAACTACAGGATGAATTTCAACCAAACTTCACAGGAATGATCCTTGGGTGACCCTCTTTCAAAGTTGTTCAAGCAATTTTGAGCCAATGAAAAACATGGATTTAATGGGCGTGGCTAATTTCCAAACATGGTAAAAAGTGAGTTTTCTCAGATTCTAATTGATGGATACCAATTAAATATTACATGAATGATCCTTGAGTGACCCTTTATCAGTCTACAAAAAATTATTGTGATCGGATGGAAAATATGCATTTTATGGACAGAGGTCATTTCTCTATATGTTATATAGTGGAAACTTTCAAAATCATTTTCTCAGAATGTAATTGATGGATATCAACCAAATTTCCCTGGAATGAAACTTGAGTGACCCTTTATCAGTCTACAAAAAAAATATTGTGATTGGATGAAAAATATGCATTTTATGGGCGGAGGTCATTTCTCTATATGTTATATAGTTGAAACTTTGAAAATCATTTTCTCAAAATGTAATAGATTGATATCAACCAAATTTCCCTGGAATGAAACTTGAGTGACCCTTTATCAGTCTACTAAAAATTATTGTGATCGGATGAAAAACATGTATTTTACAGGCAGAGGTCTTTTCTCTAAATGTTATATAGTGGGAACTTTGAAAATCATTTTCTCAGAATGTAATAGATTGATATCAACTTAATTTAAGTGGAATGATCCTTGAATGACCTTTTATCAGTCTACCAAAAATTATTGTGATCGGATGAAAAATATGGATTTTATGGCGGAGGTCATTTCTCAATATATTATGGAGTGGAAACTTTGAAAATCATTTTCTCAGGATGTAACTGATGGATATCAATCAAACATAATTGGTATGATATTTGGGTGACCATTATCATGCAGCCAAAAATTATTGTGATTGGATGAAAAATATATAATTTATGGGCGGAAGCCATTTCTTTTTATGTTATATAGTTGAAACTTTGAAAATCATTTTCAACATCAATAGAACCCAAAAATATCTAAAAATCTAGTCAAAACTTTTATTTGCTTTTACAAGAATTTCAAGTCTGTGGAGCAACTCAAGCCATTCATGGCTTTCTAGTTTGATTATTTGTTCAGTTTCTAGATTTCCAATTGAGGTAAACAGAATCTTTATTAACCCCCACCCCAGGATTCGGCTTGGCGGTCTGTCCGTCTGTTGGTCGATCTGTCCATTGCCTTTTCGAGTCCGCTCAATATCTCGGGAACTATTCGGCAGATTTCATTCTACAATATTCATGTGATCAAGGTGATTATTGACACTTTATGTGCTGGTATACATAGGATATAGTATTTTGTTTTACTTTAATTACAGGGTTTTTCAGTTGAAGGTCAAGAAAATATCCAGGAAATTTTATCAAAGCAGCTTTATTTGTGCCAATTTTTAGTTGCCATATCTATCACTAGAACAGGTGAGTATGTTACAAGACGTAGAATTTTTACTTTTACTGCTAAAAAAATCATCTAGAAAGTGCAAATAGTATGGATGGATCTTTTAAGCCTGCACTCTCCACCAGGGTCAGAACTACGCATACTTTCAATGCAGTCTCTGTTTATTATTGTTCTCAACAAGTCAAATGTATCTAGATTGATCAATCTACCTATCATTTTTAAACCTTTAAAACAGTCTCGATTGGTCTCTAACAATCCAGTTTTATATTCAAAGAATTATACTTCTCAAAACTATGCCTGAGGAGTATAAAGGAGTTAGCTTATCAGTCGGTCCGTCTCTCCGTAGGTCCATCTGTTGGTCCGTAGCATTTTTTTGTCATCTCAATTTCTCAGCAACAAATGGGTGGATTTCATTCAAACTTTACAAATATGATCAGAGCAAGCAGAAATGTGCAAGTGAAAATTTGGTTTGG
This sequence comes from Fragum whitleyi, assembly GCA_948146395.1. Lineage (NCBI taxonomy): Eukaryota > Metazoa > Mollusca > Bivalvia > Cardiida > Cardiidae > Fragum > Fragum whitleyi. The sequence goes on along the minus strand of OX411544.1, from coordinate 57,554,412 downwards.
TTATTGCTCTTTGATGTAAAATGGCTTTTCATTATTTACAAGCACTTGTAGGGGGGTATTAGTCTACTTTGAGGCAGTCTAGCTGAACTAGATAAAGCATAAATTATAGAATTGGACATTATTTTGAAACAAAGCTCATGATTATGTGTATAAGTATTGATGATGAAAGAAATCAGATGTAAATGTACTTTATATGCTGCAAGTATGCTGTATATACCAGTATAATGAATAACCTTTCACAATATCTCACTCTGATCTATTGTATTTTCAGGCGGGCATTTTGTGTGTAAACTTTTTGACTTGTTTACAAAGTTCAGTGTTGGTCTTGTTTACTTAATGTACAGAATATTTGATCATGCATCCTTATTTGTTTTCAGGTGGCCATTTTGTGTGTAAACTGTTTGACCTGTTTACAAAGTTCAGTGTTGGTCTTGTTTACCTAATGTACAGAATATTTGACCATGTATCCATTACTGTTTTCAGGCGGGCATTTTGTGTGTAAACTGTTTGACTTGTTTACAAAGTTCAGTGTTGGTCTTGTTTACCTAATGTACAGAATATTTGATCATGCATCCTTATTTGTTTTCAGGTGGCCATTTTGTGTGTAAACTGTTTGACCTGTTTACAAAGTTCAGTGTTGGTCTTGTTTACCTAATGTACAGAATATTTGATCATGTATCCATATTTAAACCAGTCACAAGCAGACCAGCTAACTCTGAAAGGTGGGTAACAACTCCTTAAATAAGAGAAATTAAGATGACATTACTTACAATTTCTCATGGGCACATGATCAGTGTCTTCACTATGCATTTTATTGGTAGTTCTGCTTTTCCCATGATGTGTTTATCATATGGTGTGGTCATATTACAAATAAAGCCTTGCAGATTTGCGTGTCTGAGACTGTCAAAAATGTTGCTTGGGCCTTAAAGACTATTGGATGTGAGTCACTAGGACCCTCTAGGGAACAACTTCAGAAAAGAATTGAAGACTATTTCCTGAAGTTGAGCCCCAAATATACAGTATATAGTCAATACTGTCATCACCTTTAACTAGGAATTAACTCTAAATAATCCCTATTACAACAAATTTAGTGCTTAAAGAAATGGTCTATATCTTAAGTAGGGACTCTTAGACCTGTAGGAAAGGTTGCCTAGGATCCCAATAAGTAAGTCCTTTGTCCTCTAAAACCCATAACTCAGTGCGTCTACAACCTCTTTAAGAATGGATCAGCCTAAAACTTTGAAAGACAGGGAAGCAGGGTTCCTAAAGTCAGGGAAAAGTCAGGGAGAAATGGAAAAAATTTTAAGGTCGGGGAAAAGTCATGGAATTTTAGAATTAGTCAGGGAAATTTAGAAATGAGGCTTAAGTCAGAGAAAAGTCAGTTAATTTCAGAATCGGAAGTGGAATTTTTTAAAGAAAGTAAAGGAAAAACGAACATGTGGGTATGGCAATTTCCTCTGAAATTGCATGGATGTGTTTTTCATTGTATCTCATTAAACAGATATTTTGTTGTTGAATTTGTGTTATTTATGATGCCATAAATATGCTTGGTAAATACCAATGAGTTTGGTCAGAGAATTTTGAAATTTAGTCAGGGAAAAGTCAGGAAAAAGTCAGGGAATTTTATTTTAAGAAGTTTGTGGGAACCCTGGAAAGGGTTACCTTACTGGTTGCTTGACAATCTGGTACATCAGTTCCAACTGACTGATGCATTTTCAACTCGGCTGTTTCGGAGAAATTGAAAGAATTGTTATAATTTTGGCCCTAGCCTGTATCTGTTGTTTTTGTCATTGTTGTATGGAAAAATCTCAACCTTGTAGTATAACTCTAATATAAAAAAACTCTTTCTCTTGAAACTTGAAGTATATGTTTACCATCAAAAGAGCAATCTTTAATTTACCATCAACTTCAAGTTGCATAATTCTAGATGTTTTTTGTGCCAATTTTTGCCCTTACAGTCTTAAGTTTTTTAGCTTGGCCAGGGGTCGAGATAAGAGGGGAAAGCCTTTCTTAAATCTTTATTTCACAATGAAACACTTTGTTGCTGGGGCTCATTTGAATTGTCTCAATGAGACATTTCAAATGTGTACCAACAAAATAAAGTTTAGGTAAGTACTAAAGAAATATTTGAATCTGAAATCTCTATCTGTAGCTTTTGACAATATTTGAAGATAATCCAAGATATTGCTTTAACCTGGGTGTTGCTGTTGTTGTTGATATTGCCCTTTGCGAAAATTTTGACATTTTGTGATATCTCTATTAGAACAGTTAGTAACTTGAAACTTGATATGTTCAGTATCATAAAGGGCAACCTATACTTTCAAGGGGGATAACTCTAACGGGAATTTATGCAAATTAAGCCCCTCTTTAACTTAATTTTTTTTAATCAACTATACAACACCTGACAGACAACTGTAGGTCCCTCTCTCTGGGTTGTTGTTGTTGTTTGCTTAACCCTTATCATGCTGTGTCACAACATGTGTCTTCTGTAAACAAATAGGCATGATGTCTGATCTTTGCCTATACTGCATGCTTTCTCTTTTTTTTTGTGAAATAAACTTGAGCTACACCTAATAAAAGGATTCCCCCAAAAACAGTGTTTTAGAAAAAAACAAATTCAGCAATATAAGGGTTAAGCACCCACTGCCTTGAGTAAAATCTACTTTTGATGTTCATTATCTCTATATATACTCTTCCTATCTGCTTTGTTTCAGATACCTAGTCTGTAAAGGGTTACGAGAAGATAAAGAATCCGTCCGACAGTATTTTCATGAAATCAATGTTGATCTCAATAGACTATTGAGTCCTACGTCTATGGAAGATATCACAGATATAGTCCCATTGTCATATCTTATCAACAATGAAGCGTTTTTTGAATATATGTGTGTTTCAAATGACAGGTGAGAATCATTGCCGTACCATGCTACTTTTTTACGTTCTTAGAAAAATAAGCCCTGCAATCAGGACGACAAAACAGTGCACCAGAGGTGCCTTCATTAGAGAAATGATGAAAAATTGAGTGAATAAGATTTTTAAAACATCATAATGAATGTTCTTTAATATTTTGAGTGACAACATTTGACATCATCAAGACCACTCGTTTAAACCTATGTCAAGCAAGCTTCTTTCTTCATTTAGATTTCTTAAGATTCTTATTTAGCAGCTTAAAGACCTCGCTCTACCAATACTTTATCTTTAAAAACTTAACTAGAATCTGAAGAATCTAGTTCTAACAAATGCACATCAGATCTTTCAAGAGCACCTATCAAGATTTGTTTTCAAAAAATGATGTATAGCCAATTTGCACTATTACATTTTCATATTGAAATGAGAAAGTCTGATGAATGAAAATAGAAAATGTTATTTTGCTCATGTACTGAAAGATCGATTTGTTTTGTAGAAATTTCACATCTTTCTTTTCAGCATAGGTAAACTTCAAATAAGAAATTTAAAGAAGATTCGAAAATTTACCCAAAATACGTAAGTCTACTTGTTACATTCATTTTGTTTTTAAGCTGAGCTGTTTTCAGAGAAAATCCAAGATATTCTGATCACCTTGACATCATTCACATTGGCGTTGTTGCTGGTGTTGACTTAGGGGTAGGCAAAAGAGTTGGCATGACAAACTGTAAACTTGGTCCTTTCTCTGTCAATATTGAAGATATCTTCATGAAACATGGCATGTGTGTTCCTTATCACAAGAGCTATCCAGACAACTAAGGGGAATATCTATGAAAGCATTTTTGTAAGAATTGTGCCCCTTTTTCAACTTAGATTTTTATACGCCCGTCGAAGACGGGAAGTATTATGGTATCACCTATGGCGTCCAGCGGCGTCTACTTCTGTGTCCAGAGCATAACTCTGTCACTTGAAGTCCGATTGACTTCAAACTTGGTAATTGTATTCTTCTCATCATTGCGGAGTGCAGTGCACAAGAACCATAACTCTACCTAGCCTATTTTTTGAGTTATTGCTCTTTGTTGTTTTTCATACTAGAATCTTGTTCGGAGTATATCTCTAAAAGTAAAATAGCTAGGATCATGATACTTCATGGGTGTATAGATCTCACCAAGGGGGAGTGCAGTGCACAAGAACCATAACTCTACCTGGCCAATTTTTATTCGCCCGTCGAAGACGGGACGTATTATGGGATCACCCGTGGCGTCCGGCGTCCGGTTGTCCGGGCGTCCGGGCGTCCGGGTGTCCGGGCGTCCGGGCGTCCGGGCGTCCGGCGGCGTCCACTTCTTTGTCCGGAGCATAACTCTGTCACTTGAAGTCCGATTGACTTCAAACTTGGCAATTATATTCTTCTCATCATTGCGGAGTGCAGTGCACAAGAACCATAACTCTACCTGGCCTATTTTTTGAGTTATTGCCCTTTGTTGTTTTTCAGACTTGAATCTTGTCCGGAGTATATCTCTTAAAGTATTATAGCTAGGATCATGAAACTTCATGGGTGTATAGACCTCACCAAGGGGGAGTGCAGTGCACAAGAACCATAACTCTACCTGGCCTATTTTTTGAGTTATTGCCCTTTGTTGTTTTTCATACTAGAATCTTGTCCGGAGTATATCTCTTAAAGTATAATAGCTAGGATCATGAAACTTCATGGGTGTATAGATCTCACCAAGGGGGAGTGCAGTGCACAAGAACCATAACTCTACCTGGCCTATTTTTTGAGTTATTGCCCTTTGTTGTTTTTCATACTAGAATATTGTCCGGAGTATATCTCTTAAAGTATAAAAGCTAGGATCATGAAACTTCATGGGTGTATAGATCTCACCAAGGGGGAGTGCAGTGCACAAGAACCATAACTCTACCTGGCCTTGTTTTTGAGTTATTGCCCTTTGTTGTTTTTCAGAATTGAATCTTGTCCGGAGTATATCTGTAAAAGTATTATAGCTAGAATCATGAAACTTCATGGGTGTATAGATCTCACCAAGGGGAGGTGCAGTGCACAAGAACCATAACTCTACCTGGCCTATTTTTTGAGTTATTGCCCTTTGTTGTTTTTCAGACTTGAATCTTGTCCGGAGTATATCTCTACAAGTATAATAGCTAGGATCATGAAACTGCATGGGTGTATAGATCTAACCAAGGGGTAGTGCAGTGTACAATAACCATAATTCTACCTGGCCTATTTTTTGAGTTATTGCCCTTTGTCGTTTTTCAGACTTGAATCTTGTCCGGAGTATATCTGTAAAAGTATAATAGCTAGGATAATGAAACTACATGGGTGCAAAAAATATTCATTCAAAATAACCTCAGTTCTATTCAAACCCCCAGTTAATACTAAGCAGTGTGACGGGCGTATCTTGTGACAATTTGGCACCTTGTTTTTAGTTATTGTCCATTGTTGTTTTTCATACTAGAATCTTGTCCGGAGTATACCTCTTAAAGTATAACAGCTAGGATCATGAAACTTCATGGGTGCAAAAAATATTCATTCACTATAACCTCAGTTCTATTCAAACCCCCAGTTAATACTAAGCAGTGTGACCGGCGTATCTTGTGACAATTTGGCACCTTGTTTACATTATCCAGCACCTATAGCCAAGTGTTGCAAAGGCAGTACTCTTGTTTGGATGTTATTGTGATAGATGAAAGCACTTAAGTTAATATCAAGGGGTCAGGACAAAACAATTCTCAGTGCTTGTAAAAATATGTAGGTATGTATAATAGTTTTGTGCTGAATGCTTAACCCCTGTCATGCTGAATAGAAATGTATGCAAAATTTCATCAAAATCAAAGGGCAGAAAGCACAAGTGCTCATATTTAGAGCTACTGATTAATTTTTGTTTTATAAAATGTTCTTCTGGTTTAAAAATGAAAACCAGGCAGTAAAGACTAAGACTAAGATCTTTGTCTATGCCTCCTGCCACAGCCGAAATATTCCAGGTTCAGTATGACAAGGGTTTATATAAAATTCTAGAATCAACTACTTTTTTCATACAAAGCTACCTTAGCAAAATATCTTCATCGTGTGGTTATAAATGCTACTGTGGGCAAATAAGCCTTATGAATATTTGAAATATAATTTATTTATGAACCCTACTCCATATCATTTGTTCGTTTAAGGGGGGGGGGGGCACAAATACTATTCACCAGTTCCCCCTTATTGAAAAATGTCAGATTGTGACAAGATTAAGGTCATTTGACAAGGTCCTATCAAGGGAGCAGTACAAAACCATTTTAAGTGTTTATATTGGCACTTAAAAAAGTTTTGTGATGTCCCCTTGGTATTAATTATAAAAGATTAATTTAAAAAAAAGGCTTGTTACAAGGTCTGTTGTGTTTCCCAGACACAATTTTTTGATCCTTTTGATTATCAACCTGTGTTTTTTTACAGAAATTTGTATGAAACTAGACAAGCTGATGTAAGATCTAAACTACTCGAGAAGTGGAAGGTAGGTATATTTACTACAGATAGAGGGAGTGATTCCATTTTTAAAAAAAAGAAAATCATTTGTCCATCAATGAAATCCTATGCTGTATATGCTCATTGGAATGAGTATCCACATCATAGGGTTTGGATGAGAAATAATGAGTTTACATTATCAGGATCCAATGAATCAACATGTCTGCTTGTATTTATGTGAAGTCCTTTATCAAGGATGAGAGCAATTTATGTTTTGGGTGATTTAAAAAGAATTTCAGAGAAGCACTCATTTGTTGGGTTGATCTGGATAATGATGAACCACTGAAAATCATTTATAATCTTATTTTTAGAACTCATAGTTTTCAATGTTTCTTGACCTGTAAAAAGATACTGGGCAATAAAATTGTACAAAAAGTAATCGTTTTTTTGATGTTTCTTTGACAAAATGTTATTGTCTGATATACAAAAAGTTCTGCAAGGGAATAGGGGAGAAAGAAGGAAACTGAAATTGTAAAGCTTTAGAATGAGAAAAAGTGCTTGCAAAATTATTATACAAAGATAAAGACTGACCAGTGTTTCTTCTTCATGGTTTGGGGAATTCTTGTTACTGCAAAAAGATGAAAGATAAATGAAAATTATGACCTAATTACACTTATGTCAGAAACCACTTATTCAAAGTGCTCTTTTAGGTTTTTTGTTCAATACCCAAATGAATGCTAAAAAATTTCCCTTTATATCTTTATTTAATTAACTATTATGTTATTCCAAAGGTTGAAGACAAAGTTAGGGCGGCACCACCAAAATCAAATCCAAAGAAGAAGATCGAAGAACTTTTGGATGTAAGTTTCATTGAATCTTTGTATCAAATTTGTAAGACTATGAACTGTCTTTTCTGAGAGAATGGGTTAAGTACGCAGACATTTCCACATGACTGGATGATGACATAATCCAATTTGAAGTGGGATGCAGATGGCCAATTTAACACATGTCATCATGCTGAACCTGGAATACTTTGCTTTGACAAAAATATTGTAGTCTTTACCACCTGATTTTCCTCTTTGTACCAGAAAAGACTAAATCTTATAAATTTTCAAAGTAAATATTGTCTCAAAAAACAAAAGATGTTAGTGCTTTCAACTAATTGATTTTAATGTGATTCTGCAAAGTTTGATACAGCATAGGTTAAAGTGAATGAGAATTTGAAATTAAGATTAATCAAAATGTAAAAGGAGTATTTTTTGACAGATAATTTATTGCTAAAACTTTCTAGTTCTTACTTTGGCTGTCTTGGAATAAAAGTTTGGCTTTTGTAATCATGTGAAAATTATGTTTTGTTGGCATGATGATAGTAAATTTCAACCTTGGAAACTTTTCTATAATTTTCAGAATGAGGATGTAGGACTAGATCATGTAATTGAGGCTCTGTCTGCTGAAAACTTACGGACCATAAAGAGTGCCTATGATTATAGATGTATCGTAACTGGGGACTTGCCACAAAACAGAATTTATGTATTAGGATTAGGGGTAAACTATTTGAAATTCTGTGCAAGTATAAAAAATGGAAAAAGAGGTATAAAAGGAACATAAGTACATTCTGACAGTTAAAAACTTTATAATTATATCTGAAAAGAATTTCAAGAAATAGTTAAGAGAACTTATTTAAATTCATCCACATTTGTGATGAAATAGAGAAATGAGAGAAGATTAATTTAACAGTTTGTTAAATAAATCAAACAAATGTTTACATTTGTAAAACATTGGGTTTTGTTGGATATTGACTTTTTATACCACAATACAATATATCATTTATGAAACATAATTTCATAGAGGATAATCATTTGATTCTTTGTAAGATTGATTCATATTTCATTGAGAGAACAACAAAAGCTTATGTTACAAGTGGCACAGCCACAAGTGAAAATACAGCTTCTATTGTTCACAAAATGAAATATTAATTGATCTTTCTTAGAAAACAAACAACTATTCAATTTCTTTAATACAAAATGAGACAAAAGTTTTTAGTTTATCTATGATCAACCTTTATTTCCCAGTGATCTTCTACAAAGCGTCAAAGAAAGGTTATGAATGTACTGCAACATTTTTGAATTTTTAGCTCACCTGAGCACAATGTGCTCAAGTAAGCTATTGTGATCACCTTTTGTACGGCGTCCGTCTGTCTTCCGTCAACAATTTCTGTAAATGACATCTCGTCCTAAACTACTTGGCCAATTTTAACCAAACTTGGCAGAAATGTTCCTTAGGTGATACCCTTAAAGAATTGCTAAAAGAATTGAAATTGGTGAAAAACTCCAGTTGCTATGGCAACCAAAGTTTAAAATTTAAGAAAATCTTTAAAATTCTTCTTCTTCTAGCAGCCCTACAGCCTTGAAATTTTGCATGGATGATCAGCTCATAGACCTAAATAAAAATAGCTAAAATTATATCTGTTAGGCCACCAGGTGCTGAGCACCAGGGGGAGGGGGTAGTACTTTGGGTAAATTTTGTAATCTTTAACCTTCTTCTTCTTCTGAACATGAAGCCCTACAGCCTTAAAATTTTGCATGGATGATCAGCTCATAGACCTTAATAAAAATAGCTAAAATCATATCTGTAGGGCCACCAGGTGCGAAGCACCAGGGGGAGGGGGTAGTACTTTGATGAAAATTTTGTAATCTTTAACCTTTTTCTTCTTCTGAACCAGGAGTCCTACAGATTTGAATATTGGCATGGATGATCAGCATATAGAACTTTATAAAAATAGCTAAAATCATGACTGTAGATTCACCAGGTGCGGAGCACCAGAGAGGAGAGGGTAGTACTTTTGTGAAAATTTTGTAATCTTTAACCTTCTTCTTCTGAACATGAAGCCCTACAGACTTGAAAATTGGCATGGAGGATCAGCTAATAGACCTTAATTAAAATAGCTAAATTCATGACTGTAATGCCACCAGGTGCGGAGCACCAGGGAGGAGAGGGTAGTACTTTTGTGAAATTTTGTAATCTTTAACCTTCTTCTTCTGAACCACAAGCCCTACAGACTTGAAAATTGGCATGGAGGATCAGCTCATAGACCTTAATAAAAATAGCTAAAATCATGACTGTAATGCCACCAGGTGCGGAGCACCAGGGGGGGAGGGGGTAGTACTTTTGTGAAAATTTTGTAACTTTAACCTTCATCTTCTAATGAACCAGGAGCCCTACATACTTCAATATTAGCATGGATGATAAGCATATGTATCTTAAATAAAATAGCTAAAATCATGAATGTAGGGCCACCAGGTGCGGAGCATGAGGGGGGAGGGGGTAGTACTTTGGATCAATTTTGAAATCTTTAACCTTATTCTTCTCCTGGATCAGGAACCCTACAGACTTGAAAATTGTCATTGGTGATCAATACATTGACATTAATAAAAATAGCTAAAATCATGGCTGTAGGGTCACCAGGTGCTGAGTGTCTTGGGGAGGGGGTAGTACTTTGGATCATTTTTGAAATCTTTAAACTTCTTCTAATGAACCTGGAGTCCTACAGACTTGAAAATTGGTATGGATGATCAGCATATGGACATTAATGAATTAGATAAAATCATGACTGTAGATTCACCAGGTGCAGAGCATCTTTGGGGAGGGGGGAGTGCTTTGTTGAGAATTTTGAATCCCTACAGCCTTTATATTTGACATGGATTGATCAACTCATTAAAGAAAACTTTACAAGTCTCAGACTCAGCCTGTATATCTGGCATAGATTAGCTGATCACAGACCTTTTATGAAAAAAGCTTAAATAAATAATGACCAGGGGAGGAGCAGAGGGGGGGGGGAGGATTATTTCAGATGTTATCTGATTGAATAAGTGAAAATCTCTTTTTCTGTGGTTGCATGGACATACCTAGGTAATGAAGCTTTTTTCTCAGGTGAGGAACCCAGGGCCAACGGCCCTCTTGTCATGAACTAGTGTACCGCTGAAAATGATCTTATCTGATGGTATAATTTCAGAGATCGCATGTGTTCTATCAAAGTAGCCAGATGAATGGGTTCTGGAGAAAGTTAGAGGAAGGTTTAAGGCTAGAGTTACCCCGTGATACACTGATAGAAGCTGAGAAAGTTATAGAATTTAAAGGGGAGGTAGTTATAGCTTTATTTATGTTCAAGCTTAAAGACATATTGTTTGTCTACAAATTTTCAAAGGCCTAAAGTCTCAAATGACTATTTCTAAAACTTAGCTATCACATTTACAATGTAATTAGAAAAATGTGTGACTATTCACTTGTCAAGATGTGTGCTGTTAGAGTTGTTTAGGTTAGATTAATGGATGATTATTGAAAGAATGCTGTTTTCTGTGATAAGAGACTAATAAGAGTTATAAATCCATGAATCTTTTTGAAACCTATGCAAAATTCTTGTTGAGTTCTTTTGTTATTCTAACTAGGGATCAGGCCAGAGAAAAGTCACATCCATCCATGCCTTAGATGCATTGTTTCTGTTTGGAAAAGATGTTAGGCAGCTACATTTTACTGAAAGGTTTGTATCATCTTTGTATTTTGTTAACTCACCTGAGCATAGCATGCTTAAGGTGAGCTTTTGTGATCATTTAATGTCTGTCATCTGTCATCTGTCTTCAGACATCAACAATTTAAGTGTATTAACTTTACAGGCAACAAATTTAGCTCAATTTTCATGAAATTTAATCAGATTGTTTTAAGGTCATAAAGATAAATACGATCGAAAGTGGGAAGATTCCATGCCATATCATGAAAAAAGGAGCTTTTATGACAATTTTCTTGTTTACACCTAGTGGCCACAAATATGGCCCAATCTTTATGAAATTTAGTCAGAACATTTGTCAGATATCAAGGATAAACCCTTTTGAAAATGGGAAGAATCTATTATATATCAAAGCAAAAGGGGCCATAATGAAACATTTCTTATTTACACTCTAGCAGGAGCCTGAAACGTAGTCAGAATATCTTTCTAGTCACAAAGATGAATCTTATTGAAAATTATAGTGTCCCATGCAGGGATTACAAGTATTTATAAGACTATGACTTTTGCTGAAAAAAATGGCCTTAAAGAGACAAAGGTGAGCAATATAGAACCACCATGATTTTCTTGTTGTTGCCGTTGATTGATTAGTATTTATAAGTATAAATAAGTATAGATCATAAGTTTAAGTTGGTGATCATAGGTCAATTTAATATATACTTGTAATTGTCATTCCATACCTGGAACATTCTAGTTTTTGCAAGATGTATAGACAATGACCGACTGTAAATATGTGCTGTCTGATCTGAGTCTTCACCATCTGATTGTCTGTCAAAGCCAGAGTTGTTTACAAACTTGATACTGAAAGGAAAGATTAACTCACAGTTAGAGTTTCCAGTGCTTTCAGGTCCTTTGTTATAATGCAATTTTGAAAAAAGATCAGAAGTTTCATATCTATTGGCCTAATGTATTTCATTGTTCTTCAGAAAATGAATCTTTCTGATACTGAAACAAACCCTTATTTTCTCTATGATATTAGAGCTAAAGATAGAGGGGATTTTTTTAGCTCACCTGAGCACGAAGTGCTCAAGGTGAGCTATTGTGATCGTACAATGTCCAGCGTCAGTTGTCAGTCGTCTGTTGTGCATCGTCCGTCATGTGTTATGCCTTTTAATTTCTTTAAACATCTTCTCCTCCTAAACCAGTTGGCCAATCTTGATGAAACTTGGCAGGGATGTTCCCTGGGTCAAACTCTACCAAAGTTGTTCAAATAAATGAAATCCACCCTTAACTTTCCCTTTACCCTTAACTAAAAGGGTGAAAATATGAAAATCTTCTTCTCTGAAACCAGAAGGCAGACAGCTTTCAAATTTGTTATGTAATATCATCTAGCGGACTTCTACCAAGTTTGTTCATATCAAGACCCTAGGATCATATTTGGGCTCCACCCAAGCGCAACCCTTTTTACATAGATTCAAAGACCGAAAATCTTTTAAAATCTTCTTCTCTGAATCCAGAGGGCACACAGCTTTCATATCTAGAATGTAGCATCATCTAGTGGGCCCCTACCAAGTTTGTTCACGCGGGCACTTCCCTTTTTACATAGTATCTAAAGAGCAAAAAGGCATACCCTTCTTGCTCTTGGCTGAAAACAGTCCATGGTATTGATCTTATGTAGAAATTATCTCATTTTTGACATCTGCCTATTTAATTAATGTGATGTCCCAGGGGTCAAAGACACTCAGGTGAGCAATCAAGGACTATCATGGTCCTCTTGTTTATGTTAGATCCGAGTTTTCCAGTAATTATAGCACAACCTCTATCTTGTTGGCACTCATTGCAATCATCTTGCCAACGTGATTAACATGAATACCCACATCCTTAGAATTCATTGAGAAATTAAGATTTTAGAAGATTTAATTCCTTTCTTATCTGTATCTCTGATGTTCTGTTTCAGAATGCAGAAATTACAGAAGTTTGTCAAAGCCATTACAAAAGATACAAGGTCAGACCTAGCAAAAATTGTGGTCCCAGAGATTCATAAGTTTGAAGATATGGAGCTTATTTTTAGCAGGTTAGTTTTTAGGCCATTCATAAGCTAGCACAGTTAGTAGTGCGTCAACCTCCCAATAACAAGGTCGCTGATGGTGGCACATATCCTTTCTGACAATTCGTCTCCCACCAATGGGTTGATAATTGTAAACATATGTGGAATAGCAGCTAGAGGCTAGAATAAGTTTTCATGTTAGTACTTGTGCGAGAAATAACAGGAATCCATTGTTAGGTGCTCCAGCTTCTGAAATATAACTGAGAGGTTTTTAAAGTAGCATTAAACCCTATTCAATCAAACAAACAGACCATTGTTCAGCTAATCTAATACCAAATGACAAATTTAATACTAGTCATAATTGCCAACTGTTGCAGACTCTGAATTATGGTCATTAGCATCATTTAAGAAATTGTGAAATTGATGAAAGATTTCTCTTCCTATTGATGACATTTTATACCCGCATGTCAAAAGATCGGGGCACATTGTTTAAATAATGTCTATAATTCAAACTTAAGCTAAACTTAACACTGCCAATTACTTAAATCTTCTTACCAGTATATGGCATGGTGATTTCAAGGATACACATCTTCAGATATTAAGGTCAAGGTTACAAGACAGGATCAGAGTTGTAAAAGACTTTCCATTGCCAATTGCTTTAAGCCTATATAAGATTCAGTTATTATGTCATATTAATTGAAAATTAATACAGTATTTCTTTGGAAAAAAGTCAATATTATTGTTTATGTGATTAAAATATCTATACCTCCAGCCTACGAAACAGAGGGGGGTATATTGGTTTCACCATGTCTGTATGTCTGTCCCTAGTCATTGTTGTTTCTAGACTCTAACTTAAAAACCAAGTGATCTAGAATCTTGAATCTTCATACAAATGCTGCTTATGGCCCGAGGAAGAGCCCACATTGTTTTGGGATCACAGGTAAAAGGTCAGGGTCTGAGTCAGCCTTTGTTCATTTGACAAAGCCCGGTTGGGGGGTTGAGTCCACTTTGCGACAGCTCTATTTTGTTACTCAGTTTTCTTTGAGACAAACTTATCTTAACCTCATCTAGAAAAGAAAAGTTATTAAGCAAGCCCAGGCTTGCTAAATAGCATTTCAATGCTAGACTCTGTTAGCGTTAGGATCAACTTTTCTGAAATAAATCAGATGAAAGATCCAATATATCTTACAGATTAGATATGAAGAGAGTGAAGGGTGGTGGTGGAGGCGACAAGCTCTGTTATTGTCCACAGACTGGGTCTGAAAGTAGGTTTTACAGACCTACTGGTGTATATATCATCAGAACTGTGAAAGGTTTGTACATTAGTTTTCATATACATTTCTATAAATTTTGACAAGGGATTAAGGACCATCATGGTTCTCTTGTTATGTGATGTTTTCTGTAGCTTACTTTCTTCAGTATGTAAGGGTGTTAGATTGGGAGAAAATTAAATTTTGCTGTATCAGATCTTATATGGTATTGATTTTGTTCTTTCAATTATATCTACTTGTTATGAGTATTGTGCATGAAGCAAAATCAAGGGAAATAAACCAAAAATGGTGTAGAACAAATAGGTTTTTAAAATGCTTTATAGTGTATTTGTCAAGATATAATTTAGCATCAATTCATGTTGTTTCTTGTGTTAACATTTGCAGAGACCAAAAAATGGTTAAACGCCCGAGTGTGATGCACGAGGGTGTTAATGCATTTTTAGAGTCTCTGCAAATGTTAACGCCCAAAAAAATGTGAATTGATGCTTTCATTGCATGAAAATGAAAACTACGATATTTATTCAGGGGAGATTGGGAAATAATTCACGGAATCGCTTCAAAACGAGCCACAAACCTATGAAATCACCAGCAAAAATGTGTCATGCTTTGCACCTTCACTTTTGTTAATACGGCCATTGATTGGTAAATTCATGACGTCTCAAAATTTAATGGGGGAATTAGATCAACGTCTTTAGTTAAGCTTTAATTTTATGTAAACCATGAATTTGTTAGATGCATTTTACTTCTCAATATGTATACTTGTCAAAATCGAATCTTTGACATATCATTAACAAAATTCTTTGATTTATATTTTAAAATTTAACAAATGTTGCAGAAAAATATAACCATCATTGAAATTGATAGGCTGTATAGGCCTTAGATAGAGGATATATAAGTTAAAAAGCCAGGCATGAACGGCGCGTGATTAATCCACGTTTTCTCACCCTAACGCCCCAGTTTTGGCTGTTAACTTATGTCCGTAATGACCCGAATACGTACATTTAAATGCATAGATAATGGTAGCTAATCTTATGGTCAAATCAGTAAAATTACCAAAATATTATACCTTGTCCTTTTTTACATAGTCTATGCAGGATCCAATAAACAAATGAGTCATGATGTTGCAATGAAATCACATACAAAATGACACTCTTTAAGCAAATGTGTCCAACAATTTTCACATGTTGTCTAATTTTTGCTTGAAAGAAATAGAATTATCACTTCTTTATCAAGTAAGATAAAAAAAGCTTCTTAAAGAGAACAACAAAAGCTTTATTTTCACATATGTGAAATTAGAGCTGTGTAACAAAATGAACGATAAATGAATCTTCTGCTGCAACAAATATTTATTGCTAATTTAAATCTGACATTTTTTTCCAGATCCCTGGACTATGCAGTGGAGTAGATCTCAGAGCAAGAAATATTTCTTCAATCTGAAAAATGGTCAATCTAGATTCGACTGTCCTGTAGAAAGTATAGCATCAGTAAGGTAAGGCTGACTTTGTCTGAATTACACTTTTTTTATACCCCCCACCTACCAAGTAGAGGGGGGTATATTGGTTTCACCATATCTGTCTGTCTATCCGTCCGTAGAACTTTTTGTTTCCGGACTCTTACTCAAGAACCAAATGACCTACAATCATGAAACTTTATACAAATGTTCCTTATGACCCAAGGAAGTGCCCTATTGTTTTTGGGTTACATAGGTCAAAAGTCAAGGTCACAGTCAGCTGTTGTTTAATTTTCGCTTCCGGACTCTAACTATGATCCAAGGAAGTGCCCTATTGTTTTTGGGTCATATAGGTCAAAGTCAATTTTCATTTCTGGACTCCAACCAAACCAAGCGACCTATAATCATGAAACTTCATGCAAATGCTGCATATGACCTCAATATTTGTTACAAACACATCCTGCACTAATAGCACTTGCATTCTGACAAAGTGCTTGTGGGGGTATTAGTCCGCTCTGCGACAGTTCTAGTTGTATCAAAGATTTGCATACTAATTAAACCCGTAAACAAGCTTCATTCAATCTGGCATTAGTATGAATCCCGATAGAAATAATTTCTCAAGAAAATTCTTCATTTTCCACTGCTTGTTATGCAGGTGTGTTGAGGATCTTGGACTTTGTCGTCTTATTAACAGGGTCCAGTGTGGTCCAGTGTGGTTGGCCGGTTAATGTGGTAGGCTCATTATTAAAGACATGTCATAGGTTGTGGATTCAAGTCTTGGCCTGCAAATTGGCCCTCTGCAACAGATACAGAGCCCAACCCTTAAACATTATAGGAGTGAACCCTGAAAGCAAATATGGAGGTACAAATAAGAGGGGGTAAAGCCAGTTTTAAATCTTTCTTTCACTATAAAATCCTATGTTGAGGGTTCTCATTTGAATTGTCTTAATGAGATGATTCAAATGAGTACTGAGAACATAGTGTTTGTGCTTATATTGTTAAAATACTTTGATAAAAAATCCAAATTACCCCCTCTATTTGTTGCTCTGAGCACATACATAAGTTAACCAATCTGTGATAATGCAACATTATTGTTTAATGTTGCATTACCCATGATACAAACTATACATAAATTATTTTGATAGTAAGATATAGTTTGTTTTCTTTAATCATGTTAAGCATTTAGCATAAAACTATCAATGGTACTGTTAAATGTGTAGGAACTTGGTACTATTTTACACTGACACAGGGGTCTAGATATGATAGAATGATGACAGACTTAATTCTTAAGTGGAGCAATATTTAGTGGGCACTCATTGGAATGGTCTCTATGAGGCAATGAGTATCGACAATTCCATCAGCATTTGATTGATTTAATTTCCATTTTGAATTTGAAATTTCCCCCACCATTTTGAGCTATTATGACCTATTTATTTGTGCTTTAAATTCCAATGAGTACTGACAATTCTAATTTAATTTCCATTTTGAAATTGAAATCTCCCCCACCATCTTAAGAAAGTGGACCTGTTAAAGTTCTGCAATGTTTTTGAAGTAATGAACTTTAACAGTGTTAACCAAGGTTTCCAAATAAAAATCATTAGGAAACCTCGGCTAATACTGTTAAAGATTATTTCCGAAACATTGCAGAACTATTACTGGTCCACTACCTTAAGCTACTCTGACCTATTTATTTGTGCTTAAAATTTTAGAGACACGAAAACCCACAGTTACCACTGGTTGTGGGACGAGGGAGTGAAGTTATTAGACAGGCAGCAATGTAAAGAAGATGACTCTAAACTATCCAAGGCCAATGTTATAGAATATCTACACAGACTTATACCATACAGATAGCAGATGGAGTTGTGATGTGTGAAATTGATGTGATATATTGCAGTCATATTGGGTTGTATACCGGCAGAAGTCAAAATAGATTCCAGTAGTTAAGTCCTGATGATACACTATAACCTCCTATGGATCATTTGGCTAACCATAAATATTCATTTTACAGACCCTGATGGCGGCACTCATTCTTTCCGACTTTTTGTCTCTCACCAATGGGTTGATAATCATAGACCTATGTGAGATAGCAGCTTGAGAAAGAAAAGGATGTGAGAGAAATACCAGGAATCCATTAAAAGGTGTTCCAGCTGCCATGTGATATGACTGAAAAGGTGTTGAAAGCAGCTAAAGACTCCATTCAATTAATCAATCATTTTCACAGAAAATCTACACAATTCTTATTACAACTGTGATGGCTTCACATCACCAGCCAATATTGAGGGGACGAATCTATAAATAGCCAAAGAGATAGTGACAGAAATCTGTCACCCTCCCTGTGGCTATTTATAGATTTGTACATGGGGCAAAATCTATAAATAGCCAAAGAGATGGTGACAGAAATCTGTCACCCTCCCTGTGGCTATTTATAGATTTGTACATGTAACAGTTTTCCATCTCAAGTTTGGGAACTTTGTAAATTTTGGATAATTTATAAAACTGTGCTTAGCTTTGATAGAACATTAAATTATTTAAATTTGTATAGAAAAATGACATTTAAATTCTATCAACAGGACTAGAATTTTTTCGAATTAATTGGATTTTCTAAGTATTTTGGAAGGTTCTTGTTCCATTCTTTAAGGAATTCTTTTCATGTTTGCTAATGAACAACTTGAAATTATTATTTGAATTTGAGAGATGAGCAAAGCGTGTTTGGAAAAAAAGGAAAATTACACTATAAACAGTGAATAAAACTCATAGGAAAATTTGACATATGGCGCACTACCGTCTCATCTGAAGGTGACAGGAAGCAAGCAGATACTTGACTGTTTACAGTCATTTAAGAGGTGAAGATGGTATTTGTTGATTTCATTGAGGCATGAAAGTAAAAACCCTAATCACACTGTATGAATATTTGAAGCAGATCAATACACGAGTTTGATTAGGTTTTTAGTTTCATTCCTCCATGAAATCAAAAAAATCTTCTCTTCATATCTAATAATTTGATATCAGGAAGCAAAAATGTAAAGTTCTGTCTAAAAAGATTCTGATTTCTTATGGGACTACTTTTGCAGAAGCTTACAAAACAGCTGCATACTCAAAAATTGTTTTCATTTGGGGATAAAACCAACTTTTTATCCAATTCGAATGCACAAATATTGATGGACACAACTAAAATTAATTTATATTGATGGCTCAGAGTGAAACAGTTGTTACTGCCTATAACATATAGGCAGTTACAACTGCTTCACGCTGAGTCATCGATATGTGGTTTTATACCAGCAGTAGTCTCGATATATTCTAGGACAATTTTCCCAAAATCCGCTTTCCTGTTTCTTGACAGCCAGGGCAGATAAGCATTCTGTCAGGGATATGAAAGAGTAATGCAAGTCTAGAACTGTTTTAAATTAAATCTAGGTTTGGTTTGACCCTTAAACCAGGGTTTTGACCCTAATGATTCCATTTTGACCCTCAAAAATTTCCTGCAGGGGGTCATTTTGGCCTAAGAAATTTCCATCATTGTAAACTATGCAAGATTAGATAAATCATTATTTTTCTTCATTTAATTATCTAGGGATCTATATAGATGAGTCAACATAAACAATAAAGTGTCCTAGGACACTTATTGATTATGTTGATTCATTCATGTAGATCTTTTAAAACAGTTAAACTGATGATATATATTAGTATGCACACATTTTGACCGCTTAAAAACTAGTTTTGACCCCCTTAATTATTTGGTCAAGGGGTCGATGACTCCTGAAATTGAAAAGCTAGCACAAGCCCTGTTAATTAAACCCTGTTATTGGTTCTCGTTTGAATAGTTTACAATCCGGAATAGTGATTACAGGAGATGTGTGTAGAAAATAAAAAAACAAACCCTTTAGAAACGATTTACAATTGACTAAACTCTTTCCAGTCTTATAGGAGAGACTAAGGTGATAAAATATTAGAGGACATCATCATTGGGCGTTCAAAATGGCATAAGTACAGCTTGATTAAAATTGTAGTTGTGATAGTTTGGGTGCCCATCAACGATATGCCTCTTGCAAGATTTTCTCTCAGACAAGCTGATCTTATCCATGTGTAGAATTGAAATATTGTTTTGGGAGATTAAGATAGCTTAACTTTTCTATTCTAGACAAGGACAAAATTGAGTGACAGGTTCTTACACATGTCTTCAAATTTCTTCTTTGGACCACAGAGCTCTTTCAGATATGAAATTATTTGAAAAGTTATCTTTCATGTGTGTAAGACAACCTTTATTCATAAGCACTTTAAATAGTTTTGTGCTGACCCCCTCGATTTGTGATTTGCTGCAGTTCATTGAAACAAATAGCTGTTATACAAAAAGTATAGCTTCTATTGAGGCATTGTAAAGCAAGCTCATATCATGTAATATTGTCCATGATTTTTGGAAAGATAGTCAGTCTCATAAGCAAAATGGTTATAGTTTTAATTGCCTAATGGCTATCCATCTTGGGTCCCAAACCCTCTTTATGCTGTTCACGACATATTTTTGCTGTACATACAGCTTTGACAGACAGTAAAGGCTTAGATCAGACTGCACAGACATGCAGTCTGATCTAAGCTTATACCACCTACTTTCTGCGTTATCATTATGGGAAAAACTGAAGCATGAGTGGTTGAAATGTCTAGAAATTTTATTCAAAAAAGAACCAGAAACTAAAATTCAGCAAGATAAGGATTAATTTGCCTAATTTTCTTTTTGTGCTGATGTATTATTATCCTCTAGGGAAGTGATTCCAGATGAATATGCTTAATTTCTCTGTATATATGTCTGAAATATCTTTCAAGTAGGACCAGTAAAGAATTGTCGTCTTCTAATTGTTTAAGAATAAGAAAGGGTAGAATTTGAAATACCCCCTGTTTAAGTGTTGCTCAGTTGTTAAGAATGACCATTTTCAAATCATGTTATAAATCATACTGTTTTGATTATGGCCTTTGTTTTTACCTTAGTACATCATGAAATGCATTTATGTTGTTATCCATAATTTGCTCAATTTTGCGATTGTGATGGCCCTTTCCCCAGCGTCAATCTTTTGTGAATGGTCTGCCAACAATTTCTGTAAACAATAGCTACTCCAAAACAACTATACCAAATTAGAAATAATATTCTGTGCTGATCCTCGTTCAAACTAGCTAATAGAAAGACCACTGAAAAAAATATAAAGCCCTTTGCATTTGAAGAGAAAATCTTTAAAGAATTGTTGGTCATACTAAAGGACTACTTCCTTGGTGTTTTGCAAGAAATGGTTGATATATTGACTTTCCAGTCAGTGGGACAGTATCTCCAGAGCTGGGGTGTTCAGCATTTATTAGGTCACCCCTTTTACGTAACAGAGAATAGAAAAAGAAAGAAATCTTTGACATTCTTACTGTTTGAGACTAGAAGATAGAAGGCTTTCATATTTGGTAATATGTAGCTTCTTCAAGAGGGACCTCTAGACTTACCAAATTTGTTCATAAGCCTCTTTCGGTCATGTTTGGGCTTAGCATGGGCGTAATTCATTTCCTATAAAAACAAAGAATTACTTGAGGAGATTGTTTTAAAGTTTATTATCTTAACACAGTTTTTAATACCTTACTGTCTGAGCACATACCCTATAACAGTGAACCAAAGAAAGAACTCTTTCAAATTTTCATCTGAAACTGAATGGAAGACTTCTTTAAAATTGTGCATAATGCATTAACTACCGAACTTGCCAATATCATGACCCTTGGGTCATATTTAGGCTCTGCATGACACACCCAAATTTACATATAAATACAGAAGGAAATCTTTCAACATCTTTTCTGAAACCGGACTTAGGACATGGATATTTAGTTTAAAGCATGCTTCTTTTTGACGAAGAAGTTAATTATTTTAACATTCAAATTAAAATCCGGCCTCTTTTGCCATGTTGTCTCTTTTAGACCTAATTGACAATATTCTATTTCTGTGATTTTATACGTCCGACGAAAGACGATCATGAATAACCCAAGGTGGCGGGTTACGTCCTTTTGATAATTCAGTCACCTTGTTCGATGAACCTGAAAATTTGCGGTGCACAAAAACTGTACCCTACCTTGCTTAATTATTTAGTTATTCCCCTTTGATGTTTTGTTATACTTGGACATCCATCAGTTTAACGTATCTTGTGACACCTTGTTGATGTCCTTTACAAATTAAGAAATTTACTTCAAACACAAAAAGATATAAAATAATTTCAAATGAATTTGCATCGTGCCAGCTCACATTCGATTCCTACATTTGAATCAAGCATCCATGAGCATCATGAGTAGCATGTTAAAGGATAAAATCTTCTCCAAACAACACATTTTCAATTTCAAACAAAAGTATTTTGTTACTGTTAAAATCGAATGCGTAACTTTGTATTCGACACCACTTTCAAAATATGGACAAATCGTTTCATTCATTGGTGTACGTAACGTTAACTCTTGAAAAGGAGGATGGGTCTAAAACGCAGACAACATAGAATATATAGTAACGCAGACAATATATAACAAAGAAGGGTATTTTACTGGGGTCTAAAACGCAGACAATATAGATAAAGAAGGACTATATCCTTACGCAGACGATATATACAAAGATATATACAAAGAGCAATTGACGCCCACTATAAAATAGCTGGTGAATGGTAATTGTCATTAAATTTTGATTAATTATTTGCCTTTCTTTTTGTTTTTTTCTGTTCGTTGACATTGAGGAGATTTTCAAGTTATGACTGCAAAAATATTTTTGAACTCGTGTTTTTCGAAAATAATATGATCTTTTCAACAATGTATATTTTTTTTCATGTTATGTCATTAAAAAAATGTATCAGACCTGCCAAACAAGAAATATTTATACAATTTACTATTTCTTTGTGTCATGATTAGATTTGCTTGCATCTACATTTCATATTTTGACTAGAAGTGCATATTTAACATTTATGATGGACCGTAGATTCAAAGGTGGCCTAAATATTGTAACAATAGCCAAGTTGTTTATGCTATGATCGCAAAGTCGATTTGTGATATCATCTTTGAATGTAAATATCACGTATATCAGATAGTTAAAATGCACTGCACAATAAATTTGTATTGATCATGCGACCATGCACGACCGAAATAATGTTTTTAATAGTGTACAACTGATCTAAGTCGACTTTGATAGCAGACCTACCAGACGGACGTCAATATTGAACGTTCCAAAACACGGTGTAGATGTAT
Organism: Fragum whitleyi; assembly: GCA_948146395.1. Lineage (NCBI taxonomy): Eukaryota > Metazoa > Mollusca > Bivalvia > Cardiida > Cardiidae > Fragum > Fragum whitleyi. Next base: position 57,531,555 of record OX411544.1, on the reverse strand, counting down.
GAGTTTAAGTGGTCGATCAAAGGTCAATTTATCTATACTTGTATCGAAAAACTTACCATCAATCACTTATCTAAACTTGTATCATGTGTGCAGTATTTTAAAGCTGCGCATCATCGAGTTAACACAGGAAAAACGAGACCTATCCTATATTCAGTGGCTTCTGATATACGTTTAGGTTACCTTTTACATGCATGTTCGCTCCATTATGAACTTTTGTGGTAAAATGACTTTAAGGTCTCTACGTGGATAGGAGTATTCTCTTTTTGGCGACTTTATGAATATTTAATTGACATACTTCTCGAGTAAAGCAAAGTCGCAACGCTCACTAGAATCAACACAATTAAAGCTGTAAAATCATTGATACTTGCATTGTTAATTTATTCGAGTGTATTTGAGGTTTGTCGTGTGCCAATAGCGGCACGAGAAGATACAATAATATAATCAATGAAAGGTGAGAAATTGATACGTAAGTCATCATACTTCATTTTGCCACATTTTCACCTAAATTAAAGCGAGACAGGTACACGCGACACCTTCGCTGATTATAGAAAACTGCCTTTTGGGGCCGCTTTTCCTTTTAATCTTTAAATTGATTATTTCATTTTTGCTTTTAAAACATATACACAAGTAAAATCATTATGAATGTATTATATATCGTAGACGACCAACCAAAGTTGTATGCTAAGATTTTTTTATACGGGCAGATGTTTGTGTAACATGCATTTGGTTGTTAAAAAAACGTCGCGATTTCGGCCTTTTTAAATCCACGCACGCAACATAAACGTATTATATTGAGAGTCCATGTAATTTTTTTTTAATTCATCTAACATGACATCATCAGTTTTGTTCCTTCGATAACGATTAACTTCAAAATTTCGACTTTATTTATTTTTTCTAAGTTACATAAAATATGAAAACTTCTAAGCGTGACACTCATGGATTCTAAACACCCTTACTTGGTAGACGTGACCAATGTATATTTCACAATTATGAAATATTCAGTTTTAATTTAGATTAGAAATAAAAATACGTAACATGTTCAAAATAGGCTTTGATTCTTCTTCAGAATTATGGGAAATACTAAGTGAATTGCAGCAAAATCATTATAAATTGTTTATCAAACTATTTATTCCACTAATCAAATCAATTTAGTTTTATTACACATATTATTTTTGCGTTATAACCAAAACGTTTTTATCACAACTTTTTTCTTGTTTGAATAGGTCAATTATTCTTTCTTGGCTGCATTATATCAAATTGAAATTGGAGAATTACAGTGTCTAATATTCTTGATCATCGATTAAATTGGCGAATTCTTAATATCAAGAAATGCTACGATGAGTTGGTTAGAAACCCAAAACCACTATAGTTTTAGACAGAAATACTGTTCTAAAATGATTATTAAAGATACGTATGAATTCATCTAATTATCAAAAGTTAGGACAAATAATTAGATAATTTCTTAACTATCATCATCAATAAACATTTACCTGTCATTAGATAGGTATCAACTGCTCTTTGTCTATATCGTCTGCGTAAGGATATAATCTTTCTTTATCTATATTGTCTGCGTTTTAGACCCCAGTCCAATATCCTTCTTTGTTATATATTGTCTGCGTTACTATATATTCTATATTGTCTGCGTTTTAGACCCGCCCTGAAAAGGATGTCACTTGAGTAGGTAACATTTATGGTTCATCAAATGGCGATTTCCACGCATAATGTCTAAAGAAATGCATCTTTTCTTTTAAAATTCATATACGTTCAATGCAAACTTCGAATAACCTGTATAAAAGCATATTATATTTCTTTATTCGCTCTTAAATTTTTGACATTGCTTTCGACTAATAATTATTATTTTTGTTTGACTTTTATTCCTTTGAGCTTCTTTCTCAGACACTCTTTCGTCTTGTCTTACTATTTACACCAATCTGTACGAAGACAAGAGTAGATTGAATCCATTGTTGGGTTGCTTGGTATGTAAATTGACGACATTAATAATAAAACGAGACCTTCAATGATGTCCATATTGAAAGATCGCTCACCTAAATCCGCGGGCGAATTTCGATTCCAAATCAGAAAAGGATAGCCCCGCGAGGTAGGTATGAACTCCTAAACCAGATGAAAGATTACATTCTCATTCAGTTTGGTCCGTCACACCAAAAAGGATCATCTGGAATCTCCGTAAAATTAAAAAAAGAAAGAAATATTACCCAACATTGCGTTGCAAAAAAAGTCGAATTTCAAAAATTGAGGTATGAAAAGTAAAAATAATCTTTCTAGATTCGGAAGATCTTTTTATTACAACACGTTTCGACACTGGTCAGAATGCGCTAATCATGCAGTCCGGTCAGGATCGACATAGATTGTCAATTTCCTTGTCGCCAATAAATTTTGCAACGCATTTTCTAGCAATGTCATTATGAAAGAAATTATATAAGAACTATACGGTGATCAATTCTATCACTCTTTTGTTCTCACGGGAAAGACGTAATAGGGTCGGAATTGGAAGATTTGATTAAGGTAGTGGACCCTTTATAGATCCGCAGCGTTTCAGGAGTCATTAACTTTAACAGTGTTATCCGAGGTTTCCTAATGATTTTCATTAGGAAACCTCGGTTAACACTGTTAATGTTCATTACTTCCAAAACGTTGCGGAACTGTTACGGGTCCAATACCTTAATGTAGATTATCAATCCTACCTTCTCATACCTATATTTTAGTTTCCAAATGTTCGAATGGCAAAAACGAAACCAGTCCTGCGTTCAGGATGACAAAGAAGTGCCAACTGTTTGTGAAACATGCCCCGCTTTGCACGCAAGTGCATCTGCAAAGCAGGGTATAATTCGCAAACAGTTTGCACCGTTTTGTCATTCAGGGTTGGCTTTCGAGTTTGTGCCTCAAACAAGCTCCAACTTAATTCTCTTTCCGACTTATTGTTTCCCACCGATGGGTTGACAATCGTAGACCTATATTGAATAGCCGCTGGAGGGAAGGAATTTAATGGTAGAAATGGTGTGAGAAATACCAGGAATCCGTTGTAGGTGCTCCAGCCGCCGAGATATAACTTAAAAGACTGTTGAAAGCGACATAAAACCCCATCCAAACAATAATCATTGACAATTGATAGGCTATTTCGACGAGGACCGTCAATTCTACGAAGTCTTTGTGGAAGAGGTATCTCCGGTCGTGCCTCCGCCCATAAGCCACAACGCTTAGCGTATTCAGGAACTATGCATGACCTTAGTGCGCATAATTTTCGAAATCCTGAGTACACCCTTGTTAGCTCACCGTAGTCCTGCTTGCTAAACCGTAAGCCTTGTACAATGAAAGAAGAAAGACCCCCCTCCTCGCCCAAGACCAAATAGATATGTGAATGTTTCCGAGACCCCTTTCAGTTCTTTACAGTGTGTTAATTAACTTTAACTACGCTATTGTAATTTTATACTTCGGAAAACATTGTGGGAAATTTAAGAAACATGATATTTCTCGTATTACCACAATGCTTTCAACATCTAATGATGGGTTTTATTTCATAACGCACTTACTTGTCATAATCGTCTGCAACCTCTTTGAATTTGGACCAGTTTAAAACTTTCGACAAAAAGGGTAAGAGAGTTTAAAAGGATCGAGACAGAAAATATGTCTACCGAAGCTGTATATCGCGTCCTTCAACTTCACTTTTGAATGTAGGTAATTTTCAAGTCGGGTGGATACGATATTGGCATATGAGATAGGTATGCGGTGAATGTGAATCGCGATTGAAGTGTGTTGAATTTCGAGCTCTTGGAATGTTCATACAGTGTAAAACGATCGATTGATTAATTGATTGATTGTTTGGACATAGGAACCAAAATGGGGTGTATCGAAAGTTCGGAGAAAAAACCGAAAAAGTACGGTGCGGTGTTTAGGCGTAAGTGTTTTTGTTATCATCGAATGACATCTTGATTGATACATAAATAAGTACATGTATGTAAAGGCTTACCATCGAAGGATCTTGAACCTCGTAAGAACGGGGGACCGTTTTACCGAACTTCTTCCGAAAAATTAATCGTAAGTCAGAATCACATATCGCAACTGGTGTTTTCATTCATTGTTAGATTCTGTCTTGTAATATCTCAGACGACGATTCCAATGAGATGATGCATGACAGGATTCCAAACTTAGTTACTACTGTAGAAGCAAATTTCATTTTTGACTTACGCAAAAAATTATCGTAAAATGTTCAATTTAACAGGCCCCAGGTTATTAAAGGCCCTAGTTGCTATATTTGGTCAGCCACTGATGAATACACATATCGTGTGTTCAGCGCAAGACTTTACTTAGGGTCTATAATTAGATAGACAGTCTTAGTACAGTTTTGCGCTAAAACCTCGGTATGTAGGCCTATATTCATTGGTGGCTGACCAAACATCGTAACTACAGCTTTAACCAACCAGGGGTCTATTTAACTAAACATCTTACGATCATTTTTTGCGTAAAGGTTATCTGGACAGTGCGTAAAGTCTCGACTCTAGTCATACTTCGCAGACTGATTAGGGTCGAAACTTTTCGCACTTGGCTGACGCTCTAATTCCAAAACGACAGTTCCACCTTCCTAAAAGATATAATTTTGAATCTCATCCGAGCTCAACTAGCTCAATGTGTGATTTTGTGAACATTGAATCTATCATTGTCCGTCGTGTGTCGTGCTTCGTGTGTCGTAAGACGTAAACAATTATAGCGTTTACACTCAGGCTAGAGGCCACAACTATTGTCATCGACATCTTCATGAAACTTGATTAGAATGTTTGTCAAGTCACAAGGATGGCCCCTATCGAAAATTGGAAGGGTCTAATTGACATCATGGGAGAAAGGGTCTAAATTACAATTTTCTTGTTTACACTCTAGAGGCCACAGATATGGTAAAATCTTCATGAAACTATGTCAACGACGCACGGTGGACCTCTTCTGTATCAAATATTCAGTATTTTACGGAGTTCCCAGATAGTACTTATAAATAAGCACAGCGGGTCGCATATCGAAACTACATGTACATGCTACCTATTTTAAATCACGACAGATGTACCAAGACGGAATGTGAAAATATCAGGTTTATTATTCACCAATGTTACTGAGTTCCGATAAAAAGGGTCAATATTGTTGTAACTAAAGCTGTAGTTACATATTTTTTCCTGACGACACTGTTTAATATCATATGGACCTGTCCCCCAAAAAGGGACCATTTGAGAACTCCATAAAATAAATATTTGAAAAAGAGATTGGTTCAATTTTGCCCAGGGGTCAACAAGATGTCGCATTTCAAATTGTCTTTATAGGAAGGTAGATTGATAAATATTAATTCAGAACTTCAGCCAAGTGCTTACAGTTTCGACCCAATTCACTCTGCGTAAATACCGCAGTCTAAAAAGGTCAACACTTTACGAACGACCTAGATTGTCCCATATCGGCTGACGGGTCACATACAATGGCGGATCTAGGCTTTCTGTAAAGGGGTTCAAACAAACAAATTCCGACAGACTTTTAACGGACGCAGCTTTTGAGAGTCTGAGACTGTGCTAGGAATCTTAAATCTATCTGATGTAGGACCGTCTGGAAACCAACTTCAAATAAATAAAAAAATGAAAGACCGTTTAAATCAGTCTTCGACTCTTTTCTGAAGTTGATCCCCAAAGGTGCATATCTGTCCCATACCTTGTGCATCTAATCCGGGGAAAATTCCAATATTTGCACAAAAACATAAGGATTGTTTAACACAAAATAGTCTACACTGAAGACAGAGACTCACAAACCTTCAAATAGTACCCTTATAAGCCTTACTATTGAGTCATTGGAACACTTTTTGTTGTTGTTGTTCACGGTTGACGCGGTAAAAAAAATGTCCGGGAGGATCGTTTTTCAACTATTACAAAATTTTGACTGGATTTCAACGTGACAATGAATTAAAAATGCCTCAGAAGGGGGTTCGTTTGAGGTGCAGGTCTTTTTTTTTTTTTTTTTTTTTTTTTAACGAAACGTTTACACTTTCAGAGTTTCTAAGTAGAGCTTCAATGATTTCAAACGAACGTCATATAAAGGTCTAACTTGAGCCTAGGCCTGTAGTCTGGTCACAAGTTAACTTGACATACCGAACAGGGAATTTAAGCGATCATGCGTCTCATTTCCTCGATTTATAAAAGCTATTTCGCACATATGTCTCGGACTGCATAGGCGTAACTAGGATTTTGAAATGTGTACGCCCTCAGAAGGTTCACAGTCAACTCGGCCTGTGAATAACTCGGCCCGTCAACTCGGCCTGTTAAATATAGGTACATGTATGGCCGGATGCAATGTAGAAATTTTGTTGACCTTACGTGTTTTTTTTTTTTTTTTTTTTTTTTAGATTAATAATCACTTGTTAAAAAGGGTTTTAATAATAATCTTATTTAACTATTATATGGCATTTGTGTAAATATTAGATAAAATAGATATGATTAAATACTTAATTCACCTTTTATTAAAATTTATTTTTCAAATTATTTTTTTCTAAGCACAAAAAAGATGACCAGCTATATGCGTATTAATATGAAGATCGTAGATTTTAGCCTCATCAATTGTGAATTTGCACCACCTTTAAGTACATTGCACACATTGATTAACTATCTGATACTGTGTTTATATATCCGTTTGCCAGGCTAAACACTATATAAGTTATACACAGGCCGAGTTGACGGGCCGAGTTTTACACAGGCCGAGTTTTACGCGGGCCGAGTTTTTAACAGGCCGAGTTGACATGACACCCCCTCAGAAAGCAACCAACACAGAATATATAGGATAATGGCGATGTGCGGACGGTGACAAAAGATGAATGTCCTCCGTCTGCTCCCCTTTTCTATCATTAAGAGTTGGTGAATAATCGAAATTTCGATATTATGATCATTCATCAACGAGATTTTTCGAAAGAGGATTTTGTTTCTGTTACGCACTTGCGTAATGTGCGTAATGGTAATTACGCACATGGACTGGTCAACAAACTTTTGTCACATGCTCTTCTCAGTCATAAAATCATATTTGTAGAACCTTCGGAACCTCGGTGGATCCGCATTTTTCTCCACAATTTGGGGGCACATATATCACAACCCTAAGTTTTAGGCCTACTTGATCTCTGTCGAAGTTGTTTAAGATTATTTGAATCAAAACAGATTTCTACACCCCACACCTTGTATTTATTAATTTATTGTTGTTTTCTTTCATATCTCTTAAAGTTTCTCTCGGGCAAATGATGAGATGTCGATCTCGGCGTAGTACCCCTAACGTAGCGGTTAAATGCTCTCTCTAGGCTATGTTTATTCATAGATTCTAGGTTACAATCTTTCTAACAAATACATTATTTAAAGAGACAAAAAACTAATTCTAAATAGCTAAAAGATCTATCGATGATGGCAACTTCGTTCAATAAGTCGGACGAAATAGTCTGATCTCCGGAAGCTTATAAAGGGCTATTACGTAAGAGGTTCTTTAAATATCGATTGATCATTAAGGGAAACATTCGTACAAATAATATTTAATTTTCTTTTTATCTTAAATTTAAATGAACGGTTGATTTTGAACCAGTTTTAACTATCATCTCGCATAGAGATCTGACTTTTTTTGCCTACCAGTAATGCGCATGCGCGGGAAATTCTCAATACAACTCTCCTATTCTGTTTTCCGCACATCCGGGCATCTACTGATATTTCCCGTGATGCAACACAGCATAGTAATGGGGCAAACAAAACGGTAGCAACCCTCTTTAAATGCCTTTTATATGTGGGTAAGGATGACGATAAGCGGTTTAATCGCGATGCTTATGAGCTATTGTGCAGCTATTGATTTTACCCGGCATAGCCTTTTTACAATAAATTGAAGTTTGATATCTCAAAAATACGATAATAGAAAGTTCGGAAATTCGAAAACTTGCGTGTGTTTGACCTACAATATATTTTTCAATTAGCATAGGTGAAACGGTTGCTAACAATTTTCACCGTAAGTCGTAATTAACGCGAATAGGAAATTGCATATTGTTTTATGTAATTACGGACCTATTGTAAGCGTGACTTTATCCCTTTTTGTCTTTCCTACACCAAAGTTTCTTTTAAAAAAATAAGTTGCATTGTCTTCTAAATCGAAGTACACGTAGGCCTATATAGTTTAGCTTCTCCATTTTAGAAACTTTTCCAAACTTCATCTCTGAATAAGATATGAAATAGATGTGAAAATGAGATTATCCTAAATATTTCATACAAGATAAAAGGCAACCAATTCAGAGTTTTGTAAGAATTGGAATTGACAAAAAGTGAAAAGATATAGCAAAGATGCAAGGGCCGCATTTAAGAAACAAGTTTTAAGCCCAGGAGTATATTAGTCCGCCTTGCGAAAGCTTAAGTTTAGGATAAGATTTTCCAGGAATACTGTAAATGTCAATCCCCCCGGAATGTTTATCATCGTGTGAACATTAGAAATTTACTTTTAATCAAAAGAGTTGGCCTTTAGCAAACAAAATCAATTCGTTCAGCTTTAACTTTTACACTTCTTTCACCAAGATTCACACGTTTAGCCCAGCCAAAAGCTGAAAATCTATTTTAACATCTGTAGGTTATTGTATAGGATTTCATATCGAATTAAGTCCCAAAAATATTTTTAGATCTAGCTTTGTCTAAAACGATGCCTGATGATGCTGTAATCAAAGTGATAAATTATGTGACAAGGGTTGTTATCTAAGTTAGTAGATTTTGACAATAGCGATATTCCCATTTCATGAATTAGCTATGATAATCAGTAATCTTTGCCATCTAAGAAAGCTGTGACAAATAACTCTCGCGTATCTTGAGAAGTCAGGTTTATAAAGTGTCTATTGTTAGCTGATTAATCTCAATCATATTCAAATAATTGAATTTATTTGACAAATTCTTTAATAAAGAACGAATTGTATAAACTCTAAACCGGATCATTTTATATGGTCAGTATGCCGGCTTTCCTTTTGTAACTGTTATGTCTATTTTTTGATACATTAAGACCTAGTACTTAATTGTGATGAAACCGGCTTTTTTTTTTTTTTTTTTTTTTTTTTTTATTGTTTTGTTTTGTTTCCCCAGACAAATTTTCGATATTTTTGATATGGCTAAAATTGTAATCATGTAGGCAAGTCAACATTTATTGACCGAAAATACAGTACATGTGTTCGCTGTACTATTAGTATCCATAACTCTCAATTCGTTGCTAGGGAATAGCATACCCCGTTACTATCCGCCATTTTGTCGAATGACGTCACTGCGGAAAACAGAATATAAGAGTGCGGATTATTTGACTAATTATGTTAATTTTATTCGTTTTTATATAGAGTTAAAAGTTACAAAACTTGTAAACGTGGGATACTGTAACGTGTTTGACTTGATGAATCACGAGTAATTAACTTTTTATACTAAAATTAGGCCAAGGGTTATCAGTAATCAGACCATCACTCGGACATTTCGGTAGAATCGCCCGAGGTTTTCCGATTCGGGTATCGAGTTTACGGAAATAGCCGAGTTGAAACCAACACGATAAAATTAGAGGTTTCCGAACTTGTTTACACGTTTCTAACTCAAAACAATAAGAAATGTCAAAATTGATTTTGATGGTTTCTCATATTTGATTAAACGACACACCCTAATTTATTAATGAACGATGGGTTGTAATGCTTCAGTACCATATGAAAAGAGAGGGACATTTAAGCGTAAGTATATATCGAGCTGTATTCGCCCAAGAACTTATAATTCAGTCGTGAGTGTGTTAATTAAAGATTATTTTAAGTCTGGATACATGTGATAATCTTTTAACTTGATCTACATTTGACATTTTGATTATGCTATGAAGTTGGAATGTTGGACCCAGCCTTGCGTTCAGGATGGCAAAACGTTGGGAACTGTTTGCAAATTATTCCCCGCTTTTTGCGTGATTTCAAGTTGATTGCAAAGAGGGATATAATTTGCAAACGGTTCCAACCGCTTTTGTCATTCTGAAAATTAAAATCATGATAAATGATTTTGAATATTTTTCTTTTTCAGCCAAGTCAAAACCCTGTAAAGCTGGATATTTGCTGTACTATTCAGATCAGACCAGTAAATGGAAGAAAGTGTTTGCTATTCTGTTTAAGGATTCCACACTTGCCTGGTTTAACAAGCCAAAACAGAAGCAGCCAATAAACCATGTCATGCTGCAGGTATGTATGGATTAACCCTTTCCTGTTTTAGAAAATTTTGGACCTGTCCAAATTCAAAGGTTTTGCAGACGAAAATTTAAAGTGGATTTAATTTGAAAAATAACTATTCTGTAGGGAAGGAAATAGTGTGGAAAAAGAAGAAATTGCTTGTCAGAAGCAATTTCTTCTTTTTTCACAATGTTTTCTCAATCATAAAATCACAGGCACGTAAAAAGCAGGGATTAAACAGCAAAGGGTTAAATCATAACAGTGTGGTGTCTGTAGTCTAGAGGTAGAGCATTGGCCTCTTGACTCAAAGGTTCTGAGTTTGATTCCTGGGAGCAGCTATCGATCTTGGATATTTCATTGGCCTATTCATTTGGCGTGAGTACTGGTGAATTTTCCAGGAAGCAGAATCGAGAGGAATAAATCTAACTTGTAATAACTTTCTTTCCAATGGATGTAAAATAAATAGGTTTTAACCAAAACATCATACCGGTTGGGGGGGGGGGAAGAAAGGAACAAACTATTTCTCTAAACTCCGAAATACTTAGTCATACTATTTTCTTCAGGTTCACTATAAATACGTGGGATTGTGTGTCAGAATGTTTTAACATGTATCAAGAATTTTTGTAAAAGGAAATAACTCAGGTTAAAAGTTACACAATTCGAGGGTTTAGCGCAAGAGTGTACTAAGTGAATTTACATTCTATATACACTTAATAAAGTCTTGCACTGAACCCTTCGACATGTTTTTTTCCTTTTCTTTAACCCTTTGCTGTTTAATCCCTACTTTTTACGTGCCTGTGATCAGGGCTGGGGTCAATTACATGCCAATGTAATTAATTAAATTACAAATTACATTGAAATATTTCAATTACAAATACAATTTAAATTTCAAGGAAATCTCAATGTAATAAAATCACAGGTTATTATTAAGAAAACATTGTGAAAAAAGAAGAAATTGCTTCTGACAAGCAATTTCTTCTTTTTCCACACTGTTTCTACCCTACTGAATGGTTATTTTTCAAATTAAATCAACCTTAATTTTCGTCTGCAAAACCTTTGAACTTGCACAGGTCCAAAATTATGTAAAACAGGAAAGGGTTAAGTTTTTTAGACGGATTGTCAAGATATTCTTACTGCTAAGTCAGTAAAATTACCCAAAAATTATACCCTGCTTTCTTTCATTTCGATCTACATGTATTTGATATTATCAATGTGGAGCTAGGTAAACAAATGACATTGCATAGCAGCCACATGCAAAATGGCAAGCTTTGAGAAAATTCACCCAAAACTTTTCACATTTTGTATCAGTTTTAAGTAAAGGAAGTAAAGAAATAGAATAATTGTTTTAATGTCTTTTTTTTAGATGTTCAATAAAAGTAAGGCAATCGATAAAGGATAATCATTAGTTATTCTTCATTTTGTGAATAAAATGAACTATATTTTCATGAGTGGCTTTGTCACTCATAAAAATATAGTTTTTGTTGGTCTCTAATTACAAGGTCAACCGTCTTAAAAGTGAAGCAATCAATTATTCTCTATTAATTAAATATCTAAAAAAGATTGTTGTAAGTCTAAGTGGGATGAGCTGTAGATTGTGAAAGGATGCTCTAGTGGCATACTGTCAGCCTGTGGTCATTTTGACCCCCTTAAGAGAAATTTCAAAGGGTCAAAATTTTGTATAAGGTGATCCCTCAAATTTTCGATGATGTATCTTTAATACTATCTAAAAATTTTTACAAATTAATTGCTTTCTTCTGATTTGTCTGAGAAAAGGTCAATTGACTCTTCAAACTGCAAACTACTCATGATTTGCTCTTTCTGTTATTTTGACCACTTTAAAATCAGTTTCATTACTCCAGAATTCCATGGTCAGCATTAAAATATATAACTCATCCAGTATGTGTAAATGGTTGCAACTTAGCCTACAAACATTTACCTGTAATGTCAACCCTATTCAAGTTATAATACATGTACTTATATGTGATCTTGATATCCCGCTCATCAATAAACATCTTTGAATATCAAGGTCAAGGTCATCTGGCAAGTTCAAAGCGAAACTTGTAGAGATTTGCCATTATTGGGACTTTGAATTATTCTATGAACACATCTTTCTATTTCTATTACACAGAATGTATGCAGTATGTTACTGGTGGGTCCGGTGTGTACCAAGATACCCACATGTCCAAAATCACTGCCCAAAAAGATGAGCTACAGCTATATGATAGCATTTCCACAATTTGTTACATATGGGGCTGCACCTGGCCAACTGAACAGTCCTGTATGTTTCTTTCTGTGTCCAAATGGAAACACTATGGGGTAAGTATTAAACTATGTACATCCTCTTCCTTTTAAATAATGCATGAGCTACACTGAAAGAGGGAGTAAATTTGAATATTCAAAAACTGCTTTCCAGAAATCTACATCTGCATTATTTTCAACAGGTAGGGTGTGGCTTAGCCGTGACGTAATTTGGCAAGTTTACTTTTCAATATTGTTGGGTTCTTGAAATAGTAAGTCTAAAACTATCGTTAACACATGTATATAACTGTATCCTATTACCTTTAGCAATAACATGCTTTGCCAAAGTGAACACATATTTCATAGTTGGGTTACCAAATTCTCGTAACTTCAGATTGGACAAGCTGAATTTACAAGGGTTTGGCTTTGAACCTGAGATTTAAGGTTTCAAGATATTTAATCATGTCCACTATCTATAAGAGAGTAAGTTAAAAAAAAAAGCTAATTTACCTCAACGCTAAATGCAACAGCCGGTTACTGAGGCTCTGTCATGCCAGGACAGTGTGATTGAACAAGGGTTATACCTTTTTCTCCTTTAATATCATGGTCCCATTCAGTATTGTGGATTGAAAACGTTCTATTTGACTACCCAGGTGGCAAAAGGTCTGTAGTACGATCTGAACCATAGCTGGTTGTATTAATGTGCAAAACACTTAATAGCAAGTCTCAGTGGACCTATGAATTGGTTAGCAGTGGGTTTACATCACTCCCCCTCTCTCAGTGACATAAAAACATCATGATTAAGTATTCAAGCTTAATCTTTTGCCACAATCAAAAACTGAAATAAATCAGTATAAACTATATTCTCTTTGATCTTATTTCAGTGGATGGATGACTGCTATTTCAGAAACAGTGAGTACTTTTGTTAACCCTTTACCAGATAACTAATTCTAGACTGGTTATGTTAAAGATAAAATGCAATTGACAATTCAATGAGCTTTAGAATAAAAAATATATCCAAAATTTAATACATTGTGAAAAAGGGGGAAAAGTGTGTTTTACCAAGGCTATATTCAATATTTGGCAAAAAATTGTGCAGGCTTTTGTTGTGATGGGTTATGCTTAAGGAAATATTTTGGAATAAGAAGAAAGTGCTCAATGAAAGCAATTTCTCTTTTTCCAGCAATACAGTGTACATATTCTACAACATGTTTTTTTTTAAGTTTCACCTTCTTTTCAATCTTTATGTAACCTCATTCAATTTGGACCAGTATTGAATTTCAAAAAAACAGGAAATGGTTTATGAATAACTCAAATCATTTGGGACTTTTTGAGCTTTTTGTAAGGTAGTGGTTGGGTAGGAGTCAGATGCCTTACTAATATTATGTGACTCCTCACAAATAAAGAGGCATCTTGGAATTTGGTAAATGAATATTTTGAAAAAAGATTGGATTCAGCATAGGTCAGCCAGTAAGCATATTTCAGAAAAAAAAATACAAAGAAGGCAGAGTAATCATTCTAGATTCAGAAAATATGTTATTTGCAAAAAGTTCCGAGCCCTGGTCAGTCTACCTGGAATGAGATGTCTGACCAGGATATATCGCCACTTTTCATACTTTTCAGATGGTACCTTTTTGCATGACATGTCACATATAAATTGGGTGATGATCACAGTTCCTCTCTAATCCACCCCTACTACCCCTATCCCCAAGGGTCTGTCCGTTATAAACCCCATATTTCATTTATCTTTCAGCTTCCTCCACCAACTGGGAACCCAGCTGCAACACCAGGACAACCAAATCCATCTGCCCCGCCCCCACCAGGCTGGAACGTGGGGGCCCCTCCACCTTACCAACAAAATATGGGCTCAGCATATCCTCCTACATACACATCTGGGGTCCCTCAAACAACAACAACAACCGTCATAAACCAGCAACAGCAGAGAAGACGCTCTCGAGATAATAGTGGGAATTACTTGGCAGCAGGTTGATCATTTAAATATCAATGTTATCTGGTCAAGGTTGGGAGAAGTTATCATGATGAGGTTTTGCTCAGAGACCAAATAATATTGATATTTTAAGACACCTAAGAGAAGCTTTTAGGATCACCCTGAGTCTGTTGTGCATTGTCCATCATGTGTCGTCGGTCATGCGTCGCCTGTCGTCAACAATCTGATAAACTCCTTCTTCTCCTGAAAATCAAGGTCAATTTTAATGAAACTTTACCAGAATGTTCCTTGGGCGTGGCAGGGCAGGGTTTATCTTGAGCCTGAAATCTTTGAACAACATCTCCTCCCTAGCCACTGTGCCCATTTCTATGAAACTTTACCAGAATGTTCCTTGGGTGACCCTTTCAAAAAATTGTTCTGGAAAGATTGATTGGCCCTTAAATATGGGTGTGGCAGGGCCGGGCTTATTTTGAGCCTGAAATCTCTGAACATCATCTCCTTCTGAACCACTAGGCCGATTTCAATGAAACTTCACCAGAATGTCCTTGGGTGACACTTTCAAAAATTGTTCCCAAAATTTTGATTGGCCAATAAATATGGGCTTGGTCGGGCAGGGCTTATTTTGAGCCCAAAATCTTTGAACGACATCTCCTCCGGAACCGCTGGGCCAACTTCAATGAAACTTTAACAGAATATTCCTTTGGTGACCCTTTTCAAAAATTGTTTGCAAAATTTTGATTGGCATATAGATAAGGGTGTGGCAGAGCGGGGCTTATTTTGAGTCTCCTGAGTAATGAATGGTTAGGCAGGGCTATTTCACTTTAAATTCTTGGAAAAAACATTTACTCTTCAACAATTAGGGAAATGTGAATGGACCAATAAAGTTCAGGTGAGCGGTTTATTACCATGTGGCCCTCTTATTTCAACTTAATTCAAAGGCGGATTTGGAATTTTCTGTAAAAGGGTTTCTAACATACTAAGTCCGACAGAATTTTAAGGGATACAGGTGTTGGCAGGACTCTCAAACCTATCTGATGTAGGTCCATAGTACTGTCTGGAAATCAATTTCAGAAAAGAATTGAAGACTGTTTTAGCCTGTTTCAATGCCCGTTGTCCACAATTTCTTTAGACATCTTCTCCTTCTAAACCAGCGAGCCAATCTTGATGAAACTTGGCAGGAATCTTTCTTGGGTCAAGCTCAACTAAAGTTGTTCAAATAAATGAAATCCACCCGTAACTTTCCCTTTACCCTTAACAAAAAGGGTGAAAATCTTAAAGAATCTTGTTCTCTGAAACCAGAAAGCAGACAGCTTTCATATTAATTAAGTATGTAGCATCATCTAGTGGACCTCTACCAAGTTAGTTCATTCAACCCCCGGGATCATATATGGCATCCACCCGGGCGCGACCCTTTTTACATAGAACTAAAGACCAAAAATCTTAAAAGACATATCTGTCTTGCTCTTGGCTGAAAAATTTCCATGGTATTGATCTTATATAGAAATTATCTCCTTTTTGACATCTGCCTATTTAATTAATGTGATGTCCCATGTGTCAAAGAGACGCAGGTGGGTGATCTAGGACCATCATGGTCCTCTTGCTAAGACTTCAATTCTTGTCATAGGTTGATACCCCAAAGGTACAAAGTGCTAAAACAATAGTTGGGTAACAGGTACTGATTCAGGACTGGATAGAAAATGTTACCCTACCTGATACCAGGATACTCAGGTACTCATCCAAGTTCTAGTAATCAGTAGATTGCTTCTGAGTCAAAGTTTTTTTTGGGATGATTAGCAGATAACATAAATGCATCTATTACCAGTCCAAGCTGCTCATTGTATGCCTTTTATCACACACTGGTATGAAATTGGAAATAATGACATGCATAGACTCAAGTATGATAAAACTTGAATAAGTCACTGTCTTTAAGCAATCAAAAAGTGTTTCTAAAATCCAATACAATAAGTTGACCAACTGATTTCTCCCCTCAACAGGTCGTGATTTTGTTGTGTTTCAGTCGGGCCACAATTAGAAACCAGCCCCTGTGTTCCAGCTGACAAGATGTTACAAACCATTTTCAAATTATATATTTGCATGTGCAAATATGTGCAAAAAGGGTATGATTTGAAGACACTTAGTATCATCTTGTCAGCCAGAACACAGGGGCTGGTTTCTAATTGTGGCCTGGCTGAAAAACAATAGAGTTGGAACCCTTTCAGGCGAGAAATAAGTTGGCCCAGTCTAAAAGTATTCAAATTGTGATACTTTGATGTTTGATCATGCATAACCTATTTTATGTTTCTTTCTTTAATTGTAGGTTTTCTGGCTGGTGCTGCCATCGGTTACGGTTATGGCCATCCCTGGGGTTGGGGATGGGGCTGGGGGTGGGGCTACCACCCCTGCTATGGCTGGGGATATGGAGATTATGATGTAGATGTTGATGTAGATGTCCATGTACACAATGATAATGACTTTGAAACTGCATCAGTGAATAGTTTTGGTGGAAGTAACTATCAAGATTTTGATAACAACACAGATTTCGACTATAATAATGGAGAAATGGGAGTTGATACAGGGTATTCTGGAGGGTATGAAGGGGAGGAGTTTGGAATGGCCAATTATGATGATGGAGGCGGAGACTATGGTGGAGCAGACTTTGGGGGAGGGGATTATGGTGGGGGTGGAGACTGGGGAGGTGGAGATTTTGGAGGGGGTGGAGATTTTGGAGGGGGTGGAGATTTTGGTGGGGGTGGAGACTTTGGTGGGGGTGGAGACTTTGGTGGGGGTGGAGACTTTGGTGGGGGTGGAGATGGTGGTGGTGGAGATTTTGGTGGAGGTGGAGATGGTGGTGGATGTGGGGGAGGGGGATGTGGTGGTGGGGGTTGTGGCGGAGGCTGCGGTGGGTGTGGGGGATGAAATTGATTAAATTTTATATTTGGGGATAAGCTCAGGGAATAGGAGCTTTGGGAGGAGGATACTGGAATCAAATTCAATCAATTTCTTTTTAGCTCACATGAGCATAACATGCTCAAGATGAGTTTTTTAGATCACCCTTGGTCCGTCTTCCATCCTGCATTGGAAGTCTTCAACAATTATTGAAACACCTTCTCCTCAGTAACCAATTGGTAGGAATGTTCCTTGGGTGACCCTTCTAAAAACGTTTTCATTAAATTATGGTTGACCCCAAAATATGGGCATTGAAAGGTGTACCATTTTTTGATCCCAAAATCCTTAAACATCATCTTCTCAGTAACTAATGGGGGGAATCAACCAAACATGGCAGAAATAATCTTTGGGGACCCTTCTCAATACTTGTTTGAGGAAATTTGATTGACCTCAATGTGGGTGTGGCAGGGTTTTGCAGTATTTGACCATGAAATCTTTAAACATCTTTTTCTCAGTAGCCAACGGGCTGATTTAAACCAAAGTTGGCAGAAATGTTCCTTGTGTGACCCTTCTCAAACCTTGTTCCCAAAATTTTGATTGACTTCCAAATATGGGCCTGACAGGCTGGGGCAGTTTTTAGCTCACCTGAGCACGAAGTGCTCAAGGGAGCTATTGTGATCGATCGTTGTCCGGCGTCCGTCTGTCCGTCACGGCGTCAACTTTTTCTTTAAACGACATCTCCTCCTAAACTTATGGGTCAAAATTAACCAAACTTGGCAGAAATATTCCTTGGGTGGTCCCTTATGAAAATTGCTCAAATGGAAAGGATCCGTGCCATATCACGGGAAAAGGGGCCTTAATGACAAATTTCTTGTTTTCACTCTAGAAGCCACAAATATGGTCCAATTTTCATGAAACTTGGTCAGAATGTTTGTTAGGTCATGAGGATGAAGTCTATTGAAAATGGGAAGGATCCGTGCCATTTCACAGAAAAAGGCGCCTTAATAACAATTTTGACAACAATATCTTTAAACGACATCTCCTCCTAAACTTATGGGTCAAAATCAACCAAACTTGGCAGAAATATTCCTTGGGTGGTCCCTTACGAAAATTGCTCAAATGGAAAGGATCCGTGCCATATCACAGGAAAAGGGGCCTTAATGACAAATTTCTTGTTTTCACTCTAGAAGCTACAAATATGGTCCAATCTTCATGAAACTTGGTCAGAATGTTTGTTAGGTCATGAGGATGAAGTCTATTGAAAATGGGAAGGATCCGTGCCATTTCACAGAAAAAGGCGCCTTAATGACAATTTTGTCAACAATTACCTTTAAACGACATCTCCTCCTAAATTTATGGGTCAAAATCAACCAAACTTGGCAGAAATATTCCTTGGGTGGTCCCTTATGGAAATTGCTCAAATGGAAAGGATCCGTGCCATATCACAGGAAAAGGGGCCTTAATGACAAATTTCTTGTTTTCACTCTAGAAGCCACAAATATGGTCCAATCTTCATGAAACTTGGTCAGAATGTTTGTTAGGTCATGAGGATGAAGTCTATTGAAAATGGGAAGGATCCGTGCCATTTCACAGAAAAAGGCGCCTTAATGACAATTTTGTCAACAATATCTTTAAACGACATCTCCTCCTAAACTTATGGGTCAAAATCAACCAAACTTGGCAGAAATATTCCTTGGGTGGTCCCTTACGAAAATTGCTCAAATGGAAAGGATCTGTGCCATATCACGGGAAAAGGGGCCTTAATGACAAATTTCTTGTTTTCACTCTAGAAGCCACAAATATGGTCCAATCTTCATGAAACTTGGTCAGAATGTTTGTTGGGTCATGAGGATGAAGTCTATTGAAAATGGGAAGGATCCGTGCCATTTCACAGAAAAAGGCGCCTTAATGACAATTTTGTCAACAATTACCTTTAAACGACATCCCCTCCTAAACTTATGGGTCAAAATCAACCAAACTTGGCAGAAATATTCCTTGGGTGGTCCCTTATGAAAATTGCTCAAATGGAAAGGATCCGTGCCATATCACGGGAAAAGGGGCCTTAATGACAAATTTCTTGTTTTCACTCTAGAAGCCACAAATATGGTCCAATTTTCATGAAACTTGGTCAGAATGTTTGTTAGGTCATGAGGATGAAGTCTATTGAAAATGGGAAGGATCCGTGCCATATCACAGGAAAAGGCGTCTTAATGACAATTTTTTTGTTTACTCTCTAGAAGCCACAAATATGGTCCAATCATCATGAAACTTTGTCAGAATGTTTGTTAGGTCATGAGGATGAACTCATTTGAAAATGGGAAGTATACATGCCATATCACAGGAAAAGGGGCCTTAATGACAATTTTCTCGTAAGAGCTCCAAACGCCACAAATATAGTCCAATCTTCATGAAACTTGATCAAAATGTTTGCCAGGTCATTAGAATGAACTCTGTTGAAAATGGGAAGGTTCATGCCATATCATAGGAAATGTAGTCTTAATGATAATTTACTTGAAATATCAGGTGAGCGATTTAGGGCCCTCAGGGTCCCCTTTTTTACCGTTAAATCTTTAAGCACCTTCTCCTCAGTAACCAATGGGCAGATTTCAACCAGACTTGGCAGATATGTTCCTTGGGTGTCCTTTCGCATAACTTATTATTGAACCTCAAGTATGGGCATGGAAATTTTTGATCCTGAAATCTGTAAACAATTTCTGCTAAGTAACTAATGGACCATCTTGTCGAACCAAGGGTTATGAACGTTTTACTTATCTTACCCTTGGCTGATTGAATGGGTAATTTCTGTACGCGTGACGTCACAGAACGGAAAACGAGGCAGACCAATCAGTAACCTTCTTACAAAAAGGTCCGACAGCGGGAGGTATGATAGATCAATATACCCCACGGCTACTTTCCAGATGTGAAATTAACCCTTAGAATTGCGCTTAACCCCTTCAGTTATAGGTAATTGTGACACTTAGCTTGACTGAAATACACAATAACAAAAACTGATCGAAATTCCTATATCTGTTCAAATGACAACATATCTTTTTAATAATTTGATGGTACATTGAAAGGTTCTCAAATTCTTCTTTTTCTACCCTCGATGACAGTGTATTATGATTTTTCAATGTTTATTTGAATTTTCAAGTTATTTAATCAATCAATACCTGTTTAAGTTTTCAATGTTTTAGACCTTATCGATGGCATACTCCAATATAGTAGAATGCATCTATATTGAAGTACGCAAAATTTAAAATTTTGAATAAATTCAATTATTAAGCCGTCTTATAAATAGAAATAATTTAGAAATGATAATTTACTTGAATTTTCATATGAATTCTTTTATTCGGGAGTTTTTCTCCTTCTTTTCCAGCAGACTTTTCTTTAAACACATTAAATGACAAGAGAAAGAAAGAGAATAAAATATGAAAATAAATAGATAAAGAAAGAAAATAATAGAACAATTTTTAGTAAAAATCCTCTATCTGTGTAAAATAAATCTCGTGTGAGAATATTGTGGGAGCCGAAGAATTAATCAATTTATTTGTTAATTGTTATAATTTGACTTCTTTGTTTATTTATTTGTTTATTTATTTGAATAAATTTAATTTGAAAAGTACCCATGTTGCAGGTAGTCACAATGTTACGAAATTTAAAACTTAGATTTGCTATGAAATAACTTATTCTGCACGACGTTTAAAACAAAGCAATCACGCGCAATGTCCAGTCCAAATCGAATTACAAATGTATTTGTAATTAAAAAGGGATTATTTGATTTTTATCTCTTGTATATATGATACATACGTGTTTTAATGTGGGGTAGTCCAAAATCTCGTGGCTACAGCTTATTCAAGTTATGATTAAGTAGTTTTACCGCCCGTTGACTATATTCTATGTAGTATAGAAATATATTTGCTTTCAATAAAAAAAAAACAAAAAAAAACAACCTGGCCATTAATTTTATTTATTGTTATTTCATACTTTTTTTGCCGGGGGGGGGGGGGCGGAAGGAAGAGAGAAGGCTATCCAAAATGTTCTTCTATGGAACAATATGGGGGATAGATGAACTCAAAATCATTTCATGTTATTTTTGTAAGTCGGCAAAAATACAAAACATGTGAAAGATAATGTCTGAATACCCAACTCACATTTTTGATGTAATTTAAGGGGGGGGGGGGGAGCTTTTTGACTGGAGTATATCTCATAAAGTATGCAAGCTAAAATCATGAAACTTCACAGGTGGATAGATCTCATTGATGAGAAGTGCAATGCACAAGAATGATAACTCTCCTCAACATATTTTGTGAGTTTTTGCCCTTTGTTGATTGACAAAGAATAGGCTATTGACCTGCTTTTATGGTGGGCATAAATGTTTTACAAACATCTCTTGTTTAATTTATGTTGTGCCCATTAAGATTTGTGCATTCTGATTGGCTGAAAAGTTGGTTTTATTCCTCAATGGAAACATTTATGAGTATGCGGCTATTTTGTAAGCTAACACACAAAGTAGTCTGATTACAAATCTGTTTCTTAATAAATGAATCTAACAGTTTTGCTTTGATATATTAAATTTTTATCTTTGAAGAGAGTATATATTGATTTCATAGAGTATTGAAACTAAAAACCTGAACACATTCTTGTATGAATCTGCTTCATACAGTGTGTTAAGGTTTTATACCTCAATGAAATCAACAAACACTCTCTTCATCTCTTAACCCTTTGATGTTTAATCCCTGCTTTTTACATGCCTGTTATTTTATGATTGAGAAAACATTGTGAAAAAAGAAGAAATTGCTTCTAACAAGCAATTTCTTCTTTTTCCACACTATTTTCTATACTACAGAATGGTTATTTTTCAAATTAAATCCTCGTCTGCAAAACCTTTGAATTTGGACAGGTCTCTCACCATGGGTTGATAATCCTAGTTCTATGTGAGATAGCAGCTGGAGGCTAGCAAAGGATGTGATGGTGGTACTCGTGAGAGAAATACCAGGGACCTATTGTTAGGTGCTCCAGCCGCGCCATATAACTAAAAAAATGTTGAAAGTGGTGTTAAACTCCATTCAATCAATCAATCATTGAAAAGTTCTCAATAATGCTAAGCTAGTGTAAGTATATATAAAGGTACATACCATAATTCAGCACTTGCCCTCTAAGTCAAAATAATTCTTGTAAAATAAAGGTTTAAATACAGTTATTATGGAGAACATGCTGCTAACATTTGCTTCATAATAATTAATTAATTAATAATTATTATGAAGCAAATGTTAGCATCATTTTCTCCATAAAACAGTCCTTAATTTCTGACCCTGCATTCAGGATAACAAAATGTGGCAAACTTTTTGTATATTATACCCGCCATTGCACACAAGTGTGTGTGCAAGGCAGGGTATAATTTGCAAGCAGTTGCAACATTTTGATTTCCTGAATTTAGGGTCAGTGTACTAATTCTTTTCTCCTGTTTTGCCTAGCTGCAACAAAACAATATTCGTATAAGTTTTGCAAATAATATATAATTTCATGCACATTAATTACTATGCAAGTTTTGCTTAAAAAATGCAAATGTTGAAAGGTTTTGATACTCATGTTAGGAAGGATGCGTGTCAAAGGACATGTATATAATTTGCACTCCTTCATATTCGTCACTGTATTTCTGCTTAAAGTTTCTGGTCAACAATTTGTAGTGATTTGTTCAAAGGTTAGATGATAATTAGAAATACGCACATTACATGGGTGGTTGATAAAAGTTGTTATTTACCCTTGTCTTGATGAAAAAGTCTTGGCATAATTATATTAAAATCAAAGTGCTGAAAGCACCAGATGAACTAATTGTAGGTCATTATTCATTTTGCAAATAGGCTTTTCAATTTATTCTATCATAATTATGCCCCCCTTTGAAGAAGAATTGCTTTGCACTTGTCGGTCGGTAGACCGTTTTTGACTGGAGTATATCTCATAAAGTATGCAAGCTAAAATCATGAAACTTCACAGGTGGATAGATCTCATTGATGAGAAGTGCAATGCACAAGAATGATAACTCTCCTCAACATATTTTGTGAGTTTTTGCCCTTTGTTGATTGACAAAGAATAGGCTATTGACCTGCTTTTATGGTGGGCATAAATGTTTTACAAACATCTCTTGTTTAATTTATGTTGTGCCCATTAAGATTTGTGCATTCTGATTGGCTGAAAAGTTGGTTTTATTCCTCAATGGAAACATTTATGAGTATGCGGCTATTTTGTAAGCTAACACACAAAGTAGTCTGATTACAAATCTGTTTCTTAATAAATGAATCTAACAGTTTTGCTTTGATATATTAAATTTTTATCTTTGAAGAGAGTATATATTGATTTCATAGAGTATTGAAACTAAAAACCTGAACACATTCTTGTATGAATCTGCTTCATACAGTGTGTTAAGGTTTTATACCTCAATGAAATCAACAAACACTCTCTTCATCTCTTAACCCTTTGATGTTTAATCCCTGCTTTTTACATGCCTGTTATTTTATGATTGAGAAAACATTGTGAAAAAAGAAGAAATTGCTTCTAACAAGCAATTTCTTCTTTTTCCACACTATTTTCTATACTACAGAATGGTTATTTTTCAAATTAAATCCTCGTCTGCAAAACCTTTGAATTTGGACAGGTCTCTCACCATGGGTTGATAATCCTAGTTCTATGTGAGATAGCAGCTGGAGGCTAGCAAAGGATGTGATGGTGGTACTCGTGAGAGAAATACCAGGGACCTATTGTTAGGTGCTCCAGCCGCGCCATATAACTAAAAAAATGTTGAAAGTGGTGTTAAACTCCATTCAATCAATCAATCATTGAAAAGTTCTCAATAATGCTAAGCTAGTGTAAGTATATATAAAGGTACATACCATAATTCAGCACTTGCCCTCTAAGTCAAAATAATTCTTGTAAAATAAAGGTTTAAATACAGTTATTATGGAGAACATGCTGCTAACATTTGCTTCATAATAATTAATTAATTAATAATTATTATGAAGCAAATGTTAGCATCATTTTCTCCATAAAACAGTCCTTAATTTCTGACCCTGCATTCAGGATAACAAAATGTGGCAAACTTTTTGTATATTATACCCGCCATTGCACACAAGTGTGTGTGCAAGGCAGGGTATAATTTGCAAGCAGTTGCAACATTTTGATTTCCTGAATTTAGGGTCAGTGTACTAATTCTTTTCTCCTGTTTTGCCTAGCTGCAACAAAACAATATTCGTATAAGTTTTGCAAATAATATATAATTTCATGCACATTAATTACTATGCAAGTTTTGCTTAAAAAATGCAAATGTTGAAAGGTTTTGATACTCATGTTAGGAAGGATGCGTGTCAAAGGACATGTATATAATTTGCACTCCTTCATATTCGTCACTGTATTTCTGCTTAAAGTTTCTGGTCAACAATTTGTAGTGATTTGTTCAAAGGTTAGATGATAATTAGAAATACGCACATTACATGGGTGGTTGATAAAAGTTGTTATTTACCCTTGTCTTGATGAAAAAGTCTTGGCATAATTATATTAAAATCAAAGTGCTGAAAGCACCAGATGAACTAATTGTAGGTCATTATTCATTTTGCAAATAGGCTTTTCAATTTATTCTATCATAATTATGCCCCCCTTTGAAGAAGAATTGCTTTGCACTTGTCGGTCGGTAGACCGTTTTTGACTGGAGTATATCTCATAAAGTATGCAAGCTAAAATCATGAAACTTCACAGGTGGATAGATCTCATTGATGAGAAGTGCAATGCACAAGAATGATAACTCTCCTCAACATATTTTGTGAGTTTTTGCCCTTTGTTGATTGACAAAGAATAGGCTATTGACCTGCTTTTATGGTGGGCATAAATGTTTTACAAACATCTCTTGTTTAATTTATGTTGTGCCCATTAAGATTTGTGCATTCTGATTGGCTGAAAAGTTGGTTTTATTCCTCAATGGAAACATTTATGAGTATGCGGCTATTTTGTAAGCTAACACACAAAGTAGTCTGATTACAAATCTGTTTCTTAATAAATGAATCTAACAGTTTTGCTTTGATATATTAAATTTTTATCTTTGAAGAGAGTATATATTGATTTCATAGAGTATTGAAACTAAAAACCTGAACACATTCTTGTATGAATCTGCTTCATACAGTGTGTTAAGGTTTTATACCTCAATGAAATCAACAAACACTCTCTTCATCTCTTAACCCTTTGATGTTTAATCCCTGCTTTTTACATGCCTGTTATTTTATGATTGAGAAAACATTGTGAAAAAAGAAGAAATTGCTTCTAACAAGCAATTTCTTCTTTTTCCACACTATTTTCTATACTACAGAATGGTTATTTTTCAAATTAAATCCTCGTCTGCAAAACCTTTGAATTTGGACAGGTCTCTCACCATGGGTTGATAATCCTAGTTCTATGTGAGATAGCAGCTGGAGGCTAGCAAAGGATGTGATGGTGGTACTCGTGAGAGAAATACCAGGGACCTATTGTTAGGTGCTCCAGCCGCGCCATATAACTAAAAAAATGTTGAAAGTGGTGTTAAACTCCATTCAATCAATCAATCATTGAAAAGTTCTCAATAATGCTAAGCTAGTGTAAGTATATATAAAGGTACATACCATAATTCAGCACTTGCCCTCTAAGTCAAAATAATTCTTGTAAAATAAAGGTTTAAATACAGTTATTATGGAGAACATGCTGCTAACATTTGCTTCATAATAATTAATTAATTAATAATTATTATGAAGCAAATGTTAGCATCATTTTCTCCATAAAACAGTCCTTAATTTCTGACCCTGCATTCAGGATAACAAAATGTGGCAAACTTTTTGTATATTATACCCGCCATTGCACACAAGTGTGTGTGCAAGGCAGGGTATAATTTGCAAGCAGTTGCAACATTTTGATTTCCTGAATTTAGGGTCAGTGTACTAATTCTTTTCTCCTGTTTTGCCTAGCTGCAACAAAACAATATTCGTATAAGTTTTGCAAATAATATATAATTTCATGCACATTAATTACTATGCAAGTTTTGCTTAAAAAATGCAAATGTTGAAAGGTTTTGATACTCATGTTAGGAAGGATGCGTGTCAAAGGACATGTATATAATTTGCACTCCTTCATATTCGTCACTGTATTTCTGCTTAAAGTTTCTGGTCAACAATTTGTAGTGATTTGTTCAAAGGTTAGATGATAATTAGAAATACGCACATTACATGGGTGGTTGATAAAAGTTGTTATTTACCCTTGTCTTGATGAAAAAGTCTTGGCATAATTATATTAAAATCAAAGTGCTGAAAGCACCAGATGAACTAATTGTAGGTCATTATTCATTTTGCAAATAGGCTTTTCAATTTATTCTATCATAATTATGCCCCCCTTTGAAGAAGAATTGCTTTGCACTTGTCGGTCGGTAGACCGTTTTTGACTGGAGTATATCTCATAAAGTATGCAAGCTAAAATCATGAAACTTCACAGGTGGATAGATCTCATTGATGAGAAGTGCAATGCACAAGAATGATAACTCTCCTCAACATATTTTGTGAGTTTTTGCCCTTTGTTGATTGACAAAGAATAGGCTATTGACCTGCTTTTATGGTGGGCATAAATGTTTTACAAACATCTCTTGTTTAATTTATGTTGTGCCCATTAAGATTTGTGCATTCTGATTGGCTGAAAAGTTGGTTTTATTCCTCAATGGAAACATTTATGAGTATGCGGCTATTTTGTAAGCTAACACACAAAGTAGTCTGATTACAAATCTGTTTCTTAATAAATGAATCTAACAGTTTTGCTTTGATATATTAAATTTTTATCTTTGAAGAGAGTATATATTGATTTCATAGAGTATTGAAACTAAAAACCTGAACACATTCTTGTATGAATCTGCTTCATACAGTGTGTTAAGGTTTAAAGTTTTATACCTCAATGAAATCAACAAACACTCTCTTCATCTCTTAACCCTTTGATGTTAAATCCCTGCTTTTTACATGCCTGTTATTTTATGATTTGCTAACAAGCAATTTCTTCTTTTTCCACACTATTTTCTATACTACAGAATGGTTATTTTTCAAATTAAATCCTCGTCTGCAAAACCTTTGAATTTGGACAGGTCCAAAATTTTGTAAAACAGGAAAGTGTTAATCAAAAGTAAAATAAGATGGTATTGTAAGTTTGTATTCATGACTGTTTTTTGTTTGTCCGCAGCATATCTCAAAAAGTATGCAAGCTAGAATCATGAAACTTCACAAGTTGATAGATCTCATTGAGGAGAAGTGCAGTGCACAAGAACCATAACTCTACTCATCATATTTTTTGAGTTATTGAGTTATTGCCCTTTGTTGATTGACAAATGACAAAGAATAGGCTTTTGAACTGCTTTTAGGGGGGGGGGGGGCATAAATATTTTACAAACAACTCTTGTTAAAGATGTTTTAGCTCCACTGGACTAAGTCCAGGGAGACTATTGTCATGATCTGGTGTCAAGAGTGCACCCATTTGTCCATGTGTGCATCCGTCTGTCCATTAACTTTTATCTTAACATCTTCTTCTCTGACACTACTCGATAGATTGAAACTTGATATCACAGGTATTATGCTTGGATTTGAATTGGCTGTTATATTTTGTTTAATACAAAGATTTTTCAATAATAACACATTAATATATTGCTAAATGTAATTTTTACTGCATGCTTAATCCATCAAAAACAATAAGTTTTGTTTTGTAAAACAAGCCATGCTTTTTGGTCCCTTCTCTCAAGACGTGTAGAGAATGAATATTGAGTCTAATGTTCTTGTTATGTCTTTCACATGTTATCGTGATTTCATATTTAGATATTTGTAAATATTTGGTAATAAATTGTTAATTCTATGGCATTAATATATGGACAAAATAATTTGGAGTCTATTTCTTTTTTATGGACATTATTACCCTACATGTGCAGCCATTTCTTCATTCCCAAATGTTTCTCCGCTGCCAAAAAGTTTGAATGTGTGCGAATGAATTATCGGAAATTAACCTTTGTCATGCTGATTAATTTTTGGCTGAAAATTTGCATCAAAATCAAAGGTCAAAAAGCACAGAAAGTACCAACTGTAGGTCAATTTTTATTTGAAAAACTAAATCTATTGACAATTTTCGTTTGAAAGTGAGAAACAGGTGGTGTAGACTAACATCAGACTGCACATATGTCATGTGCAGGCTGATGTTTGTCTATAGCTCCTGCCAAAGAAGGAATATTCCGGGCTCAGCATGACAAGGGTTAATGCTTGAAGTATTTCCATCTCTTGTCGTTCTGGGTGGCGCACACTTCTTTGTCCGCAGCATAACTCTGTCACCTTATGTCAAATTGACTTGAAACTTGGCAGTTAGTTCTTCTCATGATAACAGAGTGCAGTACATAAGAACCATAACTCTTCCCAGCCTGTGCTTATGGTGAGCTATTGTAATCTAGCTGAGTCTGGTGTCCACCCTCAGCCAACATCTTGTGAGCTCTCTAAAGGTCACATTTATGGCCAAAATATCTTGAATTTTGGTAAGAATATTTGTGTGGATAAGCCCCCAGACAAGTTTTAAATTGGGTAGTGCGAGTCAAAAACAAGGTCACAGTGTCAAATTTTTGAAAAACCTTGTGTGCACTATTATGGGCCCAAATGTCTTGAAACTTGCTCAGAATGTTTGTCTACATGATAACTCCGACAAGTTTGAAAATGGGTCAAGTGGGGTCAAAAACTATGTCATGAGTCTAATCTTAGAAAAACCTTTTGTGCACTCTAGATTCCATATTTAGCCCAATGTCCTGAAACTTGGTCAGAATGTTTGTCTACATGATTACTTAGACATGTTCTAAATATTGGTCAAATTTGTCAAAAACTAGGTTACTGGGTCAAATTTTAGAAAAACTTTGTGTGTAATCTAGAGGCCACAAATGTCTTGAAACTTGGGCAGAATGTTTGTCCTCATAATATCTGGGATGAGTATGAAATGGGGTTATGTAAGGTCAAGAACTAGGTCACAGGATTAAATCTTAGAAAACCCCTTTGTGCACTTTATTAGGCCAAATTTTGGCCCAAATGTCTTTAAACTTGATCATAGTGCTTGCAACCTTTGTAAACAATACCACAAGTAAGCACTTTAGGGCCCTCTTGTTTAGCTATTTCCCTTTGTTGATGTCATACTTGGACATCCTGCAATGTAACTTGGTATCTTGTGACAAATTGCCACCTTAATTGTTCCAAAATACATGTATTATCCACTTTGGTATGATGAAAGATTGTTAAAAGCGATGTAAAACCATTTCAAATCAATATTATAACATGAAGACGTAAAACACATGCATGAAATAAGAGGATTACATAGCACTTTATTCTTAATAGCACACATGTCATGTGTTATACTGAGTACTCAGATCAAAGCTCATTTATTAGGTCATAATGTCATCTTTAGTGGGAATGTTGATGCTTTTGATGACATATAACTCACATGCTAAATCAAGCATTTAAGGTTTCTGTGAGATTCTGTGAATCAATTTCATTTATATTTCATTAATTTTACATCCAGAAAATAGCAATAAAACTATTTTACACCATGAAAAATTTAATAAAACTGGTGTCAGAATTGTGCTATAATGGAATTAATTTCATTTTCGCATTGATGTGTCCATGAATAAGTCTGATGGGGGAAAGGAGTTCTATGCAAAGCAAATTCCTTGGGCTCCACTCTCCATCAGTCTTTTTAGCTCACCTGAGCACGAAGTGCTCATGTGAGCTATTGTGATCACCTTTCCTCCGGCGTCCGTCCGTCGGTCGTCGTCCATCGTCCGGCGTCCGTCAACATTTTCTTTAAACGACATCTCCTCCTAAACTACTGGGCCAATTAACACCAAATTTTACAGAAATGTTGCTTAGGTGGTCCCCTTCAAAAATAGCTAAAAGAATTGAAATCCATGAAAAATTCTGGTTGCTATGGCAACAAAAGGTGAAATTTTAAGAAAATCTTTAAAATTCTTCTTCTTCTCAACCAGTAGTCCTACAGACTTAAAACTTGGCATGGATGATCAGTTCATAGACCTGAATGAATATAGCTAAAATCATATCTTTTGGGCCACCAGGTGCGGAGCACCAGGGGGGAGGGGGTAGTACTCTGGGTAAATTTTGTAATCTTTAAGCCTCTTCTTCTTCGGAACCAGGAGCCCTACAGACTTGAAAATTGTCATGGATGATCAGCTCATAGACCTTAATAAAAATCGCTAAAATCATATCTTTTGGGCTGCCAGGTGCGGAGCACCAGGGGGGAGGGGGTAGTACTTTTGTGAAAATTTTGTATTCTTTAACCTTCTTCTTCTTTTGAACCAGGAGCCTGACAGATTTGAATATTGGCATGGATGATCAGCATATGGACCTTTATATAAATAGCTAAAATCATTACTGTAGATTCACCAGGTGCGGAGCACCAGGGGGGAGAGGGTAGTACTTTCGTGAAAATTTTGTAATCTTTAACCTTCTTCTTCTTCTGAACCACAAGCCCTACAGACTTGAAAATTGGCATGGAGGATCAGCTCTTAGACCTTAATAAAAAAAGCTAAAATCATGACTGTAATGCCACCAGGTGCGGAGCACCAGGGGGGAGAGGGTAGTACTTTTGTGAAAATTTTGTTACTTTAACCTTCTTCTTCTTCTGAACCACAAGTCCTACAGACTTGAAAATTGGCATGGAGGATCAGCTCATAGACCTTAAGAAAAATAGCTAAAATCATGACTGTAATGCCACCAGGTGCGGAGCACCAGGGGGGAGAGGGTAGTACTTTTGTGAAAATTTTGTTACTTTAACCTTCTTCTTCTTCTGAACCACAAGTCCTACAGACTTGAAAATTGGCATGGAGGATCAGCTCATAGACCTTAAGAAAAAAAACTAAAATCATGACTGTAATGCCACCAGGTGCGGAGCAACAGGAGGGAGGGGGTAGTACTTTTGTGAAAATTTTGTAACTTTAACCTTCATCTTCTAATAAACCAGGAGCCCTACAGACTTCAATATTGGCATGGATGATAAGCATATGGATCTAAAATAAAATAGCTTAAATCATGAATGTAGGGTCACCAGGTGCTGAGTGTCTTGGGGAGGGGGTAGTACTTTGGATCATTTTTGAAATCTTTAAACTTCTTCTAATGAACCAGGAGTCCTACAGACTTGAAAATTGGTATGGATGATCAGCATAATTAAGGACATTAATTGAATTAGCTAAAATCATGACTGTAGATTCACCAGGTGCAGAGCATCTTGGGGGAGGGGGGTGCTTTGTTGAGAATTTTGAGTCCCTACAGCCTTTATATTTGACATGGATTGATCAACTCATTAAAGAAAACTTAAAAAGTCTCAGACTCAGCCTGTATATCTGGCATAGATTAGCTGATCACAGACCTTTTATGAAAAAAGCTTAAATAAATAATGACCAGGGGAGGAGCAGAGGGGGGAAGGATTATTTCAAATGTTATCTGATTGAATAAGTGAAAATCTCTTTTTCTGTGGTTGCATGGACATACCTAGGTAATGAAGCTTTTTTCTCAGGTGAGCGACCCAGGGCCAACGGCCCTCTTGTTTAATGGACACATCAACAGGAAAATAGGAAAATGAAATTATTTCATTCACATGGATGCATGAGAAACAAGAAGACCATGATGGTCCTATATCGCTCACCTGTGTATCTTTGTCTAAATTAACTATTATCAAATTTTCCAGCAAAAGTCGTAATTGTACTTTTAAAACTTGCGGTCTCTAAGTGTAAACAAAAATATTGTCATCATGTCCCCTTTTCCCGTGAAATGACATGGATCCTTCCAATTTTCAATCGGATTCATCCTTGTAACTTGACAAATATTCTGACCAAGTTTCATGAAGATTGGACTATATTTGTTGCCTCTAGAGCGTAAACAAGGAAGTTGTCATTAAGGCCTCTTTTCCTGTGATATGACAAGGATCCTTCCCATTTTTCATCCGATCACAATAATTTTTGGTAGACTGAAAAAGGATCACCCAAAGATTATTCATGTAAAAGTTAATTGGTATCCATCAATTAGAATCTGAGAAAACTCACTTTTCACCATATTT
Organism: Fragum whitleyi; assembly: GCA_948146395.1. Taxonomy (NCBI): domain Eukaryota; kingdom Metazoa; phylum Mollusca; class Bivalvia; order Cardiida; family Cardiidae; genus Fragum; species Fragum whitleyi. The sequence goes on along the minus strand of OX411544.1, from coordinate 57,499,150 downwards.
AGAAATCAGCCACGCCCGTTAAATCCATGTTTTTTAAGCTTGTTTGAAATCCATCTAGTAGTTTCTGAGTAGAAGATTTTCAAAGATAAAGTTTATGACCAGACGCAGCCACGCACGCATGACAGACACAATGCCATGACAATAGCCCCAGTGGCCTTCTGCTAGAAGAGCTAAAAACAATTGCGACCTGACGCACAGACAGACACACAACGGACATAGCGCCATGAATATTGCCCCAGTAGCCTTCGGGCAGTAGGATATAAATTGATTGACCCTTAAATATTTGGCAGGTCCTGCTAATTTTGACCTTAAATCAGCTTCTCCCCCTAAACCACAGGGCCAATTAAGCAAAACTGTGTGGTTTGACCCTGAAAACTTACTCTCAAAATTTTGATTGACCCCAAAGTACGGGTGTGGCAGGGCAGGCTGTTTTTGACCATGAAATCTTCAAACATCTCCTTTAAACCAGGTCAATTTCAGCCAAACTATGCACAAATGTTCCTTAGCTGAACCTCCTCAAAACTGTTTCGAGAATATTGTTTGACCCCAAAATGCAGATGTGGCATAATTGGGCTGAAACTTTCTCCTTCCAAACCAGTGGGCAATACTTGGATGAAGTGTTCCTTTGGTGACTCCTCTCAAAACTTGTTTGCAAATTTCTATATTTTGATATCAATGGCTCAGCACAAAACAGTTGTAACTGCCTATATAATTATAGGCAGTTGCAACTGTTTTGGGCTGAGCCATCAAAATTATGGCTATGGCAGAGGATGCTTTTCACCCTCAATCTTTTAATATCTCTCCAAAACAATTTTCAGCCAATGAATTTGCCTTTTCATAGATTAAATCTAAAAATATGGGTGGTAGGTCAGGGTATCTTATTCAGGTGAGCAATAGCAGGCTGTTGAGATACTCTTGTTGGAAGATTTATGCCCCTTTTTCAATTTTTTTGATTGGCTGGCTTTGGCATGAAATGTTTTTGTTTATTTCATATAATGATTTTACCCTGTGACAGTTTTTTTTGTTTGAATGGGTTTTACGCCCCTTTCAACAATTTCGCATTTATTTTAATTTTATATCAAGGCGGCCAGAGCACCTAACATTGGATTCCTGGTATTTCTTTCACCTGTACTACCATTACACCCTTTCCTAGCCTCCGACTGCTATCTATCATATGTTTACGATTATCTACCCATTGGTGAGAGACAAACATGTACTGTACTTTTTCAACTTGACATCTGCACTGTCTTTCAATTTCAATAGTCTGAATGCAATTTAATGCCATTTTCAAAAGTCTTTCAGTTTTATCACGGCGGCACCTAACAATGGATTCTTGGTATTTCTCACACCAGTTCTATCAGCAGCTCTCCCACATTGGTCTACGATTATCGACCCTTTGATGGGAGACAAATAATCCGAAAAGATGAGTGCCCCAGGTGGAGATCAGACCAAACACCTTTTGAATTACAGTTTGATGCGCTTCCACTGAGCTATGAGGGTGGTTTCTTTCAATTAGAACCAGTCTAGAATTTGGCCATCTGGTAAAAGGTTGAGAGAATACATGAACTTGCTTGTGTATCATGTTATTCATACGCAATATCTGACACTTCTTTGGCATAAAGTGGTATATTTTGTCAGATTGTTCTTGTATCATTCTCATGATTCTGTTATATCATAAGTACCGTCTTAGACATAGGAATGGGGATGGTATTAACCCTTGGCGTGCTAAATGGAAAAACCATTTTTTCAGAATTTTTTAACTCTTATTCTTGATTTTTAATTTCCTTCAAGTACATAGCCAATTTCCGGGACATTTCTACCAGTTTGCACAACAATAATTCAGTACAAAGCAAAATAGTAATGATTAAGATCAGTCTGCACAGATGTGCAGTCTGATCTTAGTCTTTACTATTTGCCAAGGCTTTGTGTACAACTCTGAAATGTTGTGAACAGAATGTTACAGGCTAAAATGAAAGGACTAACAGCACGAGAAGAACTGTGATTTACTGTTTCAAAATCTAATAGCAAAGTGCCTATACAATTGTGTTTTCCACTTAGAATCTTCCAGCACTAGCCATCAAATTATTTGAAAATTAATTCTAAAAGCAATTCTGGTTAAAAGTGACATACAAGATGGTAGACTTAAATCAGACAGCACAGCATTTTTTGTCCATACTACCTCAATCTGAAAATCTAGAGGAATACAAATGAGTTTGTGTATCGATGGCTCCATGGGAAACAGTTGTTACTGCCAATAAACATACAGTCAAACCTGTCTTAGTGGCCATCTGTATTCAGCAAGCAACCTGTCTAAAGCAAGCAGCCACCAAGTTCCCAAATGTACCAATTACACTGAAATTGACCTGCATTGAGCAAACACCTGTCTTAAGCAAGCACTTTTTTAATGTCCCTTGGATGCTTGCTTAAGACAGGTTTGACTGTATATTCAGTTACAACTATTTTAAAGTGCTGAACCATAAATAAACATCCAATTTGATCATGGGGTTATGGAGATACAGTATAGTTTCTGCCTTCTGACATTGAATGGTTAGTTGGCCGAAGAGGCAGCTATAGTCTGCACCTTTCAGGAGCATAATAAAGCAGTCATCTACCTATGATATTCAACATTCTGTTCTTTTTTTCAGAGATTCATTAAGTATTCATCAAAAATGGCAATTTTTCCAAAGAAGTGCAGTTAGAGGCTTATGCACCTGCAAAGTTTTTCCATCATTTCTCACACTTCATCAAAGTCACAAGCTGTTGATCCAACTTAGACATATCATTTGAAATGGAAGTGTATCACAATGGCTCTGGTAAAATGTCTGATGACAGTTGGCACAGCCGGAATTGAACTCATAACCCAAGGATTAAGAGTCAGAAATGTTACTTACTCAGCTTACAAACTTGGCAGCAAACAGACATTACAATGCCCATGACTCGGTGTTTAATATGTCAAATGACTTTTGATTGGATAAGAATGGAAAACCAGCAAATAAAAACTTTTTTACAAATTGTTTTATTTTCATTTCATACAATGGATGTGAAAGTACACAGCTGATTTTTTTGTCTATTTTGATTCAGATCTATAACATATAAGATAAATGGACGAGAAAATATGATATTGACCCTTTCCTGTACACTCCGTAAATTTTACATTTCCTGTGATTTTATACTTTGGAAAATATTTATGGAAAAAAGAGAAATTGCTAGTGTCAAGCAATTTCTCCTTTCCCCACAATACTTTCACTTTCATTACCACATAGGATGTTTTCATTTTAAATTGTAACCACTTTTCATTGTTGTGTGCATTCTCAATCTAAAATTTGACTAACAGGAAAGGGTTAAATTGACAAACACAGTTCACTCATACAGTATGTCATTTCTATAGGCTGATAATTGGTAATCAAGCATGCCCAGATTTAGAATAATTCAATAGGGAGTGGGGGTAGGTTCCAACCAAATTGTATTTGTCTTAAAAAATGTGGGTCACAAAATTATGGTTGCCAACTAAGAATTTCATTTTTTATTAACTTTCAGTTGTAATGGTGCATAACTACAATTTTGCAGAAATTCCCCTACCCCCTTGATCCAAATATAATTCAATGTCAAAATGCCAATAAGGTCATAAGATGAGACACACTGCTTAAAAAATTACAACCCTTCAGCAGCAGGACATTCAATTCCAGGGTCTCTTTTCCATTTGAATTTAATAGTGGAGAATAGTATAGAAAACTTGGCGCTTTGTGTTTACAGGTCGAAACTTTTTTTGAACGGCGGTAAATGATACTACCATGTGGCATGTGGTCAAATCAATGTCATTATTTTGACATATCACAATTTTTGAACCCCTCTTTTTATGTGATCACTATTATTGCAAGACAGGGGAAAATAAACCAGACTAGATGACTTGATAACAGTTCAAAAGATCAACTGATTCTCAAAGAACATGACAACAGGAAAATTATAAAACATCTGACCCATTACTAAGTTTTTAAACCTATGCGATATAGCAAGTGTGCAAAGTTGTTAATCAGATCAGAATGTGCATCTACACAGTCTAATCAGAGTCTTGACTTAACACTCAGTAGAAAACAACCCAAAATTCCTAAATAAGAAATTTGAATATTAATCTAAATGCTATGACATAATACTTCATGCTGATCGTTCTTTGCAACTCAGGAACTTGAGATTGTTGGAAATGTCATACACTGGCTTAAAATACAAACTATGAATCATATTGGCTTGTATCAGTAAGCATATAAATATTGTTGGTAAAGAAGAACTTACTAGGACCCTGCATTTTCTATTTTTCGCCCACAAAACTTAGCAAAGCAATATTTTTGTTAAATAGTAATGGGCTGATGTCAAGTCAGACTTTGAAAATACTTTACATTTTTTGTTGACATAAAAACATTAAACTCTTAACCCGTTTGGCTAGGGAAGGGCAAGAAGGCATTATAATGCTCTCACAAAATTCTGAACACATCCAATATCATTTCTAATTTTGTAATCATTTAAATGTGAAGACAATATTTTCTGGTATCTTAGAAACACTGCAGAGCCTGGCTGTCAAATGAAAACAACATAGCTCTGTCATTCAAATCAATAAGATTGTGCATACCAAATCAGTAACAAATGTTTGAAAAATTAGACCATATCATTTCTAAAGGTGGGATCACTAGTATTACATAAACACTCCAACTAATACTGAAATAATTGATAATAGGTCTAAAAAATTTAAATCAACATCTCTAATGATGCTTTGTACCCGCATTATAAAATTTAAAGGTGGAGGAAAAGCTGTTATAAATGCCCTAATAAAGTAAAGGATAGAACATTGAGAGTACACAGTCCAAAGCTACTGTTAGTTTTTATGTACCTATCCTATCTTGTCAAAATTCAAAGAAGATTTTTGTTGAATCAGTGCATGACATTTCCAACAATTTCATATGTGCGGGAGATACAAACTTTGAGTAGTGTAGACAAGGTCACAATGCCGACAACATAAGCGATTAAGAACTTACCTATCAATATCACGCATAGTTAAGACTCTGGTCACACTGTGCAGCTGCACAGGCTGGCCAGAAGCTTTGCTTTGCCCACATTTGAAATTGTTGGAAATGTCACACACAGGCTCAGTTGATGTCTTGATTAATCTTTGCCTTTGAACTAATTAACACAGTTTCTTCATTCTTCAAGTTCTTTCAATCTTTTTTTTTTTTTTAGAGAACCTACAAAATGTGGGATTGTATGGGAATAGCTTTTGGAACTTACAATAGCTTTGTGCTGCCCTCAATAAGTCTAGTTCACCATTGAATTCACTAATTAACCCTTTTCATTCTCCTACTATACACAAATATTTGGCAGACAGTACAGATAAACACACCTTCACAGATATGCTGTCTGATCTTAGCATGTACTACCTGCTTCATACTAAATGAGCTGGTGTGTGACATTTCCAACAATTTGACATGTGTGTGAGGTGTAAACATTTAACAGCCTAGACAGCTACATAGTGCAATTAGAAAATTGCCTGACTATCTACAGATACTTTGATAACATATTTAACTACAAAACGCGAAGTGAAGACTCTGGTCAGACTGTGCAGATGCACAGACTGACCAGAGTCTTTGCTTTGCGCACATTCAAAATTGTAGGAAATGCAATGCACATGCCCAAATAATAATGGGGAAATTTGAGCCAGACTAGTTGAAATGTCCAAAAAGACAGCAATTTGCTTAAAACAAACTTTAAATCAAGCAGGATAAGGGTTAAAGATTCCAATAGTTTTAAAAGCAACTATTTAAACTGTACTTATCAGCAATACCAAGATACAAATAAAATAAACAGTATATGACTAGATATAAGAAAATTTGGTTACATTAACAAAATATAATCTTTTGTGCACCATGTGAATTATGAGGTAACTAGGGGTAAAATTTGGCAAACAAAGTGACAAGCATTTTGACAAGCATTTAATATTTTCTGGGAGTTGTAAGAGAACTCCAAAAATTCACAAGAAAATAAATCATTTTTGAGGTGGGAAGCTATTGATGAGTAACAAATTTGTAAAAAATTTAGCACTCTTTGAATTCTTTTCTGCAAATTCTTTCAAAATGTTGTCATGTGAGAATTCAATTTAATATTAAGCAGAACACACATGGCTCAGCAGATTTTAGAATTCGTCTGCATATATCTGAGCAGAAATTATATTCGATGACTCAGTGCAGTGCAAAGCAGTTGTAACTCCCTATAAATATATAGGGTGTTACAACTGTTTGGCACTGAGCCATCGATATGTTTGTCTATATTAAAACAATAAAAATCTTGAAATACAAAAGTATCAATTCAATAAACATGTATATAGCCAAACAGCCTGTGAAAAAAAATCAATACTGAGCAGGTTCACAACTAATAAATTACAACCAATGAGACAGTGTCAATAAAAAATGTCATCTTTGTGATTGAAAATAAAGCTGCAATGGGATTCTTTGGATTCAAATCTCTGCAATTTTCTTTTCTAAATGTTACTTACAAACACCGTGTTGTTGGTACACAAAGTTGGCATAGAAAATGAAGACCCCTTCAATAAGTAGCCACAATAATTTTGTTCAGAAAATAAGTTTCATCAACCAGTATCTCCAGAAGTAACTCTGGCAGGGATCATTTTTTGGCAAAATATTGAGATTCTCTCATTTTCCTGCCAGAAATCTCATTGAAACTGGCTTAATGAGAGAAAAATCTCAAAGCAAAATTCAATTCAGTGAAGGATTTTGCTGGCTCAGTGTAAATCAGTTGTAACTGCCTATTGCCATATAGGCAGTTACAACTGTTTTGTGCTGAGCCATCGATTTGTTGAAATTTCTCACCAAACTATCTTCATTTCTCATTAGATGCAGCTAAATGAGATATCTTTGCACATGCTATTCCCAGCCAGAATTATCCCTCCTCTGGTTGCACTCAACTCATCTAGCCTTTGGATAAATCTACAGTCAGTTTTCAGAAACTATTAAACTACATTACCATACATAATAAACTTCTACTGGAAGACATTGCAAAGATTTAAAGAAATATAACCAGCTATGTCAAAAGAAGCAATATTGTGCAATAAAACAACCAATCTTCAACAAGAATTGTGGACAGTCTAGGCTAATCATAATCATATTTAGACTCTCAAGTTTTAGATATTCACAATGACTTGCTAAATATATCTTTTAATATCATCGATGGGCAACAAAAATGACATTCATACAGCTTGAACAAACAATGACCTGTGATATTTAGGGCTTAAAGGTATTTCGCGCTGATGTCAAAAACAATTAGTGTTGAATGATGACAAATATCTAAACTTTGTTCACCAGTTGAAGTTACAATGCAAAAAATTCTGTCTCTAACAGTCCACTTCAAAATAATTAAAGCTTCTACTAGATAGATAGATATTTTTTTTATTTTAACGAGCACATTCATTAAAAATTATGACCTGATAGAACTATTTCATTACCACAACTGATTAATACTGATCAAAACCAGTCCTGTATCAAGGGTTCCAATATGCTTGTAATTTTGACCAGTCACCTAAAAATTGGACCATCTGGCTTAAGGCAAAAATCTAAAGCCCTGGTCAGATTACACTATAGCCATTGGCTGAATGACCACAGCTGAAACTTTTGTATTTTGATTTGAGAATCAAACATGATTGATCAAAAATACATTTAATCCCTTGTCCTATGTTTTAGACTGAATAGAAAGATGGTCTCTTTTTGCATGAGAAACATCACGAATACAAGATATATCAATTTTTCATTATTGCCATTAACAACAATTACACACATTTAAATAACTCACCCTTTAACATCTTTGTTTGTCAGCACTGAACATAGCTATTGAAAAACCAGCCAATCAGTCATTTAGCATGTCAATTGATTGAATGGAGTTTTACGCCGCTTTCAACATTTTTTCAGTTATATCGCAGCCGCTAGAGCACCTAACAATGGTTTCCTGGTATTTCTGTCACCAGTGCATCCATCACATCCTTTCCTAGCCTCCAGCTGCTATCTCACATAGGTCTACGATTATCAACCCATTGGTGAGAGACAAATAGTCGGAAAGAATGATTGCCACCGATGTTTAGCATGTCAAGGGTCATTACAAAACTATTGGAAGTGCCTATATATTTAAAGGGAACTACAATAGTTTTGTGCTGACCCATTGATGAACAAGTTCTACACATTCTTGACAAACAATGTTTATGAAATACACAATACTACGGAGGGTTACCTAAAAATGACACTGGTTTACCGCAAATGACTTCTAACAATGAAAGCAAATAAATATTCTAAAATTGTATTATTGACCAATCTTATATATTCATTAACACAAAAATGCATTGCACTATCCTTGGATTCTTATCCTTTATGCAAAAACTTAAGGTTTTGCAATGAGGCAAATCAAGTGTTTGCACAAAAGACCCCATATGGGCATCTCAAATGCTTTTCTGATAATCAGGGCCCGAGATTATAAGACATTTCTTCTGAAGGGTGCCAGATAAAAGGGATTAATGACTTTACTTATAACTTTGAAATTTCTCATCAAACTTTATTTGGTGGCTCAGCGTGAAACAGTTGTAACTGCCTATATGTTTATAGGCAGGTACAACTATTTCAAGCTGAGCCATTCTTATATTGTGGGAAATCATTAGAATCTCAAGACAATCCCAATGAGTATCCACAACATAAGATTCATTGGCAAATAATGAAAATCGTCATTATAAAATGAAAATCACTCCCTCTATCTGTTTGCACTTTGACTTAGGATGAGTGAAACCTAAGAGTTTTTTGGCAGCAAATTAAACATTTGATTAATCAAAAAAGGCTCCTACTTCAAACTCATACCAATCACCTGATTATCAAAACAGAACAAAATATATAACAAACATGTATAATTAAGGACTAGAGATGCATTCTTCTTTGGCTTTCTGTTTCCTGCATGTGTAAAATACTACAAACTATCGATGCATGGTTAACACGTAATGATGATTCTACTTTGATATTGAGATATCCCATGATAAAAGTCAAACACAGCTGATTCAATACAGTCTTGTCAAGTTCTACTTGTATTTGCTTTGGCATTTTTCTGAAATGCAGCCGAATTCCAAATCATCCTCGTCATTGCACTGAACATCAGCCCCGAGACCCTCCAGTTTCCTTATCAGTTCTTTCTTACTGGAGGTGTACAACATTTTCTGTTTGATGGGTAATGCGTTATCTGGACACCTGAAACATATCAGTTTATCCTTCTTCAATTTTTTTTACATCCAATCGGATTATTGAACAAGAGGGCCGTTGGCCCTGGGTCGCTCACCTGAGAAAAAAGCTTCATTACCTAGGTATGTCCATGCAACCACAGAAAAAAGAGATTTTCACTTATTCAATCAGATAACATTTGAAATAATCCCCCCCCTGCTCCTCCCCTGGTCATTATTTATTTAATCTTTTTTCATAGAAGGTCTGTGATCAGCAAATCTATGCCAGATATACAGGCTGAGTCTGAGACTTTTAAAGTTTTCTTAAATGAGTTGAATAATCCATGTCAAATATAAAGGCTGTAGGGATTCAAAATTCTCAACAAAGCACTCCCCCTCCCCCAAGATGCTCTGCACTTGGTGAATCTACAGTCATGGATTTAGCTAATTCAATTAATGTCCATATGCTGATCATCCATACCAATTTTCAAGTCTGTAGGACTCTTGGTTCATTAGAAGAAGTTTAAAGATTTCAAAAATGATCCAAAGTACTACCCCCTCCCCAAGACACTCAGCACCTGGTGACCCAACAGTTCTGATTTTAGCTGTTTTTATTAATGTCCATATATTGATCACCCATAACAATTTTCAAGTCTGTAGGGTTTCTGATCCAGAAGAAGAATAAGGTTAAAGATTTCAAAATTGATCCAAAGTACTACCCCCTCCCCCCTAATGCTCCGCATCTGGCGACCCTACATTCATGATTTTAGCTATTTTATTTTAGATCCATATGCTTATCATCCATGCCAATATTGAAGTCTATAGGGCTCCTGGTTCATTAGAAAATGAAGGTTAATGTTACAAAATTTTCACAAAAGTACTACCCCCTCCCCCCATGATGCTTATCATCCATGCCAATATTGAAGTCTATAGGGCTCCTGGTTCATTAGAAGATGAAGGTTAATGTTACAAAATTTTCACAAAAGTACTACCCCCTCCCCCCATGTGCCCTGCACCTGGTGGCATTACAGTCATGATTTTAGCTATTTTTATTAAGGTCTATGAGCTAATCCTCCATGCCAATTTTCAAGTCTGTAGGGCTTGTGGTTCAGAAGAAGATGAAGGTTAAAGATCACAAAATTTTCACAAAAGTACTACCCTCTCCCCCCTGATGCTCCGCACTTGGTGAATCTAAAGTCATTATTTTAGCTATTTATATAAAGGTCCATATGCTGATCATCCATGCCAATATTCAAATCTGTCAGGCTCCTGGTTCAGAAGAAGATGCAGGTAAAAGATTACAAAATTTTAACAAAAGTACTCCCCCCTCCCCCCTGGTGCTCCGCACCTGGCAGCCCAACAGATATTATTTTAGCTATTTTTATTTAGGTCTATAACTTGATCCTCCATGCCAAGTTTCAAGTCTGTAGGGCTTGTGGTTCAGAAGAAGAAGAAGGTTAAAGATCACAAAATTTTCACAAAAGTACTACCCTCTCCCCCCTGATGCTCCGCACCTGGTGAATCTACAGTCATGATTTTAGCTATTTATATAAAGGTCCATATGCTGATCATCCATGCCAATATTCAAATCTGTCAGGCTCCTGGTTCAGAAGAAGATGAAGGTAAAAGATTACAAAATTTTCACAAAAGTACTCCCCCCTCCCCACTGATGCTCCGCACCTGGCAGCCCAACAGATATTATTTTAGCTATTTTTATTAAGGCCAATGAGCTGGTCCTCCATGCCAAGTTTCAAGTCTGTAGGGCTTGTGGTTCAGAAGAAGAAGAAGGTTAAAGATTACAAAATTTTCACAAAAGTACTACCCTCTCCCCCCTGATGCTCCGCACCTGGTGAATCTACAGTCATGATTTTAGCTATTTATATAAAGGTCCATATGCTGATCATCCATGCCAATTTTCAAGTCTGTAGGGCTCCTGGTTCCGAAGAAGAAGAAACTTAAAGATTACAAAATTTACCCAAAGTACTCCCCCCTCCCCCATGGTGCTCCGCACCTGGTTGCCCAAAAGATATAATTTCAGCTATTTTTATTTAGGTCTATGAGCTGATCCTCCATGCCAAGTTTCCAGTCTGTAGGGCTTGTGGTTCAGAAGAAGAAGAAGGTTAAAGATTACAAAATTTTCACAAAAGTACTACCCTCTCCCCCCTGATGCTCCGCACCTGGTGAATCTACAGTCATGATTTTAGCTATTTATATAAAGGTCCATATGCTGATCCTCCATGCCAAGTTTCAAGTCTGTAGGGCTCCTGGTTCCGAAGAAGAAGAAACTTAAAGATAACAAAATTTACCCAAAGTACTACCCCCTCCCCCCTGGTGCTCCGCACCTGGTGGCCCAAAAGTTATAATTTTAGCTATTTTTATTCAGGTCTATGAACTGATCATCCATGCCAAGTTTTAAGTCTGTAGGACTACTAGTTGAGAAGAAGAAGAATTTTTAAGATTTTCTTAAAATTTCACCTTTGTTGCCATAGCAACCAGAGTTTTTCATGGATTTCAATTCTTTTAGCTATTTTTGAAAGGGACCACCTAAGCAACATTTCTGTAAAATTTGGAGTTAATTGGCCCAGTAGTTTAGGAGGAGATGTCGTTTAAAAAATTGTTGACGGACGCCGGACGACGGACGACGACCGACGACCGACGGACGGACGCCGGATGAAAGGTGATCACAATAGCTCACATGAGCACTACGTGCTCAGGTGAGCTAAAAATATAAATACTAAAAGATTATATCCTGCTTTCCTGCATTTCATCCGAGTATTTGACAATATTTAAGCAGGGCATGTCATTACCTAGAGATCACATGCAAAATGATGTAGAAATTATCCAAAATTTTTTATCATTTTGTCTCATTTTGCATTAAGGTAATGGACCTGTAATAGTTCCGCAAGGTTTCGGAAATAATGAATTTAACAGTGTTAACCAAGGTTTCATAATGATTTCATTCGGAAACCTCGGTTAACATTGTGAAGGATCATTAGTTCAGAAATGTTGCAGAACTAATACGGGTCCTTAAACAAATAGAATTTTTGTCATATTCCTTAGTAACAAAAGCTTTACTTTCACTGGTAGAAAGAAAAAACTTCAGAAAATATAGCTTTTCTCAGTTCTACCCGTGCAGGTCTAACAGTCATTACTTTTCATATAAATGTCTCCGAGCTGATGATCCTTGCCATTTATAAAAGCTGTTGGCCAGAGTTTTATCAATAGAAGAATTTTATTAAATCAATATCTCTTCCTATGCAAGTGATGAGGAATTACCATGCCAGACTGAGGGCATTTTTGCCTAAGGACAATCATTTTCAAATAGAAAATGGGTGTTTTACTTGTCCAAGGACAAGTGGAGAAAACCTGTATGCCCACACCCCTAGTTAAGGTGTTTTGAATGGATGCCATCAAGGAAAAGACTGACAATTTTACCTTAGGGGCCCAGACAGCCGAAATGCAATATTTAGCATTAGGGACATGGGCTTATTCTCCAGAAATCAAGGGGCCCAGCCCAAAATCTAGGGGCCATGAGTGACTTGGCCCCTGCTAGTCTTTTTCCCTGATGCCATTTTGGCTTCATTCCTACAATATTTGGGATAAATTGACTCTGAGATTTAGGAGATGTCATTTTCAGAGATTGTCGATGGATGCCTGATGACAAACAATTTTGGAATGATGGTAGCCATACAAATGGCAATTGAGCCTGTGTGTGACATTTCCAACAATTTGAAATGTGCATGAGGGGCAAACATTGAGCAGCTTATGGAGCAGTAAAATGTAAATACAGTCAATCTTGTCTTAAACGACCACTCAAGGGACATCATAAAAATGGTCGCTTAATAAAATGGTCGCTGAATACAAAACATTACACTACAAATTCTCAGAAGTTCGGAACTCGAAGACACCCCCAACCCCCATCATTTTCCATAAAAATATTTCAAAAGTTTTTGTATCTGAGAGAAAGTGATATTACTCACACTATCATTAACAAATTGTAACTCATTAAAGCTAGGCCATTTATCTTTTGCATCACCTACGAAAGATCGTGAGTCTACTGATTTGTTTACATGTTCAATGTTGACTTGACCTACATTTACGTACATGTTTGATTCGTATCTATGTTTCACTTCTTAATCAAACGAGACATTGGTAATTATTGAACTCATCATCCAAATCAGTTGTAATAATATTTTAATGTTTTTGACGTGTTTTCAACACACTTGCAGCTTTTTAAATGACATAGATACTCAAGAGAAAAATTAAATGATATAAATTACAGATGTTATAGATTGCCGCTGAAAACCAAACTGGAGTACTTTAAAGCTTTCAATCCAGAATTTCTATTGACAGTTTCATTTTATCTTCCGGCGAAATAGTGTGAAAAATAGAGGATTATCAACAATTGATTAGTTTGTATTGTCATGCTAGTATTTATCAATGATTTTCACACGTTTATGACAGGTTATGAATTGAGATGTTATCATATGGTCGCTTAATAAACTGTCAAATAGGCGAAATTGACCCAAAAATGTCAGCGACCGGTCGCGTTGGACAATAGTCGCTTAATAGAGCAACAATTTATAGTAAAAGCCTACGGGAGGACCTCAAAGTGGTCGCTTAACAGAAAAGGTCGCTGAATACACGTGGTCGCTCAGGCAATATTGACTGTACAAAGTTACCTGATGGTCTACAAATACTCTTGATACCTGACCTATCTACAAAACGCAAAGAAAAAGACTCTGGTCAGACTGTGCGAATGAACAGAATGTGCAGAGGGTTTGCTTTGCAGTTATTTGAAATTGTTGGAAATATCACACAAAGGCTCAATTTTCAATCACAGTAGCTTAAACTGGGGGTTCAGAACGAAACTATTGCATGGGCATATATAAATATTTGCACTTGACTTACAATAATTTTGATCTGACCCCTCACAATGAGCACTATGAGTCCAGTAAGGTGAACTCAAAAGCTATTTTAATCAGTAACATCCAATTCACTTCAGGTGGAAACAAAATGAATAAAGAATGGTAGATACTTTACCAAGTAACAAATGCTAAAACTCCTTTATTACTAGTCTGGACATCAAAAACACCATATCTCCCCTCCCCACACTTGCCAGCTTCGATCATTTTGGATTTGAACTCATCATATGTAGCTTCTGGAAACAACAATAGCAACAAATTCTTTCTCAGCTACAAACTCTGAGACAAGTACTTGAGTACCCAGGTTTAAGGTAGGGTAATGTTCTTACCTGAATCATCACCAATTAACCTCCTATTGTATCAAAAAGCACTATTTACCTTTGGGGAACATATTCAGAAAAGAATTGAAGACTGTTTAAAACAGTCTTCAAATCCTTTTGAAGTTGATTTCCAGATGTTCCTATGGACTTGCATCAGATTGCTTTGAGAGTCCAGGAAACTTATTTACAAGTCACAGACTCACAAAATCAGCATCCCTTAAATATAGTGTAGAATTTGTATGTTTGAACCTACTTTACAGAAATTCTGGATCTGCATTTGTATTTTTAAGTGATAGCAATTATGAAATGGAAAGCAATCATCTGGTACTGGGGTACAAAGGTATACTGTAATGAGATATTGGGCCCCAGTTTAAAATTTCTACTCGTCCCAGCTATACAAATTCAACAGGGCTTGTGGTTGCTTGTCAATATCAGGTGTCCAGGGTTTAAGTGAGGCATAAACAAAATGGGGTCCAAAAGACTCAATCATTTGGATCTTAAGGGTCCTTTTTTGATGTTTAAGAGTCACTGCTACAAATATGAGATATTTTTTTAAAGCAATGACCTTGTTCTCATTTGAATTCAGAGCTATCTCCTTGTCAATGATAAAGAAAGTGTATAGTATATGTGAATATTTCACAATTTTCTTATATATATCACTAACTAGGGGTGAAACGGTTAACCGATTTACCGATAAACCCCGGTCTGTTCATAGAAAAAATTCAAAACCGGTTCAACTTTTACTGTACCGGTTTTCTTCAGTACACTTACTAATTATTTTCTGTTTGAAATGAAAACCCATTTTCCCCAAAACCTATTTCTAAACGTGTTCATTATCTAACGGATTCCAACATACAAAACAATCTCCGAAAGTGAAAGTGGAACTCTTTTCAACAGGCGATGTTGCCGGTGTACAGGTAAATTGTTACCCCGAAATTATCTCGCGTTGTATCTAAGCTGCGGCATGGGCAAATCCTGCAATTTGTATTTGATCCTAAGAATAAAGATCGTCGAGTCAGAATGACGTAACAAAATGTGGACAAAAAATAAATTACAATTATGGACAAAAGTAGTTGCAATAATGGGCTACCAAATTAAAATGTAGGCAGTTTTTACAGCCTATTTACTATGAGAATTGCGGACCAAATAGTACAATTCATTTAAAAATGTCCGTGTATGAACTCAGTCTTAAGTTCAGACAACTAGCGAGTAACGGACGTTGCAAAGATCCATATGATTAACAAAAATCGGGAATGGATATGTTAAACAGACTTTTCTGCTTCACAACTTTTTAAGGAAATTCAAATATCTTATTATTTCTTAATTATAATAGATAGCCTGTCCTATAAATATATGAAAGGGTCCTTTGATTATGACAGCGTCAGTCTGCCTGGGAGGTTGACCTACTGAAATAGTGTCGGGTCTCTCAGAGATATTGACCTAGTTTCCGGGTCACTGATACCCTTATCTTTTTCTGCCTTTTTATGCTAATAGAAACCCTTCTCACAAATTTATTTCCTGTCAATTTAAAAAGAAATAAAGAAGACTTGTTTTTGTTATTTTCTTGTTGATATTTTTTGTTTCCATAATTTTAATTACTTTAAATAATATTGCAATACGTATTGCAATACGGCCTGGCTATATTGCAATATATTGCAATACGCTTTTTACCGTATTATTACACCCCTATCACTAACCCTATTGAAGCGCCTAAAAACAGATTCCTGGTATTTCTCACACCAATTCTACCATTTCATCCTATCCTAGCCTCCAACTTCTGTCCCATCAGATATGAGGAAGTGAAGACTATCTAATTTTAAAGTTTCTCACCCAAGCCTTACCTGTAGGAACTTATCAGAATTGTCTTGCTGAGAAAATTCACTTGCAAATAGGGCTTGATTGACTAATTATAAAATTTACTGTTTTGTTTCATACAAATTGTAATGAAATATTCAATTTCATTTCAAACAAATTGCCATTTTTCAGATACATTAAATCATTCTGGCTCAAGTTTTTCCCACAAAAATTACAAACAATGCAGGCGGTTTTGGCTTAGATCAGACTGCACAGCTGTGCAGGCTGATCCTGGTCTAAACTGCTTGCCAAAGCTTTGAGTACAGCAATGAATTGTCATGAACAGAAAGGTTCAGACAAACAAAATCTTACCCTTTTGACCACAGCAATCAACTTGTATATGTTTGAGATCAGGGGCAATTTTGTATATCACATAGCTGTATCTTTTCCCCATCTTAATGTCTTTATACTTTTCCACACACTCATCATCGACTTTAACTCCAGAAGCCTGAAATAAGGAACATATCGTCGGTGTTCTGCTAAAACCTCGTAACTGCAGCTTGTTTTAAGCTGTAGTTACGAGGTTTTGGTAGAAAATAGACGATATGATTCAGAGCTGGGATCAAATTCAGTTTAAACCTATTTACTGTACATTATTGAGGAAACAAGTTCTTACAACTTAGATTAATCCCCTCAATTCTGCTTTCTGGAAAATTTACCAGTACTTGCGCCGAATGTGTGGACCAATAACAGAGCCAAGATCAAAAGCTGCTCTGGGGGATCAAATTCAGAAACTTTTGGTCCAGAGGTCACAGACCACACATGAATGAATTATAGGGACCCATGGATAGACTCAAACCAAAAGATCTGTCATCGGAGATTTCTTATCTTATGAGAAAACAGAAACAGAATGCATTTACTGAGCATGCACTGCTTTTTGATTTATCTTTTAAAGACCCTTCCAAATAAAACCAGGCTGGATTGATTGATTGAATGGGGTATTACGCCGCTTTCAACATTATTTCAGTTAAATCGCGGCGGCTGGAGCACCTAACAATGGGTTCCTGGTATTTCTATCACCAGTACAACCACCACATTCTTTCCTAGCCTCCCGCCGCTATCTCACATAGGTCTACGATTATCAACCCATTGGTGAGAGACAAATAGTCGGAAAGAATGAGTGCTGCCGTCGGGGATCAAACCCACGAACTCTAGATTGACAGTCCGACGCGCTACCAACTGCGCTATGACGGCGGCTAAAACCAGGCTGGAACCAGTTAAGATTCTTTTTGTTGGCATGACTAAGTAAAGATGATCAAAGCTTTTTTTCTATCAAGCATGGTACCATCAACAAACTGTTCTTTTTATGAATTGTCTTAAGTCTATAATAATTTTCTTTCACTCCAGTACCCAACGCTTAATCAATTTTGTGGAGTAAGAATGTTTTTGCCAGACTCTTTCCCCATCAAAAAGTAAAGTTGTGTGAGCTCATAAAGAAAACAGGGGAATCATGCACTCGCTCTGTCTGGATGCAACACTCAACTTATAAATTTCACAAGAAGTCACCTTTTGACCTGACACAATATAGTACCGGTATCTCAAAAGAGTGATAGTATGGACAAGGTCTAAAGTCAGATCATGAACATTCTTTGGAAGTTTCATGGGAATCCAGCCAGAACTGCAGGAGGGATTGTGTTAACAAGAAATAAACAGGCAGATTTTCAAACAGATGAGATTATACCAATAAACTACCAACTTCATGTCATAACTTTTAAATCTTTACTATAAAGAAATAAAATATGTTTGTTAAACCCAAATGCCAGTTTGAAAAATGACTTCAAGACCTTGAAGTTGGTACATACAGAAAGGTATTGTCAAAAAGATTATTCATGTGAAATACAAACTCTATTACATAGGCCTTTTTATGCCGTTTTGGGGGCTGAAATTCATCCCCATTCCCCTCATAAAACCAAGTTCTTTTTTCACCCATAAGAGAAAAATGCCCCCGGTCAAAAGTCATTTTCCTTGAAAAAGATCATGTTTTGGCCCAGAATTTTAATAATTAAAATGACCTACTTACATACATTAATCATGGATTCATCATTAAAACAAATATCAAAATTATGACAGTGTCACATGCATGCAGAAGGATCTTGGCTGGCAAACTCTTTGATATAGACGAGACATCACCAGAGTCATCATGTTTTATAAAATTGTGGATTGTTTTGTTGCAGTACCCATACCAACTTATATTGAAAGACCAGTTAGGATCTCCTGACATATGCACACAGAATCTTTTAGGCAGATCCACACAAATGCTTCCTACTTTAAATATTCTTTTTTTCCTTATACAGTGATACTTTGGAACAGCCTACCAGAAACAATCATACAGCAACCTGATAATGCCGCGTTCAAGAAGAGTCCTGATTCTTTTCAGATAGTGAGCCGTCCTTGAATAACCAAAATTGTTTTGCCAAATCTTTTAATCTAACACTCACAATACTTTTAAAATTTGGCACCCTAACCAATGACTAACAGTTTCTATTCCAGCACAGACACGCACCTGCCAGTAATACCCGAAAGGGGAGTTAGACAGTATATATAGATAGATAGACAAACTCACAACAGGGCCAGTATTGCTTCACTCAGTGTGTCCACTGAAAATTTTGACAGGGGGTTTTTGTACCTCTTGGTGGTTTAAGTTGGGGGTACAGAAAATAAATTGGGGGTACAAAAAATATAACACCAAATATAAACAGTTCTTCCATTTTATTGACTCCGTGATGGAGAAATATTATAGGTATCAAAACCACAGGAGGCTAGCATGGGATAATATGCCTATTTGTGACCTTAAATGGAGAAAATAACAAAAATTGTAAGAAGAGAGTGAATATTAGTAAAGGACTTTATTCATAATTACTCTCTTTTTAGCTCACCTGAGCACGAAGTGCTCATGTGAGCTATTGTGATCACCTTTCCTCCGGTGTCCGTCCGTCGGTCGTCGTCCGTCGTCCGGCGTCCGTCAACAATTTCTTTAAACGACATCTCCTCCTAAACTACTAGGCCAATTAACACCAAATTTTACAGAAATGTTGCTTAGGTGGTCCCCTTCAAAAATAGCTAAAAGAATTGAAATCCATGAAAAACTCTGGTTGCTATGGCAACAAAAGGTGAAATTTTAAGAAAATCTTTAAAATTCTTCTCCTTCTCAACCAGTAGTCCTACAGACTTAAAACTTGGCATGGATGATCAGTTCATAGACCTGAATAAAAATAGCTAAAATCATATCTTTTGGGCCACCAGGTGCGGAGCACCAGGGGGGAGGGGGTAGTACTCTGGGTAAATTTTGTAATCTTTAAGCCTCTTCTTCTTCGGAACCAGGAGCCCTACAGACTTGAAAATTGTCATGGATGATCAGCTCATAGACCTTAATAAAAATAGCTAAAATCATATCTTTTGGGCTGCCAGGTGCAGAGCACCAGGGGGGAGGGGGTAGTACTTTTGTGAAAATTTTGTAATCTTTAACCTTCTTCTTCTTTTGAACCAGGAGCCTGACAGATTTGAATATTGGCATGGATGATCAGCATATGGACCTTTATATAAATAGCAAAAATCATGACTGTAGATTCACCAGGTGCGGAGCACCAGGGGGGAGAGGATAGTACTTTTGTGAAAATTTTGTAATCTTTAACCTTCTTCTTCTTCTGAACCACAAGCCCTACAGACTTAAATTGGCATGGAGGATCAGCTCATAGACTTTAATAAAAATAGCTAAAATCATGACTGTAATGCCACCAGGTGCAGAGGACCAGGGGGGAGGGGATAGTACTTTTGTGAAAATTTTGTAACTTTAACCTTATCTTCTAATGAACCAGGAGCCCTACAGACTTCAATATTGGCATGGATGATAAGCATATGGATCTAAAATAAAATACATGTAGCTAAAATCATGAATGTAGGGCCACCAGATGCGGAGCATTAGGGGGGAGGGGGGTGCTTTGTTGAGAATTTTGAGTCCCTACAGCCTTTATATTTGACATGGATTGATCAGCTCATAGTATTTTGGATCAAATTTGAAATCTTTAACCTTATTCTTCTCCTGGATCAGGAACCATATAGACTTGAAAATTGTCATGGGTGATCAATATATTGACATTAATTAAAATAGCTAAAATCATGACTGTAGGGTCACCAGGTGCTGAGGGTCTTGGGGAGGGGGTAGTACTTTGGATCATTTTTGAAATCTTTAAACTTCTTCTAATGAACCAGGAGTCCTACAGACTTGAAAATTGGTATGGATGATCAGCATAATTATGGACATTAATTGAATTAGCTAAAATCATGACTGTAGATTCACCAGGTGCAGAGCATCTTGGGGGAGGGGGGTGCTTTGTTGAGAATTTTGAGTCCCTACAGCCTTTATATTTGACATGGATTGATCAGCTCATTAAAGAAAACTTTAAAAGTCTCAGACTCAGCCTGTATATCTGGCATAGATTAGCTGATCACAGACCTTTTATGAAAAAAGCTTAAATAAATAATGACCAAGGGAGGAGCAGAGGGGGGGGGGGGGAGGATTATTTCAAATGTTATCTTATTGAATAAGTGAAAATCTCTTTTTCTGTGGTTGCATGGACATACCTAGGTAATGAAGCTTTTTTCTCAGGTGAGCGACCTAGGGCCAACGGCCCTCTTGTTTACATTTGTTATTATTTTCTTCATTTAAGGTCACAAATAGGCATATTATATCCTGCTAGCCCACTGTGTATTGAAACAGTGGTAACTTTTTAAATTACATCATAACATGTATATCATTTTGAGAGATGCTCAATATGATTATTATATGACTAGTTTATTGACTATATGTCTATCTAGATTGAAACATTATGGAAAATTTTTAAGTGTTTCAAACGACTGATATACTAGCTGTATATGAAATTATAACTTTATAAGATGTTAAAAGTTAAAAAAAAAAAAAAAAAAAATTCAAGCACCTCCAGTCTCTTCTAAAGTTTTGATGAACCGAACTTGAATAAACTAAGGCCTTGATCTTCATTCTAGGTCATGATCTCTCAAACAATTTAAGTCTCAGGCTATCAACCACGACCTTAGGATTTTCTTATGTCTCTTTGTGAGTCTTGAGTAAGACCGTGATGTAGAAAATGCAGACAATTATTTTCATCGCCATGATTTTTCATTGATGAGTCTGCTTCAATCTGTTTATCCTATTTGAATCTCGAACTCGGAACTGTGCAACGTTTGGTGGGAAAAAACAGAGAAATTGCCGAACATTGTTAATAACTTATCGACCGAACAGTCACAAGTGATAACGCCCGATTTGTATGCGGGTTACTATGCGACGCAAAATGATGGCGTGTTCGATTGGAAATCAAGATACAATTCGTACTTTCGAGTATTCCTTAATTTTTGACGACTAGAAATAACAAATAATGTCTACAAAAAATTAAAACAATTTGAATTTCGAATAGTCCTTCCCAATTTAATTAATTTTCATAACTTTAAATCATATCGGTCATGCATATCGTGTAAACAGTCAACCACCCTTGTGTTTAAAGTTAATAATCAAACTCAACATCAAAATACCCCAGGAATTTAATTTTTGCAAGTGAGATTGTTAAGTGTTGATGCGTTGAATTCTGGGATAGTATGTAATTTACATTTGACCTTTAACCTTGCAGCAGGTGTTAATTTGGAAAATCCTTGTTGTTCCTTTCCCTTTAAGTACAATTGAAGTCGTTCTAGGCCGTTTCAATTGAAACTTGAGCGCATATTTACACGGGACAAAAGTCGCATCTTGCAAAGATTTTTATGGGACATGTACAATTTTTAAGTGAGATTGTCGCAGAATTGTGGCCTCTCCAGATCACTGATTTCTTTCGAAAACGACGAGGATTGTCATCTCAAGGTTTGTATGCATTATGCAGGGTTCATTTTGCGTACTGTCTTGGACGTTTTGGGAGAAAAAATGGTACGCGATTTTAGTTAATCATACGTGATTCACGTACATTTTTACGTGATCGGACACCCTGTTCACTGGCACATAGCTAAAATATAATCTATCTGTAAGCAGATAATCATCAATTTAATAAGAATGTAGTTTTTTCCATATAAAAATGGAATGTCTCCAAGCAGAATAAATGTGCCCATCAATAGTCATATGATATGACAACATTAAATTGAAGCCACCAGATTGTCATCCAAATAAGCTTTGCTTCTTATCATAAGCCCCTTGGTGGGATGAACAGAGTCACATTGACTTTTTTTAATGGTAAAGTGAATGTTGGTCAAGCCAGGTTCAAACTCACGACCTGAGGATTAATAACCTTCTGTGTTACTGCTGAGCTAGCCAGGCTTGGCTCAAGTAATATACTTCTTTTATCTATCAATATGGTCATAAAAAACTTGATTGGACCTAGTAAACAGAAATCATCCTTTTTTTTTTAACAAAAAACCCCAATAAAATAGGAATCTACCTCAAACATTTTCAGACAGAAACTCTTTTGACAATCTTCATTTTTTTTTATTCCTTTTTTTTTCTCAAAAATAACCTGCAGCAAATTTCTTATGGTTGAACCTGAATTTTTTTCAACCCTTTTTCAACTCTAGAATTGCGTAGAAGTCTACTTACTACCAATCCCCACAGATGCTGTCTGACACAGCCTATGAGTCATAATGAGTCTTTTGTTAACAAAACTTCCAAGAAATACAGTTTTTAAACGCAATCGGGGGTTAAAATTTACCAATTTTGCCATGATAAATGTATGCTTAAGTTAAAAGTGTCTTTCTCAAAGCTACGAACCATTTCAACCAAATTGGTACTGTTGATAATTTCCGGAATTCCTTTCTCAAGAACAAGGATTATTTCTGAGGTGTTGGCATCAGAAAATGTCCAGCTTGTCAGTTCAAAACAAAGCAGTTCCAGACTAATTAGAAGAGTTTTAAGCTGAATAAGTCGATGAAAAAAATCTCTTAAATTGACGTTATAAATTTTGAAATATAAGAAGTATAAATCATTTCTTACCATCGTTTAATTCTCTTTGATCTTGTGTATCTCAGCGTGTAGTGCTTCTGTCTGAGTAGTCGCAGAGCTCTTTCGGACTGAATACTATTGGTGATTCTGATTGGTTGAAAAGCGTTTAGCTGTGTATAATAAAATAAACTTTTTGAACGTTGTCTCTTATGATTTACATTTAAATAGTATTTGATCCCTATGATAGCTAAAGCTCATATCTTAAAATAGATGATGTATCAATATTAGCCTTTAAAGAATGTGCCAAACAGAACCGTTCGAACTTGCCATATAAGGCAAGACCAATCGTCTGAAAGACCACGTGATGTCGAGTTTTAAAATAGCGGGAAATACAAAGTCAGTCTCTCTCTCTGTCCCCCCCCCCCCTCTCTCTCTCTGTCCTCTCTCTCTCTCTCTCTCTCTCTCTCTCTCTCTCTCTCTCTCTCTCTCTCTCTCTCTCTCTCTCTCTCTCTCTCTCTCTCTCTCTCTCTCTCTCTCTCTCTCTCTCTCTCTATCTATCTATCCATCTATCCATCTATCCATCTATCCATCTATCTATCTATCTATCTATCTATCTATCTATCTATCTATCTATCTATCTATCTATCTATCTATCCATCCATCCATCCATCCATTTTCTTTTGATGCGAAAAGGCTTTTGATTGAAAATTTCTGTGCATGGGCGTAGCTAGGATTTTGAAAATTATACAGAAGGCGACCAATATAGAGTCCGCCTATAGGCCTACTGAGGATAAATGTGATATGTGGACTGTGACAAAAGATGAATGTCATCCGTCCATCCGGGCCCTTTTCTTTGATTTGAGCGTTGGTGAATAATCGAAACATCGTAACTACAATTTGGAAAAGCTGTAGTTACGATGTTATGATTATTAACGTCCTTTTTCGAAAGAGGATTTATTCCCTCTACGCAGCTGCGTAATCCGAGTTGCGCCCTTGCTGTGGGTTTCAGTGCCATATCTTCTTTTGTCATCATATGATATTTAGTTTACATCCAGAGTAGGATTCACATGACAGTTCTATTCTAGAATTTTTTGCCATTTTATTTTTTTTAAATTTGATTCAAAACGTCATGGCTGACTTGCATTTATTAACAGACTTTTTTATTTTTCTGTACATTTTGGCTAATTTCAGTCATATTGGCTTCTTAATAGTTTTGTTTACCACGCAAAGAGGCCGTTTTAGCTTTAAATTTTTGGTTTGGGTATGCGATCTTCCAGTGATGCCCTTTTCTCTAACTCTAACTCTTGAGCTCAGACCAAAGATCTTCAACGGTGAGGAGATCACTTTTCTGGACTAGATAGGTAGAGATGATTGTAGACGGATGCTTTGAAGTCGGTCCAGTTTGCTTTTTTAGAGAGAAGAGAAAAAAAATAATAATCCTGTAATGCTCGCACTGGAGCATCGCAACATCTATTTGGAAGAGTCTGTATTTCTAAAACATTTCTTTCAGGAATATTCCCTGGATCTCACGTCCCTTTGAATTGAATTATTCTGGATCTGTTCATTTGAGAAAACACACAAGCGGGTGAGCTAAATTAGCCCCCTCACGATTCAAGTAAATTTTGCACTCAGAAGACTGAATCTTTAAAAGATATTTAAGGGGGGGGGGCGTGGGATAAGAAATCGACGAGACTCAAGAGGCCAGATGGCGCTCAATGCAAGTTTTCTCTGTGTTCAGTCTAATTTAGTGACACTGATTATGTAAGAAACATTATCTTGCTTTGTCTGACCACTTTACTCGGAATAGATCATGTTTCTGAAAAAAAAAATGCCATTTTGATCGAATGGCCGCGGAAATCAGGATTTTGAAATTTTTAACACAATCAGAAGGCGACCACCAAAGCGGAATATATAGGATAAAAGCGATATGTGGACTATGACAAAAGATGGATGTCCTCTGCCCGTTCCCCTTTTCAATGATTTAAGCGTCGGTGAATAATCAAAACATCGTAACTACGGCTTGAATAAGTTGCTGTATCGATGCTTTGATGGTTCGTTCATCACCGATATTTATCGAAAGATGATTTATTTCTATTACGCACTTCCGTAATGTCCGTAATGGGAATTGCGCCCTTGGATAGTATTTCAGGCTCCCTCCACGGCGCTTTTTTTTTTATATGAGACCAAGATGCAAATTTTAGAAAAAAAACTGATATCATATTGAAATAATTCAATTTGAGTTGTGTCCATCAACAATCGTGCATTTTGACAGGCTGAAAAGTTGGTTTATTCCCCAATGAAAACAAGTTTGAATAGGCAGCTGTTTTGTAAGCTTCCTCAAAAGGTAGACCTGTAAGAAATCAGTTTCTTTACCGACAATTCTTTTCAGTTTTGTTCGTGATATTAAATTATAAGATATGGAGATAATATTTGATGATTTCTTATAGGTATTTAACTAAAAACAGAATCACACTCATGTATGAATCCGCTTCGCGTATCCATACAGTATAGGTTCAAGAACCCTCGACCGTTTCTGGGCTTATCCTTACTTTATTGTGTAGTAAATGGTCCATTACATATTTATTTAGATTGGCGATATTCATGGCTGAAGTTTTGGTACATATAATACATATTCGAGAAAAATATCAGGTGGTGCGTTTTCACTGCTCGTGAGTATACATGTACACGCAAATTAAATTCATAATAGAATAAAGGTATATTCAGGAAAAGTAGAATAAAGGATAATATGCCCCTTGGGCGACGTAAAGGGGATTATGTGAGTGGCGGTGAGCGGAGTATATAAGCCCAATCAGGGGATTAGGGGTCACTTTCAATTTGAGCGTTGACCAATATGCTTTATTATAGTAAGTAAATGTTGATTATTTACCATTTTGAATTCCAAAGCTGTACCTGCGCAGATCCAAGATTTTTTCTGCCCAACCAAGTTATTTTCTTGTTTTCTTCGCGGATCGAGCAACGCTAGCTTCAGTGAACATAGCTGCAGTTTCGACGATAAATCAGTCACCGTATCCCCCGCGGTGTGCATGTCGCGTAGCTATTTTGCTCCGAGTAAAATTCGGATCACATTTTACCACCGGCTTGATTACAATGGCTGAACGGCTTCGAACTATGCAAGGAAAGAAACGAAGTTATGTCTGCTTTCAAAATATAGAATGTGCTCTCAACTAGAGACTGACACTCGCGCCGAACCATTCCGATCAATTGACTAGCAATATGTCGTAACTACAGTTTTGTTAAAACTCTAGTTGCGATATTTTACTCGCCCTTTGACGAGCATTATATTGATTATTAAAACATTTTCAATCGGGGTCCCCCCCCGTAAAAAGGACCTGGATATGCGCATGGATAATCACCGTCGGAATTCATAATTAGGTCATAATTAGGTCACGCTTTGTTAGGTCACAAACACATGATCCGAAACACTGTGAGGCTATCTAGGATTTCCAGCGGGAAAATTTCAAACTGTGTAGGTGGATCTAGAATTATACCTTTTTAACAAATATTTTTCATTTTGACTCATTTCCTAATCAATTCCATGATTGACCAGATCAAAGATCTAAAATAAAATGTGAATAAATTCGTTCCTCCATTTGTTACTTGAAGAATCTTGAAACACCATGATTGCAGCTAAAAAAAGCCTGTTAATGTTAACATTTAATGATCAGCCATATTTGCCAATTTGAAAGTCTTGGAATTGTACTTATAAGATCAAAAAGATATATTATCCCAATGTTTACAGGTATAACAGAGATCAGAAAACATGGTTTTAGTGAAGAAAATGCTGGATTCCAGAACTTTATAAATAAAACCTATGTTTCTCAATATTTAATTTTTCACTTTTCATCTGGAAAAGTATCAAATTATTTTTTATGTTTACAGATAGTTACTGGTATGCCCTTTTATTTTAAAGTTTCAGTTTGTAGCCTGGATGGTCGTGGTGGATGGCAGAAGATATGGTGGATGGCAGAAGATATGGTGGATGGCAGAAGATATGGTGGAGTTCACATCAACAACTATTGAGAGTTAAGTTTTATTTAGTCATTTAAAATGCAATTGTTAATCAAAGGTAATAAAGGAGTGTCTTTTCTTTTGGCATCATCACCATTATTTTTCAAAATTAATCTCTTCATAATTAAATTGAAAAATCCAGATAGATGAAAGTATAAGAGAACTGGGCCCAGCTTTTACTTTCATCATAAATGAGGTAAAACAATTTGAGAAATGTATATGTACCAATGGATTTCTACAAATTGTTTTAATTAAAAAATTAATTAATTAAGTTAGGAAAAAATTAAGAATTGATGACAAAGTCAAGGTCAAATTTATCCTTGGTTTGTTAGTTAGGTTTTGAGGATGTAAGTTTTTGTTTGTACTAAACTCCAGAGGAAGTGGTACCAAGTAAGTGTATATTACAAGTTATATTAATTCATTTAATGGGTTTCAACGTCACTTTCAAAAGTTTTTCAGTTATATCACGGTAAATCTCCTAGCAATGGATTTGGACTCCCGATGGTTCAAACCCCAGTATATGCCGGTTTTCTTTTTTTTTTTTTCAATGTCACATTCAACATTCAGGTAGAATGAATGTGGTATTTATTTCTTCAATTTTCACTCTGTAAGTAAGTCAAGCCATTTAACAATACAGGTATGTCAGTATTTTCACACCACCAACTCTCCTAACCATGATTTCCTGATTCATTGGGTATATTTGTCATACATTAATGGCACGGAAGTCTGGCAGACCTCTGTAAGTATATTAAGATAAATAGGTTCTTTACACATATCGTATCTCGGCACGCTTTCAATGGATTGTGTTTTCGCTGATAAAAGTAAGTTGGGATGGTTTATTTGAACTTGTCAGTAATTTTAACTGGACAATGCATCACAGTTCAGACCAATGTCTCTCTAAGTGTTCTTGCAGAAAAATTTAATTCATTGGGATAATTTATTCCAACCTATCAACAAATTTTTACTGGACAATGCACAAAGGTTCCAATCATTATCTCTACTTGTTCTTGTGGAAAAAATTTAATCAGTTAATTATTCAAACCTGTCAAGAAAATTTCAAAAGACTATATGTCATGGTTCCAACCAATTTCACATTAATTGCTCTTGCAAAGATTTATAAGTAAGTTATAAGTTACAATAATTTATACCAACCTGCCATCATATTTTAACTGGACAATGTAGCACAATTAATACCATTGTCACACTTCCTGTTCTTGGCGATATAAGTTAGTTTTTAAGTTAGGATAATTTATTTTCCAACCTGCCAAATTGTTAAACTGGACAATGCACGGTGATTCCTTCCAATTTCAGAGTATGAGTGCTTCCAGATATAAGTCAATTAGTTACTGTAATTAATTCCTACCTGTCAGCATATTTTAACTGGAAAATGAATCACAGTTTCTACCAATATTTCTCTGTTCTCATGGAAATTAGTTGAGTAGGTCAGATAATCAATTCCAATCTTACTCGTCCTACCAGTCAACATATTTAAACTTGACAATTACCAGTCCATTCCAATTGATGTCTCTGTATATGTTCTCATGGAAACAAGTTAATTAGTTAGGATATTTTTTTCTGTCCTGCCAAATTATCTTACCAGGACAATGCATCACTGTTCCAATCAATGTCTCATAATAAACATGTCCTTTTTGGAAATAAAACAATTAGCAAGGATAATTCATTACGACCTGCCAAATTAATTTTACTGGACAATACATCAAGGATCAAATCAATGTGTCTTTAGGCGTTATTGTGGATATCAATTAATTAGTTAGGATAATTTAGATATTCTAACCTGCCAAATTGTTTTAACTTGACAATGCACCACAGTTCCAATCCATATCTCTGTGTTCTTGCAGAAATGAATTAATGAGTAAGGGTAGTTAATTTCAACCTACCAACATATTTTTACTTGACAATCTATCACATTTTGAATCAATGTCTCTCTATATATTCTCACAGAGATAGGTTATTGAGTTAGGATAATCTACTTCAACCTTTCAACAAGGACAATTTATTTCAATCTTTCAACATTCTTTAATTGGGCAATGCATCTCATTTTGAATCAATGTCTTTTTATATGTTATTATGGAAATAAGTTAGGGTAGTTTATTTCAACCTGAGAAATAATGGACAATGCATTGAGGTTTCAATCAATGTCTCTCTACGTGGTCTCTTGGTTATAAATTAATAAGTTAGGATAATATATTCAAACCTGTATACGTAATGAATTGGACAATGCTCTCAATGATTTATTCTGACAACTTTACATTTTTCATCTGGAAAATGCATCGCGGATATATCAAAGTCACATTCTCCCGCAGGATATAAGTATCAAAGTTTATAAGTTAGGATAATTTATTCCAACCTCCCTACATATTTTAACTGGACAATGCAACACGTCTCCGTCTAATGTCACACTATGTGTTCTCATTGATATAAGTAGGTGAATCATTTAGGCTAAGTAGTTATGATAAATTTTTTCTAACCCACAAAAACATACCTTTACTGGTCAATTTATCGAGGTTCCCACAAAAGAGCATTCTATGTTTCTAAGGATATAAGTAAATTATTCATTTTCGTAGATATCTTACTTTTGTTTATGCTAATTTTACTCTGATATTCGCGGCGGCATCTGTAGAACAATTTCTTTACATAAGGTCCTGTATGTGCACCTTTATCCTTTTCTCACACAGTTTTCTAATAGTAATTTAGTTCAGTTGATAATCATTAACCTTACTTATTTTCTCTATTTCTATCTTTACTAATGGTATTAACATTAATTTGTATATAAATCACAACTGCATAATTTATGTTATGGTAAGGTATACTGGTAGTTCAGATGTAAGGTTAGTGGATTATCAAGATTAACAAACTCCCATCTAAATGTTTCAAATGAAAAAGATTAATGTAAAATTTATACAGAAAATATCAAATTGTTAAAATTCAAACAATTTTTTTTTTTGCTCTTCTGCTAAAGTATCACATTTTCAAAATCATCATCTACATTTACCATCTAATGACTATCTCTTCAATGGCCAAAGCACCCTTCTATTATTGCACACATCCTTTACAACACCATTCAAACAACATGATGCTTAGTTAGGTCTTGTAAGTGCTCGTTTTCCATTTTACACACTACTTTATGATTGTAATATATTGTCCTTTTGGCGATCAAAGCCTCCTACCTGTACGAAAAATTCCACCCGTAAAAGAGGCGTAAAATAGACGTAATTATCAAGCGGATTCCTTCTCATTTTACGCTAGGAAGCTGGTTGAAACTTTATATAGCAATGAGGCGGAAACCAAGCGTAAAATAGACGTAATTTTAGGCGAATTATGTATGTTTGTAATATATTGTCCTTTTGGCAATCAAAGCCTCCTAATTACAGCTCGAAAGCTGGAGTTATGATGTTTTGATCGCCCATTGACGATATGTCTATATAGTCTGCCTGCCAGCTTGCCAATATCCCTCATCTTTTGTGGCGCCATTTATACAACATTATGCATAGGTAGGTCCTGAATGTGCACATCCATTTCACACAGTTTTCTTATTGTAATATATATCCGTATATAATGATTATCTAAGGCGTTTGTACTAGTCTATCGAGTCTGGCAGATTAACTAACAATATTAACAATAACAAACATGTTAATTTGAGCCTCATAATTGAGTCATGTGTTTTAAAATTAAGATTTATGTGTCATTATGTTTGTAATTAGATTGTATTTGGCTACATAGTCTGGCAGCTTTACTTACAAAATTAATACATGTACTAATAACAATATATTTATGTATAAATAAGCATTGGGGCCCCATCATTGATGTTATATGTTTATAGTTAATTAAGATTGGTGTGTCATTATATTTGCCAATTAGATTGTATTTGTCTACTCGTATATAGTATGCAAGCCTTACTAACAATATTTATAAACATTGTAATAAGAGCCTTATCATAATTGTTAAGTTTAGAGTTAAGACATGTCTGCCAGCGTTTACTAACAACATTAATATTCATAAACATGTTGATAAGAGCTTCATCATTAATGTTATATGTTAAGAGTTAAGATGTGTCTGCCAGCTTTACTAACAATATTACTTTAGTAAACATGTGAATTAGAGCCTCATCATAGATGTTATGTTTAAGTTTAGATGTGTCTGCCAGCTTTACTAACAATATTTACTAACAATATTAATAAACATATGAATTAGAGCCTTATCATGAATGTTAAACATGTTAGTTAGAGCCTAACAATATTAATCCTTAAGACTTTTTTAAATCTGCATAATAGAGGTTAAATGTTCAAAGATTTAAGATAATATTGACACTACAACATTGTTGCATTGAGCACTCGTAATACTTTTTCCTGTTCTCCCTTCTTTCTTTCCTTTTTGATACAAACATCATTCGTCTATTGATCAATGGCCAAAGAATACTTTTCATCTGTAAGTACCAACATTAAGGGTCAAACCAATTTTTGCAAGTCATAAAAAATTGAGGTTTCAAGATTTTAAAAATTTGGTAGCAAATTCTCAAATCACGTTTAAAAGCTCCCCAATAAAAGTCATTATAACTGATTGTAGTGGTAGTAGTAGTACTTGTAGTAATTATACAATTTTCACACTCATCCCTTCAACAATAGCATATGCACATTTATCAATTTCACTTAATTTTTTTTTATTGTAATCTATGTCTGTATATAATGATTATCACTAATCTCTGCATGTTTCTCAAACTCTCTCTCCTTTACTAACAATATTAACATTAAAATCATGTTAACTACACACATATTATTATATTATTGCGTTTGTCAATGAGATTTATTAAGTGTTTGGAATAACGCGATTAGGTGTTTGATACATATTTAGAAATCAAGGAACTATAAGAGCCGCAAAAATATTTTTCCTCTTCTTCTAATACATCAATTCTCTTTAAGAGTTAAGATCTTTATGTCATTAAATCTAAGATTTAAAGGGTGGTCCATTTCGCATTTAGTTTCGAATGACATTTATAAAATTCACTTACCATCTTCATTTCCGAGCACGAAACAGTTGTAACTGTATATGTTTATAGGCAGTTACGATTGTTTTGCAATGAGCCTCAATCTACCTTGTGATACGATTTGACCTGCTCACTTTGTGTTTTCAATGACTGTTAATTATAGGATTCTTATAGCAATTAACAAATAAAGGGAACCTGCGATAATTCCAAATATCGAATTGCTATTTCTCCAAACATCTTGGGAACATTGTCTAGTTTTGATGCAAATAATGCAGATTGCCTGGCTAACATTTTGTTTTGATTGACTCGATTAATTAATTAGGATTCATATGGAATCATCAAATTAAAGGAACCTGTGGTAATGGGTTTTTTTCCTCTTCCACAATCTTCTCTTTATTTCTTCCGACATCATTTAATTTTCTTTGGCTGCATTGTCTAGCTTTAAGCACATTTTAAATATTCATGGTGACTTCTATAGTTCAGCAGTATTATCAGAGTTCATGATAACAATCAAATAAGATTTAAAAGTTTATAGTATATGCATTGACCAACACACATTGTGTTTTGAATGACTCGGCTAACTATTGGAATCATGTGGGAATTAAATCAAAGGAACATGATAATGTGGCTTTTTCCCTTCTCCATTACTATATCATTATTACTGCCAACTATGTTAAATTTATTCCTTGTGTGCATTGCCTTGTTTTAGGAAACTGTTCTTATTCTTTGTGATGACATCAATTATAAAGCCAAAAAGCTAAGTTGAAATTTAAGCTTGGAAGGGTATGAATGGTATGTCAAGAAAAATTTGGACGAATTCACATTTTGTTTTGAATGTCCCAGTTATTTATAGGAATCATGCATAAATCAGAACAAATTACATGAACTCCTGAAGTATTGTGACTGTTCACATATCTGCTATCATTTTGATATCACTGCAAAAATTGTCGTTTATCCTTGTGTGTATTGTCTAGTTTTCAAGCAAATTATTCCAAAATTCTCAGAGACGTAAAT
Source organism: Fragum whitleyi (assembly GCA_948146395.1). NCBI lineage: Eukaryota > Metazoa > Mollusca > Bivalvia > Cardiida > Cardiidae > Fragum > Fragum whitleyi. The sequence goes on along the minus strand of OX411544.1, from coordinate 57,465,834 downwards.
TATAAAGTTAACAAGTTAGTTTATATTGCAAGGTTATATTGTAAGAGTTAAACTTTACATAGAATAGGGGGGCTATTCCGGTCACTCGGGTGTCGGCATTGGGGTAATGTTTTGGTTATTTTTTTTTGTGCAACTGTGTCAAATCTATTTTCCTTAAGCTATTGTTTTCACATGCTTTTTTTACTATAACATTAGCCTCTATACAAAGATTCATTACTGTGATATCCATTATATAGTAAATGCCTTTGGTTGTATCGTTAGAGCGATTATGCCAAGATTTAAATGAGGATGATAAATACTGACCAACCTGCATTGTGTTTTGAATGACTCCCTTTAAAGACAGTTATGTATAGGATTCATCTGAAAATGAAATTAAAGTAACCTGCCTAACATGGAAATATCCCCTTTCTGCTAATGTTTTCTAATTTCTGCCAATACTACTCAGTTCTTTCTCACCGCGTGCATTGTCTTGTTTGTAAAAATTAATTCTTTTTTTTTAATGCTTGGTATTAATCAGTTAACCGTAGGATTCCCGCAGAAATTAAAACTAATTGAATAAACCTGCCTTATGTGAATTTTTTGTACCTTTCCACTTTTGTATCATTATATCTGCTAAACATGAGTTCTTCCTTGTGTGCATTGTCTAGTTTTCAAGCAAATTCTTCTAAATATTTTTGGCGATGTCAATTATCATAGACAATTAAAAGTCAGGTTGTATTGTAAGAGTTTAAGTGGTGATATTAGTAATTTAATAAGGCTAGGAAGCATGAAAGTATATATCAAAATTTGTCATTGGTGATTTTGTTAGGATTATATGAATCAGGAATAATTAAGGTTTAAGGGAAATCTTGGTAAGCTTCCTGGTTCATGGAGTACATGGTAAGATGCTTTTGAAGGCACTGACTGAATGTCATGGTCGGTAGCTAGGCTATTGGGAGGTTTGTAATGGACAATGCCTTAACTTGGTGGTTGGCTGACTCATCTTGGTGGATGGTGGACGATCAATGTGGGATTTGGTGTTTGGTGGATATTGACTGAACTTGGTTGTGTGCTGGCTCACCTTGGTGGATGGTGGACAAACAATGCGGGGTTTGGTGGACGATGACTGAACTTGGTGGTTGGCTGACTCATTTTGGTGGATGGTGGACAATCAATGCGGGATTTGGTGTTTGGTGGACAATGACTGAACTTGGTGGTTGGCTGACTCAACTTGGTGGATGGATGACGAACAATGCGGGATTTGGTGTTTGGTGGACAATGACAGAACTTGGTGGTTGGCTGACTCACCTTGGAAGATTGTAGAAGAATTGAAAAGAAGCCAATCTGATAGTAGTTATGTAAGTGAACCCATTACCAGATGAAATAATGCACTAGTCTAAATTCAAAAAACTAGCAAACAACAATTTTTAGTAGTTGAAATTAAAAAAAACCACCATAGATTAAGGGGGGGTAATCATTGTGAACTATGAAGTTACTGGGCCTACTTATTTCTCGCCCTATCGTGGCCCGATTTTCGGCTTGAAACCCGCCCTGCATTCAGACTGAAAAAGGTTGCAAACCGTTTTCAAATTATACCCCGCTTTACACGCAAGTATACGGGTAAAGCGGGACACGACTTGAACCGGTTTGTCATCCAGAACGCAGGGCTGGATTCAAGCTGTAAAACGGGCCCCGCCCGGGTGTGAAATAAGTTGGCCCACTGTTTAATTGCTACATAACATATTAGAAACTGCTTTTCCAAATTGTTTTTCAGAGCTTAAAATCTTCAAAAACTGAAAAGTGTGGTAAAAGGTTAAGCTCTTTGCACATATTTGCCAGTGATTATGAATAAGAATTCCTACAATTACAATGAAACTTTGTAACAGATATCACATGTGATTTTGAAAGGATCCATTTTGAAACGCTTTTCTCCTAGGTTAAAGATTATATCCATTAAAATTGATTTTCTCTTATAATAAATTCATTCTTATGACATTCACATGGCAGCACTAGTAGTAATTTAGTGACAAGTTGTAGCTTTTACAGAGGAAGTCCAAAACCCAGGTGATCTATGATGAATACAACTCCATGAAGGCCCTGATTGCTGTAATCATTGACAGAAAACCTGTAGAGACCAGACTGGGGTCACCTACCTGGACACAAACTATGGGAATATACCCAAAAACAGGTTGGTTTCCTCTTACAGGGAACACACTGACTCAAATCCTTTGTTTACATAAGTTTGATAAGATTTCTAGTTTCATACCTTCATGAAATAACAAAGCCTCATCATGATAAATTGTCTCAACTTCGACCATATAACATTGATATTTAAAGACGCTAAATGTAATTCTCTATATTCTCTTTTTGTTTCACTGCCTGCTTCTAATTGGAGGAAATCTTTAGCAAGAATAGTTGAAAAGCCTGTAGATTTGATACTTTTTTGAATAAAAATTCAATAGGATAAGGTTTAAGTCTAATTCAGTGACACATTTTTGTTTTTACAGAGAAAGTCTTAAGCCAGGTGATCTATGATGAATACTTCTCTATATCAAGACCCTGATTGCTGTAATTGTAGGGAGACCAGACTGGAGTCACCTGGACATAACAAACTGTGGAAGTACCTCAATAATAGGTTGGTTAGCTCAAACAGGGAACATAATAACAAACTTTGTGGAGGACTTTAATTAGAGCATGGACAAGTACAGTTGATATGGCTCGTTCTACCACCTCTATCAAGCGACCATTTTATTAAGGGTCCATTGTGAAAAAATATTCAATGAAGCAAAATCTCTGAAAAGGCAGACCTTTTGTAACATACAGTTGTTAATTATTGAATCTCGTGCTGTTGAAAAGCATTTGAATCGTCTCAATGAGATTTGAACATCAAAGAATTTAGTTAGACTTAACCAATGTTCATGTCATGAAATATTATATTAAGCAACCATTTTTCCTTGGGCGTCCACTTTTGATCTATCCGAAAGTGGTTGCTTAACACAAGATTTACAGTTCCTTGGTACCCAGGTATCGGGTAGGGCATTACCCCGGTCCTAAATTATTATCTGTTATTCAACTTTTGTAAAAGTGCTATTTGGGGATCAACTAAAGAAAAGAATTGATGACTGTTTAAAACAGTCTTCAATTCTTTTCTGAAGTAGATTTCCAAATGATCCTACAGACAATATCATATAGCTTTGAGAGTCCTGGCTACTTATTTGCCAGTCAAAGAATTTTAACATCAATGCCAATTAAAACCATGTCAGAATTTGTATGTTCAAAGCCCTTTTACAGAAATTATGGATCCACCTCTGCAATTAGTTGATGATTAATATATGGACAGAAATCATCTGGTAATCAAATACTAACGGGTAATGAAATTAGGGGTACCCAGATACAAAGTTTCTACTTGTCCCAGCTCGAGATGACTTGTAGCTCCAGACCTGTTTAGATTTCGAGTATGGTAATGATATGATTATAATTTATATTATAGCATTGTTAAGTTGAGGGTCATCTCATTTTACTGTTGTTTGTCTGTCTGTCTGCCAATTACTTAAAGCTTATTCATTTTGAACAGTTTGATGTTTGCCCTTTGAGTTTGGTTTTCAATGTTCTTAAAAGATTTTGTTTTTTAATTCATTCAGGTATAAAACTAAAATGCTAATCACACTGTATGGATTAGCTTTTTTAGTTTCATACCTCTTTGAAATGAAAAAAATGTTCCCTTATCTTATCATATAGTAATTCTGTGAAGTTTATCCATCATGAAGAACTACTTAATGTGCAAGATTACAAAATAACTATGTATTCAAACTTGAGAAATGAAACCAATCAGCCAATCAGATTGCATGAATCTTGATGGACATAAGTAAAATTAAATTGTTCACCTGTGTTTCTTTAATTACAGATGTTCAAGTTAATAAAATAGGACAGATATATGAGAGCCCTCTAGTCAGATCCCTACAAGAACCCTCGAGTCAGATCCCTACAACCCTCGAGTTAGATCCCTACAAGAACCCTTGAGTCAGATCCCTACAAGAACCCTCGAGTCAGATCCCTACAACCCTCGAGTTAGATCCCTACAAGAACCCTCAAGTCTGATCCCAACAAGAACCATCAAGTCAGATCCCTTCAACCCTCGAGTTAGATCCCTACAAGAACCCTCAAGTCAGATCCCAAAAAGAACCCTTGAGTCAGATCCCTACAACCCTCGACTTAGATCCCTACAACAACCCTTGAGTCAGATCCCTACAACAATCCTCGAGTCAGATCCATACAAGAACCCTGGAGTTTGACCATACACAACTGATGAAAATAGTGCTGGTGCCTCAAGTACAGATAAGGAAAGACTAATCGATGACAAGCTTGGTCCAACAAAAACTAAAGGAAAGAGGATAAAGAACTATGAAAGACGATAAAGAAAGATGAAAGTCCTGTGAAACATGGATACCATGTAAGTCTATACATCTACATGTATTTGTTAATTCAGCTGTTTTGGAACAAAAAAAGTCAAGTTATTGTGATGACCTAATTCAGTCCTTAGTGGCATGACAAAATTAACGTAACCCACTCCTTGATAGACATTTATTAAAACAACAAAGTGTTTGGAGCACTGGATGCAGTTTTTTGGGATCGATATAGTTATTTTGAAGATGTAATTTTCAAAATCGTCTTGTCTTTAAGAGGAAATCAGGTGGCATAGACTAAGATCAGATTACACATATGTGCTAACTGATCTTTGTCTATGGACCCTACAAGCAGGAATATCATACAGTTTGACAAAAGTGAAGATTTTTTTTCACATTGAAGAACGGTTTACAGGGCTCTTGTTCAATAAAGCATAAGATAAGTCCGAATAAACAAGGCTAGAGAAGATAAATCAAGAATCTTATTTTCCACAAATAAATTATTATCAACATAGGCATAACTAGGATTTATATACGCACTCAGAAGGCGACCAACATAGAACACATGGGACAAAGGCAATATGTGACAAAAGATGAATGTCCTCCATCCGCTCCTCTTTTCTCTGAATTGAGCATTGGTGAATAATCAAACATCGTAACTACAGCTTTAATAAGCTGTAAGTTCAATGTTATGATCTTTCATCAAAGACATCTTTAAAATGAGGATTTATTTCTATTATGCACTTGATTTGATATTATGCTTTTGATCAATAGTAAATCCCCCCTCTTCTTCTCAACCCTAGTCATGCTGAAACAGGAGTCTAAAAATTGTGTTGAGATCAAGTTGCTGACAGCACTGAATGAACTAATTTTGGGTCAGTTAATTTCTTTTAAAAATATTTCATTTTTAAATTATTTGGGCTTAAAAAGGAAAAATAGCTAATGTAGACTAAGATCAGACAGCATGTAATTGCAGATTGATTTTTGTCTTTACCTCCTGGCAAAGCAGAAACATTTCAGGGTCAGCTTGACAAGGATTAAACAAAACCCAAAAAATAAAAAAAACCAAACAAAAAAAGAAAAACAAAACCCCAAATGAATGGAATTATAAACTGCACACAATATTGCTACCATTGATATGATTGTATCAATATTTTCTATAGGTATTGCAGGTTTTTTATCGAATACATAGAATTGAAATACTGTGCATATTGAAATAAGTACAATGGCTCAGTTTCCCATTCAAGACTATTGACAAATTGTTACCAAAATGCTCCCTCTCCTCTAAATACCTGTTGTTTCCAGATTTTGTTTTTGTTGTTATTTTGAGAGAATTAAGTTTTCTTCTTTGCAATTCTTTATTTCTGAGATAAATACTATACAGGGTTAGACTTGTCGGCAAAAGCTGAATTGGTTCTTTGTAATAAAAGTTAAAAACTATTCGAAAACAGAATTTGAAGAGAAAAATAATTGATTTAAAATACCGTATGTCTTTTTGTAGAGTCTAAAATGAGGAAAGAAGTCAATCTTGAAGACATCAAAAAGATGAAAAAGATACCCAAGGATCTAACCAAAACAACAACAACAATTATTGAATCCATTATCCATTAACTTGACATGGCTTGCTGATCTGAGAGGCTATAGAAAAAAGGAAGTCAATTCAATTACAGGTATTCAAGTTTCAAGTTTATACAAAGTTTGGCTTAAGGTTTTGGTTCTGTAATAGTCATGTAACGTTTAGGAAGTCAGGAACTTTAACAGTGTTAATCAAGGTTTCCTAATATTTCAAACTTGGTTAACATTGTGAAAGTTTATGTGTTCCGAAATGTAGAAGAACTCTTAGGGTTCTACTACCTTAAAAAGAAGAATTCAGAACAATTACAGGATTAAGTACTGGCTGGAACAGTCAAACTGCAAGTTCTGGACAATCGCTGGACTCAAAGCAGAATAAAGATTGTTTACCCTAGTCTAAAGAGCCTTAGCTTTACTGCTTGGCCTCTACTGACAAGTTATCAGTTCAAAAACCCTTGATCAAATGTCTGATCATTTATTTCAGATTTCACTTTACCGGCAATTAATTGGAAATGAAACCGTACTTTAGACTTTAAGTTTTTAGCTCTTCTGTTTCAAAGAAAAGCTGAGATATTGTGATCACCTTGGCCTTGTTTGTGTTGGCGTTGTTGTTGTGGTGTAGGCCTTGGTCTGACAAACTTTGATTTTTGTCATATCTCGGTTTTTATTCAAAATATCTTCATGAAACCTGGCATGTGTTTACTATCACATGAGCTATCCAGACTATCAAGGGGATAACTATGAAAGTATGTAGAATGTTTGCTTAATCTAGCACCTGCAGCTGAGCATTACACCCGTAGGATGTGCCATTGCTTACTTCAAGATATTAGATTAAAATATGTGAAGATAGTACTTGATTTGATGGTATAACACTCAAAACCTAATCGCACTAATGTATGAATCTGCTTTGCGTATTCATACATTGTAATTTGTTTTTTTTTTGTTTTATGACTCTATGAAATCAACAAGCACTTTCATCATCAAAATGATGTACAAAACTTTGATAAGCACATTAATCTTTGGTTTACAAATACATGTATACCTACATTAACAATTTTTCTCAGAAATCATATTTTGAAAAAAATTACTCCGGAAATAATGTCTTCATTTGGGCATTCCCTACCAGGTGGCAAATAGGGGATATTGAATGCGTGGTCATTGAATACCAAATTTATTTAACGAGTCACCTATAAACAAAACAGGGTTTTGCCGAATTTTTATCTGTTTTAGATGATGAGTTTAATAAATTTGCTATAAAATGAACACAAGTTTAGAATTCTATTTATAATATGACCCGAATTTTTGCAATAAATCGAGGAAATTTTGATATTTATATTTCAAGTTATTCTCCAAAACATAAAACGCTGTTTGCGAATTGACATCGTCAAAATCACAATGGCGTCATTTTTGCAATGAAAATATAATGCTCTTAGCTCATTTGCATAGTTATTTGACTAGTGTTTTAACACCTGTGTAATACCAAAAATATTCAAAGGGTTTATTTCACTCTTGCGACGTAGGTCATATTATAAAGCACTTTATCCTGAATTAGCAATAAAGAACACAATTTAAAACTTTCACAGTATTTGTTTAAATGTTTACAGGACCTATGAGTGATGATATCTAGAGGATCCTTATATTAACATCCTCAAACAATTCAAACAGTGCAAAATTAAAGTGACTTTTCCATATAGAGGGACAAACAAAAGCGTAAATAGTGTAATGTGTTCATGAAAGACAATTCCAATGAGTACCTGCAACACAGTGTTAAGATGAGAAATAACAAGAAAAGATAGTCAACTTTACCTCGATATGTCAGAAGAAGCATACAGACAATAGTTCTTGTGAAAGACGTGCTGTAAGATTCTACAGACAATCATCGAGTTGTGTATATCTCTACAGACGTGCTGTAAGATTCTACGGACAATCATCACGTTGTGTATATCTCTACAGACGTGCTGTAAGATTCTACGGACAATCATCGAGTTGCGTATATCTCTACAGACGTGCTGTAAGATTCTATGGACAATCATCAGGTTGTATGACTCTTCAGACGTGCTTTAAGATTCCATGGACAATCATGGGGCTGTGTAACTCTTCAAATGTCCTGTAAGATTCTATGGACAATCATCTGGTTGTTTACATCTCAACAGACTTGCTGTAAGATCTAAAGACAAATCGGGTTGTATGACTCTTCAGACATGCTGTAAGATTCTATGGATAACCATCAGGTTGTATGACTCTTCGGACATGCTGTAAGATTCTATGGACAACCATCAGGTTGTATGACTCTTCAGACATGCTGTAAGATTCTATGGACAACCATCAGGTTGTATGACTCTTCAGAAGTGCTGTAAGATTCTATGGACAATCATCGAGTTGTGTACATCTCTACAGACATGCTGTTAGATTCTATAGACAATCATTTCTTCAAACGTATGGACTTTATGGTCAATCATTGTGAATCTTTTCTTTCTTGCACCATCAATTGTTTTTTTACTTGGACAATTAAGTAAAAACACATTACCATCTTTTTTTTAAATTTTTGTTTCTCTTTTCTTGTAAATAGAGTAAACTAAGCATATCTCTCAATACAATTGATTACTTGTTAAATGTCATGGTTGCAACTGTTTTTTCTTTTTTTTAAATAATTTTTTTTTTCTGTCATGTTGAATAAAAATCTTGGCAAAATTTCACTGAATGCATAGTGTGTCAGCTAGTATCTCTTTACAAAACAAAAAATGAAAATTTTCTGTCATACAAAGAAAAACAGTAATCTTTTTTCTATATCTCCACAGCAGGAATATTTTGGAATAAGCTCATATCTATCGTACCACTTTGAGTGCTTATCCTGTGTGATTTTCATTGAAAAAATAAATCCTCTTCATGTCCTATTTGTTTTTTTTTCATTATTTTGTAGACATTACTATATTTACTTTCCCTACAGTATTACTTATAACTTGAGGAATAATATGATATATAAAAAAACACAAAAAAAACCCTAAATCTTTTAGTTGAAAAGTTGAAAAGACCAAAATATTGTATCTACAGCCAGATTTAAGCTGTGAACACAATTAACCACCTTTTTTCTGTTCTATATAATCATAAGAGCTCTTAATGTAGTGATATCCATTTTGAGGGTCAGTACAATACTACAGTAAGTGTCTATACATTTATAGGCATTTGCAATAGTTTGGTACTAACTAGTTTCAAAATGTTGCACATGAATTTTGTTAATTTTTTTTACATTTTTTTCTTCTAAGAATTAGCTCTACTATGAAATTTTTCAACATAAGATGAGCAATATAACTTGAATACGCTATTGTGACTTGTGATTACAGTGCAATTGTATATGATCAACGAGTCACAATAGCTAATTCTCCTTATAATTTAGAAAACTTGTGATTCAATATCCTATTTCAATTTCATTAAATAGTAAGATTTTCTCTTTTCAAGTTTTAGTGAAAAGTTATACAGTATTCATTTTTTTTTTTTTATACTTTACACAAAACTTTGGTAAATGCTTATGTTAATATATTCCCTTTTTAATAATTTCAATGTTGGTTGTGCCTGTCAGGGTTTTTGTTTTCTGATTGGCTTGGAAATCATTTTCATTTCTCAATAGAATTTTTGAATTTTCTTTTTCATGTAAACTTGCACACAAAGTATTCCAATAGAAATCTGTCTTGTTATTGAGAAATCTTTACAGTTTGATTTTTGGTATGAAATTTTAAGATATAAAGGGGCTTATCTTTTAATTCACAGAGGTATGAAACTGAAAACTTATTTACACTTATGTATGAATTCAAAGTGTATTAATACAGTGATAAGCTTTTTCAGTTTCATTCTTCAGTGAATTATTAAAATACTACCTTTATCTCTTAAAACTCTACTTGAGAGTTGTTGTCTTAAGGAACTAGTTAGAAATTTGATTTTAAGTTAGTTTTGTGTTTGTCATGGATCACTTTCTATACCCTGTTCTTGAAAAGATTTTTTGATATTATTTTGCATAATTCTGTCAAATGAATGTTTCTTTTTTATGAAAAACTCATAAAAAAGAAACATTAATTTGACAGAATTATGATGCATAAAGGTTGTGCTTGTTGTCTACTTTAAGGTAATCAAAACAAATGGATTTGATTGAAAAGAAACTTTTTTATTTGAGAAATATGGTACATATATTGACCATCATAGAAAGTTTGAAAATTTCAATTTTGATTATGACAGGTCACTTCTACAACTGACTGACCAGTGCTAAAATAGTATTACCAGTACTCATAATTCTTCCTTAAAAATGATTATAGACCACTATAAAAGAAACTCCTAAATGTTCAGATGGATTTGGGGAGATCTTGTCCACAAGTTACCTTTACTTACATGACGACCTACATCTAACATGGGGACCTGGGGCTGACTGTTGAAAGGAATTTAAAAAATCTTACTATCTATATTTTATTTGATCTGCTTTCCTCTTTTTGTAGAATCCTTTTTTTTAAAACAACTACATCATTTCATAAGTATCTCAATTATTAGTTCTGTAATAAAATCTAACTAAATAATTAAAACTAAAGTAATAATATCAAAACTCAAATATAAATAATAATGATTAAAATTACTTAATCCTCAATAATCCAAATAATTAAAGTTCTGTAATAAAATCTAACTAAATAATTAAAACTAAAGTAATAATATCAAAACTCAAATAGAAATAATAATGATTAAAATAACGATAACAATATATTTAAGGGCTAAATCTAAGTCTCAGTGCAATTATGTGCTGAACCATCATACTGAAATTAAATTTGATATTTTATTTCTATTAATAAGTATGAACTTATTGATAAAAATATAAGATAAATATCTGTATGATAAACAAGTATCATAAAATGGATAGAATGACCTAGTGTAACTAGGTACTTATGATTGATGTAGTTAGTTTTATAGTTTGTTATTGCCCCAACCCTCCTCTGAATGAAATGAATGATATAGTTATTATTATAATTTGACTGTTGTTACCCCCCCCCCCCCTCCATCCCCCCTCCCAACACATACTGTTGTAGTTATTATACCCAGCCTGATGCACACACCCTCCCATTATAATTTGACTGTTGTTACACCCCCCCCCCCTCCCCCTCCCAACACACACTTATGAATGTTGTGGTTATTATACCCAGCCTGGGCCACACACACTCTCCCATTATAATTTGACTGTTGTAAACCCCCCACTCCCACCCCCCCACCCCCCCAATCGACCCCTTCCAACACACACTTCTGAATGTTGTAGTTATTATACCCAGCCCGACACACACACACACTCCCTCTAGAATGATTTGGTTATTGTAATATTTATAATTTGACCATTGTTACATCAACACAAAACACATCCTATGTTATTGCAATGATTTGAAATATTGAAGCCTTTTTAATTTGTAGTGCCTGGTTCCTTCTTTTTGACAACTGAGACTCTAGATTGACTTTTATCTTTGACTTTGACTGATACTTTTTCAAGTCTAAAAGTTGATATAAAGTTTAAACCAAGGACAAAATGACCTTTGTGTACCATCGACATGAAGCCATGAGACTACAGACTGGATACCATGACCATGTCTAACTTCTTTGAACTCTTATTCTAAAACGTATATATTTTAGATACAGTTATTTAAATTATTAGCAAATGTTGTCATTTGATGCCATTTCATTGTAAAATTCAATATAAAGTTTGAGAAGATATTACATTGTTAAATCAGGAAGTTCTCATTAGGGGAAATAGGGTATCCTATGACAAGCACTTGTTAAGTTAGTTGCATGTATAATTTGTACCCACTTTTATTGTATGTTTAAGGTGGTGGAGCCGTAATAGTTCCACAATGTTTTGGAAGTAATGAACTTTAACAGTGTTAACTGAGGTTTCCTAATGATTTTCATTAGGAAACCTTGGTCAACATTGTCAAAGTTCATGGGTGCTGAAATGTTGCAGAACTATCATGGGTCCACTACCTTAACTAGTGTAGATTCTGAAGACTTTTTGTCACCCTTCCTTGTATTCATTAAATCATTCATGTATTATCAATAAGGTGACTGCAGGCTGTCAGTATGCCAAGATGTTTGAAAACTTTTGCGAATGATGCCCACTTTTCCCAGCAAAGTTGGGTATGATTTTAAAAGGTTTTCATCCTAAATGAAGAAAGAAAATTTTATGAAAATACAATATTCTTGGTAAGCTAACAAAACCTTTTTAATCATGCTGTTAAAATATTATAGGGCCCTATAATGCAACATTTTGATTGCCTCTCTGGTAGTATGACTGTATTAGATGTTTTATAGTAGTATTACATAGTATTAAGGTTTTTGTCTTTCACTTATATAAATAATGATATGATTTCTTGGTTACTTAAATTGTAATAGCATTTTATACATATTTTCAAGTTCTTCTTAGCCTTGTGTAACTTAATGCTTAAACTTATAATTTTTTTACAATGTCATTATGTGATGTCTCAGTGCTATCGTAATCGTAATCGTGCTATCTTAGGCACTTTGAAATAAGTTTAGAAAGCAGGCTGGCTCATCTTGATGTCTAATTGGAAAATGTTGAAATATTACCTTCAAAGAAAACTGAAGCAGATTATTCTAAGGAAATAACAACACACATTGGAAAAATGTGGTGCTCTTGAGCTTTCATTTAACATTTCAGTTAAAAAGAAAGAGTTGGATAGCATTTTGAATTCTTTAACTAAGTTGATCATTTCATTGTTAAAAACAATTATAAGCCTGAATGTATACAATTTCTTGTGCTTTCACTGTTATAAAAGGAATAACATGTCTTAAAAGTATATTTTCCCCTGAGGTTTCATAGTTCCACTGTTTAAAAAGAATAACAAGTTAGATATATTCATTCTTGAGTAGTCAATATTTCATTGTTAAAAAAGTTCTTTTGTGTATTTACACGTATTTTTGTGTAATCATTGCACTTCACTATTTAACTAGAATTATCCTATTATTACGAGCCTTCAATGTTTCATTATTAAAAGGGAATAACAATTCTTTAAGGATATGTATTCCTTAGCATTGTTAGATTAAACTCTCTGTTAAATGCTCCAAAGTCCTTCTGTCTCCTTTGAAAAGTTAAAAAGTAAAATTGTCCATTCAATAAGCAAAGTAATATTGTTCATTCAATAAGCAAAGTTTAAATTTTATAGCAAAAACAGTTTGATTATCCAATATTTTGATTGATAGGCCTTCTTCTCTCTTGCTTTTTCCCTTTCTTTAAGCACCTTATTTTAGATGTTAAAAAATCATCTTTCAATAACTTACAAGGGTTTTTTGCAAGATAGTGATAAATCATATGTGAAACATTGTAGAAAATTAATAAAAACTTTCTTCATGGGATACACACATTTTTTACCCTGACATGCTAATTTTTTATGACTTTCTAGATAATGGTTGAACATATAATTTGTAAGGCTTGAAAACATTTATGATATTAATTACCAGTAAATATATACATACAAATACCTTAAAGGGGAGCATAATGTGATTACACTATAAGGTTTTTTTTTAAAATTAAGGCTTGATTTCATACAAGACTCATCTTGAATTTCGAAATAAACATTAATGTAGAAAAAATATATTAGATTTATGTAAGTTACAAACATTGTTATTCTTTATTTGGTGCTTAATACTCTTGTAGTTTAAAGGTAAAATGTCTGGGTGCAATATACCCAGGAGTTCTGAGTTCAAATCTTGGCGGGGGTCAACTCGACACCAATAAGATAACAATTTTGTGAAATATATAAATCTAATGTTATACTAACCTTTTTACTCTGAGTGGAGGTTGGTTACGACAGCTTTTACCGTAATCATTGGTAAGTCTTGTATATTTCAAAATTTACATTTGTTAAGCCATATGAACACATGTTTGTTAAGTGTTACCAATATTAAATTTATCTTGCGTTAATGCATAACGAAAGAGTTGTTAGTTTTGTTTTGTCCGAGGGAGAATTGAGACTGGATTTATTCACAAGGCTAGTTTAGAAAAGAGCCTATTACACAAGGGGGCAATGCCACGGCCCTCTTATGCAATCATAAGATTTCCAGAGTGCAGTGACAAAACCATGACAATGCCTGAATCTAAGCAGGAAAGCAGTTGGAGAGTTATATAATCTCTTAGAATGCCAAATTGAAAGAGAAGGATAAACTATATACAAATTTTGCATCTTTTTCAATTGTATTATCCACTCTCCGCCATCATAGCAGAGTTGGTAGCGCGTCTGACTGTCAATCTAGATGTCCCAGATTTGATCCCCGGCAGCACTCATACTTTCTGACTATATGTCTCCCACCCATGGGTTGATAATCGTTGACCTATGTGGGATAGCAGTTTGAGGCTAGGAGAGGATGTGATTGTGGTACTGGTGTGAGAAATACCGGGAATCCATTGTTATGTGTTCCAACATCCCCAATACAGCTGTAAGATTGTTGAAAGTGGCGTAAAACCCCATTCAAAGAAACAAAGATTGATTCCCTGCAGCACTCATCCTTCCAACTATTTGTCTCTCATCAATAGGTTGATTATCCTAGACCTATTCGAGATAGCAGCTGGAGGCTAGGAAAGGAAATGATAGTAGTACTGGTGAGAGAAATACCAGGAATCCATTGTATGGTGCTCATCCCGCTGCGATATAACTGTAAGATTGTTGAAAGCAGCATAAACCCCATTCAAACAAACAAAATTATCCACTTTCCAGCACTCAACAAACAAGGGTAGGCATCCACTTGCAGTACTCTTCTTTAAGCATAATATGGTCATGCATAGATACAGAAGTTTAAGTGAGGTATCAAAGGTCAATTTTGTCATTATGTATGGCATAGACAAAATTGACCTTTGATCACTCATTTAAACCTGTGCATCTGTAATGAGGTCATAGAGAATGAAACAAACTTTGATACATGTATAACTTAGATATGCCATTACTTTCAAGGGGAATAACCCTATATACATTGTTGTCATCCTGTTTGTGATGTGCGTGACAAAGTTGTTACAAATACAGCTTGGTTTGTGTTTGTGCGACTCTCCATCTGTCCATAAGTCAATCTGTCGTTTTTTGTCCAGACAGTTACTCCCACATTCATGGATCCCCGGCAGCACTCATACTTTCTGACTATATGTCTCCCACCCATGGGTTGATAATCGTTGACCTATGTGGGATAGCAGTTTGAGGCTAGGAGAGGATGTGATTGTGGTACTGGTGTGAGAAATACCGGGAATCCATTGTTATGTGTTCCAACATCCCCAACACAGCTGTAAGATTGTTGAAAGTGGCGTAAAACCCCATTCAAAGAAACAAAGATTGATTCCCTGCAGCACTCATCCTTCCAACTATTTGTCTCTCATCAATAGGTTGATTATCCTAGACCTATTCGAGATAGCAGCTGGAGGCTAGGAAAGGAAATGATAGTAGTACTGGTGAGAGAAATACCAGGAATCCATTGTATGGTGCTCATCCCGCTGCGATATAACTGTAAGATTGTTGAAAGCAGCATAAACCCCATTCAAACAAACAAAATTATCCACTTTCCAGCACTCAACAAACAAGGGTAGGCATCCACTTGCAGTACTCTTCTTTAAGCATAATATGGTCATGCATAGATACAGAAGTTTAAGTGAGGTATCAAAGGTCAATTTTGTCATTATGTATGGCATAGACAAAATTGACCTTTGATCACTCATTTAAACCTGTGCATCTGTAATGAGGTCATAGAGAATGAAACAAACTTTGATACATGTATAACTTAGATATGCCATTACTTTCAAGGGGAATAACCCTATATACATTGTTGTCATCCTGTTTGTGATGTGCGTGACAAAGTTGTTACAAATACAGCTTGGTTTGTGTTTGTGCGACTCTCCATCTGTCCATAAGTCAATCTGTCGTTTTTTGTCCAGACAGTTACTCCCACATTCATGGATAAATTTTAAAACAACTTGGTATCATAATTTGTTTTCCGTCATCCTTAAGAATGCTATTTGACAGAAAAATTCAGATATTTCCAAGGTTAAAGGTTAAAATTGACCTTGTCCAGGGCATAACTCTTTAGAGATGAAGAGAGTATTTGTTGATTTTATTGAGGTATAAAACTAAAAACGGTATTGCACTGTATGAACATGCGAAGAAGATTCATACATGAGTGTGATTAGGTTTTAGTTTCATACCTCCATGAAATCAACAAAGTCTCTTCATAACTTATAATTCAATTTCTTGAAGCGTAAATGTCAAGATTTACCCTCAAATTCAGGGATTGTTTATAGGTATACCTTAGGCTTAAAAAAAGCTGTGTAATAAAATTGTTAATATTAGCTGAAAAATTGGTTTCATTACACATTGTTAACAATCTTTTTACACATTTTAGAATTAAATTATTTATGGATGAATTAGCTTAGCAATATTGTTCTGCATTTTGAGTGGATGTGCCATTTGAAAAATGCCCCAAAGGTAAGAAGAGCTATTGCGATACTGGTTTTTCCGTCCAGGGTCTGTCCCTCCATTGACTTAACATTCCTAAGTCCACAGTTTTAAGCCCTTCTGGCCGAAGGCCACTGGGGCTATTGTCATGGTGCTGTGTCCGTCTTGCATCTGTGTGTCCGGCAGTAAACTTTTACTTTAAAAATCTTCTCCTCAGTAAAAAAACTGGATGAATTTCAACCAAACTTCACAGGAATGATCCTTGAGTGACCCTCTTTCAAAGTTGTTCAAGAAATTTTGATCCAATGAAAAACATGGATTTAATGGGTTTGGCTAATTTCCAAATATGGTAACTTTTCTCAGAACCTAATTGATGGATACCAATAAAATTTTACATGAATGATCCTTGGATGACCCTTTATCAGTCTATAAGACATTTTCTGACGTCATTTAGTTAACAGCATGTTATGTTTTGCGGAATAACGTAAATCGATTAATATCGTAAATTTCTCGTTCTATCGCAAAAATGTGCTCATTTATTACTGAATTTATCAAACTTGTCATCTAAAATAGAAAAAATCTTGGCACAGGTTTGTTTTTATCTGTTTGTAGATGACTTGATTAATGAATTCGGTATTATAATATGTTCTACTTCGCGGGAGTGAAATAATACCGTTGAATATTTTTGATATTACACAAGTGTTTAAGCACTATTGGAATAATTATGCTAATGAGATTAGAACGGATAGCAACGTTATATCATCGTTGGGAAATCAACGTCATAATGGATTTGCTGACGTCCTTTCGCAAACAACGTTATATGTTTCGAGGAATAAACTGAATCGATAAATATGGTAGTATTCTTGTTTTATCACAAAAATTAAGGTCACATTATGAACAGAATATCAAATTAGTGCTCATCTAATACCGAAGTTGTTAAACTCAGCATAGCCTTGTTTTAGTCTGTTCATGGATAACTCGTTTAATAAATTCGGTATTCAATGACCACTCATTCAATATTATCCAATTCCATTACCATTCATTTAATATCCTCTTATTCAGATACATTGTCCTGTTGAATCTAAGTTTAAACAAAATGTAATGATTTATTTATCTACACGCAATGTACTATTAAACGTTTTTTTAGAAAAATATTGAAATAGAACTCTATCAAAATGAAAACGCTGTCTTTAACCCTTGCCATGCTGAACCTCGAATATTCCTGCCTTGGCAGGAGCTATAGACAAACATCAGCCTGCACATAATATGTGCAGTCTGATCTTTGTCTATACCACCTTTATTTCCCTTTTAAACCAGAAAAGTTTCAGAAATAATATTTTCAAAATGAAATGCTGACTCACAAGTAGGAAATACAGAGCTTTCAGCTCTTTGATTTATATATAATTTATCCAAGGTTTTTTATTCAGCATGACAAGGGTTCTTTCCACTTGGAATTTGTGGACAACGTGATATCAAGGTATTCACACACATATTATTAGTTATACAGTTTCTTGCCGGGGTATATAGGCCTATAGAGAATAATTGTTTGTTTCAGTGTAAGATTGATTATTATTTCATTGACTGAACAATAAAAGCTATATTTTCACGAATGACGTATAGCTTTTGTTGTTCACAAAATGAAATAGGGTTATATGTTGTATTTTTAGCTCACCTGTGTAGGAAGTACTTATGTGAGCTATTGTGATCACCTTTCGTCAGGTGTCTGTCCGTCGGTCGTCAGTCATCGTCCTTCGTCTGACGACAGTCAACTATTTCTTTAAACGATATCTCCTCCTAAGCTACTAGGCCAATTAACACCAAATTTTACAGAAATGTTGCTTAGGTGGTCCCCTTCCAAAAAAGCTAAAAGAATTGAAATCCATGAAAAACTCTGGTTGCTTCTTCTTCTCAACCAGGAGTCCTACAGACTTAAAATTTGGCATGGATGATCAGTTCATAGACCTGAAATTAAATAGCTTAATTCACATCTGTTGGGCCACCATGTGCAGAGCACCAGGAGGGAGGGGGTAGTACTTTGTGTAAATTTTGTAATCTTTTACCTTCTTCTTCTTCGGAACCAGGAGCCCTACAGACTTGAAAATTGGCATGGATGATCAGCTTATAAACCTTAATTAAAACAATTAAAATCATGACTATTGGGCCGCCAGGTGCAGAGCATCTTGGGGGTGGGGGGGAAGGGGGTAGTGCTTTGTTGAAAATTTTGAAATCTTTAACCTTCTTCGTCTGATGAACCAGAATCCCTACAGCCTTTATATTTGACATGAATGATCAGCTCATAGACCCTTTCTGAAATAGCTAAAATCATGAATGTTTGGCAGACAGGTGCAGAGCACCAGGGGGCAGGAGGGTAGCTTTTCAGAGCAATTCTTTAATCTTTAACCTTCTTCTTCTGATAAACCATGTGCCCTACAGACTAGAAAAAAGGCAAGGATTAGCAGCATATGGACCATATTTAGAATAGCTTAAATCATAACTGTTGGGCCACCAGGTGCAGAGCCACCGGGGGAGGGGTAGTACTTTGTTAAAAAAAATTAAATCCATAACCTTCTTCTTCTTCTGAACCAGAATCCCTACAACCTTTATATTTGACGTGGATGATCAGCTCATAGACCCTATTTTACATAGCTATAATCATGAATGTTTGGCTACCATGTGAAGAGCACTGGGGTGAGGGTAGTATTTCGGGTAAATATTGAAATTTTAAACCTTCTTCTGATGAAGTAGGAACCTTACAGGCTCTTAATTTGGCATGAGTCATCAGCTTATATACGTTAATCAAAATAGATATAATCATGATTGTTTTGTGACCATGGGCAGAGACCTAAGGGGAGGGGGGTATTGCTTTGTGGTAAATTTAACAATTGTTAAAAATTCTACTGAACCAGAATTCCTACAGCTTTTTCATTTGATATAGAATAATCAGCTCATAGAACTTAATTCAAACAGCTATTATGACTGTATGGCCACCAAGTGCGGAGCAACAGGGGGGAGAGGGTAGTACTTCAGGTCAATTTTGACATTTGAACTTTTTTTAGCTCATGTTATGTACTGTGATCACCCTTTGTCCAGCTTCCATCCTTTGGTTGCCCTCTGGCGTCCGTAAAGCACCAAACATGCCTTCTCCAAATACTCTCTTCATCTCTTAAATAATTGTGTGTGTCGATTTCATCACAAAGCATCGACTGGGATCAACACAATAGTGTATTAAGGTTTTTATTTTCATACCTCCATGTTATGTAAAATGTTCTCTTCATGTCACTAGATCTATAATTTCAATAAGCAATCTAAAAAACAAATACATGAAACAGTTTCTTTATTGCTCAATTTTGAGCGCAAGCATACGAACTAGCTGCACATTCTTGAAACTATTTTCATTGCGGTATGAATCGATATTCAGACTCAGAATCCACGAAATTTGAAAGCTAATCAATTAATTCTGTATTGAACTATCGGGATACTGAAATGTGTACAGCTATAAGAACGGTAATTCATAGTCGAAGATCTCCGTTTTGCCGAAATTGTTGCCTCCCTTCCCTTGAAGAAAAAGCTTTCAAAAAGGCCCATGAGAACTCTAGCTTCTTAAACATACACCAGATCAGTTTTAAAAGACAATATTGTAACATACCCCAGACGCAGTATTCCGTTTGTTATATCGTATTACTGTATTGTAAGCCCCCCCCCCCCCCGACTTGTGGATGGCTCAGCCCATGGAACTGTAGACTTGCTCGACACCCAAGTTTACGACTGAGAATCAAACGTTTCAAGGCGGTTGTAGTCCGATTCCATCTATTATGATTTCAGCAGGCGCTGTCTCCTCGAAACTCTAATCCAAGGGCGTAACTCACATTACGCAATTTACGCAAGTGCGTGAAAGAAATATTCCTCTGTTGAAAAATGAAAAATATCGTTGATAAATGATCATAACATCAAAACTACAGTTTATTCAACCTGATGTTACGATGTTTTGATCATTGTTATTCACCAACGCTCAAATCGTAAAAAAAAGAGCGGACGGAAAACGTTCATCTTTTGTCACATTCCTTATAAATCGCTTTTGTCCAATATATCTATATATATATATACATATATATAGTTGTCGGCTTCTGAGTGCGTAAAAAAAATTCAGAGTCCTGGATACGCCAATGTAATCTGCTATTAACCGTAAAAACGACGTAGATATAAGTAAAGTATATACAGCAGATATAACATTTAAGAAAAAGAGTAAGTGACAAGGGACCCTAAATGATAAAGCAGAGACTATCAACTCATGTGTATATTAACATAGGGTCTGTGATTAAAGAGAACTCTAAAAAATGATTTAAATAAAGTTATTAGAAAGGAATATAATTTGGAAGGAGTTAGTACATGGGTTAATTTGGACCATGCCAGTCCGTCGAGTTTAATCATAAATCGGGCCTGTCGGATACGCTATGCTATGTTAGTAGCTTGGTTATCCCCTTCCCATGCATATTTTGCACCTCCGATGAAACCCTGGAATCTCCTTGAGTGCATTTGAATTTCTGTGAGGTACGCCCCTGTACAGATTGGTTTAAGATCTGCCATAACATGTAGGCTTTTTATTAGGTAGTTTGATAGAAATATGGGCATATATCACCATAAACTTTCTATAGTTGCTTCGACCAGTCGAGTATCTATAGGTATTTTTCACATACAGCAGCAAGTCTCAAAGGATACATGATTTTAGGGGAACATGAGAACAAATTTTCTTGTTAAAATATACTAGCCCAAATTTTGTTCTTGTAAGAAATTTTATTTACCTATCTATAATTCCCTTTCTTTCCCACTCTTTCTCCCGTTTTTGACGTCACGATGTGTGCGTATTAGTGTATTTATTGACACATGCAATTGTTTCATTAGCTTAATTTTGTCATATAGGTTATTTTCTAATAACCTATATGACAAAAATCAGATTATGAAACAGTTGCCTGTGTGCCGTGTTTACAAGTTCCTGCTCCAATAATGACAGATTCTAAAAAAAATCACAACCACAATTTCCCAGCCCTGAGCTATAAGTATGTGAATAACATTGCGAGTAAAAATAATTAATACAGTGCAACTATTTAGTTTTATGACGATTTTAGTTTTGTTTTAGGTGATCTTTAATGCTTTTTCTGTAAATTTTCTTGTTGTGATAAAAGCAGAAGCAGGCGAGGAAAAATCACCCCAATCTTAAATTGGTGTTAAACCTTGAAACACTTTGAAAATTGACCTGTAATTTGGTAAATGTGAAGAGCAATTTGAAGAATGGCAAGATATTTTACTGATAATATTTTTCATTGTCCTTTTACTGTCAGATCCTTTTGTATTGTTTGCGATAAAGTCAAGAAATGACAGAAAATTGATTGAAAAGCGACCATTAAATTTGAACCCTGTCAGAAAACATTGAGTAATATATAGCGGGTTGCTCTCTAAGTGACTATTATTGTCCTGGATTCTGGATTCAAAAACGTTTTCTATCGTTTATAGGAATGTTACCCCGCTTTTGACGTTAGTCCTCGGAGCAATATCTATTAAGGTAACTGCGGACAGATAACATTGTCAAATTTTCGACTTTCTTAAAATCTCACAGTAATTGCTGAGATTTATCTTTGAAGTGCGGGCATTAGCTAACACGCAATGAAAGTGGTCTGAAACTTGCCCATTTGACGTCGTGACGTCATTAAGGGGCCAACCCCTTTTCGACCCGCCAAAATTGGTATTTGCAGGTATTTTCTGAATTAATCGGCCGATTTTTACGAAAATAGTTTCATTTAGAAAGTCCAAGAACGCCCGAGCTAGTCGTTTAATATTTGTGCAAATTTAAACAGAAAATGGGCTTGAAACGCTATTTATTACGCGATTTTTTAAGATTTGACGTTCTTCTTTTTCATTTCATTTTTTGTAAATAAATAGAAATTTCTCAAAATTTTGTCCGGTAACCTATGCTGATTTTTTGTTTATTTGTAGCGAAAAGAATTTGCTTTGCATTAATCAAATGAAAATGGTATGTCTTCGGGCTAGATATTTTATAAAATTTGATTTTGTGAAGTTGTTGCGACATTTTTCGTCGAATTTGACGGCGCACCAAAAACCTCGTTCTTATGCTCATTTGACTCCAATCTCCGTGCAAAAACGTATTATGAAATATTTGAAATTAAGGTTCATTGTAAAATATAGGCTACAGAAGTATTAAATCTGAATGTATTTTTAAGAAATACAAAAAAATTGCTTAATTTTTCATCCATTTAAAAAGACAGCTTTTGTAAACATTTGACGCGACGTTGAAATATCTTATGATTTCCGATGTATTCGCGGAATCGAATTTTACAAAAAATATAACCCGAAGACACGTGGTTTTTATTTCAAAAACCTTCAGCGGAATGGTTTGGCAGCAACATATCTAAATTTCAGCATAGGTCACCGGACAAATTTTTGAGAAAAAAGTCAATATTTTCAATAAATGTACTTGAAAACAGCAACGCAGGAGGCATTTTCATTTAATACGTTACACTTTATTGAATTTCTTACAATTATATCTTCATATCAATCAAAACATTACATAAGGCGTCTTTATACGAAGCAAATGCCGTTTTCGGGATAAAAATCGATTGATTATCTCCGCAAAAAATGGGCAATTACTGAATTTGGTCCCTAAATAGGGGGTCGGCCCCTTGATGACGTCATAACGTCATCTCTACGTTATGAAAACCCTTATTTTGACTGACATATGAAAGCGGGTATTTCAAAGTTCAATTTTATAGCATTATGCAAGATTTGCAGACAATTTTAAAATTTGGACCAAAAATGGCCCTCTATGTGTCCGCAGTTACCTTAAGGTTGTAGACCCGTAATTGTTCAGCAACGTTTCGGAAGTAATGACCTTTAACAGTGTTAAGCGAGGTTTTCATTAGGAAACCTCAGTCAAGATTGTGAAAGATCATGGTTCCGAAATGTCGCGGAACTATAACGGGTCCACTACCTTAACGGTTTCGCTAACGTTTTTATCTTGACTGAAGGCTGGTCTTAACCAACGCTTGGCCAAAGTGACAATTTATTTTACATAATTAAGTTGTGGTAATCACGATTCGTGCATTTGGATCGTTTCATACCTCCATGATAGCAACTTGCCAAGTTTGAGTAGCAGCTACTTTTTAACCTTGTGAAACAAGTACAGTCAATGTTGATCGAGCGACCACGTCTATTAAGCGACCACTTTTAATAAGCGACCATCGTAAAAAGTCCCTTCGCCATTAGTAAAATTTCCGATAAAGTGGACATTCTTTAACGAAAAATGTTTCCGTTTAATCTTATGACGTTAGAACCCATTAGAATCGTCTCGAATTGAGACGATTCTTATGGGTTCGAACATCCTGAGATTCAGTCAGAATTATGTTACAATCTGTATATTAAAAAAAAATACTTCTTTTTATCATTAATAATTGTATTAAGCGACCATTTCCATAAGCGACCGCTTTTTAATGGTCCCCTTATTGGTCGCTTAAAGCAAGTTTCACTGTAGTCCCCTTTTTAGCTTGGTGATCCTATTAATGATGAAGACATTAAAGATATGTAGAGAACATTTGATTTTATGCACTAGGGTAAGACTAAAAACAGAATCTCACAAGTATATGTGTTAAGCCTCTTCGCGTATTCACGAATACAGTATAATAAGGGTATATAGTAATTCGAAATTTTAGACGTACAGGTCCAAAATCAAAGATATTGCGTATTAGTCATTGAAAAGTATC
Source organism: Fragum whitleyi (assembly GCA_948146395.1). Classification (NCBI taxonomy): domain Eukaryota; kingdom Metazoa; phylum Mollusca; class Bivalvia; order Cardiida; family Cardiidae; genus Fragum; species Fragum whitleyi. The sequence goes on along the minus strand of OX411544.1, from coordinate 57,441,651 downwards.
CGCAGTTTAGGAAGACATCCACCTACACGATAGAAATTATTGTGTAAAAATGTAACAAGCAATTTTTTTACAAATATTTTCTCAGACCTATAAAATCAAATTGGTCATAAAAGCATGAGACTGTGTAGGAAAGAGTTAACAAGTTGAGGTCAAACCATGTCATACCTTGAGGCTAAGTGAAATCAATACATCTTGCTAATGACAGATGGACCTCCATAATTCACGGCTGGTCGACAAAACCTGCATGGAACGTCAAAAATCACAAAGTTTGATTAAGATCTGAATTGTTTGCATCAATAACTAATGACTGGCTATTCTACCTTACTGTGCAGTAATGATATGTACAATTTTTGTGAACCATCAACCATCTCATATGTGAGGGCATGTTGAAGATACAGTCAATTTTGTTCAAGCGACCATCTCTATTAAGCGACCATTTTCATTTAGCGACTCAAACAATGTGTCTAATTTGTAAAAAAAAAAAAAAAAACGTTTACTAAGCGACCATTATGTTTCACTGGTCCCGTAAGTGGTCGCATCATACACGTTTGACTATTCCTAACTTAGAATCAGTCTAAAGGGAAAGTGGACCAAGTAACGGCGTGAAACTTGCAAAAATCTGCTACATTCTGCCATCAACAAGGTGCTAACAATTTTGTATGGCGAGTGATATCCATCATAACGAATAACATATGTTTTGACGCCTTGTAAGCACACTGATATGTATGAACAGCAGAATTCTTGACATATAACATCGTGGGGTTTCTTCAGATCAGTTTTTTTCGCCTTTAGTCCGTCAAATTTACTTAACCCTTGTCATGCTTCTGCGGCAGATACAGGATTTCTATCATGGAGAGGAATTCGAACCCTCTGAATAGAGGGTTCGTTTTCCCAGTATACCACAATTTTAATTTAATTTCTGTAAAAACCCTTCCTACATGCAGTTAAGAACATCATGAAATTGACATGCATCACGATCAAAATCATTCCGAATCGCTAGCATCATTCATTCCAACCTCTCATTCAAACCATTCAATAAACGCTCCAGACTCACTGAAAAAATATATGACTGTCATTCAAAACGAATAAAGCTAGAAAAAAAATCGCGATTTCACTGACATAATTCAAATAATTCTAAGCTCCTGTTAAGTACTTGAAGAAAAAGGAAGCTATTTATAGAACTTGTATGCATATTTCATTAAAGTTAGGTAATAAATGTCGCTAATTTTGTTCAACGTGAACAAAATTTGCGATATTGGATTACCTCCCATTAAATTCATTCTCCACGCTCTCATTCAATTTCATTCCAAAATCGGTCATCTTGTTAATTTCAAGAAGTTGTTAACTATATTAGGGTAGGCAGGGGGTCGCTTGATACCACGAACACCCGTTGGATACGTCATTTGCAAAACCCGAAATATTCCTGTTTTTAATTCTAAGATTTAACTGCATGTAAGTGAATTCTTATCTTAGTGTATACTACCAGTTTCCTTTTATTTTAAAAAGAGAGATTAAGAGTTTTTTCCGCTTTTCTAACACAACTTTTTTTTGTGATGGTATTTGGGAAAAAGAAGAAATTGCTTCTCTCCTTACCGTTACAGAAGTTGTTGTCATACTCTGATAGTTGTTAACCTACATAAAGACCGGCCATTCTTTGTTTATTCATATATGTGCGAAATTAATCAGTTTTGAATTATCGTTCAAAATTTCCGTGAAGTAATGGCTTTATTATCATACTGATAGAATAGTTCCTCGTTAACTACACCGGCTGATATTCCCATTAACTCACATTCTTCCTTCTTTTGACCGTGAACGCTTATGGTAACTTTATTGTCTCCAAACGTTGTTATTAACCCTTTTCATGCTGAACCCGGAATATTCCTGCTTTTGCAGGAGCTTTAGACAAACACCAGCCTGCACATATATGCAGCCTGATGTTGTCTACACCACCTCTTTCTGACTTTCAAACCAGAATTGTGAATAGATTTAATATTTCAAATAAAAATTGACCTACAGTTGGCACTGTCAGTGCTTTTTGCCCTTTGATTTTGATGAAATTTTTTAGCCAAAATTTATTCAGCATGACAAGGGTTAAAACGTTATCCAACTCATGGCCAGTATAGTTTCAGCCACGATCGATTCGGGTAAATATCATATTTTCGTCCGGCCAATTTCCATTTTATTTACAAAAGTTCTCCGCTTGTCCTTCGATATCAAATAGATCTCGTTGTTTTCTCTATCACTCCTTTTATTGTGTGATTCGATGAACGAAATTATCATAGTTAACATAGTTCTAACGTTACGTGGTATCAAAAATGTTTGATTTTGGCGATACAACCCCCCATCCGGCCCACACCATCACATCCTCAAAAAGGAGGGGAGGAGGGTGTGTGTGTTAAACATACATTTACAAAAAACTCGAGGGAAGCACTGAATTGCACTTCATACCAAAGTAAACTTTTAAAGTCAATTAAAGGAAAAATATGACGATGTAAATGCTAAAGGTGTCAGTTTTCACTGTGTGGTTTGAAAAATGTTTAAGGCATTTTCCCTTGAAAACTTTGACCACTGACTGAGAGCACATTAACATATGCATGCGATCTCAATAGGGAGCGCTTGACTCGAAACTCGACTCCTTTATTCAAAATCTGCTTAATCTATTAGATATACTAGAGATAAATATATTAGACCCTTATCTGCAAATGAATCGTAGATAGCACCTTAGTACGATGTACGATTATAGACTTTATGTATGTGCGTTTGCATGTTCAAACTGTTTTAAAAAGAAACTTTTCATTGATGTATGAAATATCTACGAGAAGGCTAATTTGTACTAGAGAAGTATACTCAAGTTTTATTTGTCCCTGTTATGCGTACATGAATTTGATTTGAATTTTGCAGTATTTCTTAATTCGGCTAGCGTTATTAAACGAACTGTGAAAAATGCGTTCAAAGTCTCCGGATAGGAATGTTCAAGATTTTTTTTTCACGAGTCATCCCACGTAAGGCGACCAAAGACTCGTAACTACAGCTTGAATAAAGCTGTAGTTACGAGTTTTTGTCTCCCAGCAACGAAATGAACCTCAACAGATTTCGTTATGAAGGAAATGGTGTATAATTGTATATAGTAGTCTGTTTGCTCACCACGCCCCAATAATTTAGAGCTATGATAGCGGTGGGGTTTTGGGACACCTATACAAATATAATCTTTTCATGGTATCAAAGTTTTCTTTGGTACTGACCGGATTTTCTTTCGTCTCCCTTCTGTCCCCGACAAGATTAGTTCACATGTTTAATTTCAGGCACTCTCCTCATGGAAAGAAGGCTAATCATAAATGGCCAACAACATGATGCCAAACTGTCTAAGAGAGGGTTCGGACCCCTAAAATCCGACAAGGCAAAATATAGTTATCAAGTCGGAAAACCTGACAATCAAAGTATCTTTGGTCAATTCAAAAGCAAAAGGTCGTCGCTACATATTTCTTCACGCTCTCTGAGTTCTCTATTTTGCTATTCCAATGAGGAATATTAAAATAATGGTGTACTAAGGTTCTGAGTAGCCTAAAACATCTCGATTCCGCGCATAGTTTGCCTACGCTTGACCCTCAATATTAATAATCTAAAAGACTTGTAAAAAAAATGTTTCAAGTCATTTGAATTCAGTGAACTTTTTTAGAATCTTTAGTCGGGTTTGAACACATAGATGATACATGAATATCTCAGGTTAAAAATCGAGCAAATATCAATTTTCTCCCGAGATAAAATATTGACATATATACCTAAAATGGGAATCATTGTGAGTAAGATGCACGTTAACAATCACTTGAGCTCGAAAGCGGCGAATCCAATGTTCTATAAAGGGGGCTCGGTGTCGGCATAGAATTCGAGTTATTAATCCCATAGTATCCCTACCTATATCATTAGGGATACTATTTGATCAATTCCTCGGATTCTGTATATCGTTTTTTCTTGTGTTGCAAATCATTTTGATTGAATTTGTCCACTACAATGAAGTAATTTGGATACAGAAAAGGTTCGTGCGAACCCCTACCGCCACACGCCCTCCCCGAACCCCCTCATGATCCGCTTCTGAAATTGCCAGTCCGTTCGAAGTTTTGGGCGGGCGGCTAATTTTTCAATAAAGATGACACGACGTGTGAAATGGACACCTGGACGGTGGTCAGGTGGGGGGGGGGTGTCCCTAAAATACGAAAAGGGGCAAAAAGGTGGTTAAAGGTGCTAAAAGGTGGTTAATGGTGCCAAAAGGCGCGAAAAGGTGCTAAAAGGTGGGCGAAAAGGTGGTTTAAGGTGAAAGTATGAGTTTTGTACACACTATTATTATTGTTTCACCCAATAGATCATTTTAGAATATAACTACCATAAAAAAACCCCATCTTAATGCACTAAATATTGAAAGTTCTCTAGCTACCAACATTAAATACGCATATGCGTAATAGTAACTTGTTGTGTTCCCGCATTGAAAGATCATGGCATATTATTTTGCCAACATCCGTCTGTCTGTTTGTTTGCATTTTTTTATAACAAGAAGCAATAAGGGAAGTTATTTAAATAAGTTCAATGTCAAAGTTTTTAACCCGATGCCCAAAACCTGTGAACTTAACATTTTCTTATTTATTCTTATTAATTTTTTTTCTCGGGGATAACACGATAAAAGGTCGAATGACTCATTTCCGTTGTGGTTCCAACTCATTCCAGATCATATCCTGCACATAGAGAGAGAGAGACAATGGTTTGTTAACCACTACTACCCGTTTCTACGGTGGACTCAGGCCCTGCTTATAAAGTGTCCTGCCCAAATACAATACCCGTCTCCGGTTGGGCTCCAACTTACAATCACCAGTTTACGATTCGAACGCGCTAACCACTCGCCAAACAAGCAAGACACATTCATATAAATTCTATCATTTTACTTTTAAAGTAACGAAGAGTTCTAATACTTGGTATGTTGCCAGCTAAAAACAACAAACGACCAGAAAGTAACATTTCACTAGGGTCATAGTATATTAATTTAACCAAAAACTTAACAAAAGTTTAAATGCTCAAATTTGGTTTGGAGTTAAATCTGATCAGTCTGCATTTAATAGAACGCATATTTCGATGCTCATATTAAAGTTTTAACCATAATACCGAACCTTACCCTGTCAAATTGATTTTACAGCTGTCTTCAATATGAATAATTTTAATATTAAGGTTAGTCCCATCTGGCAGGGTCAAGGTCAATTTGCAATGTCAAACTTGGGAAAATCCTTTGGGGGGGGGGGGGATAAGTGTTCCTTATCGTCTCTTATTCGATTCCCATTAAAATATTTAACTACAATTCATTTAACATTTTATCATTGGTGGATTGTGTTTATCTGTGTTGCAATATCTTCTGAACGAATTCCTCAATGACGCATATCAAGATCCAGATGGACAACCGCATGTTGAAGATCAAGAAGAAGAGCTTCATGTTGAATTCCCCTGGTTTTGTTGCTGAATTTGAGTAGTTCGCAATAGTAGACCAATGATTTCTGTAACGGTAAGCTCGTATTCAAGCTTAAGAACGAGAAATATTTTCCGAGAAATCCCCATAAAAAATGAAAAGATAAGGCTCAAGAAGATAAGGCTAATGAAGGGGTTCAAACAAAACACGCGAATCCCTTCTTGATGCGATACTGAAGTTTGGATCAAAGTATCTTACATGATGAATGTCAGTCATTTCACTATTGAGACGTTTCCTACTAAGGACGTTTCAATACCTAGAAATTTCACTTTTTGACGTTTTACTACTGTCACATGATTGATATTGTTAAGACGTTTCACTACCCATTTTTATATTGGGGTATTTTATGCCATTATATTGTCTATTTTTTCTAATATTAATTTTGAAAACATGTTATTTATGTCATTTTTATTTCAATGATAAAATTTTATTCAATTACTGTGGTTCAGGTTGTATATCCCATCATGAATTCCAATGAAAATGATTTTAAGCTTATTGTTCACTTTAAAATCCTCTCATTAAAATGGAATAAGCATTATATGTGAGCAATTTATAAATTTTGTATTGGAAAGGATTAGATTAATCCCTATCGATTCTGCTTCCTAGAAAATTCCCCACTACTCGCACCGAATATGGGGGCCAATGAAAGAACCAAGATCGATAGCCGCTCCCAGGAATCTAACTCAGGAAAACTGGGTTGACTCTGTCTATATATATAATTATTGACTATATATCTCCGGGCAGGTATCTCTTATTAGCATATCCACTGCAATTTACTACCCTTTAAATCATAACTAGTTTATACGACATAAGAAAAAATATGAAACTATTGTCAATGGTACGGAAGGTATGCCAAAACAGATCATTTAACTGGACCAATAGTTCTTAATACTGTGTAAACACCTTTGAGCACCTTTTCGCCCACCTTTTAAGAACTTTTTGTACCTTTTAGCACCTTTTCGCGCCTTTAACCACCTTTTAGCACCTTTAACCACCTATTTGCACCTTTTCGTATCTTAGGGACACCGGTCAGGTGGGTCATTTCAATAAAACGTTGACCTTGTACATAAGTAGCTGTCAGACGTCTATTTCACTCCTAATTCTGACAAAGATTGTCCGAATATACATGTACACCAATGACCTTAACTTAAATTATCAAAACGTACTGATGTTTCGTTCTGTAACAACTAAAATTACACACTGAAAAAAGAGTTAAAAAAAACCCCTACGGTGATTGTACTTAAATCTCGGTAAAAACTAAGTAAATACATGTATGTTAATTGAACTGCTGTCTCAGGTTTCGCTTTCGACCGGATAATGACCTATGGTTTGTAAAATTTTGATTTCGCGTCTCAAATATTTGAGACATACATCTATATAAGTAATACAATGTAAGATATAATTACTTCGTTCACTGGATGAGTTCGAACCGCAGCTCCATTTGACAGCGAAAAGTCTTGGTGACTTCAGCCACCGCGGGACATTATCAAGCACAGCCTCTTAACTAAGAGGAGTGCGAAATGATGTTTGTGACCACGAGAAAAAATAAATATAGCAACATAGATAGCTTCAGCAGCATTTTTTCGCAAAATAAATGTTGTGATCAATCAATCAATCAATCAATCAATCAATCAATCAATCAATCAATCAATCAATCAATCAATCAATCAATCAATCAATCAATCAATCAATCAGTCAGTCAGTCAGTCAGTCAGTCAGTCAGTCAGTCAGTCAGTCAGTCAGTCAGTCAGTCAGTCAGTCAGTCAGTCAGTCAGTCAGTCAGTCAGTCAGTCAGTCAGTCAGTCAGTCAGTCAGTCAGTCAGTCAGTCAGTCAGTCAGTCAGTCAGTCAGTCAGTCAGTCAGTCAGTCAGTCAGTCAGTCATTCATTCATTCATTCATTCATTCATTCATTCATTCATTCAATCAATCAATCAATCAATCAATCAATCAATCAATCAATCAATCAATCAATCAATCAATCAATCAATCAATCAATCAATCAATCAATCAATCAATCAATCAATCAATCATGCATTCACTTAAGTCTGTTTGTGACATTTCCAACAATTTAATGTGTGCGCGATGCAGAGAGATTTAGCTTCATAACCTGTTGGGCCTATCGGGGCTGCAAGTTCGTCTGTCAATGGGATATCAACTATTGCAACATTTGGCACGCCATTTAAATCGGTCAATGAATTAGCTCTCGTAAAAACTGCTGTTTACTACAAGTAAATAAAAGATCAGGTGTATCAACAAAGGGTCCATATAAAAGCCGAATTTGGAGGTATCAGTGACGTAGTTTGAAACCTTTACCCCTCAGAATTTAAGAATACACATCCAGAACCTGGATGCAAGTTTTGCAAGTCTTGGGCTCACAAATAAGTGGCCAAGACTCTCAAAATTATCTGGTGTGAGTATTGTGTAGCTTAAGCTAGAAAATATATCAATCTTTAACAAAAGAAATGATGATAGCTAAAAAAGAATTGGTCAACGATAAATAGTAGAGACGCCCAAACCTTAAGCAATGACCCTTTGATCCGAAAGATATAGCACTAGGACCTTATTTTGTTCTGGTCCTAATTAAACCCTGATGAACAATCTCAAAATAGTAAAACGTTGATTGGCGACATATGATTGTATCTACAGCTGTAGATTTGTAATATTTTGGTCTCCGACATCGACGTTAAAAAATCTAGTTCTGGTACATAAGACTTTCTGCACAATGGAGTAAATATATAACAGCAAACAAAACAACTACAATTATGATATTATTCTTAATGAAGGTAGTGGACCCGTAAATGTTCCACAACATTTCGGACCACATGTTATTTCATTAGGAAACCTCGGTTAACACCGTTAAAGTTCGTTACTTCTGAGACGTTGCGGAACTCATTGGGGTCCACTACCTTAGTGAAAACATAGAGGACCTTTGATGCTTAAAAAGGGGTGACATCTTTTTTTCCTCTCAAAAGCATACCGTGTCACTATTTCGACCCAACTTGACGTGTAGTGTATGTGATCGAGAGGTAGAAAATCACGAATCCCGAGTTTGATTCCCGGTGGCGGCTATCGAGCGTGATTCTTTCCTTGACCCACACATTTAGCTCGAGTAATCGTTAATTTCCGGTGAAAAGAATCAAAGAATTTAGATGGACAAATCTTAGTTGAAAAAACAAAAACCTTGTAAATTCGATGTAAAATAAAAAGGTTTAAAGTTAAACCATTTTGACAATGTTTCTAACGGGGATGACCCCATGATACCCTAGCTTTAAAAACTGCATGGAGAAGAACAGACTTCAGGGCCCAAGGTTATTAAACTTTTCTCGGGCTCAATTCAAAATTTTCTCAAATTTCAATTTGAGATTAAAGCCGTAGTTCTGTTGTATTACTCATTTTAATGTATTTACATAAAAGATGATATTAATAAGTTGTAATATAAGTTGTTATAGATAACAACTTATTGATATTATCTTTTGTTTTCATACATTTATTTTAATTAAAATTTTTGAAAAAATTGAGCCTGGGCCTGAGAAAACTTTTATAATATTGGGCCCAGAGGAGTGCAGTTTGATCTTTGCGATAGCTAACCCGTTTGTACTTTTTCGAAAATTGCATACACTTCTTTAAATAGCGAAAAAGTTTAATTTTTTAATACCTCGATATGCCTGGTACTTTATTTAGCAGGACAAGGGTATTACTATATAGTTTGCATACCAAACATATCGCAGTTCAGTACGAATGACTCCGAGTGAGCACTTGAGTTATTTGATTGAAGGACCATTTGTTAGTCTTTGGGATTTATTAAGATACTGAGGAATATTATAGGTCTTAGTAGGAATTAATCGCATTATGGAGGTACGTTTTATTGACCCATCCTTGAATAAACCGATGTGTTCCATGTAACGCATTCGGAACACCGCTCGGACTTTTTCGTAAACTAGTACCTCGGGCGTAAGTTTAGTAATTTTGGGCCAGTTGAGATAATTCGACTTCTTGTGGTTGTTCGGTTACTAAATACGATTGAAGAAAAACATATCTTGTTTACTCTTTCCGATTGACTGTGGAGATCTGTTGGGGAGCCGATCCTTTTCGCATATTATAATTTGATGACAGAAACGCAGTTGAACATTGCGTTTTGTTATATCAAATCATTATATGCCTATAAGTACTTTTATTCTTTCGATGATTTGTTTTATGCAACGCCGTCCCATAGGTGGCGGTATCAAAACATTTTTTTCTATATCTTTTTTACACTGTCACCTGTGCGCCATCTTTAGCGGAAAGTTGATAATTGTGACGTCATGCAAAACCCGAGTGCTAAATGACGCGTTTAATGGCTGCGTCCTTATTCCCGAGATCCCATAGAATCTTCGAGAGGAGAGTTGCCGAGTGGTGCAAAAGCAAAGTTGGCCATTTAACGTCTGCAACATGTAATAACCTTTCACTAACCCCACGAAACAGGATATAGGCAAAAAATCCCGAGTGCTTTCAGTGTCAGTCGTCCGACGTTGTAAACGTTTTAAAGTTTTCAACTGTAGGCTAAATGTATAAATTCTAACGGTAGTACATGCAACGAAGATCTTTAAGCAAAAAAACTTCATATTGAAACAATCCTTTCTGGTCTTGTCTTGTCCCGAGATCATGGAACTTTTGTAAAGCTACTCTGAGAAATTTCTCGAATATAAATACAGTGGTATCGCGATAGCTCGAACACACATGGGACCGACCAATTTGCTTGAGTCATCGCATGATTCGAGGTAATGCCAGTAAGCAAAATTTTCCTCTATGAAGACGTTTAAACATTCCTTTGCTTAGTTTGCCTTCAACATATGCAGTACCAATGTAAAATACTCCTCGAGGAATAGTTTTACGAAATGTATAACTCTGATTTTAAACGATTTGTTAAATCGGGCAATTTAATTGGTCAAATCGTAAGGGTTGACAAGAAAAAAATCTACGAAAATCGATGAAGGTGTCGGCGTTAATGTTAGTGGTGTCTGTTCCAAGTACATAGGCCGTTGAACTGACAAAAGTTTAGATTTGGCGACTAACTCGTCAATACCCTATGAAAAGGCCTAAAAGTAATTGTCACGATGGGATGAAATAACAAATACGCACTGTAAGTTAATTTTGATGCAAAAAATAGATGTCACAAAGGTGCGAACCCCTTAGCTCGAGAGAATGCCGCAAAATTTGACCACGGGACTGAGATTGCTGCTCGAGCGATTGAGCAATCGCGTGTTCGACTTAGTGCAGTAATTACCAATAAGAAAATAGAGAAAGACGCGTCAGGACCAGAAGGCGATCTCGAGCTTTCGCATGAATTCGAGTTTTCGCCCTCTCGAGATAACGCGAGACCACTGTATACGAACATTAGAGATAATCAGTTAGTTTTGTAAAACGTTATTAACAATATCTTTAATTATGTTTAATACTAACTGCATGTAGGTGCATTCGAGATTTCTATTTATAATTATATTATCGTCTATGGTTGAACAGATTGATAGCTCTTTTCTACTAGTTAATTCGGAGAAGTATTTCGAGGTCGAAATTGTTAATTTGACAATCTTAATGGAAAATGTTTAAATTATGCACGATGCGAATCATCACGTTGTCCATATGAGGCCTACCCTTGGGATTCAATGGGGTTTGTAGACAGAATTGTTTAATGTCCAATCTTTCACCAACTTCTTTTGCAAACATAGATGAATTTCATTTTGATTTTAAAACTGAGTATCGTCACGGGTTTTTTTTTTTAAGCCAGTCGAACGACACAGACCCTTCGAGTTCTCTTGTGTCTCATGTATTTTCTCCTTTGTTTGATAGCCATCATAAATATACTTATGCTTGTGTGCGCTACTAACTCAGTGCGCTGATGGCAGCATTAGTAAAAGCGCAGTTGGTACTGCACAAGACTTCCAATCTTCACATAGGCTGTCATGAGTCTAATTACCGACGGCGGGGCGCAGCCTTTCCGACATTACTATTCCGCTTATTATGAAATAATTTCATTTTCACGTTGATGTGTCCAGGAATAAAGTCTGATGGAGGAAAAGTAATATGCAAAACGTAAAATCCTAGAGCGTAGCCCGAGGATTTTGCTTCGCATATAACCCCTCCCCCATCAGACTTTATTTATGGACACATCAACGGGAAATTGAAATTATATATATTTTAATTTTTAACACGATCACAATTCTGAAATTAATTTGATTAACATTTTGTGGATGTTAAACAGTAAAATTACATTTTTCTTAATGTAAAATTTATAGATAAGTAATTATATTGACTTTGGGAGAATTTCACAGAAAATGACGCGCGTCCGGAATTTAGCACGTGGGCTTTATGACGTCAAAGCATTAACTTGACGTTCCGGCCGCCAAAGATGATGTTTGGCGTCACTGAAATGGGCGGAGCTATCTGTGTACACTGTAAAACACATCTCATACGAATGTTATTGCGAATAAAGTTCTATATTATTCTTCTTACTTCATATATGCCTTTTACGCTATCTTATTATAATATAGGGTTAATTCACGTCAGTTTTTGAGGGCGTTTACATTTACAGAAACCCGAAAATGGTTTAACACCTGAGTGCGACGCACGAGGGCATAATGCATTTTGAGAGTCTCTGCGAATGCTAACGCCCGAATAACGTGAATCTGATACTGTTATTGCATAAAAAGAAAGGCTAGATTATTTATTCAGCGGAGATTGTGAAATAATTCATAGAAACGCTTTAAAACGAGCCACAAACCTACGAAAACGCCAGCTTAATTGCGTCATGCATTGCACCGCCATTTTTGCTTATACCGCCATTGCTTGGTAAATTTATGACGTCTCAAAATTTAACGCGGGAATAAGATCAACGTCTTTAGTTAGCCTACGCTCTAAATAAACTTAAAGTATGAATAGGTGCATTTTTCGTACAAATATTTATACTCGTCAAAATCGAACCTTTGTCTTTTCATTGACAAAATGCATAAAGTTATATTTTTGAAGCCAACAAATGTTGCAGAAAAAGATAAGTTTTATAGAAATCGATAAGCTGTATAGGCCCCGATATCGTGAATATTTAAGTTTTAAAAAAGCCGGGCGTTAACGGCGCGTGAATTTACAGATTAATCCACGTTTTCTCCCGTTAACGACCGGGTTTTGTCCGTAAACGTATGCCTCTCGCGACCCGAAAAACGCACACTTTATGCAATAATAGGTAGATAATCGTTCACCTATGTGCCGAGTTCCGAGACAGCAGCCGGAGGCCAGGGAGGGATGTAACGGTAGTACTGGTGCAAGAAATACCAAGAATCCATTTGTAGGTTCCCAAGTCGTCGCGAGATGAGTAAAAAATTTAAAAGCGACGTTAAACCCTATCAAACAAACAAATTGATATACTAGTCGTTACAATAGTTCTCTATCAGACCAAGTACGTTCGAAAAATGTTGATACACTGACTATCTACAATCCATTTATGTATAGTTTACCCACTGAGATTGTTGACACCATACACTTGAAATTGTAAACTTGGTGCTTAAGGAACTGATACGGTGTAAACAGAGACATTGGGCATTTAAATGCTCTATTAATTGCCGAACTTGTCCTCTCAGATGCTCTTAGATAATACGTGGTGGATCAATGGATCAAAATAATTCCTTAGTGTTGATTTCAAAATCAAGAAAGAAAAAACACTTTGAATTTGAATAGGATCATGTTAAGTGTTATACAAAATGACGGCAAATTTTGATTGATTGATTGATTGAATGGAGTTTAACGCCGCTTTCAACATTATTTCAGTTATATCGCGGCGGCTGGAGCACCTAACAATGGTTTCCTGGTATTTCCCTCACCAGTACAACCACCACATTCTTTCCTAGCCTCCAGCTACTATCTCACATAGGTCTACGATTATCAACCCATTGGTGAGAGACAAATAGTCGGAAAGAATGAGTGCCGCCGTGGCAAATTTTGAAGAAAAAAAATCGAATTATTTATCGCATGCTGTATATAGAGAATATTGAATGAGTGGTCATTAAATACCGAACTTATTTTACGAGTCATCTATAAACAGATAAAAACGAGGCTTTGCCAAGTTTTTATCTGTTTTAGTGACCAGGTTAATAAATTTGGTATTTTATGAGCAAAAATTTGATATTCCATTTGTAATATGACCTGAATTTTCGCAAAGATGGAAAAAAAAAATCAGACATTTTTGAGTTCAAGTTATTCCGCGAAACATATAACGCAGTTTGCGAACTGACGTCATCAAGCGCCTTATGACGTCCTTTTCACAACGAAAAATAACGTTGCTAAAGACGATCTTCCGTAGAGAAGTAGTGTAATATCAAATGTATCCAAAGGTTCATCCTGATGTGCGTTTTTTAAAAGGAAGTGAAAAGTCCTGCCAAATAAGATTGTTCAGACGTCATGAGAAACATTTTTGGAGTTTTGAGTGAAAACATTCGACGTCGTCAAAGCCACTCGTTTTTAGCCAATGCAAAACCATTTTCGTTTCCTCATTAAGATATCTTAAGATTCGTATTAAGCCGCTAAGATCTTAATCTAAAAACGCTCCATCTTAAAAAATCTTATCAAGATTCTTAACTAAGAAACGCACCTCTGTTGTGTTTTCGTGTCAATGTCAGAAGTGCATTCGACGCCGTCAAGGCGATCTTGGAACATCTCTTACATTTAAAGGCAGGTGTACAGCAATACGGGTGCCTTTTCGAAAGCATCGATGTTCATAATTAGCAGTGTAAAGCGCTTTTTGGCACTTTCAAAGATAGCTTCCATTTATCTTCAAACGCTGTATTTCCAATTCTTTTCCACCTTTTAGCTGGTAGAGGGGATTCAAGTACCGAGAGTTGGTTCACTAGTTGGTGTACTATGTTTTCTTCAGATAAATGAACTAGCTATAAACCTCATCATTTTTCATACTAAGTTGTTTATATGCTAGATTTCTTTCAGTAGAGTTAGTCTTGCTATTGCTTCAAAATGCATTAATACCCTTTGATGTAGTGGGGCTTAACTGACAGGCCGGGAGAATAACCGATACAGCCGCATCAGTAGCTCACGGTCACTGTAAGTGAGAGTATTTGCTTCTGTGATCGTTTAGAGAACATTTCAAGTTCTTGAAGTTGAGTTTTTGGTGGGGATGCATGTACATGTATTTCCAATCCATAGAGTAGTATCATGAGAACTCAATCATATTGTAAAGAGTTGGGTACAGGTTATCGGATCTAATCAATTCAGGCTCACCCTGCAATCCTGGCCGCATCAAACCAAAGCCTTCATTTGGTCTTCTGTATATAGTGGAATCTGCCGTTTCTCAACGTTAGCTTTTGTGCTCCTGATAATACCTTTGAAACGAGTAGCCTCCTTTTTTTAGTTAGGCCTACCATTTGATTTTAATCAAATAGGTGAAGGAATGGTAATTATTGATCTTAGAGTTTCCATTGGGTATCCGTAAAATTGCACACTTTTTCTACTGCAAAACATACGCGAAAAGGGACCATCTGGGTACTGAGCACGTAAAGCGTGGCTGTTGACCCTATCCAGACTATGCGGATTGCGACTAGGATCTGAACATTCCGCACTTTGCTTTTTTTCTGAATCTAGAATGATCAATCTACCTTCATGTGAAAGAATTTTTGAAATGCAACATCTGGTTAATCTATGCTGCACCCAATCTCTTTTTCAAATTACAGAGATCCCAGATGGTCCTTTTTCGCGTGACCGTGGACACATATCTTTCCTTATTACTAGATCTATAGTTTACAAAAAAAAAAAAAAAAAAAAAAAATCAAGCAGAAATTGCAGTTTATATGGAAAATGGCAATTAAAGACACATCATCCACACAGTTCAGCCTCTTCGTTCTCTATTTTGAGTAGGCATATCAATGTTCGTGGGAATCATGGAATGTTGATAGTAGGCCTATGCCGCATACTCATTGGCAGAGTAAGTAAGTAAGTAAGTAATATTTATTTTGTAAAGTCGGATTACATAAACAATAATAGCACATAGGCATATCATACAACACAAGCTCTAATGAGCTTTTAAAACCGACTTATCACATAAATAAACATGACATTATGAACAAAGAGGCAAGGTTAAGAATACAGACACAAAGGTTTAACTTAAAATGGAAAGACATGCGTAGCATACAAAATTTAAAGAAAAATAATCATGCATATTATTACAATATTAAGCAATACACTTCCAGCTAAAAGTAATGAAGCATAAGACTAGGTCTTCAACTCTGAAAATTAGAGGAAAACATCTAAAAGCAAATTAAGACATAAGCTAAAGAACATGAAGCTAAAATAATAAAAGAAGCAAACAGAAAAGCAAAACAACTGGGCATTATAACGAGCATAGAAATTGGGCATAAGCTCAAAACTTTTACAACAAGGATCTTACCTTAGTTCCTCGTTGCCATGCTGTGCCCTCCCTACCAGGCACATGCAGAGCACCTGTATTCAGGCCCCTTCCATCCCTCAATCATGGCTCTAAATTGGTTATATGAGGAGCATTCTCTGAATGTGCATGGCATAGAGTTCCACAGCCTGGCAGCCGAGTACCTAAAAGAGTTCCTGCCGTACCTTTCTGTTCTTGGTCTGTGTAGTTCCAGAATGTTTGAGTACCTAAAATTATATGATGACTTTTTAAAATTTACCAAATCATGCAAATAAACTGGCCCTTTCTTGTTCACAATTTTAAAGGTTTCTAAGGCAACAGATCTCATTCGTCTTACTCTAAGTGATGGTATCCCTGATCTTTCCAATAAATTTTCATAAGAGCTTTCATTGTCATCATATATAAATCTTAGTGCCCTCTCCTGAAGTTTTTCGACTTTTCTAGTATTTGTTTCATTAGTGAAATGCCAGGTGAGGGGACAGTATAATTTAGATTGGACATAACAAAAGAGAAGTACATAGTAAGCCTACCTAGTCTGTTTATGTTTTTACCTATTCTTTTCATAACATTTATCTGTCTAGCTGCCTTTTTACAAATTTGAGAGATATGATTGTTGAAATTTAACTTGAAGTCAAAGGTAATTCCAAGCAATTTTACTTCTGGGTCACATTTTATGTTGTTGTTTGCAATCTTAAAAGTAATATCTAAATTGTGTGTTTTATTTCCAAGAGCTATGGCTTGAAATTTATTGGGATTGGCTTTCATATGGTTTATGTGAAACCAGTTTATAAGTATTTCACTATCGTTTTCTAAAGTTTGAACCAAATCAATAGGATCTTTGCTTTTGTAAGACAGTGTGTTATCGTCTGCATAGTTGTATAGCTCGCATTTATGAACAAAACTGAAAATATCATTTATAAAAATATTAAAAAGTAGGGGTCCTAGGATAGATCCTTGTGGTACACCTTTAAACAATAGATTTAAAAGACTTCGACCAGCACCCAGATTTCCGTTAATATTGGTGACTCTTTGTTGCATTAGGTTGATATAGGCCGTTTTGACTGTGAGCCGTTTTGACTGAAGATTGATAAAACAATGCCTTTGTAGCTTACAGTACTTTTAGTACTTTGTCTTGGTTAAAAATAAACTAAACAATGAATTTGACAGCTGAAATTCCCCATGACTCACAATCGGGGCCCCAATGGTAAACAATGGGTTGTCCAATGAAATTCCTCGTTATCAATGGATAATTTGCATTGACCAATCAGACACTAGCCCGCCAACCGCTATTAGCGTCCTCCATTGATGACAAGGGAAAGTACTGAGCGTGTTTCCGTAAGTAAATAAGTTAAATACTCACGTATCTTAAAACTACCGTTTTGTTTCAACAATTATACGCCGAAATTATATCATTTTTATTCCTAATATATTATTTAACTAGCACTTTATGGCGTGCTGCCTTAATTTCATCGCCGACAAAACCGATCCTTGCAACTTCGATTCCTTCCGTTCGCTGTTTTATGAAAGGTACAGTACATTTATGTTCGATTCATTCAAAATAAGTGGATATGGTTAGAAGAGAAACAGAGGTATATTTCAAATATTGAATTTGCAAACGGTCACATATGCAAGGGATCAGTGTCAAGCTTCGTATTTCGGTCCGAAATTTCGTGGCTTTCTAAAGAAGGGGCTCCGGAAGGGGAATCTTAATTTCATCAAGGCTTCGGATAAGAGTGAGTAATGACAATCTAAATGTTATTTTTCATTCAAACCCTTAGTTTATGGACCTCATTGGAATCGAAAGGATAAGATGTTTCGAATGAGTATTCATGAAAGGATTTGTACGTCATTGACGCAGTTTTGAGATAGAAATCACACTTCATATCGAATGCTGGTCAAATTATTCTGTACCCTAAGTCAAATACTCGTCATCTCCCCTATACTGCTTTCAGTTTCTTATTACAACATCGATTTTACAACATGATATTTAATAATTAGACCCATAAATAATTCATTTTAAATTAATTCATTAACTACATTGGTTTCAGAAAGACATCTCATCAACAGATTCACCAGTAACCATGTTGAGAAAGGTAGGAACAACAGTTTTCATATCAAAATCTTAAAAATAAAATATTTATTTCAAATTGATAATTCTATTTATAGATTTTATTTGATCGGGTAGATTTACCTATTTCCCATATCATGAATATGGTTCAATTACTATTTATAGAACAAGGTTAATCACATCTCCTTTTATGTAAGTAAATAATTATTACTTTTGTTGTTTAGAAATACATCATTTTTGATATACATGATATATATGCATTCCTTTTAAGGAAAGGTAAGAGCAAAGAGAGTAGGGGGCTTTGTCATGTCTAGAGAGTAGGGGGCTTTGTCATGTCTGTAAAGATATACTAATTTGTGTGTGATGCAGGGTGAGGATCCTTTCATTTTTATTTTCAGTCCAGAGCTTCCTCAAAATCAAGAAGTGGCAAATTAAGCTCTTCTAAAAGTCGCTCACGAAGTAGGAGCCGATCCAGGAGTAGAAGTCGCTCAAGAGGTCGAAGTCCAGGGCGTACTGCCAAAAAACCAAGCAGTAAAACTTCTTCACCAAGAAGATCGAAAACACCAACAAGGTCAACAAAAACAGTTAGGCCTGCCACACCAACAAGAATGTCAGCCAGGCTTGCGGCACAAAATGACAAAAAGGTGCAGTATCTATGTCTTAAAAAAGTATGAAATAGGTTCATTTTAAAAAGCACTTACTACAATAGAGAAGTACAATAAAAGGATAATAAAATGCAATTTCAATTTAAATGAGACAATTTAGTAAAAATATTAAAATACATGCAAGAAAATATTGTAACTATTATGAAAAAAGCAAAAAACAAAAAATAAAATACATTATAGATTTCTAAACTTTTCTTAAATTTAAGGACACAACAGACAAAGCTGTCACTAAAGTAACAGAGACCAAGGAAGGCCAGAAGACGACCCAACACAGGGAATTTGGTGGTGCAATAGGGACACTCCTCATGACAGTGTTTCTTCCTATAACTGTCTTCTATATCAATATGGCTTGCAATAAGGTAACTATGACCGAAGATAAACAATAACACACATCCAGGGGCCTTTTTTTCTAAACATCTAACAATCATTTTTTGTGTAAGTCAAAAATTAAAGTTGCCTCTACATTAGTAA
Organism: Fragum whitleyi; assembly: GCA_948146395.1. NCBI lineage: Eukaryota > Metazoa > Mollusca > Bivalvia > Cardiida > Cardiidae > Fragum > Fragum whitleyi. The sequence goes on along the minus strand of OX411544.1, from coordinate 57,422,530 downwards.
CTATATATGGAATTCTGACATGCATCATCTCATCGAAATCGTCTTTGAAAGATGATTTCAATGAGATATTGCAAGGCAGAATCTTACAAAGAATGAAAATACCAGGTACAATTTTAAATTTTGACCTGCTATTAATTTTGTAAGAAGCCGGAAAACAGCCCCCTTGGGCCAAAGGCATGTGAGTTAAAGGCAGGACTGGTAGAAGCTGCTATGTTGCAGGTCTTCTAGGCTAGTAGCAACATTATTTTTTAAATATTGCAGAAGGGAATTGATAAATTTGCTGTTTCTGATATTCTAGACTTTATTTCTAAAAAGAAAACATTGTATGGAAAAAGAAGAAATTGCTTTTGATGAGCAATTTTTCCTTCCACACACTGTTTAACTTCAAATATTTTGCTTTTTTTTTATATGACAATCAAATTTAATTTTGATATATAGCTTAGGAATGAATATAGTTTCTCATGCAGACCTGTAGTCACTAGGTGGGATCTGTAAAATTAGAACCAGTAAGGCTTACAATGTTTGGAAAATATTTAGTGTCAAACACTGATGACTAAGTTGATGCAGACTTTTTATGCCTCCGCAGATCTAAAGATAGACAGGAGTACCTTTTTGTTTGCTCTTACTTAGATTCATGCTAAGAATTTAGATAAGTTATCAATCATTCTTGGAGTATATTGAATGAGTGTTAATTGAATACCTTACTTATGAAAGAGTTTTCTATAAACAGATCAAAACTAGGCTACATCACCTTTTTATTTGTTTTAGATGATGAGTTTGATAAATTTGGTATAAAATTAGTACAAATTTGATATTCTATTTATAATATGGCCCAAATTTGTATGACAAAACAAGGAAAATTTGCAATTTGTTTGAGACAAAATTTCAATTCAGCAGGATTAGGGTAGATTGATTAAGTTTTCTCTGTTCAACAGAAATCCTGTTCCATACGAAATATCCCCAAACTACCTTCATCATGGAAAGCCTTCTTTGACCTTGAAGCTGCCCTGATATTTGTTGGTTGGTTTATGTTTCAAGCAGTCCTGTACATGATCCCAGTGGGACGAGTGGTCCTTGGACAGCCTCAGATTATTGGAAACTATGCCAGGTTGCCTTATCGTTGTAATGGTGAGTAAGAGGGTCCTAACTTTGTAGATTTAAGTGCAACTTTTAAAAGATGAAATTAAATATTCCCATTGCCAAGATTACACAAGGTCATCATAATTGTGGTAGACTTCAAATATGAAATTTAAAGTTGAATTTGAACACAAAATTCACAATCAAAAGAGCAATCTATGTTATCAAGGAAGAAAATCCTAAGACATTGTGTGCAGTTTATGCATCTCTTTCAACATTTTAAAAATAACTCTAGTCTAACGTTACTGTAAATAAGAGTGAATATCATGGAAATTTTTTTATTTAAATTCAAATAACTTGTCTAAACTGAAGAATGTAGCCAACACCCAAAATTAATGTCATTCGAATTCAAAATTCTTGCAAAATATAGGGCTTTATCTGGTAAAAAGCTTTCCGAGTAAATCAGATAATGCTCTTCTGGAGCATGATTAAACATATTTTGTGAATGATTCATGATGATTTTTCATGACAGAGGATTACAAATTGTTTAAAAAAGGTGAGCTGTTCTTGGTCTCCTTTCTCTGTTGAAGCATGTAACTTAGCTGTCCTGTTTACCTCTTGCAACATGCTTACTATGCGTATTTCTGTTTACTTTACAATTTTTTTGTCCAGAACATATCTCAAAAAGAATGCAAGCTAGAATCATAGAACTTTACAGGTGGATAGATCTCATTGTTGGGAAGCGCAGTGCATAAGATCCATAACTCTACTTATAATATTTTTATGCACCCGTATCGAGAGATCGGGGGCATATTGTAAAATGTTTTACTCATGTCCGTCTGTCTGTCTGTCTGTCCGTCACTCTGTCTGTCTGAAAACTTAACCCGATAACTTAACCTTTGCCTTTTCTCCAAAAGTATTTGACATACAAAGCTGTACACCAAAGTCAAGGTCATGTGACAAGGTCAAGGTCATGTGACAAGGTCAAGGTCATCTGTCAAGGTCAAACTTTAAAAAAAAAAATGCTGTTCCGAGGGCATTCGTGTTTCACAAACACATCTTGTTTAAGTTATTGCCCTTTGTTTATTGACAAAATATAGTTCATTGACCTGCTCTTTTGGGGGGACATAATTCTTCTTTAATATCAGATTTTGCAATAGGCAAGACAAGCAGTACCATGGTATATTTTGCTTGTCTGGTTGGGTCTAAGTCAATTAAGAGATTGAAATTGTTGTTTCATTTGACAAGAATGGGCCAAAATTGTGTAATCCAGTAAAGATATGAAAGAAATGTTTGTGAAAAGTAGAGATCAAAACCTCATCTGATATGCAGAACTATTATGGGTCCACTACCTACTATATATATGTCTACAATAAAAATGCAATGTCCATTAGCTATTACATTTAAACTTCTTTCTATCAGTTCGGACTCTTAGATAGCATTTTGGCTTATTTTATTCATCCTCATATCCCTTATAATAATTGTATTGGTTGTCAGTATAGTATAGCTGGTATAACAAGCTTTCTCCTTGTTCATCTGCCAGTTTGGACTCTTTGATAGCATTTTGGCTTATTTAATTCATCCTCATATCCCTTATAATAATTGTATTGGTTGTCAGTATAGTATAGCTGGTATAACAAGCTTTCTCCTTGTTCATCTGCCAGTTTGGACTCTTAGATAGCATTTTGGCTTATTTAATTCATCCTCATATCCCTTATAATAATTGTATTGGTTGTCAGTTTAGTATAGCTGGTATAACAAGCTTTCTCCTTGTTCATCTGCCAGTTTGGACTCTTAGATAACATTTTGGCTTATTTAATTCATCCTCATATCTCTTATGATAATTGTATTGGTTGTCAGTATAGTATAGCTGGTATAACAAGCTTTCTCCTTGTTCATCTGCCAGTTTGGACTCTTAGATAGCATTTTGGCTTATTTAATTCATCCTCATATCTCTTATGATAATTGTATTGGTTGTCAGTGTAGTGTAGCTGGTATAATAAGCTTTCTCCTTGGTCATGTGCATGTATAACACATATCTGAATGAAAATAAATCATTTATGATTTGGCACTATTGGAAGTCTGGGAGTATTTAACTGTTGGTACTCATTCAATTTCCAAGTAAGGAGTCTGATGGACTCCCTGAATCATTAAGTAAATATCAACAAAGAAATACTCAAGGCAGATTTCTTCACTATCTTTGTCAAAATTCAAGATCTTTTCAATACAAAAGTTTTTGAAGATAACACTTATTCCTATCTAGAAGTATTTTTAAAGAAAACCATCTTCTCTGGGGGAGAATCTTTCGAAAAAGAAGAAATTGCTTGTAAAAAGCAATATCTTCTTTTTACAATGTTCTTCCCATTATGAAAATTTGGACTGCTCCTTACATTTTGTGTGCATTGCTCCATTTCATATTTTGGGAGTCTAATGTACTAGACTCCTTACTCAGAGAAGGTAGTGTCACCATATCATTACCAGAAAAGTAAGCTTCATTTCTAGAATCAGTATTTTGTTAAAAAAAACTAACATTTATATTAGATTACTTTCCAAAGTAAACTACCTTGGATGCTGGCACATTGACCAGTTGATGTCAGTTGTTTATTTCGTCATTTGCCTTTTTAGCTCACCTGAGCACGAAGTGCTCAAGGTGAGCTATTGTGATCGTAGAATGTCCGGCGTCCGTCGTCAGTCGTGCGTCGTCCGTCGTCCACAATTTCTTTAAACATCTTCTCCTCCTAAACCAGTGGGCCAATCTTGATGAAACTTGGCAGGGATGTTCCTTGGGTCAAGCTCTACCGAAGTTGTTCATATAAATGAAATCCACCCTTAACTTTCCCTTTACCCGTAACAAAAAGGGTGAAAATATGAAAATCTTTCAAAATCTTCTTCTCTGAAACCAGAAGGCAGACAGCTTTCATATTTGGTATGTAGCATCATCTAGTGGACCTCTACCAAGTTTGTTCATATCAAGACCCTGGGGTCATATTTGGGCTTTGCCCAGGCCCAACCCTTTTTACATAGAATCAAAGAACGAAAATCTTTAAAAAATCTTCTTCTCTGAAACTAGATGGCAGACAGCTTTTATATTTGGTATATAGCATCACCTAGTGGGCCTCTACCAAGTTTGTTCATATCAAGACCCTTGGGTTATATTTGGGCTTCGCACGGGTGCATCCCTTTATCTCTTATGAGCACTAAGGGTAAAAAAATGAAAATCTTCAAAAATCTTCTTCTATGAAACCAGAAGGCAGACAGCTTTCATATTTGGTATGTAGCATCATCTAGTAGACCTCTACCAAGTTTGTTCATATCAAGACCCTAGGATCATGTTTGGGCTCCACCCGGGCGCTTCCCTTTTCACAAAGAATCAAAGAGCGAAAATCTTTTAAAATCTTCTTTAATCGAAACCAGAGGGCACACTGCTTGCATTTTTGGTATGTAGTATCATCTAGTAGGCCCCTACCAAGTTTGTTCATATCAAGTCCCTTGGGTCATAATTGGGCTCCACCCGGGCGCATCCCTTTCAGCTCATCTGAGCACGAAGGGTGAAAATAGGAAAACCTTCAAAAATCTTCTTTTTTGAAACCAGTAGGCAGACAGCTTTCATATTTAGTATGTAGCATCATCTTATGGACCTTTTCCAAGTTTGTTCATATCAAGACCCTGGGTTAACATTTGGGGTCCACCCGGGTGCATCCCTTTTTACATAGAATCAAAGAGCAAAAAGGCATATCTGTCTTGCTCTTTGCTGAAAACGTTCCATGGTAGTGATCTTAGGCAATTATCTTCTTTGTGACATCTGCCTATCTAATTAATGTGATGTCCCAGGGGTCAAAGAGACTCAGGTGAGCGATCTAGGACCATCTTGGTCCTCTTGTTTCAGGGTTTATTGCCTACTGTGTCAGCATTCTTGCCTTCGGTGCTGCTGTTTACTACAAGCTTCCTGTCACCATTGTATATGACAAGTTCCTACAATTAATGACAAGTGCTGTCATTTTCTCATTTGTACTGGCAGTTTTCTTGTACATCAGGGCTAGGTTAGCTCCTAAATCCCGACTATCACCAGGTGGAAGCACAGGTAAAATTTATGTTATTGCTATTTTGATTCTTAACTTGACAATGATCAGGCTGCATATATATGCTGGCTGATCTTTACCTATGATCTTTGCCAACACAGAAATTGTGAATGGATTGTCAGGAATAGATTTTATTGTTTGAAATGGAATAGAAGGCTTTAGTTTTTAAAAGACCAGCCTTTTTTTTCCTTCATGCAATGAGTGAGACATAATTGACGATGTAATATGTTATTTTTATGTATTTTATGTTTAAATGTACTCCAATATTTGAGCTGCTGGAATGAATCAATACTTTCTCAATCATTTGAATGAGATTCTTTAAGAAGGCCATAAGACAATAGCAGTTGAGTTTGCTATGAAAAAAACCCACAATTTGTTTTCAAATTGCTACACTTAAGATTTTATCGAAGTTAAGTCAAGTCCAAATCACAAGTTTGGAATTCTTCCTCATTACCTTCTTCCTATGTTACAGGTGTCTGAATTCTGAGATTGCTTGAATAAATGAATACATTTCGTATCAATACCTTTTTCAGGGAACATCATTTACGATTTCTTTATGGGTCATGAACTGAATCCTAGAATAGGGATGTTTGACTTCAAGTTTTTCTGTGAGATGAGGCCTGGTTTGATTGGCTGGGTGATGTTAAACCTCGTATTTTTGGTTAAGGATTATGAACAAGACAAGCAGCTAGACTACTCCCTTGCTCTGGTGGTTTTCTTCCAAGCCTTGTATATCGCAGACGCTTTATGGTTTGAGGTTTGTAACTTATTTAACACTTCTAATGCTGTTAATGACATATTCCCATTGCCCACAAAGCTTTGGCAGACACAGTGTTGAATAAGATCAGCCTGCTAAGGTGTGCAGTCTGATCTAAGCGTACACTGTCAGCTCTCTACTTCAATATTGGGGGGAGAACTTGATCCAGGCAGATTGAGCAAAGTTTCAATTCATCAGGATATGGGTTAAGGACCAACACAAAGGATTGCTCTTTCAAATACTGTATACGTATGCTTCCTGTTGCTTTTCAGAAAAACAAAGCATTATAACTCGAAAATACTATTGTGACTTGTGATTACAATACATTTCTACACAATTGACAAGTCAAAATAGTGGATTCTACTTATACATCACAACATTGGATGGATAACAAAATATTAAGCATTTTCCACCATGAGCAGATTTCACTTGCCCTGGGAATGAAATTTTACAATAGCTTTAAGATCAATGTGTCGGATCTAGAGCAGGAATAATTCTGGTTCAGAATATCTAAGACAAAAATATCTCATTAAGCCAAATCTAATGAGAAATTAAGATTTTTTTGCGAGAAATTTCCCCAAATCATTCCCTAAATTACATTTTGCATTGTGATTTTTCTCTCATTAAGCAATTTTCAATGAGATTTCTTGCCTAGAAATGAGAGAATCTCTCAATATCTCACCCCAAAATGGACCCTGTAGCTGCTAGAGACTAGATCAAATTTTTAAAATTGAGCATTGCATGAACATGTCTCTTTCATAAATAGAATAGTAGTTTTAAGATGGATTGTGACAAAGATTAATATGACTCCATTTCAGGATGCTATTTTGACCACTATGGACATTGTTTATGAGGGATTTGGACTGATGTTGAGCTTTGGTGATCTTGCCTGGGTACCCTTCATGTACACTCTCCAAGGACGTTTCTTGTTGGAACACCCCCACCCACTTCCTTGGTACTGTCTCCTTGGTATTGTCCTCCTGAATGGTATTGGGTTCTACATCTTCAGGGGAAGCAACTCTCAGAAGAATGAGTTTAGAAGAGATCCACACAATCCTGCATTAGCCCGTAAGTGAACTTTGTACAATTCCAAAATGAAACAAAAAAGATGTTGAAACATTTGATAACTTCCATTTGGAAATTTTGATACCTCTGTGCTGAAAAATTAGGGGTGCCACTGTTTGTTTGTCTAAGGTTAGGTTCTGTAGGTCTTGCCTGTGAAAATTTCACCTGCAAACTAGATATATTCATGTCACTTCAACACCATTTGAGTCACAATGCTTTTACTTGGCATGATTATTCCTCTCAACAAAACGCATCATTTTAAAGCAAGGTCATCTGTCAAGGTCAGTTATCTAGGTCAAACTTCTATCAATATTGCCAACACATTTTCTTTATCACTATAATCATGTGCATAAGCATTAAGATTTGTTGAGGTAATCTCTGAAAAGTGATTTTATGATTACTAAGATCATAGGTTCACTTTGATATTTTGAATACTTTTAAAAGTTCATGTTAACCCTTGTCATGCTGAACCTGGAATAATCCTGCCTTTACAGGAGCTGTAGACAAACAAATGTGCAGTCTGATCTTTGTCTAAAGCACCTGTTTTTACTTTTTTTAAACCAGCAAAGCGCAAAACATTGATTTTCAAAATTAATACCCTATCACATTTATTGCAATCGGCGCTTATTGCACTTAGATTTTGTTGCAAATTTGTCATGATTTTTTAGCTCCACTGGCTGAAAGCCTCTGGGGCTATTGTCATGGCGTTGTGTCCGTTGTGCGTCCGGTCGTAAACTTTTTCTTTAAAAATCTTCTCAGAAACTACTGGTTGGATTTCAACCAAACTTAACAGGAATGATCCTTGGGTGACCCTCTTTCAAAGTTGTTCAAGAAATTTTGATCCAATGAAAATCATGGATTTAATGGGTGTGGCTAATTTCGAAATATGGTAAAAAGTGAGTTTTCTCTGATTCTAAGAGATGGATACCAATGAAATTTTACATGAATTATCCTTGGGTGACCCTTTATCAGTCTACAAGAAATTATTGTGATCGGATGAAAAATGTGCATTTTATGGGCGGAGATCATTTCTCTATATGTCATTCAAAATCATTTTCTCAGAATGTAATTGATGGATATCAACCAAATTTCACTGGAATGATATTTTAGTGACCCTTTATCAGTCTACAAAAAGTTATTATGATTCAATGAAAAATATGTATTTTATGTGCGGAGGTCAATTCTCTAAATGTCATATAGTGGAAACTTTGAAAATCATTTTCTCAGAATCTAATGGACAGATATCATCCAAATTTCACTTGAGTGATTCTTGAGTGACCCTTTATCATGCTACCAAAAATTATTGTGATTGGATGAAAAATATGTCTTTTATGGGTGGTGGTCATTTCTCTATATGTTATATAGTTGAAACTTTGAAAATCATTTTCAACATCAGTAGAACCCAAAATATCTATAAATCTAGTCAAAACTTTTATTTGCTTGACAAGAATTTCAAGCCTGTGGAGCGACCAAAGCCATTCAAGGCTTTCTAGTTATTCAGCATTACAAGGGTTAAAGGTGAAAAGCTGTCTCTGTTGAAAAATTGATACATGAATTAAATGACTATACAGGTCATTCAAAATGTTCATTCAATTTCAGATCTAGAATCCATTCCAACTAGAAACCCTAGGAAAAGACTGCTTGTATCAGGTTGGTGGGGACTGTGTAGAAAGCCAAATTATCTTGGAGATATCCTCATGTCCATTGCCTGGTCTCTACCTTGTGGTAAGTTACATTTTGAAGTGTTACCGTATTGACCCAAGTATTTGGATAGACAGGTCACAGTAAACATTGTAGAACCAGGGCCTGAGGTTATAAAACTTTTTCTCATTCTCAATTCAAATTTTTCTCCAATTTCAATTTGTCATTAAAGCCGAAATTCTGTTTAAATATATACTTGTTCTAATGTATTAACATAAAAGATAATATTAATAAGTTGTTATAAATAACAACTTATTAACATTATCTTTTATTTTCACTCATTTATTTAAACTTAAAATTTGAGAAAATTCTCAGTTGAGCCTGAGAAAAGTTTTATAACCTCTGGCCCAGATCAAAATATTCCTCAGGGAGTAGTTTGATCAAGGTCTGCAATATTTGCCTTTCAGCAATCTTAATTGGGACGCAATAACAAATTTTGATTCCACTCTCTTAGAATTTTTGAACCATAATTGTATGTCTTTTGCGTGTTTGAAATCCTAAGGTATCTTAGATATTTTGAAAGTGTAAAAGTGAGCCTTTTGGGATGTTTTTCAACAAGTTTTCTGAAGTAAAGAACCTGAGGCCCGTTTTACGAAATTGTCTTATGAAAAAAAATTATGGTAAGTCAATATCACTAATTGTACCTTGTGTTTACATCAATTGTGACATTCTGCATTGCATCACCGGAATTGTCTTTAGAAGTTGTTGACCACTGGTGTAAAAATGATTGGGAAAAGTTCAGAATTCTGAAGAAATAAGAGCCTTTCTAAATCTCACACAAAACTCAGTTTATAAGTAGACCTTTACTGAATGAAGTTTCTGGGTCTGATAAGGTATCTTATGAGCCACTTCGTAGATGGAGACTGAAACTTATGCGGGTACATAATTCTTGGTATTGCCAAATATGGTTTCCAGACTTATAGTCAAGAACATAGAACACTGTTAATGCTTATGATCCAAGGAAGTGCCCTATCTGTAACATTTTTTGCCAAGGTCAAAGGAGAAGGTCTGAATTGAACCTTTGCTTGTCCAAAAACTGTCTTCTGGGTCTATTCTAGATTTTTTGCTGCAATGTAATCCTGCAATGATGGCACATAATTGGGACTAAGTGTGAGCGAGGGACATAAGTCCACTGTGTGACAGCTCTAGTCTGATTCTAAAAGAGACTGCTTTCAAAGGCACTTATGAATTTTAGATATATTTAAGTACAAGCACAGGTGAATAAAAGTTTTTCTGCAATGTTTCAGGATTTTCTAGTGTGATCCCATGGTTTTATCCAATCTACTTCACTATCCTGCTCATACATCGAGAGAGGAGAGACGATGCTATTTGTCGGCAAAAATATGGTGCCGCATGGGACCGCTTCTGCGAGAAAGTCAAGTACAGGATATTCCCTATGGTGTACTAAACAGGCAGCTTGATGTTTTACTTTGAATAGACATTCCTTATTCAAGAGATTATCTGTAATGACAGCAAAATTTTCATGTGATCTCAGGAAGTGCACTGGACACATCTTTACATCCTTCATACCAGGGTTTTACACCAACTTTTTGTTACAGGCCTCAGAACTAGTTGATTGAAAGTTTATTAGTCCTCATTGTACATCTTTCTTGGCCATTGAGCAATTTAAACTTAAAAACATTACTCTTGACATATTTTTAACATAATACATGAGTTGACATATTTTTAACATAATACATGAGGCCGTTTTATACATGAGGAAAACAAGGTTTGATAAAGAAGGAATTGCTTGTTACAAGCAATTCCTTCTTATTCAACAGAGTTTTCCCTAAAGTTTATCTTATGAGGTTTTTAGACAAAGATAATTACTCATTAGATGTATGAAAGATGCGATTTTCATGTTTTGTACCTTAGTCTCCTACTGATCACAGTCCAGAATAACCATCATTATAAAATAAAGTTCCGGTCCTCCGTAAAAAATCGCTTTCCAAGGCCCTGAGGATTCATGTTAATGTTGATACATGCTAACCTCTGAGCTGTTGATGAGAGGGATAGGTGACTTTAAATGCTTGTCATGGTGAACCCTGAATTCTTATTGTTTTTCTTGGATGTATTTGTGATCCATCACACGAAAAGGGACCATCTGGGAACTCGGTAAAATAAATATTTGGAAAAGGGATTGGATTTAACATAGGTCAACCAGAATGCGTATTTCGGATATAGTTACTTAGAAAGGTGGAATAATCATTCTAAATTATGGAAATTCATTATTTGCGGGGGGGTTTGACCCTGATCAGATTGCAGTCTGGCCAGGGTTGACTCTTTGCACACTTCCCAGATGGTCCCTTTTTGCTTCCTCATAAGTGCAGTATGATCATAGTCTTCACTTATTTTTTGTCCCTCTCAGATCACAGGTCAAGGTCAAAGGTTGAAATTTAACTTATCAAATCAACATGGCCCACATTTTCTTACATTATCATTACCTTTCTGGGTAAATCAGGAATTATAATGACTGTAGATTTATGTTATGAATGGTATATTGAAATTGAAGGAAAAAATTGCACCAAGACTGGCCTTGTAATCAGGATGCAAAAAGTTTCACAAATATTTATCAGATGTAACCCTGTTTGAATATGAGTTCATGTGCAATACCGGGTACCATTTCTAAAGCATTTTGCAAACTTTTGGCTTCTTGAATGAAGGGCAGTTGCTCATATTTTAAAATCAACATAAATGGCAATATAAATATAAGTAGTTTTATCATTGTACATACTTATCCATAATATATTAAGAAGTATTAATTCAATTTTTTTATCACGCAGACTTGCTTGTTTCTTAAGAAATGTAAATTTCTGAATAATTTTAAATGAATGTTTTAATGTGGGCTCTTATTTTTACTTTTGACAAACTTAACCATTGTCTTGCTGATCCAGGAATATTCCTGCTTTGGCAGAAGTATAAGACAAAGATCAGCCTGAACATATAAGCAGTCTGATCTTTGTCTATACAGCATAGTTTACCTTTAATAAGTGAATTTATCTCTTTAGCTTTGATGCAAATTTAACAAGGTTTTATTCAGCATGACAGTATTTAGTGTTTGCTGAAAAATCAGTGTGTAGAAATAGCAAAAGAAAGAGGGATAAATGTGTTGCAGATTTGGCATTTCCACTTTACTAGGATAAACTCCATGTTGTGGGTACTCAGTAGAATCGTTTTATTGGAGCAATTCAAAGGAGTAGCCACAATAGGTTTCGATATTAGAAATAAGGATTTGATAAATCTGAAATGTCCTCACTTATCCACTAAGACTTCTGAGGAAAGAGGGTTAGCAAAGGTTTTCAAAATATCCAAATTCGCATTTATTGGCATGAATTAGACCTATGAAAGTTAAGTTGCTGTATATTTGTGCAAATTTTTGCACAAACAAGGATTGATGAGTAATTACTCTCACAGTAAATATGATGTATATAGTGTAAATGTTTTAGGTTTTAGAGTTATGTGTAAATGATCAAGTTTCTATTTTTATAAGATTTGACGAAATGCATGTCACTTTTAATGGTGCATGATTGATGAAAATTCAGCAATTTGTTAGATGGCAAAAAGTTATCAAAGTGACTCACAGAGAACATGAGTTGTCACAAGAAAGAAGTCAGTTAGGAAACCAAAATATTGTATCTACTGCTTGAAAAATGCTGTAGATATGAAATTTTGGCTGCCCACTAAAGAAATCATGGTTTATAATTGTTGGACAAGAAATGAATTGTGTGTTATGATATTTTATCTTTTAGTTTCTTTACATGAATAATTTATCCATCGAATTGCGTTTATACATTCATTTTTATTTCCGGACCATAAGAGTTTACTCACACAAGATTTCTATTTTTTTATTAAAGTCAGGCTGTCTACCAGGTCTTCTAAAAAATATAGGAGTTTTAATAGGAATATTTTTTTAAAAAAATAGGAGTTTTTAGCTCATTTAGAGTAAAAATATAGGAGTTTTTCCAGTGAAAATTGTTTATCCTACGCTCTTATACTAACAATCCTTACCTCCACTCTTGCTTTTTCTATGTTAATTAATGTCTAGATAAAGTAACCTTTCAGTTCCATAGCATCACAGTCCAGACAGGAGGCTGCTGTAGAGCATCATCATGATCATCATCACCTGAATTGGCACCTTAAAGGCTGGTGTCCTATTCAACTGCCTTGTAGGTGACCAAACAGGTGACGAGGAACAGATGAAGTGCACCAAAGCATTATACAGGATGGTGATGCTATGGAAGACATAGAGATTCTCTTACCTGAAGAATAAAGAAGCAAAGAGCAGTATCAAAGCAATATTTGCTATCTGATCATATATCGGCAATACATTTTCCTAACAAGAGTGCCATCGTCACAAAATACGCCGCCACTTTGCTGCTGTTTCACGAAAATAATTGTAGACACTACTTATTTTGACAGAATCAAATTCAAAAATGACCAAGTTTCATTTAAATCAAGACAAAAACTTAGGAGGAGTTGTCTTCACAAGGCTGCAATTTCAATAAGCCCCAGACACTAAGTTTTAAGGGGACATAATTCAGGGAAATAAATGAGCCATAAAATCATTGATCCGTGTACATCTACAAATTATGGTGATGACATTGAGCAAGTTTCATTTAAATAAAGACAAAAAGTAAGGAGGAGTTGCGTTCAAAAGGCTGCAATTTCAATAAGCCCTAGATACTAAGTTTTAAGGGGGCATAATTTAGGGTAAAATTAATGAACCTTAAAATCCATACTTCATGCTCATCTACCAATTTCGGTTATAACATCCACCAAGTTTCATTTAGATCCAGCCAGAAACTTAGGAAGAGTTGCATTCACAAGGCTGCAATTTCACTAAGCCCCAAAGACTAAATTTAAAGGGGGCATAACTGAGGCAATAAGTTTTTAAGGGGCATAACATAAGGAAAAAAGCAACGAACCATAAAATCCTTCCTTCATGCACATCTACCAATTGAGGTGATAACATTGACCAAGTTTCAAGAAGATCCACCCAGAAACTTAGGAGGAGTTGCGTTGACAAGAAAAGTGGACCCAGAGACTAAGTTTTTAAGGGGCATAACTCAGGCAAAAATCAATGAACCATAAAATCCTTCCTTCATGCACATCTACCAATTGAGGTGATAACATTGACCAAGTTTCAAGAAGATCCAGCCAGAATCTTAGGAGAAGTTGCGTTGACAAGAAAAGTGGACCCAGAGACTAAGTTTTTTAGGAGCATAACTCAGGCAAAAATCAACGAACCATAAAATCCTTCCTTCATGCACATCTACCAATTGAGGTGATAACATTGACCAAGTTTCAAGAAGATCCACCCAGAGACTTAGGAGGAGTTGCGTTGACAAGAAAAGTGGACGGACGTACTGACGGCCGGATGGATGGACAGATAGACGGATGGACAGACGGAGAAGATGACGCCAATATACGTCCGCCTCCGGCAGCGTATAAAAATATAGGAAATATTTTCAAAATATAGGAGTTTTATAGGAATATAGGAGGTGCTTAAAAATATAGGATTTGGACCCAAAATATAGGAGTTTAATAGGAATATAGGAATCGGTAGACAGCCTGTAAAGTTAATCACTTTGCAATTATTTCCTGTTTGCTAAAACATGGAGCTGATAAATTCAAAAAGATATAATAGTGTTTTCAACATTAATAGGACCTGTTTGCAAGACCAATCAAATTTTTGCAATGCCAATGTTATTCATATGTGTGACACCTCTACTTCGCTTTTTAGCTCGCCCGGGATGAAAGTCTCGGAAGAGCTATTGTCATACCCTCGGATGTCGGAGTCAGCGTCAGTGTCGGCGTCCGCATTAGGTTAAAGTTTTTTATTTCTATCAATATTTATCCTAGAGGCTTTATTTTTTACAGAAACACTCATTAGGGCATAGGCTTTAATTTGAGACCAACATCCATGTCGAAATGACCTTTAGACTGTGACCTTGACCCTTTCAAAAAAAACTTTAACCAAAAAAACTTTCACCTTGCTTATATTTTCTGTAAGCTTTAAACTAGAGACATCATTACTTCATATGCACACTCATTAGGTGATAGGCTTTCACCATAGACAAAGGTCCTTGACAATTTGACCTTGACCCTTTGTGGACTTACAAAAACTTTAACCAAAAACTTTAACCTTGCATATATTTTTTTAATGCTCTAACCTAGGGACATCATAGCCTCATATATATACTAACCAGGTGATAGGCTTTCACCAGAGACCAAGGTCCTTCACAATTTGACCTTGACCTTTACCATTTGTGGACTTAGAAAAACTTTAACTGAAAACTTTAACCAATAACTTTAACCTTGCTTATTATTTTCTGAATGCTTTAACCTGGGGATATCATTACTTCATATACATACTCATTAGGTGATGGGCTTTTGTGAGAGATCAAGGTCCTTGATAATTTGACCTTGACCTTTTATGAACTTAGAAATACTTTAACCGAAATTCTTTTACCAAAAACTTTAACCTTGCTTATATTTTCTGAATGCTTTAACCTAGGGACATCATTACTTCATAAACATAGTCACCAGATGAAAGGCTTTCACCAGAAACCAAGGGCCTTGACAATTTGAGCTTGACCTTGACCTTTTATGGACTTAGAAAAATTTTAAAGAAAAACTTCATGTTTGATACAAAGAAATTCCATTGGTAACCTCATCTGCTTGTAGCCTTTCACTTTACCCTAACCTTATACATGCAATTAAAACAAAAAAGTTTTTATATTTCTTAATTACTACTCAAACAGATATATATTAGATCATGGACTTTAACATTGAAAGAAACCACTTTGAACTTCGGTCAAGCGCTGTTTGTGACAAGCAGCTGTTTGGGCGAGCTACGTTGTCCGCGGACAACTCTTGTTGATGTTGCTATTGGATGTCACTATCAGATAAAGAAATGCCTTAATTATAGCTTCAAGCTGTAGATATATCATTTTGGTTGCCAAACAACAATTTGTTTATGGACGAGTTAAGGCAAAAATAAATGTATATGTGCTGATGCCATTATGTATGTACACATGTACATGTATTTTTATCTCATTATATTCAGATGAAAAAGTCTTAGATTGGTTTATGTTGGCCGAAGCTGTTTTTGATATAAATGATAAACTGATGGACTAATTAGCATGACTTAGAAAACATAGTAATAGTAAACAGGTAATAGAATACATTCTAGGTAAAGGAGAAAATGCTTGTTACTTACATTTTCTACTTTCTCTGTGGTATTTTGCGAGTACCTTAAAATTGCTATATTTCTAATTCATTGGAAAGGGTTTTATGAGTGAAATGGAATAAATTATGAATTGATGGCTCAGGACAAATTAGTTAGAACTGCTTATATGTTTATAGGCAGTAATAACTGTTTTGCACTTGGCTGTAGAAATGAGAGGAAGTTTAGAAACTTGAAAACACATAATATTATAAGTAAATTGAATTCACTGGTAGTATGTGTTAATGTTTGTGACTTAGCTGAAATAAAATGGATGGTTCACAATTAAGCCGAATAATATTTGATGAAATATTAGAATTTAGTAAATTAATTGTTTCAGTCCTATTTTTTGTTTTATATTTTTGGGGTCATTCAACAGTATTTCTTGATGAAATTAGAAATCTTTCTTTGAAACCAAAGATAGTTTACATGTTGTATTAAATTTATTACGGACTTGTCAAAACTTCTTTTTTGTCTTCTTTTTAATCATTCTAAAATAATTCATCTTTTTTAAACTTCTCAAAATAAGAGATTTAGGAAACATTGTGGAAAATGAAGAAATTGCAACCACTTCTTTGTAAGGAGCATATTGACTTTAACCCTTTGCTGTTTAATCCCTGCTTTTTATGTGCCTGTCATTTTATGATTGAGAAAACATTGTGAAAAAAGAAGAAATTGCTTTTGACAAGCAATTTCTTCTTTTTCCACACTATTTTCTACCCTACTGAATGGTTATTTTTCGAATTAAATGCACTTTAAATTTTTGTCTGCAAAACCTTTGAATTTGGACAGGTCAAAATTTTGTAAAACAGGAAAGGGTTAAAACTTGGCACTTATTCCTATCATGGTTGCGTAGTGTAGTGAACAAGAACCATAAGATAACTCTACCTAGCGTAATTGCCCTTTGTTGTTTGTCATCTTTGATTTAGTCCAGAGCAACCTCTGAAATTATGAAAGCTATGACCCTTAAACTTATTAGATGGATAGATCTCATCAAGGGGGTGAAGTGCCGTGCTCAAGAACTGTTTCTCTACCGGTTTTAAAACAAATCATGTCTACCACTTGATAATAAAGTGAAGCTAGCTAGATTTTGGGGTTCTTCTGAAATGTGCTTTTTCTCAAATTATCAATAAATTCTACTTCTCAAGTAATCAAGAGTTGTAGCTCATTTGCCCTGCATTTCACTTAGAGATCTATATACAAAATAAGTTTCAAGTTGATAGCTTTTATACTTTCAGAGTGGTAGCATTTATTCTGAAGAAGATTTGCTCTGGACAAAATTCATTCCTGTAAATAACAAAGGAAAGTTACCAAAAAAATGATGATAATAATAATAACTAGAAAGCCATGAATGGCTTGAGTCGCTCCACAGGCTTGAAATTCTTGAAAAAGCAAATAAATGTTTTGACGAGATTTTTAGATATTTGGGGTTCTTCTGATGTTGAAAATGATTTTCAAAGTTTCAACTATATAACATATAGAGAAATGACCTCTGCTATTAAAAGACATATTTTTCATCAAATCAAAATAATTTTTGGCTGCATGATAATGGGTCACCCAAAGATCATACCAAAAATGTTCGATTGATATCCATCAGTTACATTCTGAGAAAATGTTTTTCATAGTTTCCACTATTTAACATATTGAGAATTGACCTCCACCACTAAAATGTATATTTTTCATCCAATCAAAATAATTTTTGGTACACTGATAAAGGGTCACTCAAGGATCATTCCAGTGAAATTTAGATGATATCCAAAAATCAGATTCTGAGAAAATGATTTTCAAAGTTTCCACTATATAACATATTGAGAAATGACCTCCGCCCATACAATGCATATTTTTCATCCAATCACAAGGACTTTTTTTAGACTGATAAAGGGCCACTCAAGGATCATTCCTGAAATTTGGTTGATATCCATTGGTTACATTCTGAGAAAATGATTTTCAAAGTTTCCACTTTATAACATATTGAGAAATGACCTCCGCCCATAAAATGCATATTTTTCATCCAATCACAAGGATTTTTTGTAGACTGATAAAGGGTCACTCAAGGATCATTCCAGTGAAATTTGGTTGATATCCATCTGTTACATTCTTAGAAAATGATTTTCAAAGTTTCCACTATATAACATATAGAGAAATGACCTCCGCCCATAAAATGCATATTTTCCATCCGATCACAATGATTTTTTTTAGACTGTTAAAGGGTCAACCAAGGATCATTTATGTAAAATTCAAATAGTATCCATTGATTAGAATCTGAGAAAACTCACTTTTTACCATATTTGGAAATTAGCCACGCCCATTAAATCCATGTTTTTCATTGGATCAAAATTTCTTGAACAACTTTGAAAGAGGGTCACCCAAGGATCATTCCTGTGAAGTTTGGTTGAAATCCATACAGTAGTTTCTGAGGAGAAGATTTTTAAAGAAAAGTTTACGACCGGACGGACGGATGCACAACGGACACAACGCCATGACAATAGCCCCAGTGGCTTTCAGCCAGTGGAGCTAAAAATCAAACAAGAATTATAGTTCTTTTGCATTTTCCTTAAAGAGATCTATCCTCCTTTGAAGTTTCATGTTGATAGCAATTATACTTTAGGAGATATGCACTAGACACAAACAAAGTCTTTTAAATAGCAAAGGCCAGTAAGCTATTGTCATGGTTTTGTGTCCTTTGTGTGTCCAACCATGGGTACACTTTTTGCTATCCTGAGCACAAAGTGCTCAAGATGAGCTATTCCGGTAAATTGATGTCTGTATTGTGGCGTCAAAATTTACCCTGTAGACACTCTTGAAAGCTATTTTTGTACCCAATTAACTGAAAATTTGCCAGAATGATTGTCTTGATAAAATCTCACCCAAGATCAAAATTGGTTCAAGTGAGGTAAACACTACTAAACAGAGTGGTAAAAAATGAATTCAAGAGGTCAAATATCAGAAATACCTTGTAGACACACACGAGGCCAAATTTTTGGCTCAATTAACCTGATAATTGGTCAGAAAAAATGTCTTGGTGAAATCTTGGTCAAACAGTAAGACCTAAAGCCTTGATTTTTATGTCCCCTGAATGTCCTCCGTCTGGAATGATATCTTTACAACCAGTTGGCCAAATTGAATGAAACTTTATATATACTTACTAGGAAATTTCCAAAGCATCTTTTTATATGCCTGTCAAATGACGGGACATATGGGATCAGCTGCAATTTCCAGCGCTTCTTTGTCCAGAGCATGATAACTCTGTTCTATGTCCAATTGACTTGAAACTTGGCAGTTATGTTCCTCTCAAGATTAAGGAGTGCATTGCACTAGAACCATAACTCTAGCTAGCTTTATTTTTGAGTTATTTCCTCAATGTTGTTTTTCATGCTTCGGCATCCAACACTGCAATGGGGGTAACTTGTGACAATTTAGTACCTTGCATCTGGTTGTAAACTTTTTTGGCTCACATGAGCACAAAGTGTTCATGGTAAGCTATTGTGATTTACCGTATTTATCCTATTAAACGCGCCCGGGCGCGATGCAAAACGTCGTGGGGGCGCTATTATTTCAGACTCTTTTACTCAATTAAAAAAAAACGTATTTTGGTACCTAAGAGAAGCAAACTGTTAACATGTTCGTAATTATCGGTTGAAATACGTGCGCTACCCAATACGCTTTCCTATTTATCTATTAAGACTTTAAATTTAAAAAATAAAATAAAATGTTAGCTAATGAATTATAATTCTGTCATTTAAAGTCATCTATCGAAATACGATCACCTTCGACCATTAATTGCAGCTTTAAAAAGCAAGTGATTGTGTTAGCAGAAGCCGAGATTATTATTATTGTAATTATTTGTACAAGATAGAAAGTTCCAGACGAACCAATATTCAATGTTCCGCTACTGATGGACAAAGCGGTCTAATAAATCATTACCTATTCACGTATGAAATAAATAATCTTGTATTAAATCCTAAAATTTTGTGATGTGTAAATGCACCCGGTACATGAAATAAAAGTGTTTCGTAGTGAAAACACAACACGTCTGGAGCTAGCTGGGTCACCGCGTGTCGGCACCCTTTGAAGTCCCCAGATTCTTGCAAGCGGCGACGTCGCTTTAAAAATAAGTCACACACGAGACTTTACGGGGTTTCCCTATTTTAACAGTATGAATTGTTACTAGGATTTAATCATTTGACTCGGATATTTTGTATATTTGCAGAAGGTAAAATGTTTTCAGAAATATTTTCGTAACAACGAGAAGAAAGGGGATTTTGACTTATGAAGAATGACGAGGAATAGTTTTAATTTTGTGTTAAATTTTAATCTTTCGTGCTTCCGGAAAACTGCGCTATTTAGGACGCGCTAGTTTTTCAGATGTTGAACGATCTTTTAATGAGGCAACCAGCCTTATCCTGATAGGAATTTAAGATAGTAAACCCACAATCTTTTGAACATTTCGTCGTGGAGTAGCAGCTAATGAAATTAAATTCGAGACCGGATTTTCACCACGGACCGTGGATGGTTGGATGATGTTCTTGATCGTATGGTCAAGGGCCTGGGAGTCGTATTTATGGGGGAGCGCGTTTATTAGGGAGGGCGCGTCTAAAAGGTGAAATACGGTAGCTGTGTCTGGTGTCTGTCAACATCTTGTGTGCACTCTTTAGGCCACATTTTTGGCCCAAATGTCTTGAAACTTGAACAGAATGTTTGTCTCCTTCAAACTTCAGTCATTTTTGAAGTTGGGCCAATTGGAGTCAAAAATGGAGCTAAGGGGTCAAACCTTGATGAAAGGGGTCACACTGATGAAAGCCGGTGTCAAACCCATGTGGACAAAAAATATTTGAACAGTTGGTTTACAAATCCAATGTGCTAATCACTGAGCCAAAGAAGATCTTCTATAAAGCAGGTGGCAGACATTGTATATAAACCAATGAAACTTTAATGGACAGTGGTGAGAGTGGTCTCCAATAACACACTCTCCCCCTTAAGAGTCATCATGTATTGATGACGATAAGTGCTTCACTTACTAACAAAGTCGATACAATGCCGATATAATGGCTCAATGGCCTAATCCTGAATGAGCCCCCATATTATAAACAACATGTCCGCAACATAAGTATAGCTGAAAATTACTGATGAAAGCTGGTATCGAACACACACATACAAGTAATATTTAAATTATTGATCTGCAAGTCTTACAAGTCCAATGCACTAACCACTGAGCCAAAGAAGATCCATAAATATAAATCTAACTACACATAAAAGAAGGGAAAATGCAGAATAAAAGGTCATTACTTGCTTTAAGCTAGCATGGCAACCAATCAGTGCGAATATAAAAAGAGTGAGAATTACAGGCTATTTGGGTGTTTTATATGTTTTCTGGGGAAATGTAAAGGTTTAAAAGGTTTGCTCTGAAATTAAAGGTTTCACTAGGAGGCCTGAATGTAGCTTAAGGAAATTGAGTTGAAGTGTAAAAAATAATAGTGAGAAGGAACTGGTTCCCAGATTTTGTTTTTGGTAAGGGCCCTTCACAGTCCACCAAAATTTGACTAAAAGGCTCCTTAAAAGCCGGAATAGGGTTGAGTGTTGCAGATGGAATTTTCTGATTTGGTTACCTATCATTTGACAAATATGACAAGATTTACAAAATCTAGACACCTCTTTTATACCTAAATGACCTGCCAAAATGTGAAGTGTAATTAGCCAGGCTCATTATATCATTCCGATTAACTTCTCGATCTACTATCTGGTGTACGACTCACCAAACTTCATTAGAAGGTGCATCAGTAAACCAATAATTTATACATTACTTGTCCATGTAGGTTCGACATTGGCTTTGGTCAGTAATTTTCAGCTATGATTAAGTTAAGGGAAGCTCTTTGGCTCAGTGATTAGCATTTGACTCTTAAACAAATAATTTAAATGTTGTTGTCCACATGGGTTTGACACTGGCTCACATTGATTATTTTTAACTATGCTTCAGCTGAAGACAGTTTGTTTGTAATGATATTGACAGAATGTTTGTCTTGAAAGAGGGTCAAAAATTAGGACACCTTTTCAAATCTTGAAATTCTTTTAGCTTAAGAGGCAACATATTTGACTCAGATGTCTTGAAATGTCTTCTTGATATCTCAGACCTTTGTTTAGCCAGTCATGAATTTCAAATAAGTAGTTTTGACAATTTTATGCCTCAGGTGAGCGCTTAAGGACCAATGGTCCTCTTGTTTAAAAAAAATCACCTGCTCAGTACTACTGGATAAATTTCAACCAAACTTCACAAACATTTTTGATCCTATGAAAAACAAACAAGAGCAACGCCGGGCGTGGCATTATATGCCCGAAGCTCAGAAATAAATGGGTGATGTTTTGAACTTTTTATTGATCCTTAGAAAGTATTTTCCAGCAAACACTTTAGTATATTGTATTTATACATACATGTGAAGTTTCAACATCGTAGTCCTTGTATTTTGAAAGTTATGGACCGGACAGGAATTTGCTAACTGAATCATACAGAGGGCAATAACTAAAAAATTACAAATGGTAGAGTTGTGGTTCTTGCGCTTTGCA
Source organism: Fragum whitleyi (assembly GCA_948146395.1). NCBI lineage: Eukaryota > Metazoa > Mollusca > Bivalvia > Cardiida > Cardiidae > Fragum > Fragum whitleyi. Next base: position 57,400,065 of record OX411544.1, on the reverse strand, counting down.
CACCCTAGCTATGAGATCTATACACCTGTGAAGTTTCAAGACCATAGGCCTTATAGTTTCATAGTTATGGACCGGACACGAATTTGGTAAATGATTCAAACAAAGGACAATAACTCAAAAATGACAAATGGTAGAGTTGTGGTTCTTGCGCTCTGCACACCCTAGCTATGAGATCTATACACCTGTGAAGTTTCAAGACCATAGGCCTTATAGTTTCATAGTTATGGACCGGACACGAATTTGGTAACTGAATAAAAAAAAAGGACAATAACTCAAAAATGACAAATGGTAGAGTTGTGGTTCTTGCGCTCTGCACACCCTAGCTATGAGATATATACACCTGTGAAGTTTCAAAACTATAGGCCTTATAGTTTCAAAAGTATGGACCAGACACAAATTTGCTAACTGAATCAAACAAAGGGCAATAACTCAAAAATTACAAATGGTAGAGTTGTGGTTCTTGCGCTCTGCACGCCCTTACTATGAGATCTATACACCTGTGAAGTTTCAAGACTATAGGCCTTATATTTTCAAAATTATGGACCGGACACTAATTTGCTAACTGAAATAAACAAAGGGCAATTACTCAACAAGAATCAAAGGACTGAAGGTCCTGAAAGTCGCCATGGGGATGATACCATGATATTTTGGAACTTTGGTTATTTGTGATCAATAACTCAGATTTTGAGACAAGAATAACCCGACAGTATTGTTTACAGGCAAACAGATGATAAGAGATCACAATAGCTCACCCCCAAGCACTTACTGATCTAAAAACAGCTGAATTACAAGCTCCTTTTGTTCAGGTTGCTGTTCAATTTCAGATGCTAAGCCTTTTCTATCAATTCAAGGGTTCTGTTTGGCAGATTCTAAGCAGAATCTTACTGATCAAATGTAGTTTTACAGCACTTTTAACAGTATGTCATATTGTGATGGATGCAACACCTACACATCGAATTCCCACCACTATTACCACATCCTCTCTGAGCGCCAAGTGTTTTATTGCACTTAGGTTTATGATTATCAACAATTAACCAAACGGCGAAATTTTGGGGTGATACAATTTGAAAAGAGTCACAGACGACAAAATATATTATATTAACCCTTTCCCAAACATCAACATTTTTTCACTTTCAATTTCAAACTCCTGAGAATCAAAATCCAAAGTCAATTTCCAGTTCAAGATCTATCAGTTGTCAAATGTTATTCATAGAGAATATCAAGTTAAAACAAAAACTGGTTCAAATTCCTAATAATGTTCATTAGTGCATGTAGATCTAGTTTTTGTTTCAAACTTGATCAAGACAATTCATATTAATATAAGTGGTTAGTGGTCTTAGCAATTCGACAGATATGCAAAGTATAAACACTACAAAACACCCAACCTCTGAATAATCGTATTTTTTAAAAAAAAAAAACAAACCAAGATGTGTTTGTGAAACACGAATGCCCCCGTAACGGCATTTTTTTTTCAAAGTTTGACCTTGACAAATGACCTTGACCTTGTCACATGACCTTGACTTTGGTACCAGCGGATGCGGATCATTGAGATCTATCATCATGCCAAATATAAGCTTTGTATCTTGAATAGGCTTGAAGATATTAGCAAGGTTAAGTTTTCGGACAGACGGACGGACGGACAGACAGACAGACGGACATGAGTAAAACAATATGCCCCCGATCTTTCGATACAGGGGCATAAAAAAATGAGCTTATCACTTCAGTTCAAAACGAAAGTAAAACCTAGTTGACCAATTTGACATCGATGTTCAGAATTTAATTCCGTTCGCAAATAGCGCTCTTGAATTCTTAGCAACAATATCTTTACTTGACTGGTTCAATGTAAATCGATATCGTGTAGAATTGAAAAGTTGTGTTCTGGATTTTCAAAATCTTAGTATCATAACAGTGAAATACAAAGCAGTACCGTTTTTGTTTACATGTATAAATCTGGGGCGTCAAACTTTCCAATATGGCGACCTACGGCTATGGCTTGAGAATAGCTAGAACGATGTTTTTGAAAGGCTAAATCAATGATGTGGATGGAAGTTTTCCATTAAATTCAACGTTGATTGATGAATAAATAAAAACAGACCGACAAGCCAAAACAATTTGTCTACTCACCTAGTGATTACACGTGCAATACAAAGATCGATGATTTTCCTGACAATAAAATTTGTAGAATCCTCGGCGTACTAATTTTGCAACTCAAATTTACTTTTGACACCAAGATATCCATTATGAAGTTTTCATAAGATTGTGTTTATCTTCAAAAGGAAAAATTTAAGTCAAAGTATTAAATTAAACAAACAAAATAGCTGCTTTTTAAAGCTGTCTGCACTACTTTTTGGTGTCATTGGGACGGGTCCTGTGCAAAGAGATAGAGTAATTTCCAGAAAAAAGTAGTTCTTTGCCTAAACCAGTATACAGACACCCTGTACACTATCACCATATACACCCTTCCAGCTAATCGCAATTAGTCTGCCATTTTGACAAATAGCTTTATCTTTGCTTTCTATTTGTCCTTTAAAATCTTCTATTGGCTATAACTTATGATTGGTAAGAGAAATAGTTTTATCTAAAATGTACGATGCTTGTGACAAGACCTTGTCAGCTTCAAGGTTATAAGTCAGTCACTTTTCAAGGTCACATGCAGTGTGACAAATGTGAAAATTTGGCATTCTGTTCTCATGTAAAAAGATAAACAATTTATAATATTTTTTGTATAATATTCTTTAATAAATATCTTGAAAAACAAACAAAAACATATCACATTTAAATTTGGTAAATCAATGACAAATGCCATCTAGCTTTATAAATCTGGATCCAACATAAATTTCATTGCAGGGTATTCCCCCCCTCCCCTTCCAAAAACAAAATGAATAAATAAAAAAAGGTTCCGTTTCAATTTGTCTTAGAGCCAAGGGATTTTACAAATGCATCTCTACCAAACAACAAAGAAAATGACTGTTCTGGATTTGAAAATAGCTGCAGGTGACATACTAAAGGTACATACTGGTATGTTGTGAAAATATTTTGTTTTACCATAAATGGATCAGCAAAAAACTATGAATATATAGGCATTTATAATAGTTTTGTGCTTATCCCATCATATACAAGGTTCTTTGTTGGAACAGAACAAAATACTTGACAACCAGCATTCTCACAATCTCAGTCAATTATTTTAAAGATTTATTTTTTGAGAGTTTAAAAAAAAGACAGGACAATTAAGTAAAAGTGTTAAATCACTGTGTTTGATATAATTCTTGATACAATTTCTGTTGAAGGTAGTCTTCAAATACTTGACTGTATTTATTCACAAAGGCATCAAACAAGTCCGTATACTGTCCAAGTCTTTTTAACACCGCTGTATTACTCTCCATCACTTTAATTAGGTCAAAGGGGGGAAACAACCTGGAAGAGAAAAAGATTTTACATATGTGACCAGTCACGCAAAAAGGGGCCATCTCAGAAGTGCGTAAAGTGTCGACCCTTGTCAGACTGTGCAGATTGCGCAGACTGATTAGGGTCAAAACTTTTCACTCTTTACTAATTTTCTGAATCTAGAATAATCAATTGACCTTCCTGTGAAATGATTTTTTAAATGCGACCTCTTGTTGGCCTCTTCTAGAACCAATCTATGTTTCAAATATTTATTTTACAAAGTTCCCAGATGGTCCCTTTCAAGTGACGGGTCACATATTTATTTCCCATTTACGGTACATGATTTATCTGTGTGCAATCACATTATTTTTTTTCTTATGAAAGAGATCATTGCTGTAAGAAAGGTCAAAACCGGGAATTTTTGAAATAAAAAATATAAATATTTGCCAAGATAAGAAATTGTTTGATGTTTGCACCTCATCAGACAATTTGGTGCAGATGATTTGAAGGAAATCATCTTGAATCCTCATTTTCTCCAAAGGTGACAGTTATGATATCAATATGAACTGATGACTGACCACTCAGAGTAGTTTTCTTGTTACAAGTACTGAACATTTATCTCAAATTGGGTACCATCAAAACTGGAAAGTTGTATCAGCAACGTTTAAAATTCCCTTTTAAAACCATTACTCCCTTCTGGTCAATATAATCATTGATTGCCAATTTACAGTAGTTCCGATGTAAGAAAGTTCAACATGGATACTTGTACTGCAGTGGTCTACATTAACTGCTTTTTAATTAGGTTTTATGGCAGGGATCACATCAGATAACTAGGGATCCCTTTTTTCATTACACAGTTACAATTTTAAAGAAATAGCAAAATAAACAAGAGGACCCTGAGGGCCCTAAATCGCTCACCTGATATTTCAAGTAAATTATCATTAAGACTCCATTTCCTATGATATGGCATGAACCTTCCCATTTTCAACAGAGTTCATTCTTGTGACCTGGCAAACATTTTGATCAAGTTTCATGAAGATTGGATTATATTTGTGGCGTTTGGAGCTCTTACGAGAAAATTGTCATTAAGGCCCCTTTTCCAGTGATATGGCACGGATACTTCCCATTTTCAAATGAGTTCATCCTCATGACCTAACAAAAATTCTGACAAAGTTTCATAATGATTGGACCACATTTGTGGCTTTTAGAGAGTAGAAAAAAGAATTGTCATTAGGACCCCTTTTCCCATGATATGGCATGGATCCTTCCCATTTTCAATAGACTTCATCCTCATGACCTAACAAACATTCTGACCAAGTTTCATGAAGATTGGACCATATTTGTATCTTCTAGAGTGTAAACAAGAAATTTGTCATTAAGGCCCCTTTTCCCGTGATATGGCACGGATCCTTTCCGTTTGAGCAATTTTCATAAGGGACTACCCAAGGAACATTTCTGCCAAGTTTGGTTGATTTTGACCCAAAAGTTTAGGAGGAGATGTCGTTTAAAGAAAAAGTTGACGCCGTGATGGACAGATGGACAGACGGACGCCGGACAACGATCGATCACAATAGCTCCCTTGAGCACTTCGTGCTCAGGTGAGCTAAAAAAGTTAATGATATACAATATTCTTTTATTTTTGAAAGCTAAGTTTCTATTACTCAACTTTTGTAAGGAATAAAGTAGAATTATGGAACCTTGGCTTGGAAATATTGAATGAACATCTAAAATCTTGCTACAGCTATTGGGAATCCTCCTAATATCTTTAGATCCCAGGGGCCTGTTTTACTAAACAACCTAAAATCACTTTTTGAGTAAGTCAAAAATCAAAGTTGCTTCTACAGTGGTGACTAAATATGGGATACTGCAATGCATCATCTCATTGGAATCTTCTTCTAGAAACAATTCCAAAGAGATTTTGCAAGGCAGAATCTTACAAGAAAGGAAAACACTAGGTACGATTTGTGCTTTTGACTTATGATCAATTTTTCAAAACGGCAAAAAATTTAGCAAAACGGGCCCGAGGGCACTGTTAGTGTTGACGCATGGACTACTTACTCATCCTTATCAGCCGACTTTCTCACAAAGTCATTAACTTCCAGACGTCCGTCTGTAGCACTGTTAAATACCACCATGTGGACAGTGTCTAAAACATCGTATTTGTTCATACGTAGATGGGTACACATGTTAACAAGGACAAATATCATGAGTTCAGCTAACTTTGGATTAGTTGTTACAACACCTGCAAAAACAAAAGAAGAGACATTCAAATAATATGGAAGCAAAGAAATGAATCATTTACCAAAACCATACAGACTTAGGGAGTGGTAATATATAATATTGTAGATCTGTTATTTCTCTTAACAATCTTTGTTGTTGGTATTCATTTGAATTTCCAATAAGTACCCACACCATAGGGTATGATTTACTAGTTATGAAACCTCTAATTTGAGCTCTGATCCACCAAAGCACAGAGTTTTAGAATGGAATATATTAACCCTTGCCATGCTGAAAAAAATTTGGCTAAAAATTTTCATCAAAATCAAAGGGCAAAAAGCACTGACAGTACCAACTGTTGGTCCATTTTTATTAAAAAAAAAACTAAATCTACTGTCAGTTCTGGTTTGAAAGTGAGAAACAGGTGGTGTAGACTAACATCAGACTGCACATATGTGATGTTTGTCTATAGCTCCTGTTAAAGCAGGAATATTCCTGGTTCAGCATGACAAGGGTTTAAAGTGCTGACACAAAGCTCTCAAGGGCTCAAGATTACATTTTTTTTGTTCCAACTTAAATTGAAATTAACAGGGAACTCAACCTCCTATATAACAAAAAAGATGTAAATTAATTTCCTAGAAGTACAGAGGTAATTTAGTTCTTGAAAATAAAAGAATAAATCATGATTTATAATCTTAGGCCAAGGTTTTTGGTTGTGAAGACTATGTTAAGCTCTGCATAATAATTCAATTTGAATTAAAAGCTAAAAAATTAATCAATTTTATTCATCAAAAAACTTAACTGGTCATTTACTCAGGCTATATTATCAGCCCAGACTTTCATAGGAAAATTTTATGAATAAAGCATTTTTCTCCCTTTTACATTATCTTTTTATATTCTAGCACTTTCAAATGTTTCTGTCTTGTTTATGGCTGCGTAAAAAGTTGCAGAAAAATTCCCCCAATGGATTTTAGTAAAAACATGGTTATCTGATTAGGGAAATCTGGAATCAAAGTACATGACTGTATCATATCGTCAGTGATTCTCTAAATATTTGTAACTTTGATAAGACATTGTACATTTCAAATGAAGACTAAAATTACATGTGTAAAATGAGTTCATTTTTGGTTGGACACCTACAAACTTTTTGGATCCACACATATAGTCTACATAATTATTATACACCATATTTCTCCTAATAAACATTCCCAGGAGCTATACATAACATGGTCAGGGAGCTTTTATTTTGTATGCATTTTCTGATTAAAAAAAATCATTAAACTTATGTCTTTTAGGCCCTTTTCCCTTTAATTTGAGGTAACTTTCCTCTAAACAATCATACAAACGCTACTGTTAGGGAGGGCGCTTTATTAGGGGAAATACTGTATACAGCTGAAGAACTTTTGAACTTACATAGTTTAATCTAACAAGGTTGGAACTCTTACCTGCTTCTTTCTTCAGGGGACAAGTTGCTGCTACAGTTTCCTTGTTCTCTAAAGCAATATTCACATTCACAGTATTATCCCAATGAAGATTCAAATTCTCTTCATCAAATATATACTCTGGATGAATTATATTAGTTGTTCTAAATAACTGTTTCAGTCTCCTGGCCGACACAGAACATGCAAAACTGTAAATAAAACATGTTGGAGGAATTTCTAGTTTGATCTCGTCAGCAATGGCCGGTATTTGTGATGGTAAAACACACAAGAAGATGATATGGGATGTTGTAACGAGTTTAATGTTGTCATGAAAGCAGTCCACTCCTTTACTCAGAAGGTACTCTGAAAAGAAAATAAAGCAAATTAAAAATGATTCAAAATAGAGTTATATCCTTTAAATTGCAATCTTTTGATAGCAACTCACTTATTACTTCAATGCAGGTTACTGAGCACCAACAATAGATATAAAGATCAAAATAATTTCATGCCCTAGCAGGAAACAATTAAACAATTGTAACTAGTTGTATAGGCAGCTAAGAGCGATAAGCGCTGAATCATTGAAATAGCCCTTTAATTAGCTTGGCTGTTTTAGGAGAAAACTCGAGGTACTGTCATTTCCTTGACTTAGTTTGTGTTAGCCTTGTTGTTTGCGCTGGTGTTGGGATGACAAAAACTAACCTTCCAGTCATATCTCTGTTTTTATTAAAATTATCTTCATGAAACGATGGCATGTGTATTCACAATCACAAGAGCTATCCAGACTTTCAAAGAGGGTAATTCTGAAATCATTTTTGTAAGAGATATAAACCTTTCTACTTAGATTTTTTTCATTATCCAGCACTTGCAGCCATGTTTTGGCACCCATAGACAGTGCTCTTGTTAGCCATTTCTGATAAAAAAAAATGATCAAACAAAATGGTTGCCAAATTGCAGTTAATGTGATTAATAGGATTCCATTTAATATGCACCCTTGATTTAAAAAAAAAAACTGACATAATTACGAAAAGAAACAGAAAAAAAACACATTTATCTTAAAGTGAATTTCTCATTAAACAGTCTAATGATGAACAAGAGCACCGCCTACGGGTGCCTACGCTCGGCTGTCGAGTGCTGGATGGTGGGAAAAAATCTAAGTTGAAAAAAGGGGCATAATTTGCACAAAATGCATCTAGAGTTATCCCCCGTGATAGTAAAGGTTGCTCTTTTGATGGTGAAAATGTGTGCCAAGTTTCAAGTGAATGCCTTCAGTAGAACCAGAGATATAAAAAAATGTCAAAGTTTTCGCACGACAACGACGACACAGAAGCTAAAGCAATACCTCGGGTTTTCTCCGAAAACAGCCGAGCTAAAAAGGGAGAGTAAAACCAACATTCAGCACAAAAACATTGTTGAAGAATGCTGTATTTATTGCATTTTGGTTGCCCATTGATGACTTAATATATGTGACCCGTCACACAAAAAGTGACCATCTAGGTTCTGACTAGGGTCAAAATTTTTCGCACTTTACTAATTTTCTGAATCTAGAATAATCAATCTACCTTCCAGTGAAATATTTTTAAAATTGGACCTCTGGCTGAACTGTACTAGAGCCAATCTCTTTTTCAAATGTTTATTTAACTGAGTTCCCAGATGGTCCCTTTTCGTGTGACTGGTCACATAATTATGTAAATATGTATTGATTAACCCTTTCCTGTTTTACAAAATTTTGGACCTGTCCAAATTCAATGGTTTTGCAGACGAAAATTCAAAGTGGATTTAATTTGAAAAATAACCATTCTGTAGGGTAGAAAATAGTGTGGAAAAAAAAGAAATTGCTTGTCAGAAGCAATTTCTTCTTTTTTCACAATGTTTTCTCAATCATAAAATCACAAGCACGTAAAAAGCAGGGATTAAACAGCAAAGGGTTAAGTTGTATAAAATTAAAGCATCCTAGTTTACCTAAAGTCTCAGGCCTTCTAGTTGATATTTTGATATCTTTTGGATTAATATTCCCATATGTGATGAAACACTGAGCTAGTTGACTTCCCAGACGCCCACAACCTAGAATACCTATCTTCAGAGGATCTTTGGGACTTTGATCTTGTAATATTCGGTTTGATCTCTTTGGTGGACTTCTCATCCTCGTTTTTAACTGTCTGCAAAGCAATGAGGATATAAAATAACCCATGTTTCATTTTCAAATTTTAGTCTAGTTCAAATTGAAAGAGGTTTTGGATGATAGTGAAAAGAGGGGGCAATTTGAAAAGAAACCATCCAATGTGCTATGAAAAAAATATTGTGGGAAAATGAGAATCTGATTGTCAAAAGCAATTTCTTCTTTTTTCCACAATATTTTCACTAGTATTAATTTGCAGGAATGTAAACTTTAGGGACTGTAGGATAGGGGTAATAATTGTCATGTGATAACACAAGGTACTCTCCTGACTGAACCTGTTTAGTTTACAAAGACCAAGAATAATTACATAATTATATAATCTTTACCCTCAAGATTTTGCTTATAAGACAATACACATATAAATGGGTGAGCCACTTATATTAATACCCCCACCTATGAAGTAGAGGGGGGTATATTGGTTTCACCATGTCTGTCTGTCTGTCTGTCCATCTGTCTGTCTGTATACCTTTTCGTCTCTGGACTCTAACTTAAGAACCAAGTGACCTAGAATCATGAAACTTCATACAAATGCTGCTTATGACCCAAGGAAGTGCCCTATTGTTTTTGGTTCACATATATAGATCAAAGGTTAAAGTCACTGTCAGCCTTTGTTCATTTTTCGTTTCAAGACTCTAACTCTACCAAGCGACCTAGAATCATGAAACTTCATGCAAAATAGATTAGTGCTGCTTATGACCCAAGGAAGTGCCCTATTAACTTTGGGTCACATAGGTCAAAGGTCAAGTTCACAGTCAATCTTTGTTAAATTTTTGTTAGACCTTTCCGTTTCCAGACTCTAAATTAAGAACCAAGTGACCTAGAATCATGAAACTTTATTCAAATGCTACCAATGACCTGAAGAAGTGCCCTATTGTTTTGGGGTCACATATGTCAAAGGTCAAGGTCACAGTAAAACTTTGTTCAATTTTGTATCTAGACTCTTACTCGAGATACTAATTGACCTAGAATCAATAACTTTTATACAAATGCCACTTATGACCTTAGAAAGTGCCCTATAGTTTTGGGTCACGTAAGTCAGAGTTCGAGGTCACAGTCAAACTTTGTTTAATTTTGTTTTTTCAATATGTGTATTTGTTACAAAGAAATCCTGCACTAATAGCACTTATATTTGGACAAAGCCCTGGTGGGGGTTATTACTCTGCTTTGCGATAACTCTAGTTTTTTTTTAAAAAGAAAAGATGCTTTCAGTACTTATTTAGTTTTGTTCCCTTGATTGTTTGTTTTTTACTGCTTTCAACAATCTTTCTGTTAAGTTGTGGCGGCTGGAGCACCTAACAATGGAATTCTGGTATTTCTTACTCCAGTGCTACCATTACAACCTTTCCTAGCTTACAGCTGCTATTGATCATCAACCCATTGGAGGAAGACAAATAGTCAGAAAAATTAAGTTTTAGCGTCAAGAATTAAACCAGGGACCTTTTGAATGATATTCTGACACACTTCCACTGCGCTTTGACAGCAGCCTTCTTCCCTTGATTGACATGGGTGTTACCTAAGGATTTAAAAATTTATATGCACAAAAATTGGTGGCCACTGGAAAATATATAAATGCTTAAAGGAATAATTTAACCAAACTGATATCTATCCGCTCCTTTTGGTTAGAAATGGAGGATAGGGTAAGGCATAATTTTAATGAATTCACCATTGATGGTCAAAATATTTTAACTTAAGCTTGAAAATTCATCAACAATATTTTCGACAGAGGATTTATTTTGTATTAAGCATTTGGGTAATGGTAGTTACGCCCTTGATTGAGAAGCCAATGCTTAATCTCACAACCAGATGCTTTTCCTCAGAGACAGAAGCATGATCTTTTGAAAGTATTAATAGCTGAAGTAGGTATAGCTTGTAGCTATCATTCTGTTTGATCATATTATATTGTTTCCTAGTAGTAGACTGATTTAAAAAAATCCTTGTAATGAATAAGGAAATTGAATTAAAAATCAAACTTGCAATACCTTGCTTCATTTAAAATTTTAATGAGAAAGGTAGCCTGTGCACACCCAGTGATTGACAGTGCATGGTTCTGTTTTCTCAAATATTGAAGTTCCTTCTCTTCTTCGGATAAAGCAGATTCAAACTGCAGTGATGGTAAGTTGAGAGTTATATCAACTGGGGTCAGATCCTCTCTTGGTTGCTGAAGACGCGATGCAAGAGCCATTTCGTTTCTACGGAAGCTGTGCTGGTTTCAACAGACGCAGGGAACCAAATTCAGCACAGGAAGTTTACAAATTGTCTCCCTTACAAGAAGTTTGTGTCGATTTTAGAATCGCAATTTTTTAGGCTAAATCAGATAAACACCAGTAAAGTATACATTTTTTTCTATGAAATTATCGGAAAAACAGTTATAAATCGTGCTTCACCAAAGCTGGTTAAATAGCTTTCTAAGATTTAAAAAAAAAATTGTAAAGTAACATATTTTCGGACAGGTTAAATTTTCGGGTGAATCGATTTTTAGGAGAAGTTTTGATGTAACTGTGTCGCCTCATAAGCGAAACTCATTGTAGTAAACTCATTCTCAATTTAGAAATTACGTCATGAGAGTCAATTACTTTGACTTGAGAATCGTTACTGTATTCTACACAACGATTGTTTACAAGATAAAAATAAAAAGCAGTCCCATAAAACCTACTATAACAGGGTGCCAGTCAACTCGATCCTCAGTCAACTCGTTCCTCAGTCAACTCGTGGCGATTTTGGTCAACTCGTTTCCTCAAAATTGGTCAACTCCTTCCCCAATCGATTTTTCCTCGGTCAACTCGTTCCCCGAAAATTTTCTAATTTTCACTGGATATTTAAACGGACGTTTTTGTACAAAAAATAATTAGGAACGTGTTATTCTATTGCAATTTTAATATTATTTTATTGAAAATCGATATTCGGTATTTAATTAGCCCTTTACCATACTACCAGAATGTATTTTTTCAACGAAGATACATTTAAGTAAATCTCGCATTTGACTGGAGATTTCAGCGGAGTTTATTGTACACAATAAGTTAGGAATGTTTTTTTTTATTTTTCTTTTTTTTAATAATTATATGGAAAAACTATTGTCTTCCATTAATTAGCCCATTAACAAATTACCAGAATATATATTTTTAAATAAAAAAAAACAAAGGAAACGAAAATTTAATATTAAATGTTTTATATGTAAAAGTATCGTAAAGTGGGGTTAGATATTGGTTTTTGGTGTTGTTATGATAAATTCCTTTTTAATTAAAAACTTGTCATGCTGAATCCGGACTTTTCTCAATAAAACATATGATCTGTTCTCCAGAAAACCTGTCTAAATGACGTCACGTTACTTAGTTACTTTTGCGTTTTGTGCGATAGACAGGTAGACAGACATGAAATTATTTGGGGGAAACAACATTTTCTCTTGATTAACAATAAACTACTAACTTTCCTGGAGAGCGGATCATATATTTTCATCATGACAATATTCAATGGCTTTGTTGCAAAAAAAAAAAACAGCGGCAAAACATCAAAGGTAATTGATACTACAATCTTATTCACACCATTAATGATCATCATTTAACCATCATTTTTTTCTTTCTTTTCTAAATCCAACAGTATCTTTATAATGTTTTCTATCTATGTTTTTCGTCTTGTGTCTTGCCGGATAACCAAAAATTTTGAAAAAAAAAAAAATATAAAATTATTTCAAATAGATATGATTATTTTCCGGGAACGAGTTGACCGAGGAAAAATCGATTGGGGAACGAGTTGACCAATTTGGGGAACGAGTTGACCAAAAACACCACAAGTTGACTGAGGAACGAGTTAACTGAGGAACGAGTTGACTGTAAGCCCTATAAAATTGAATGTCATCATATATCGCAACACAATGAAATTTCATGGAGACAAAGTTTTAAATGTTTGTTTTTGTCCTGTTCACCTGAAAGTTCCTACCTAGGCTTGCCCATTAACCTTTAGCTGCAATAATGTAGTCCTCTCTCTGATATTTTGATGACAACCCATCCCACATCAGACTATCAAAAGGAATGGGGGTATGTTATCGCAACTAATAAACCTTGTGTCTAAAACCTTACGGTATTAACCGATGTATGATTTGGTGACTGGTCAACTCCGCCCATTTTCAACTCAGCCCTTCAGCATCTCAGCCCAATGTATAACTCGGCCCCAATTTCATTTTATGCAAAAGGCTTCTTATTACTATCTATCTATATATACTGCCTAACTCACCTTTCGGGTATTACTGGCAGGTGATTACTTAGCCAGGATATTTTGTATTAACTCTGAGCTCATGTTATAGTCTTTGGTTATATTCATTTTGTGATAACCAACTCTTATTGAAACAGAATATATTGTTGCAGTGGCAGTTTCGGAGGGTGACCGGTAAACTCGTCCCCTTTTCAACTTGGCCCATTGGCAACTCGGCTCAACATATTACTCGGTCTTATGCTAAATCCATTTTATAAATGATTATTTATTATGTATAGTTATCACAGATAGAAAAGCGCTCAATCTTGGTTCAATTGTAGGGAAATATGTGTATGCACCAGCAATTTGAAAAAGATAAATTGAGTTTTAAGAATCATTGTAAGAATTGCAAATATTCAAAAAAAAGATTTGATATGATGATAATAAAAACACATTTTTTTTAATCATTAAAGATAAATATAGTTTTTAAGGTATAGTTAACTGCAACATTTGTCAAAAACTTTTACATATTACGTGAAATGTAGGCCTTATCTTTGTCACTGTAGACTATAATTATATTGGGGCTGAGTTGACCGAGCCCAGTTACTCAATGGGACAAGTTGACTGGTAACCATTCAGAGGGGGTTCAAATGAAACCTCCAGTGTAGCTAAGTTATTTCATTTTATGCAGTAATTCATTCTAAATCTGGAAAAACAATCCTCAATGTTTGAACTGTATTTCCCCTAATATTAGCACCCACCCTAATAATAGCACCCCTTCATTTTTAGCTCATCTGAGCACTTCATGCTCAAGGTGAGCTTTTGTGATCATCGAATGTCCGCAGACTGTCATGCATCGTATGTCATCAGACGTCAACAATTTTAGTGTTTTCACTCAAGAGGCCACAAATATTGTCCGATCTTCATGAAACTTGGTCAGAATGTTAGTCAAGTCAAAAGGATGAACCCTATTGAAAATGGGAAGAATTCATTCCATATCACGGGAAAAGGGGCCAAAATAACAATTTTCTTGTCTACACTTTAGAAGCCACAAATATGGTCCAATCTTCATGAAACTTTGTCAGAATATTTGTCTGGTCACCCGGATGAACCCTATTCTAAATGGGAAGGATCTGTGTCATATCAAGGGAAAAGGGGCATTAATGACAATTTCCTTTTCCACACTTTAGAAACCACAAACCTTAAATGTACAATATGACTTTTGCTGGAAAATTTGATAATTCTTAATTTAGACAAAGATACGAAGGTGCTCGATATAGGATCATCATGGTCCTCTTGTCTCTCAAGGGGGTCATTATAGGGAGTCATAATGACCCCTTTAAGAGAAATTTCTAAGGGTCAAAATAGGATATTTTCAGATTTTTTTGGGTCAAAACCCTGGTTTAAGGGTCAAACACAAGCCCTGATTAGTGTTCCACTTAGTATATTTTAAGTTGGGTTTGTTTATGGGTCCAGGGATATCTGGTTTTTAGCTCCACTGGCTGAAAGCCACTGGGGCTATTGTCATGGCGTTGTGTCCGTCGTGCATCCGTCCGTCCGTCCGTCCGTGCGTGCGTCCGGTCGTAAACTTTTCTTTAAAAATCTTCTCCTCAGAAACTACTGGATGGATTTCAACCAAACTTCACAGGAATGATCCTTGGGTGACCCTCTTTCAAAGTTGTTCAAGAAATTTTGATCCAATGAAAAACATGGGTTTAATGGGCGTGGCTAATTTCCAAATATGGTAAAAGTGACTTTTCTCAGATTCTAATCAATGGATACCAATTAAATTTTACATGAATGATTCTTGGGTGACCCTTTATCAGTCTACAAAAAATCATTGTGATCGGATGGAAAATATGCATTTTATGGGCGGAGGTCAATTCTCTATATGTTATATAGTGGAAACTTTGGAAATCATTCTCTCAGAATGTAAATGATGGATATCAACCAAATTTCACTTGAATGATCCTTGAGCGACCCTTTATCAGTCTACAAAAAATCATTGTGATCGGATGGAAAATATGCATTTTATGGGCGGAGGTCAATTCTCTATATGTTATATAGTGGAAACTTTGGAAATCATTTTCTCAGAATGTAATCGATGGATATCAACCAAATTTCACTAGAATGATCCTTGAGTGACCCTTTATCAGTCTACAAAAAATCATTGTGATCGGATGGAAAATATGCATTTTATGGGCGGAGGTCATTTCTCTATATGTTATATAGTGGAAACTTTGAAAATCATTTTCTTAGAAGGTTACTGATGGATATCAACCAAATTTTACTGTAATGATCCTTGAGTGACCCTTTATCAGTCTACAAGAGATCATTGTGATCGGATGAAAAATATGCATTTTATGGGCGGAGGTCATTTCTCTATATATTATATAGTGGAAAATTTGCAAATATTTTCTCAGAATCTGATTTTTGGATATCAACCAAATTTCACTGGAATAATCCTTGAGTGACCCTTTATCAGTGTACCAAAAATTATTTTGATTGGATGAAAAATATGTATTTTATGGGCGGAGGTCATTCCTCAATATGTTAAATAGTGGAACATATGAAAATCATTTTTTAGAATATAACTGATGGAATCATTTTCATCATCAGTAGAACCCCAAATATCTAAAAATCTAGTCAAAACATTTATTTGCTTTTACAAGAATTTCAAGCCTGTGGAGCGACTCAAGCCATTCATGGCTTTCTAGTATTATGGGATATTCTGGTTTTATTAAATGTATTATTTTGAAACTTAGCACACATTCACTGTCAAAAAGACCAACCTGATCTATCAAGGGGGATAACTCTAAATGATTTTTGTATGAATCATGCCCCAGCTTGGCCTTGAATTTTGTACAACTATGATCCTGCAAGTAATCCAGCCAAGTATAGGCATCTTTATGCAGTACTTTTGTTTCACCTGGCTTCTGTCATATTTGGCAGAGACTGGTTGAAAAATAACATCAGAGTCAAATTATGGGTAGAAAATTGTGTTAATAATAAAGCTTGAAAAATTTAGGCTATTTATGTGCATTTAAGTAAATTGCTGTAGTTTTCTTGGTAGCACAGATTTCTGTCCTCAGAATGCGATACTATTTTTAGACAATGAAATATTTAACATCCATTTCCTGGGCTGCTATCTATGTTTTTAGCTGGGCTGTTTTCTTTGTGTTACTATAACCTCCATATTGTTGACATTGTCATTGTTGAAGTCGTGCAAATTTCAACATTTGTCGTGCCTTTTTTCCTCCAATTTGGGAAGAGCCTGTTCATAAATTTAAAGAAGAGTTACAAATCGCTGTGTCAGTGTGAAACTATTGTATCTCCATTTAACAAAATTTTACAGGAAGCAGAAAAAACTTTTTATCTTTCTTAAATACATTCTTATCCATATGAAATTTGGATTAAGTCATTATTTCATAACTTTGAATAAGTTGTTTTGACATAAAAGATGATCTTTTAAATATTTTTTGTGTTTTATGTGAAAATGTTAATTACAATAGTTTCACACTGACTTTCGGAGGACTTTCATATTTTTTGCTTTGTGCGAGACTATTGTATGTACATCTATTTTTGTTTTTCTTGCATTAAATGATAATCATTTTTCATTATGAACATTTTTTTAGTGATTTAATGTTATTTAATTACCTTTGTTATTCAAAAACAGTGACTATGTATTATTTCTTAATTGGTTTCAGTTTGGCTATAGCCTCGGCTTCTATATAAAGAAAAGAAGTTCAGAAAAAAGAACTTACATCACTTGAATATCACCTAATGTTACTTTTAAGTGTTTGTATTTCATTAAAAGATCAAATATTAGAAAATATAAGTTCGAATGAATTAAAAATTATCTCGAAAAAATTCCATTGGAGCTTTTTAGAGCTGAAAAGTGAAAATACTATGGATTTAGGGAAGAAATTCATAAGCAAGAAGAAAACTTTCTGAGTTTTTGGAAGAAATTTACATATTTCCACCTATCTGGAGTGAACAATATTCTTTTGGTATATCCCAAACACATTGGAACCTTACATAAGCATTATATAACAATGTGGTTTTAATCAATTACACTATTGTGTTGACTGGGGATAGATTATTCTTAAAATCCAAAAAGTGACAGAAGTTTGTCAAAATTGACTCATTCAGACATGAAATGATAAAATGAAAGAACCTGATATTACAGAAACACAAGAAACTACATAAACTTTTTGTAAATTTAACCCATCATACCTTTTATGATCATAATTAAGACAAGTCAAACCCTCAACAAGTGAAAATTTTGATGAATTGAATGGGGTTTACTGCTACCCTTAACAGTATTTCAGTCAAATCGTGGCAGCTTGAGCATTTAATCATTGCTGGTATTTCTCAACACCCTTTTTTCCAAGCCTTCAACTGCTCATCCTACTTAGAATAACAATTGTCCATCCTATGGTATGAGATACTAGGTATCGGCTACTGATTAAATCAAGGAATTCATGATCAAGAGACTGACTCCATCTCTTCTGGACTATGTGCAACAGCTGCAGCCATTAGCAGTACTACTAATGAAAGAAAAAAAATATGAAAGTAGCTGACCAAAAAATCTTCTTGTAATGCCAAAATTTTGTTATGATCAAACTCAATTTTGTTTTTCTCAGCCAGCTCTTCTTACTTTGACAGAAAGGACATGGTTCACTAACTCTAGACTTTGGCCATGTAAAATCAACTTTTTCTGATTTCTAATTTTCTCAATGATATTAAGTTTTCATGGCTACTCAATCCCCGCTCTCTCAAATTGCACAAAGAATATTTTCTATAAATTCATCATTTCTTCAGAAATTGGCATTAAAGTAGGCCTAAAACTGTGAAATAGCCCATTTTTCAAGAAATTTCAAAATTCATACAGCTGAAAAAATATGAATTCCAAATTGCGACACCACAATACAAGTATTTCACTAAAACCCTTCTAGAAGTCATAGCTTTTACTTGATGAAAATATGGATGTGTGGTAGAGGAGGCTTCCTAATTTTTTGTAACTTTAATCAACTATTTTATGGGGGGAAAAGCATTTCTTTGTATTAAGGCTACTTTATTGGCTCATTTTAAGAAATCTGTGAGGTTTTGAAAAAATATTTCATACATTATTTGAGGATTTGTTTATAGTTTAGTAGAAAAGGTAGGTTTAATTCTATTTATTAGAAATTTGAAAGATGCTGACTTCACAGGGCCCATTTCTTATGTTCATGAACCTAGTCCCTAAAGTTTTGCATACTGCATCCTCTGTAATGTGACACTTTTGGCTTTAAATTACATTCAGCCTCCCTAAGTCAAAACTTAGGGATATACAGTAAGCCTCACCATTTATTAAGAATAGTTTCTGATAATTTTTGATTATCCCTGTGCCTGTCTTGGAACAGAAAATTAGAATGGGCCTACTGACGAATCAAAAGTGATTGATAAAATATTAATATAGACATTTTCATGTCCAAACATGAAAAGATTGGAAGCATTTGTTAAACTGTTGTCCATCTATCTGAAAATTTAACCCAAAACTTGACATAATCGCATTTCAAATCATTTCAAAGCTATTGAGGATACATTGTTCATATTTGGTAAAACAATAAATCTCAAGGATGTACATCTACAGATACCAAAGTCAGGGTAATTTTGATAAGGTCAATGTCATATTCAATGTCATATGTTTGCAAAACTTAACAAACTAGAGCTGCTAGAGCAGCTGATTTGCCCCACAGCCTTGAATAGACTGACATGATGAGAAATTCAGTGATTGAATGCATTATTTGATTAATTTTAATTTCAAGTAAATAAGTATTTTTCAGAAGTGCCACATGCTGAACTAATTCTGCAAAGAAACATTGAAGATTGATGAATAACACAATGTCATAGAGAATTGACCGCAGTCTATTACATACATATTTTTTATCCATTCACAGTAATTTTGTGCAGCCTGATAATGGGTCACCAAAGTAACATTTGGTTTAAATCCATCAATTAGATTCTGAGAAAATGATTTTCATTATTTCCACAATATAATATGTAGAGAAACTGCTGCATTATTTTTCATCTGATCACAATAATTGTTTGTAGACTGATAAAGGATCACTAAAGGATCGTCCCTTTGAAATTTGGTATATATCCATATTCTAAGAAAATGATTTTCAAAGCTCCGACTTTATAACACATAACCTTCATCCAGTGGAGCTAAAAACTTCTAGATTGCTTACCACTTAATAACTTAAAGTACAATGTTCATGATTGTCTTGATGATGAAATCTCAATAATACATATCTGCAGATATCAAAGTCAAGGTGGCTTTACAAGGTTACAGTCATACATTTCCCAAACTTTACCAAGCAATTTAACATTTACAATTTCTTCAAGCTTACTCATGTTTAGTATAATGATAGATCTCAAAAGATACACACCTGCATGTACAAAAGTCAATGCTATTTGACAGGTCAAGTTCTTATAAAAGATCAATCTTCTGAAAAACGGAACTAAAAACACCCTGTTAAGGTGTTTAGATTGGTTTCTTTGAATTGGGTTTAATGAAGCTTTGAACGGTCATTTGGACATATCCTGGATTGAGCACCTTATCATAGATCGCTGATATTTCTCTCTCCAGTCCTACCACAGTATCCTTACTGAGCAGAACCCCAAGCTGCTTATCCCACTGGTGAGAGACAAATGTCAAAAAGGATGTATGCCGCCACAAAAGGTCTAACCCATGACTCCATGTAATGGTGGCTTATGGCAGCCTTAGCCATTTATATTACACAAGCTTAATTTAGGTTTGATCTTTTTAGATTTGCTTGATTCTTAGTTCATCTGTATTCAGTGAAACCATGTTGGGTGGTAAAAACTTATGTCCGGACTAGGATACCATGTTGATGTATGTTTTGTCATCCTTAGTAAAGTCTATTTCATTGTTTACTTTCAAGTCAGAAATCTGACTCAGGCTTACATTCAATCGAAATTTGTAAATTTAAATGGGTTTTAATGCCGCTTTAAACAATCTTTCAGTTACATCATGGCGGCTGTAGCATCTAACAACAGATTCCTGATATTTCTCACAGAAGTACTTCAATTACATCCTTTCCTAGCCTCCAGTTGCTATCCCACATAGGTCTATGATTATCAACCTATTGGAGGAACACTCATAGTCGGAAAGTATGAGTGCTGCCTCGAAGATCGAACCCTTGACTTAGTGATTCGGAGGCCAACATGCTACCAATCCCACTAGGCCAGTAGCTCATTTAACTGCAAAACAATTCTCTTAAAGTTACTGACTGTATCATGCATGTTACAAAGGATATTGTTTTCAAAGCATCAAATTGAATTATGTCAGCTTGACTTGATCTATACCAAGGTATTTACAGCTAACTGCTTGAAATGAAACATGTATTTAAGTATGTATTTCAGTTGAATTTATGTCAACAGAAGAGGTGTTTAAAAAAAATAAATAAAAAGTAGAACAACAATATCCTGTCACAGTCATTTTAATAAAATTTCAAAATATTTGACTTTGAAAAATGACCTTACAGAAAACCTTGACCAACAGAAAGGTCCGGTCACAAGCAATACCCATGTGATATATGAAAACTCTATTCCTAACCTATCAAAAGTTACAGCAAGTGTAAAAGTTTTTTGGGGGGCAGACAGGTCAAAGTTAGTCATTAGAGCATAATGTTATCCAGAGCTTGCTGCTTAATATCCTTTTGCAATCCTTTTGCAAACGTTTTGAACAAATTTGAAATGTTGAGCACAAGGATATATCATTAAATTTTCTGAAATTGCTACTCAAGTAAAATTTAAGGTAATTGATTCAAACATGTCAATCATTGTGCAAGTAAGTTTCGAGATAATCAAAATGACTATGAGTTCAAACAGCTTATCTGCACCATATTTTACCATTGATCTGAAGACAAAAAATTATCTTCCATAACTGTTTGATACACGATTATGCATTTGTATAAATATGTACAAGAAAATCGGGCTTCAAATTGTTCTTGTGTAGTTAGTACAGTTTGATGCACCTTTTAACTTAGAAATTAAGAAATTTCTTATCAACCCTTTGTCCTATGGCATTTTTTACAATGACTGTCAAAATGTTTAAGACTATTCTAGGAAAGAAATAAAAAAAATAATCTTAAACTTCTTTAGAATTTTTTCAAATTCTTTAAGAAAAAAGTGCATTATATTAATATGGGGATGTTCACATGTGAAGTTACATTAAATTTGGCCCAAGGGTTATATTGAGAAATTACTTAGGATGGATGCATGCACAGACTGAATGAGACAGATGGACAGAACAGCAGCTTTATGCTCACCCCTTTGGGAAGGATAAATAGACTACACACCTAATTTGTTTTTGAGCATTTTTCTTTCCATCATTTGACTTGGTCATTATCATAATGGGTGAACTGAGGGATAAGCAGCTTGAGGCTGGAATGGGATGTTGTACTGACAGTGTCTGTGGTCAAGAGGTAATGGGTCAACTTTGAGATTGAGATGTCCAAAGATGATTCCCAGCTATCAATCTATACATATAAGTATTACTGCAATAATGATTAAGGCTGGACTGTACCTCATAAAACTAGTAAACTAGCCTGGCTCCTAGGCTCTCAGTTAGTGTTAAGTTAGAAATAATTAAGGCACACCACTCATGTTTTACTAATCCATCCTATCCAATTACCTCCCTCAAAAAACTGACCACTTTTAGGGCCAGTCAAAGGAATATAAGCTATAAGAAACTTGAATTTTATTCATTTCACAATACTTCAGACTAGTGGGACGGATGCCAGTCTACTAGTAAACAACAATAATTTAATCTAAACTACGTGTTATTCTAGACAATTGTAACTAAGTTTCTTAAATTCTGACTTAAGAGAAATGATCTTGGACAATTAAACTTGTATATTTCTTGAAAGCAGAAGGAAAATAAACACAATCTTTAATACAACAATTAATCGTGTAAACAGCAGTGAAAGAGTGCAGGACCACTGGGGAGAGTCCAGGAATCTGAGACCAGACTTCATTTTTAATTGTGCGGAAGCACAATTAGAGTGGTTCTGCCCGGGTTGTATCTAATGAAAATTGCAAAATAACCTTTTTTCTAACTCATATCAATTTTGTAAACAGTTTGTTTCGAAAATTGCTGGCATAAATTGAGCTTCTTATTTTCTCTGGTTGTTAATTAGTGTTTTATTTACAGTGCATTCCATGAAGGGTTTAATATTTCATTAATTCACCTTAATAATAGAATATTAACATTAGTTTACTAAAATGCAGTTGTAAATTTGCACTTCGTACCTATGAGGGAAAAAGCTACAGAGATGGATTGTGGGATGCATTACCTAATACCCTCTCTTTGGAATAACCCCTTATAATTCACCTATTCAACTCTTCACTATTTACAAAGTGTAAGTGCATTGTGTCACTCTTGCTCTATAGCTTTATCTTGGTGTATTTGTCTATGTCTGCCTGTGATTTATCTACATGTACATTTCTGAAAACTTGTTACTACAACTCTTCAAGAAGTGGCACGAGATAAATTTTCCAAAGACCTACAATACAGAATGCTTAGCGTATTTTACAAGGAGCTTTTTAGCATCAAAAGAATGGAGATATATTCCCGTGTATATTTAAACCCAAAACTATGAATGAAGCAAATTCCATTTCTTATAGTTGGCAGTTAGATGTTGAATTAATTTTGAAAACGTCCTTGATAGAATATTTGTCTTATGAACGTTTCACACAAGTTTTTGGAGTAACTTTAAAGTGGCATGTACGGTTTGACTATATCTGCAACAATAACTTGGTTTGGATTTTTGTCTATTTATTTATTTTTTGTTTCAATGCTATATAAGTATACATAAACTCCTGAAACAACAATAAGCAGTTCAGTCATTCAGTACCGCACAATTACAGTGCTTACAGCACTTTGATTTAGACAGGACTCCTTTTGTAAGTTAGGAGTCATCTCATAGTCATATTGATCCTATAAGAATATTTTGACATACAAATGAGCAGGGTAATCATTCTCTATCAAAATTTAAGATTTGAAAAATACAAAACTTTTTGCAGATAAGATTTGCCTGTAAGCAGCAGTTTCTAAGATTCCAAAATTTTCTGTCCAAAATGAAAATTCCGGCTCCTTGCTTTTATTTTGACTCCTTAATTTCATAATTTGCCTCATAGAAATAAGACTTAGTGTCAAACCCTGGAAAGTTATACATGTACAGCGACATTGATTTCTATATTCTTAAAGCTTTTCTAAATAAGTTCAGTAAACTAAAATGGTAACATGTCAAACAATGCATTCACAAATTAATTAGAAATCCTGAAAATTGTGAAACTAGGAAAATACAGTCAAATCTGTCCTAAGCAAGCACCCAAGGGACATTGAAAAAGTGCTTGCTCACAGTAAGACAGGTGCTTGCTTAATACAGGTCAATTTCTGTGCAAATGGTTCATTTTGGAACTTGGTGGCTGCTTGCTTAAGACAGGTTGCTTGCTGAAAACAGGTAGCCCCTAAGACAGGTTTGACTGTATAGTTAATGTCTGCATACAAATTTTCTTCAGAAAGCAATTTGAACAGACAGAATGACAGGCAGACTGATAATGTGATTAAGCAAGAACAATTGTCCTTCATTTCTGGACATAAGTAAAGATTATGATGTAAACAAGTTTATCAACTCAATGTGAAAGTATTGTATGTACACTGATAATCAACTAGTATTGAAACCAATCTCAGAATGAAAGTATTGTATCTCCATCTACTCATAGATTTTGAGTTGTTATGTTTTCAAAATGTCACTATAAAAGCATTGAATATATAAGGTTAAGTAATTGTATAAGACATCTCTTTTATTTTTTTCAGAATTTTGAAGAAAAGCATTTTATCAAATATCTCCCTTTTTCGCAATATTGAGGAGGACCATTTATTCTATACTTGACTAAAAGTATCTACATGATGCTGTAGTATATAAATTAAGTCATTAAAATGCAGTATGTTGAAAAAAGTGCAAATACAATAATTTCATTCTAAAGAATATTGAAGAATTGTTAGCGTGAAACTATTGTATGTCCACGTATGGAGATACAATAGTTTCACACTAACAAATTTTTCAGGAGTGGACTTACAACAATTGGCATAATATCTTCTAAAGTCATTTTAAGGCATATTTACAGGTTTTTGTTTCTTGTACTGATGTAAACCATGGAAATGATTTATTCTAAGCAAAAAAACAATTTTTGAAAAAAATGGAGTTACAATAGTTTCACACTGACACAGCGAAATGAACAAAAAAAAAATAAATAAAAAATATTATCTCAGCATGTTGTGAGTTTACTTTTGTAATGTTGAGTTGAGATGATTTCCAATGTGTGTATACACGTCAACATTGGTTTTCGGAAATAACATTCGAAAAATTTGAAAATAAAATTACAATTTTCCCATTTATCCTTTTTTTTTCAGAGTTCACAAGATGGCCCATTACAAAGGAGCAGCATCAGAGGGTGGAAGGGCTCAAATTCTAATGAAGAAAAGACAGAAGGAGCAAGAAGAAATAGAAGCTAAGAAGAAGAAAATTGAGGAAGAATTGAGTGTTGGAAGCATCCAGAACAAGTTTGCCACTCATTATGATGCCATAGAACAGCAGCTGAAATCAAATACTATTGGTAATATAATATTTGAGCCTGTGCTTACATTTCTAGCAATATGAAATGTGTGTAAGGTGCAAACATTGAGCAGCATAGACAGCCACCTACTGAAAATATAATGTAGCCTGATGGTGTACAAGTACTTTGAGACCTTATCTACCTACTAAAGCCTTAGCCAAGACTCTGATCAGACTGTGTGGATGCACAGGCTGGTCAGAGTCTTTGCTATGTACACAAATGAAATTGTTGGAAATGTCACACACAGGCTCATTTGATGTAAGAAAAAAAATTTGGAATAGAAACTATACACAGACACACACACAGAAAGTCAAACACTGAGTCAAAAATAATTTTTTGTTTTAATGACCTTGAAGGGAAAATGGTTTTGTTGAAATGAATGAATGACAAACAAAAAAATTGATTAAACCTGGCTCTTCAAGTCATTTAGACAGGAGACAGGATTTTCATTGAGACTTGTAAGTTGGATATTAAATGGGACGCTTATATGCTTAATTTGATGATTAGGGACTAATAAGGCAATGGGTATCCTTTTACAAATTTGTACAATCTGGCAAGATGCTTTCCTGTCTCCAAATTAAGAGAAGTTGCAAACACCTATTAAAGGTAGGTACAATTTGTTATTTGAAAAAAAATAAGGTAGAAACTATTGAGAAAAGGTGCAACTACTTGTAGAAATTAAATTTCTGCCAGGGATTGACACTAACACCAGTTCTCGGGCAAGAGACATGTGGATTTTTGGGAGGACTTGCAGAAGTAATCAGGCCTGTAAGTTATGGCCATATTATTTCAAATCTATCTAGTTATTTCTTTTACCTTTCCAATACTAAGGTTTTCATTTTCCTATGGAAAACAATAAAAGGGAAAAGAAGAAAATGCTTGTCAGAAGCAATTTCTTATTTACCTATACTGTTTTTAGCTCCACTGGCTGAAAGCCACTGGGGCTATTGTCATGGCGTTGTGTCCGTCGTGCGTCCGTCCGTCCGTGCGTGCGTGCATGCGGTCGTAAACTTTTTCTTTAAAAATCTTCTTCTCAGAAACTACAGTATGGATTTCAACCAAACTTCACAGGAATGATCCTTGGGTGACCCTCTTTCAAAGTTGTTCAAGAAATTTTGATCCAATGAAAAACATGGATTTAATGGGCGTGGCTAATTTCCAAATATGGTAAAAAGTGACTTTTCTCAGGTTCTAATTGATGGATACCAATTAAATTTTACATGAATGATCCTTGTGTGACCCTTTATCAGTCTACAAAAAAAATATTGAAATCGGATGAAAATTATGTATTTTATGGGCGGAGGTCATTTCTCTATATGTTATATAGTGGAAACTTTGAAAATCATTTTCTCAGAATCTAACTGATAGATATCAACCAAATTTAATATGAATGATCCTTGGGTGACCTTTTATTAGTCTGCAAAAAATTATTGAAATCGGATGAAAAATATGTATTTTATTGGTGGAGGTCATTTCTCTATATGTTATTTATTGGAAACTTTGATTATCATTTTCTCAGAATCTAATTGATAGATATCAACCAAATTTAAAATGAATGATCCTTGGGTGACCCTTTATCAGTCTACAAAAAATTATTGAAATCAGATGAAAATTATGTATTTTATGGGCGGAGGTCATTTCTCTATATGTTATATAGTGGAAACTTTGAAAATCATTTTCTCAGAATCTAACTGATAGATATCAACCAAATTTAAGATGAATGATCCTTTGGTGACCCTTTATTAGTCTACAAAAAAATATTGAAATCGGATGAAAAATATGTATTTTATTGGTGGAGGTCATTTCTCTATATGTTATTTAGTGGAAACTTTGATTATCATTTTCTCAGAATCTAATTGATAGATATCAACCAAATCTAAAATGAATGATCCTTTGGTGACCCTTTATCAGTCTACAAAAAAATTATTGAAATCAGATGAAAATTATGTATTTTATGGGCAGAGGTCATTTCTCTATATGTTATATAGTGGAAACTTTGAAAATCATTTTCTCAGAATCTAACTGATAGATATCAACCAAATTTAACATAATGATCCTTGGGTGACCCTTTATTAGTCTACAAAAAATTATTGAAATCGGATGAAAAATATGTATTTTATTGGTGGAGGTCATTTCTCTATATGTTATATAGTGGAAACTTTGAAAATCATTTTCTCAGAATCTAGTTGATAGATATCAACCAAATTTAATATGAATGATCCTAGTGTGACCCTTTATCGGTCTACCAAAGATTGTTGGGATCGGATGAAAAATTTGTATTTTATGGGCGGAGGTCATTTCAACTATACATGTATGTTATATAGTGGAAACTTTGAAAATCATTTTCTCAGAATGTAACTGATGGATATCAATCAAACTTCATTAGTATGATCCTTGGGTGATCCATATTCATGCAGCCAAAAATTATTGTCATTGGATGAAAAATATGTCTTTTATGGGCAGAGGTCATTTCTCTATATTTTATAATGTTGGAGACTTTGAAAATTATTTCAACATCAGTTAAACCCAAAATATCTAAAAATCTAGTCAAAACTTAGATTTGCTATTACAAGAAATTCAAGCCTGTGGAGCGACACAAGCCATTCATGGCTTTCTAGTTCTTACAATGTTCTGCCTTATTTTTCCAGAGGACCTATTTTCATCAGGGAGGACCTGTAAGATTTAGGGCTAACAGGTCCTTCAGGCTGGTGGTAAAAAGTAGTTATTGTTGAACCCTGTCTGCAGCATTTTCTCAAGAATAGATCCTTAGGTATCATGGAATGTAAAACCCTGGAACTATGGAATGATTAACTCATCAGGATAAGCATTAATCCTTGTCCTTATTAGGAGATACAAAGATCAGCCTCGTCCTCCATGTGCCGGTATATGCAGTATGATCTTAGCTTTTTCAATGTTTTTCTTCATTCAGTCAAAATGATTTTAAAATGATATTTTCAAAGAAAAAAAAACTGACTCACAGTTGAAGAATTCAGTAGTTTACGCACTTTGATTTAAGCAATGTTTCCAAGTTTTTACCCATAATACATTTAGTTAACATCCTATATATAGTTACATTAACTGCTCCCAGGTCTGGTGACACTGACAGAAATGAAAGCCAAGCAAGAGGATTTTGTGAAAGCCAGAGAAAAACAGCTGGCCAAAAAAGATGCTGAAAGTAGGCTGATTGAAAAACAGAAGGAAGACAGAAAGAAAAGAGAAAAAATGAAAGTATGTGTGTTGCTTATATGGTTTTCTGTCAAGGGTGTGTGAATGGTATTTTTATGCAACCGCCCTTGGACAAGTAAAAGATGATTTTCTACTCATCCAGAAGCAAAATGAACTTGTCCTCAAAGAAAAAATATAGCTAAATTTTGAGAAGACATTGTCAAAACCGGGCATTTTCTTCATTAAAAACAATTATTTCTTCCCTTTGATACAAAAAATTAGGCTTATTAGTATCTCAGGTATGTTAAGTCCATTTCAAGATTTGCCCAGGTATTTAATAGCCATTCTCTGTAAGCACTTACACTTTTTTGGCACGCATAAGAACAGATTTTGTTCAAACTTGCACAAGTTGATCCCCATATAAGATCATTACAAAATATATCACTCATTCGGAAATGGGTGCTATGTTGCCATAGAAACAGGCCATAGAAAGTCAGAATTTTGCAAAAATGCCAAATTTCAGATCCAAATTTCAGATTTTTGCAGCGTATATGGAGAAATAATTGTTTAAAGCAGATAGATTAGGTGTTCTAGTTATCAAAACATAAAAAATCCCATGGGGAACATACCCTAAATTTTTCACAATTCTCGATTGAAAATTGCATACTCTTAAAAATGGCCATAATATACATGAACTATCCCTGTTTTCAGGAAGTTACAATAATTCAATGCAGAAGATTTTACAGTACATGTCAATATTAATTGAAAGATAAATTAATAATTATTCCTTTAATAATCAGAATATATTGTTTTCATGTGGTATAATTTTAGAATTATAATTTGAGAAAATGGTGTAATTTCTTAAATTTAGTCTTGTAGTCTATTTTAGAGTTACTTCCCTTTGATCCCATAGCAATAATCCAAAATGGCGGATAGAAATAACAAAATGTGCAGTCAATATTTCGCAATTTTTTAATTCATTCTGTTAACAATTTAGCTAATTTAAAATGTAAACTTATTATTGTTATTTATTTTAGAAAAAAAAAATACAAAATTTTATAAAAGCTATTTTAAGCTGAAACTACAAGAAAAGGGACATTCCTTGATTTTGTTGTTTTACATAAATTCAAATTTAAATAAGAAAAGAATTGGTACCCATAAAAAATTTATCAATCATATGCAGCATAAAAAAAGCTCACTGTGTTAATTCAAGACATTTACAAGGCTCAAACCATGTTCAAAGTATCAGGAGGGCCAAAGAGTCATGATAAATAAGAATAGGATTTATTTATGTGGTTTCACATGCAGGGGATTTCCATCGGATGGGATTGTTTTCTAACCTAAACACTTGAAATACATCTAGGTAGTGGGAATTACAAATCAATATGGTATCCAAAACACTATATTAGTTATCTTGTCACAAAAATATGACAATTAACTGTTTCTCTGATGCCCATCTTCCTTTTTGACAGGTGAAAAAAGTTTATCTTGACTGGTTTTTTATCTCTTTTTCAAAAAATTGTGCAAAAATGGTTAACAAATGACCTTGACCTTAAGTGATAGACTTCTGGCTGACTATCATTGATGACATCTTTATACCTACCAAACATGAATATCAAAAAATACAGTTATATTGAGCATATGATGTGTTTTTACGAAGAAAATACATAGAAAACTACTTAAATTTTTACTTGACGGCGCCTGTCTGGTTACCATAGTAACCACCTTTACAGGCAAAATCCCAATATTTTTTTTTCTTTTTTATGATAGAGGGATGGTTGATTTATTTTTTAGTAGATACACATAATTTCAAACTAGCTGCATTTTTTCAAAAATGCTTCAAGAAATTGTCAAAATATGACATTTTCAAAAATGTCTTACCCCACCCACCTAAATATGGTAATGCATCGAATGTAACAAATTATTGAAATAAATTTAAAAAGTGCAGATGATTGAGTAAGGATAAAACAATTTATAAGAGAAAGATTATTTTTTGTAAACCTTTACATAAGCAAGATAACAATGCTCGAAAAATACCTATTTTCATGCTTATATTTGCCATTTTTTATCAAAAAACTTTTAGATTGGTTTCCATGGCAACCTGAAAACAAATTGACAAAAAAACTATTATTTACTCATAAGGACAATAAGGTCTGAGAATCAAACAAGTTTCAAGTAAATCCGAGACATGGCGTGCCACACTCACCATGTAAAAGTGTAAATTCTTACAGAGAATGGCTATTAATTGTTAACTGACAAGTAGCCTTAGAATATGTACTTTTCTGCTGGTAGATAAGCCTGTCAGACAAGACAGGCAATCTAAATTCCACTTCTCTGGGTAGGTTCATATGGTTTTTAGTCACTTTTATAAGGATGCCCACCAATGGATCGATAATGACAGGCCTATTTGGGATAGCAGCTGGAGGCTAGGAAAGGATGTGATGGGGCATTACTAGTGTGAGAATTCTCAGGAATCCTTTGTTAAGTGCTCCAACTGCAGCCATATAGCTGAAAGATTGTTGAAAGTGGCATAAAACCCCATTCAAACTATACAAACAAATTATAAGGATGCACATTATTTCACTCATGTGCTTCACAAAATATCATTTAAAATTTTATATTTAGTCCCTGTCTTTAAAGAATAGTTCAGCAGGTATATGGATAAGAATAGAGCTTCCGTTTTATGGGCAACACTTCTTAAATTCTATAAATGAATACAATTTTTGATAGAATGCTAGTCAGCATGTGACTTGGTCCATAAAATCTGGAAATAAAATTTTTACTGTTTTCTTCTTCACAAAAGAAGATGATTACTGATCATGGTTAGTTTGTGCTCCATAGATTGCTGCCCTGTCTTTTGATCCTGATGAAGATGAAGAAGAGGAAGATACTGACATTGAAACTGATATACCTATCAAACTGGAGCCAGAGGATAACACAGGCAAAAAGAAAAGGCTTGGTAAATATATAAGCACTGTGATATATGATTAGGTTTCTGACATTGAAACCGATATACCTATCAAACTGGAGCCAGAGGATAACACAGGCAAGAAGAACAGGCTGCGTAAATATAAAAACACTGTAATACAATGTATATATGAATAAGATTCTGACATTGAAACTGATATACTTATCATATTGGAGCTTGATGATAACACAGGCAAAAGGAAAAGGCTGGGTAAATATACAAACACTGTAATATACAATTAAGATACTGACATTGAAACTGATATACCTATCAAACTGGAGCTAGAGGATAACACAGGCAAAAAGAAAAGACTGGGTAAATATATAAACACTGTAATATACAATTAAGATTCTAATATTGAAACTGATATACCTAGACAATGCAAAGTTTTATGTAGTTTGAAAAGAAGTCATCAAATGTGGTAGAAAAAATGAGGGAAAAGAAAAAAAATTTCTTTTTCTACAATATTTTCTCAGGTATAAAACCAGAGAAATAAAATCCTGGAACTGTGCAGGAAATAGTTGAAAGAAACATGATTTATTATTGAAGATTATTAAGCATTGTTATTATTTTCTTTCTCTCATTCCTGTATTTTAAATCTCTTAAAGGTAAAAACCCAGATGTTGATACAAGTTTTTTGCCAGATCGTGACAGAGAAGAAGAAGAGAATAAATTGAGGTACTGTCATTTCCCTTAGATTTTGGACATCTAGAACTTAGTAGAGCTGGGATGAGTAGAAAAGTTATACCTTGGTACTCTAATCTTGTTACCTGCAAGTACTCGATTACACGATGATTACTGTGTATTTAATAGAGGTATTTAATAGATTGAATTTATTAAACTAGTCATCTATAAACAGATAAAAACTAGGCTTTGCCAAGTTTTTATCTGTTTAAGTTGACGAGTTTAATAAAATCGGTATTTTATGAGCACAAATTTGATATTCTATTTATAATTTGACCCGAATTTTTGCAAAAAATCGTCAAAATTCTTGAAATTCAACATTTCAATTTTCCGCGAAACTTATAACGCCGGTTGAAAAAGATGTCACAATATTTATATTATGAAGTCATTTTCGTGGATACAAAATAGCATTGTATTGGCTCTGAGCTCATTTGCATAGTTATCCCACTGGTGTAATAACACCCTTGTAATATTTAAAATATTCAACGGGTTTATGTCACTCCCACGAGGTAGGTCATATTGTAATATATTTTATCAACTAAATACAATGGCAGGCCCAGAAATTCTGACATGTTTTTAAGGGATTCAGGTGTGGCAGTTCTGTGGGTGCAAAAAAGTAGCCAGGGGTCTGTTTTCCTAAATTCTTACAAAAAAAATGTTCGTAAGTCAAAATCATAAATCATACCTGGTATTTTCACCCATTGTTAGATTCTGCCTTGCAATATCTCATCGGAATCGTACCTAGAAGAGGATTCCAATGAGACGATGCATAGCAGAATTTCATGTTTAGTTACTTCTGTAGAAGCAGCTTTAATTTTTGACTTGCTCAATAAATGATCGTAAGATGTTAAGTAAAACAGGCCCCTGGACTCTCAAAACTATCTGATCTAAGTCTGTAGGCCCATCTGGAAATCAACTTTAGATAAGAATTGAAGACCATTTTAAACAGTCTTAAATTCTTTTCTGAATTCAATCCCCAAAGATACATAGTGCATATCGACGGCTCAGCGCAAAACAGTTGTAAATCCCTATATGTTTATAGGGAGTTACAACTGTTTTACGCTGAGCCATCAATAAACTATAGTCTTGTAACAGGTAAAAATTAGACAATAAATTTTTCGAATAGTTTGTAGAGAGTGGAACATATAAAGGCAAAATTTGAAGACCAAGTCTCTAAGGAGCAGTTTGGTTTTCTTCTTTTAAAATATTTAGGGTCTATACAGAAACTATAGAATATGTCAATATATTTTCTCTTAGACTAGCTGATCTAAACCACAGCCAGAATAGAAGTGTTATTGTTTGAGCCATGCATCAGGCACACCTACCATATTCATTTCTGGTTTGAAGGGATTTATCATTTCTTTTAAATCTTAATTTTACAAATTAAATGAAGTTAAGTGTATTTTGGGATTCTTGTAATCAATGTAAATGTAGCATGTTAGTATATTCCATCAAAATACATGTATATCTATGTAAACCCTTCAGGCAAAAAGCAACCATATCGGTGGTATGCAAAGTGTTGACTGTAATTAGACTGCAAGGTGCAGGCTGACTAAAGTAAAACCTTTTTTTCACTTGGCTTATATTCTGAATCTAATTGTCGAACTACTCTGAATCTGATTAAGTTAGTGAACTCGTAATAGTTCCGCAACACCTCTGAAGTCATGAACTGAAACAGTGTTAACTGAAGTTTCCTAATGATTTCATTAGGAAACCTCGGTTAACATTGTGAAAGACTATAATATCCGAAAGGTTGTGGAATTATTATGGGTCCACTACTTTAATCCTACTACTTTCCTGTATCAAAATGTTTGAAAAGCAGCCTCTGGATGACTTGTACAGGAATTGGAAAAAAATATTTTCTAGATGGTTCTTCGTTGCCTGACAGGTCACATATCTTTTTTAATCTGTTCTTCAGGAAAACCTGCCCAAATGAAAATATAAAAATGACTAAAGAATTGGTTTCCATCTTAAAAGAAAAATATTTATTATTCATAAATGAAGAAAAACTGTGTTATTTCCAAAAAGAATTACATGATTGTACCTGTTTAAATAACCATTTTCACATTGCACTTCAATCCAGAAAAAAGGAAAATATTGAGGAAAAAGAGAGAAATTGCTCTCTATATCTCAATGTTTTCTACAATATTTTTTGCAGTCTTTTTCAATTTCAATACAAAATGAATTTACGTTTGTATTCCTTTGTTTTTTGATTAGTCTAAAATGTTTGATTCCTATAATACTGATAAGACAGCTGAAATTGATAAATGACATCATTAAGGCAGGTTTTTCCTGGATGATTGATCAATTGAGCCAGTGTGTGATATTTCCAACAATTTCAAGTGTGTATGGTCTTGAGACATTCAGCAACATAAACAGCTACACAATGCAACAAGAATATATTTTTTTGAATTCTGAAGAGCGGTCAAGAGCTAAGCTATTGCTATAGCGCAATGCAAAGACTCTGATCAGCCTGTGTTGATGCTGATACTTTGCACACTTGTGAAATTGTTGGAAATCTCACGCACTGGCTCATTTATGTTTGGTGTAAGAGTATGCTATGTACAGTATCTGTCTAAAATTAATAGCCTAGTTAACAATTATAAAATATTTCATGATTTGTATGATTTTTATCCAACAGGGAATCTATTGCTCAGGAATGGATGGCCAAACAGCAACAGATTAAGAACGAAGAAATCGAGATAACTTACAGTTATTGGGATGGATCAGGTCACAGACGGACTGTCAGAATGAAGAAAGGGAACAGTGTTCAACAGTTCTTACAGAAAGGATTAGAAACGCTCCGCAAGGAATTCAACGATCTTAAAGCAGTGACGGTTGATCAGTTAATGTATGTGAAGGAAGATTTGATAATTCCACAACACTACACATTTTATGACTTCATAGTGACTAAAGCTAGGGGAAAAAGTGGTCCGTTGTTCAGTTTCGATGCAAAAGACGATATTAGAATGATAAATGACGCATCAATAGAGAAGGAAGAATCACATGCGGGAAAAGTTTGTCTTCGTAGCTGGTATGAAAGAAACAAACATATATTTCCAGCAAGTCGTTGGGAACCTTATGATCCAGAGAAGAAATGGGATACATATACAGTGTCGGATAAAAATGCAGCAAAAATTACTGTGAAATGATTAATTAACCTTTCTTTTGCTGTTCCTCTCAAATTAATACTGCATACAAAGCTTTGGCATACAGTATAGTCTAAGATCAGCCTGCACATATGTGCAATCTGGGCCCGAGGTTATAAAACTTTTCTTAGGCTCAGACTCAATTTTCTCAAATTTTAAATTAATATAAATGTATGAAAATAAAAGATAATATTTATAAGTTGTTATCAATAACAACTTATTAATATCATCTTTTATGATTATACATTTGAATAAGTAATTAAACAGAATTATGGCTTTAAATTTCAAATTGAAATTGGAGAAAATTGAGCCTTAGCCTGAGAAAAGTTTAATTACCTCAGACCCTGATCTTAGCCTACACAGTCTTCTCTCTCCTTAACTCTTTGCTGTTTAATCCCTGCTTTTTACGTGCCTGTGATTTTATGATTGAGAAAACATTGTGAAAAAAGAAGAAATTGCTTCTGACAAGCAATTTCTTTTTTTTCCACACTATTTTCTACCCTACTGAATGGTTATTTTTCAAATTAAATCAACTTTTAATTTTCGTCTGCAAAACCTTTGAATTTGGACAGGTCCAAAATTTTGTAAAACAGGAAAGGGTTAATTATTGTGGGAAAAGCTTGAGACAGACTGGTTGAAATGTCCCAAATATTGGCAATATTGGCAAATTGTTTGAAACAAAACTTTAAACTCAACAGAATAAGAGTTCGAATAGCTGAGGTACAGATAAGTAGGGGTACAACTAGTCCAAAATCTTAATTTCTCAATGAAACCCTATAGTGTGGGTACTCATTATAATCGTCTTGAGAAAATTATAATGAGTGCCAAGAAATTAGGGTTTATGGGTTTTATTATTAAAATGCTTTGATCTAAAATACCTAAAATACAAGTCATGACATATGAATTTTATTGCAAATAAAGTTCTAGGTAATGTCTTCTTTTCGTATATATATGTGTTTACACTATCAGGTTATTATGACATATGACCTGGCCATGTGGGTCCATAATTAAGCTCCCTACATCCCAATTGACCAATATTTTAGATCACATGCGCAAGGTGAGCTTTTGTTAACGTCCAATGTCATGCATCGTCTGTAGTCCACATTTTTAGCTCACCTTGAGCACAAAGTGCTCAAGGTGAGCTATTGTGATCATACAATGTCCCGTGTCCATTGTCAGTCGTCCGTCGTCCACAATTTCTTTTAACATCTTCTCCTCCTAAACCAACAGGCCAATCTTGATGAAACTTGGCAGGGATGTTCCTTGGGTCAAGCTCTACCAAAGTTGTTCAAATAAATGAAATCCACCCTTAACTTTCCCTTTACCCTTACCAAAAATGGTGAAAATAGGAAAAATCTTCTTCTCTAAAACCAGAAGGCAGATAGCTTTCATTTACAGCTTTCAAGTTTGTTCATATCAAGACCCTGGGGTCGTATTTGGGCTCCACTTCAGTGCAACCCTTTTTACATAGAATCAAAGAGCGAAAATCTTTAAAAAATTTCTTCTCTGAAACCAGATGGCAGACAGTTTTCATATTTGGTATGTAGCATCATCTAGTGGGCCCCTACCAAGTTTGTTCATATCAAGACCCTGGGGTCAAATTTGGGCTTTGCGAGGGCCCATCCCTTTTAGCTAATCTGGGCAAGATGGTTGAAAATGGGGAAATCTTTAAAATCTTCTTCTTTGAAATCAGTAGGCAGACAGCTTTCATATTTAGTATGTAGCATCATCTAATGGACTTGTACCAAGCTTGTTCATATCAAGATCCTGGGTCATGTTTTGGCACCACCCAGGCGCATCCCTTTTTAGCTTACCTGAGAAAAACAGGTGAAAATAGGAAAATCTTATAAAATCTTCTTCTCTGCAATCAGATGGCAGACAGCTTTCATATTTAGGATGTAGCATATTCTTATGGACCCCTATCAAGTTTGTTCATATCAACCCCCTGGGGTCCCCCGGACGCATCCCTTTTTACATAATTTCAATGTGCAAAAATCTTTAAAAAATCTTCTTCTCTCAAACCAGAAGGCAGAGAACCCTTATATTTTGATATGCAGCATCATCTAGTGGTACTCTAGTGTTCATATCATGCCTCTGGGTTCATATTTTGGCTCTAAATGGCCCCATCCCTATTTTACATAGACACCAATGAGGAAATCCTTAAAATCTTGTTCCCTGATACCAGAAAGCAGGGACTTTTCTTAACAGTTTCAATTAATTCCATCATCAATCAAGTCCAGGCAGCATCCAGCATCCATCAAGGCACCATCCAACAAATTCTTTTCCTCCAAGTCACTGTATAGTGTCCTACCAAGCCACTGTACAGTGAACCACATCATTTACCAGAAAGCTACTTACTTAGCTAAACCATAAAAATGCTAAAAAACAAGAACAAAAAAAAAATTAAAAAAAAATGATATAGGTCAAAGGAAAACTGTTGTCAAAGCATGTTTATATATACATAGACATAAATATGTACTCACAACAGTTTTGACTAGTGAAAAAATGATATATAATTAATTCAGTTAATTTTAATTTTCAACCCTATTCATGTCCCCTGTGGGCTACAAAAATCTAATAGCTGTAGTTAGAATGTTTATGTGGCCAACGGCAGACATGTTTTGAATTAATTCCTATCAAGTCCTATAGTGGCATTTAGATAGGTTCAACTTGAAAATGAATAAATGATTTGAGTATGTTTCTTTAGCTAAAGTATTTTTTCTACAAATAACTGAAAAACCAATATAGTACAACACAACACCACATCCTTTCCTAGCCTCCAGCTGCTATCTCACATAGAACTATGATTATCAACCCATTCGTGATTGACAATTAGTCGAAAAGAATGAGTCCCTCAAATCGGGGATCGAACATAGGCCTCTAGGTTGATATTCCTACACAATACCAATTGCCCTATGACGGCGGCCCTGCAAACAGTTTTATTTGTCAATCAAAATATCGTAATTGTTAATCGTTTTGTGACTATTTATTTGCCATTTTCCAATCTCTTGTATTGGTCTATAATGTTTGGTTTTTTTAGCTCACCTGAGCACGAAGTGCTCAAGGTGAGCTTTTGTGGTTGGGTGGATGTCCGTCGTTCGTCGTCCGTCGTGTGTCGTCTGTCGTGTGTCGTCAACATTTACCTTGTATGCACTCTAGAGGCCACATTTTTTACCCAATCAACCTGAAATTTGGTCAGAATGATTGTCTTGATAAAATCTCGGACAAGTTCGAAATTGGATCAAATGGGGTCAAAAACTAGGTCACGGGGTCAAATCTTAGTAAAACCTTGTATGCACTCTAGAGGTCACATTTTTTGACTGATTAACCTGAATTTTGGTCAGAATGATTGTCTTGATGAAATCTCAGAAGAGTTCGAAATTGGGTCATCTGGGGTCAAAAACTACGTCAAAGGGTCAAAACTAAGAAAAACCTTGTTTGCACTCTAGAGGCCACATTTTTTGGCTGATCAACCTGAAATTTGGTCAGAATGTTTGTCTTGATGAAATCTCGCACAAGTTTGAAGTTGGGTCAACTAGGGTCAAAAACTAGGTCACAGGGTCAAATCTTAGAAAAACCTTGTATGCACTCTATTGGCCACTTTTATTGCCTGATCAACCTAAATTTTGGTCAGAAAGATTTTCTAGATGAAATCTCGAATGAGTTCAAAATTTGGTCAACTGGGGTCAAAAACTAGGTCACAGGGTCAAATGTAAGAAAAACCTTGTATGCACTCTAGAGGCCACATTTTTTGCCCGATTTACCAGAATTTTGGTCAGAATAATTGTTTTGGTGAAATCTCTGATGAATTTGAAATTGGGTCATCCGGGGTCAAAAACTACGTCAAAGGGTCAAATCTAAGAAAAACCTTGTATGCACTCTAGAGGCCACATTTTTTGCACGATCAACCTGAAATTTAGTGAGAATTATTGTCTGAAATCTCTGAAGTGTTTGAAATTTGGTCAACTGGGATCAAAAACTAGGTTACTGAGTCAAATCTAAGAAAAACCTTGTTTGCACTCTAGAGGCCACAATTTTTGGCCAATCAACCTGAAATTTGGTCAGAATGATTGTCTAGATGAAATCTCGGATGAGATCGAAATTGGGTCATCTGGGGTCAAAAACTAGGTCACGAAATCGATTATAAAAATCCTTGTTAGTCAACCTTAAAATTGTGAAAAGGATTTCAAGTTGTATAGAAGCAACAGCTTGGTTTAGCTCAGTCATTCATCATTCTTCCTCTCATACTTCTTTTGAAAATTTAAGACAGTTCATTCAGGTGAGCGATAAAGGGCCACTATGGCCCTCTTGTTATACTTAGGCTTTTTCAATGTGTGTGTCGGGGGGGAGGGGGGGGGGGAATTTTAAGAAATTTGAATTTTGAAAATAACCTGGAATTCATCAATCACCTCTTGTAAGTGTATGTCTGCATTTCGGATTTGAAAAAACAAAAACATTTACATTCTAAAACTATGACTGCTTTGAAAATCCGATTCTAGAAAAAAACTACATTGTATAAGTCTCCGAAAGTGGGGGGGGGGGATTTTGTCAAAAATGCCCTGTCTTCCATTAGGAGCACTCCAAACTTAATCAGATATAGAAAAGATACAGGCAACACGGTTCTATTTCTTTTTGGGCGCCCGCTATCCTGCACATAATGCTGGCCAGTATATGTGTTCAGGTATTTCTATTATTTGAATATAATTAAATGTTATTGATGTTTCACAAATCCTTAGCCTAAACCTTAAACCACAACCGCATTCAAATCCCACATGTAGTACTGGTGACACCAATGAAGCACATATATACTAGTATATCTTATATGGTAAATAAATTGGTAACATTTGTACACTTCTTTAATCAAGGAAAAGGAGAAGTACTGTTCGACAATGCCATCTTCTAAATTTTCTATGCTAATGTATATGTCTGTTTTATGCATGAAAATTAATGAATAAAACTATTAAAATGGGCTAACGTAATAATATGTAGGTCAGATAAGAAGGTTAATAGGTGGTCAAATTTGTCCTTTAAGATCACATTTCATTAGCTCTACTGACTGAAAGCCACTGGAGCTATTGTCATGGCGTTGTGTCCGTTGTGCGTCTGTCCGTCTGTGCGTCCTGTCGTAAACTTTTTCTTTAAAAATCTTCTCCTCAGAAACTGCTGGATGAATTTCAATCAAACTTCACAGGAATGATCCTTGGGTGACCCTCTGTCAAAGTTGTTCAAGAAATTTAGATCCAATGAAAAACATGGATTTAATGGGCGTGGCTAAATTCCAAATATGGTAAAAAGTGAGTTTTCTCAGATTCTAATTGATGGATACCAATAAAATTTTACATGAATGATCCTCGGGTGACCCTTTATCAGTCTTCTAAACATTATTGTGATCAGATGAAAAATATGCATTTTGTGGGCAGAGGTCATTTCTCCATATGTTATATAATGGAATCTTTGAAAATCATTTTCTCAGAATGTAATAAATTGGATATCAACCAAATTTCACTGGAATGATCCTTGAGTGACCCTTTCTCAGTCTACCAAAAATTATTGTGATCAGATGAAAAATATGTATTTATGGGTGGAGGTCATTTCTCTATATGATATATAGTGAAAACTTTTAAATTATTTTCTCAGAATGTAATTGATGGATATCAACCAAATTTCACTGGAATGATCCTTGAGTGAACCTTTATCATGCAGCAAAAAATTATTGGCATTGGATGAAAAATGTATCTGTTACGGGCAGAGGTCATTTCTCTATATGTTATTTAGTTGAAACTTTGAAAATCATTTCAACATCAGTAGAACCCAAAATATCTTAAAATCTAGCTAAATCTTAGATTTGCAATTTCAAGAATTTCATGTCAGTGGAGCGACTCAAGCCATTCATGGCTTTCTAGTTTTTGTTAATCCCAAGACTTGATCATGTTAAGATGCCTCATCTAATAGGTCTCCCGTGATATGCGTTGTTTATAGGATCAATTAGTGTTTGCCTCAATACAACACAGGGCAACATCATTTCAACCTAAATTTCGACAACAATGTTGTCCCGTGTTACTTAACGCAAACACCAATTGGTCTATAATTAATTGTTCTTAATCATATGTAATAGTGTTATGCTTACCACAACATAGGTCAAATTCAAGAGAGAGGTGGACTTCATGATTGTATCTGATAACGTAGCTGATATATCGAAGACGCACAATAATAGCAAAATCTTTCAATAAACAAAATTTTAAATCCCACAGCAAAGTAAAAACGGGCTACAGTTTTTCAATGTACAAAAAAGTCGTAAATTCAGTTTAAAACAATATATAGTTACCTCTTTTTGGTTGTATAAAATAATATTTGTATAAGTCTTTCAATCATAGGCCTCTTATCAAAGTTTAGCGTTGTGACCGATGCTTGGACTACAAGTCTGTTGACAGAAATGAATGTATCAAGAAGTGTTGTGTTCCTTCTCTGCCTACACCTAAAAATTTGAATTTTCACCAAATAGCAATTATTCGCTCATTAGAGTGATTGGAATAAAATCCTACTACAGCTGCTATAAGAAGCAAAATTCAACATATTGGTCGATAGTGATGGGCAGATTAATCGATTATAATCGATTTTAATCGATAATCAGTTGGTTTTGGCTTTTGATTGTGATATTTGACTAAGATATTTCATAATAGATTTATCAGTTCCTAACATAAAAATGAAAGCCATTATATATTGTTTTCTAAA
The DNA here is from genome assembly GCA_948146395.1 of Fragum whitleyi. Lineage (NCBI taxonomy): Eukaryota > Metazoa > Mollusca > Bivalvia > Cardiida > Cardiidae > Fragum > Fragum whitleyi. The sequence continues at coordinate 57,358,293 of OX411544.1, read as the reverse complement.
CCAACACCAGTTTGATGGCTCAGTGTGAAACAGTTGTAACTGTTTCACGCTGATCCATAAAGTTAGTAGGAAAATCTGCAGAAAGAGTCTTTAGAACATAAGTTTTAACTAAACTTCACATTCTATTCTTCAAAGGATGATAATGGGAGTGCTGTATTTATTTCTAAGAAAACGATTGTACAATCGATCATTAGTTGATTTGGGGATCTGGGGACCAATAACATAATTTCCTCCGTACATTCCATCCGTTTTTCATTACTTCGACGTAGATATATGTTTTAAAACAAAACATTTATCTTATGACATCTAGTTAAAACAATATAATAGAAAGATAACAAAGCCGTCGGCAGAATCTGGAATTGCAAGTGGTGTTGGAGGAGGACATTTTTGTGGCGAATGACTTATTTTGAAAAGTATATTTTATACCTGAAATAAATAGATCTAACAATTACAACTTTGTCGAAGCTTTGATTGTAAGCGATCCAAGTGTAAAACGAGTACTGTGTACGAGAATTTTGTGCGAGAATATAAGGGTTATTTAAATCACACTAGTCGTACAGGATCATTTTTGTATTTGTCACTTTTTGTACAGTTACATTCAAAAGGCAATATCTATTCGCTAAGGAAATGCCGACAAATGTAAGCTTTTGGATACCATAGAATAATAATGAAGTCATCACTTGATACTCTTTTGAAGGGGTAACTTGATTTGATTCAAGGAAAATCATACACAATTTGTCAAATCAGATGACTTAAAAAATAACACAACCACTGATTTCAGAGCTTACCCGGTATATCAAATTTGAAACAGATTTCGTCTAGTCTTACGAAATCTGGAACAATAAATGTATCGGTAAGCCATTGCCCCAACCAGTGTATAAAATCACATATTGATATACCAAATGGTTTTTAACTGATCTACTTTGAAAGAACGGCACCCTCCACTTGTTTATACGCAACTATTGATTGTATGACTGGCACTTCCTGTTTCGGGTCTGTACGGTTTATACACTGTGTGATTACTGTCCATATAATTAACTATAAAGGGGTTTGAGTATACAAATTCCGACATAAGGATGAATGTGTTCTGTGAGTAAGTAGCCAGGAATCGCAAAACTATCTGAAGAAAGTTCGTAGGATTATCTGGAAATCAACTAAATTTGATTCCCAAAGGTATATAGTTATAAACGCTTCCAAAGGTGGACGTGTATTGGTATCATCTTCCCTGTCCGTCACGCTAGCAGAATGAACATCCATACGTCTGTCCTTTACAATCTTGTGAACACAACTCCACTCTCATTTATGGACCGATTTGGAGAAACTTTCACAAAATGTTCCTAGTCACATGACCTTGCCCATATTGTCACGGTTTGGTGAATTTCAGCTGCGTAATGGAAAAATGGGCCTTCGTGTAAAAAATCTTGTGAGTGCAACTCCTCCCTCATTTATAGACCAATTTGGATGAAGTTTCACAAAATGTCCCTAGCCACCTGACCTTGCGCATAATGGCATGGTTTGGTGAATTTCAGCCTCATTATGTAAAAAGTGACCTTCTTGTAAAAAATCTTGTGAATGCACCTTCTCCCCAATTTATGGACCAATTTGAAAGAAACTTTCACAAAATATTCCTTGTTATCTAATATTATCACGGTTTGGTGAATTTCAGCCGCGTCATGGAAAAAGGGGCCTTCGGGTAAAAAATTTGTTAACACCACTCCCTCATTTATGGACTGATTTGGATGAAATGTTCACACAATGTTCCTAGTCATCTGACCTTACGCATATTGTCATGGTTTGTTGAATTCCAGCTGCATCATGGAAAAAGGAGCCTTCATGTAAAAAAATCTTGAATGCAACTCCTCTTTCATGTATGGACCAAATTGGATGAAACTTTCACAAAATGTTCCTAGTCACTTGACCTTGTGCATATTGCCATGGTTAGGTGAATTCCAGCCAAGGCAAAGAAAAAGATACCTTCTTGTCTAAAATATTTTGAACTCCATTCCTCCTTGAATTATGGACTGATTGATGAGATTTTCAGTTTTTTCACGTTATATTCCTAGTCACCTGACCTTGCACATATCAAATTCAGCCAGGCCATGGAAAAAGGTGACTTGATCTCAAATTTAATGTGAGTGCAACTCCTCAGTAATTCATGGATAGATTTGATTAAACCATAACAAAATGTTCTTTGTCACTTGACCTTGCTCAAGTTGTCAGGGTTTTGTGAAATTCTGCCCTGTTAGAGAAAAATGGAGGCTTTCATGTCCAATTCTTTGTATCTCTGTAAGTCCATATCTTAACCCTTTCCTGTTTTAGACCTGTCCAAATTCAAAGGTGTTGCAGACGAAAATTCAAAGTGGATTTAATTTGAAAAATAACCATTTAATAGGGTAGAAAATAGTGTGGAAAAAGAAGAAATTGCTTATCAGAAGCAATTTCTTCTTTTTTCACAATGTTTTCTCAATCATTAAATCACAGACACGTAAAAAGTAGGGATTAAACAGGAAAGGGTTAAGAATGTTTCTAGTCAACTGACATTGCATGTATAGTCAGGATTTATTGATATTCTTTTGTGTCACAGAAAAAGGCTGATTTATAGAATTTTCTTGTAAAAGCAATTCCTCTTGTAACTGGATTATTGATTTCAATGAAACTCTCATACTGTTCATTATCATATGGCCATGTGTATGTTGCTTTCATATAACCATGTGCAAATTGTCCTGACTTGGTGAACTAATCTATGTCATGGTAAAAGTGGCAATGCTCTTATCTTGCATAAAGGTTTCTCTCATCAACCTGCATTGTAACAAACCAAACACATAGACAGGCATAATTCATTCAGAGAAAAGGATTCTAAACCCAAAATGTGTCAACTCTTATTATAAAAGCTACCATTAGCCATTTAACTTAGGGCACTAGACTCTCTAATTTGCATATCCACTGCAACTTATCTTCCTCTAAACCGTTACAGCATCCAGCTTGAACGTTATCTGACATGGTCAAGGTCAACTATTAATGTCAAACTTAAAGAAAAACAACACTGTTTGGGGATCATTATAGTCTTACCAAAAAACCTTCTTTAGATATCGAGAGCTTAAAGGTCAAAGGTGAAAATAAGGTCATTAGGAGCATTTCTCACACATCAACTGATGGGTTTTAATATGGTCAGTAGCAGATACCAAAGGGGTTATAGGGTTCAAACAAATCCTGTAGCATAATTATTTCATTTTCATGCACAAATTCTCTACAAATAATGCGATGCAAGGATAAAAATCCTTCTGTTTGTATTTTGAACCCTCTTCACAGAAATCCTGGATCCGCAGCAGATGATTAGGCACAATTGTTATTTGTCATATTTGAATGTGCATTTGGAAAGAATTTTTAGACAGCTCAAAGATCAGGGTCACAGGTCAAGGTCAAAAATCAAAAAGAAATTTGTCAGGGTATTTAGGTTTTTGGTGAAATTCAATTGATTTCTGCCTAGTTGTTTCAGAGAAGAAGAATGTTTAAAGCAAAAATTAACAGACTAACAGATGGACGGATACTCAGCCTACATCAGGGCACGACAATAGCCTCGCTGGACCATGTCTAGTGGAGCAAAAAATAGTGGATTTCAAAATAATTAGGCCAACATGATCTCTTAAAAGTGTAGATGTGCTTGGCGAAATAAATTTCCAGTTTGAAATTGAGATTATCTTAAGCAAATCATCCAATCTTTCTCAAACTTACTGAAAATCTGTGTATGGGCATAGCCAAGATTTTTTGTGGAATATTGTTACATTCGGAAAATAATTTGACACAATTTTTCTCTATGATAAGTAGATAAGCCATTTGAAGAAATTTTCAGATTAGCTGCAATGTCAAGATTACAGTTCAAGGTCAAGTTTTGAATTTAAGCTTATGGAACCGGGGCAAGCTCATTCATCTATGGGTAGTTTGAAAATAAGTTGGTTCAATTGTTTACAATGATTAGTGAAATTGTTTTTCCAGCTCTAAATTTTAGGTCACAGCTCTAGGTCAAGTGCACAAAAAATGTAAATCTGGAGCAATTAAAGCCAGTACAAAATGGTGGATTTCAAAATAATTAAGCCAACATGATCTCTTCAAGCAGGAGATATGCTTTGAAATTTCAAGATTCTTTAAGGGGCATCAGAAGTCAAAGTCAAATGTTGAAATTGAGCCTATCTGAAGCATATCACCCACATTTTAGGATGGATTTCAAAACAATTTGACACAATTATTAGCAATCATTTTAACAATTCAATGTAAAAAATCATTTCAAAAAGAAAAAGAAGCAAATTCAATTTGATGAATTCATAGGCGTAGCCAGGATTTTGTAATTTTTATGCACTCAGAAGGCTGTCTCGAAAAACACATACATAGTTTAAAGATGATAAGTAGACTGTGACTAAATATAAATGCCCTCCTAGTGGGGCCCCCCCCTTTTTAGCTCACCTGAGCACGAAGTGCTCAAGGTGAGCTTTTGTGGTTAGGTGGATGTCCGTCATGCGTCGTCCGTCGTCAACATTTGCCTTGTATGCACTCTAGAGGCCACATTTTTTGCCCAATTAACCTGACTTTTGGTCAGAATGATTGCCTTGATAAAATCTCGGACGAGTTCGAAATTGGGTCAACTGGGATCAAAATCTAGGTCACAGGGTCAAATCATAGAGAAACCTTGTATGCACTCTAGAAGCCACTTTTTTTTGCCCAATCAACCTGAATTTTGGTCAGAATGATTGTGTTGATGAAATCTCAGACGAGTTCGAAATTGGGTCAACAGGGGTCAAAAACTAGGTCACAGGGTCAAATCATAGAAAAACCTTGTATGCACTCTAGAAGCCACATTTTTTGCCCAATCAACCTGAATTTTGGTCAGAATGATTGTCTTGATAAATCTTTGACGAGTTCAAAATTGGGTCAACTGAGGTCAAAAACTAGGTAACAGGGTCAAATCTTAAAAAAAACGTGTATGCACTCTAGAGGCCACTTTTTTTGCCAAATCAACCTGAAATTTGGTCAGAATGATTGTTTTGATGAAATCTTTGACAAGTACAAAATTGGGTCAACTGGGGTCAAAAACTAGGTCACGGGGTCAAATCATAGAAAAACCTTGAATGCACTTTAGAGGCCACATTTTTTGCCCAATCAACCTGAATTTTGTTCAGAATAATGGTCTTGGTAAAATCATGAATGAGTTCGAAATTGGGTCAACTGGGGCCAAAAACTTTGTCACAGGGTCAAATAATGGAAAAACCTTGTATGCACTCTAGAGGCCACATATTTTGCCAAAAAAAACTGAATTTTGCTCGGAATGATTGTCTTGATGAAATCTCAGACTAGTTTGAAATTGGGTCACTTGTGGTCAAAACTAGGTCACAGGGTCAAATCTTAGAAAAACCTTGTATGCACTTTAGAGGCAACATTTTTTGCCCAATCAACCTAAAATTTGGTCAGAATGAATGTCTCGATGAAATCTCGGACAATTCCGAAATTGGGTCAACTAGGGTCAAAAACTAGGTCACATAGTCAAATCTAAGAAAAACCTTGTATGCACTCTAGAGGCCACAATTTTTGCTGGATCAACCTGAAATTTGATCAGAATGATTGAATTGATGCAATTTTTGATGAGTATGAGATTGGGTCAACTTGGGTCAAAAACTAGGTCACGGAGTCAAATAATGGAAAATCCTTGTAAGTCAATTGTACGTCAACCTGAACATTGTAAAAAAGGTATTATCAAGTTGTACAGAGGCAGAAGAATATTGAAAAAAATTAGACAGTTCATTCAGGTGAGCGATTAAGGGCCACTTTGGCCCTCTTGTTTAGCTCACCTGAGCACAAAGTGCTCAAGGGAGCAATTGTGATCTATCAATGTCCCACGTCCGTCTGTCCATCACGGCATCAACAATTTCTATAAACAACATCTCCTCCTAAACTTCTGAGTCAAAATCAACCAAACTTGGCAGAAATATTCCTTTGGTGGTCCCTTGTAAAAATTGCTAAAATGGAAAGGATCCGTGCCGTTTTTAGCTCACCTGAGCACGAAGTGCTCAAGGTGAGCTTTTGTGGTTAGGTGGATGTCCGTCGTCCGTCGTTCGTCGTCCGTCGTGTGTCGTGTGTCGTCCGTCGTGTGTCGTCAACATTTACCTTGTATGCACTCTAGAGGCCACATTTTTTGCCCAATCAACCTGAAATTTGGTCAGAATGATTGTCTTGATAAAATCTCGGACAAGTTCGAAATTGGGTCAAGTGGGGTCAAAAACTAGGTCACAGGGTCAAATCTTAGAAAAACCTTGTATGCACTCTAGAGGCCACATTTTTTGCCCAATCAATCTAAAATTTGGTCAGAATGAATGTCTTGATAAAATCTCGGACGAGTTCGAAATTGGGTCAAGTGGGGTCAAAAATTAGGTCACAGGGTCAAATCTTAGAAAAACCTTGTATGCACTCTAGAGGCCATATTTTTTGCCCAATCAACCTGAAATTTAGCCTGAATGATTGTTTTGATAAAATCTCGGACAACTTTGAAATTGGGTCAAGTGGGGTCAAAAACTAGGTCACAGGGTCAAATATTAGAAAAACCTTGTATGCACCCTAGAGGCCACATTTTTTGCCCAATCAACCTGAAAATTGGTCAGACTGATTGTCTTGATAAAATCTTGGACAAGTTTAAAATTAGGTCAAGTGGGGTCACAAACTTGGTCATGGGGTCAAATCTTAGAAAAACCTTGTATGCACCCTAGAGGCCACTTTTTTTGCTCAATCGACCTGAAATTTGGTCAAAATAATCGTGTTGATAAAATCTCGGACGAGTTCGAAATTTGGTCAAGTGGGGTCAAAAACTAGGTCACAGGGTCAAATCTTAGAAAAACCTTGTATGCACTCTAGAGGCCATATTTTTTGCCCAATCAACCTGAAATTTAGCCTGAATGATTGTCTTGATAAAATCTCGGACAAGTTCGAAATTGGGTCAAGTGGGGTCAAAAACTAGGTCACAGGGTCAAATCTTAGAAAAACCTTGTATGCACTCTAGAAGCCATATTTATTGCCCAATCACCCCGAAATTTGGTCCGAATGATTGTCTTGATAAAATCTCAGACAAGTTTAAAATTGGGTCAAGTTGGGTCAAAAATGAGGTCACGGGGTCAAATATTAGAAAAACCTTGTAGACACTCTAGAAGCCAAATTTATTGCCCAATCAACCCGAAATTTGATCAGAATGATTGTCTTGATGAAATCTTGGACAAGTTCGAAATTGGGTCAAGTGGGGTCAAATATGAGGTCACAGGGTCAAATATTAGAAAAACCTTGTAGACACTCTAGAAGCCATATTTTTTGCCGGATCAACCTGAAAATTGGTCAGAATGATCATCTTGATGAAATCTAGGTCAAGTTTGAAATTGGGTCAAGTGGGATCAAAAATGAGGTCACAGGGTCATATCTTAGAAAAACCTTGTAATGAGTGTAGAGGCATCATTTTTTGCCCAATCGACCTGAAATTTGGTAAGAATTCATTATCCTTTCTAAATCTACTTTAAACAATTTTTGACAGTTCATTCAGGTGAGCGATTTAGGGCCACTATGGCCCTCTTGTTCTGGAAAAGGGGCCTTAATGACAAATTTCTTGTTTACATTCTAGAAGCCACAAATATGGTCCAATCTTCATGAAACTTTGTCAGAATGTTTGTTAGATCATGAGTATGAACTCTATTGAAAATGGGAAGGATTTGTGCCTTATTATGGGAAAAGGGGCCTAAATTACAATTTTGTCAAAATTTCTTTAAACGACATTTCCTTCTAAACTTGTAAGTCAAAATCAACCAAACTTGGCAGAAATAATCCTTTGGTGGTCCCTTTTAAATATTGCTAAAATGGAAAGGATCTGTGCAATAATACCGGAAAAGGGGCCTTAATGACAAATTTCTTGTTTGCACTCTAGTGGCCACAAATATGGTCCAATCTTCATGAAACTTTGTCAGAATGTTTGTAAAGTCATGAGGATGAACTCTATTGAAAATGGGAAGGATCCATGCCATATCACAGGAAAAGGGGCCTTTATGACAATTTTCTTGTTTACACTCTAGTGGCCACAAATATGATCCAATCTTCATGAAACTTTGTCAGAATGTTTGTCAGGTCTAAAGGATGATCCCTATTGAAAATGGAAGGATTTGTGCCTTATCTTTGGAAAAGTGGCCTTAATGACAATTTTCTTGTTTACACTCAAGTGGCCACAAATATGGCCCAATCTTCATGAAACTTGGTCAGAATGTTTGTCAGGTCTAAAGGATGATCCCTATTGAAAATGGAAAGGATCTCTGCCATATCACGGGAAAAGAGGCCTTGATGACATTTTTTGTCTACACCTTAGAAGCCACAAATATTGTCCAATCATCACGAAACTTGGTCAGAATGTTTGTTAGGTCATGAGGATGAACTCTTTTGAAAATGGGAATGATCCATGCCATATCATGGGAAAAGGGGCATCAATGACAATTTTCTTGTAAGAGCTTCAGACACCACAAATATGATCCAATCTTCATGAAACTTGGTCAAAATGTTTGCCAGGTCACAAGAATGAACTCTGTTGAAAATGAGAAGGTTCATGCCATATCACAGGAAAAGGAGTCTTAATGATAATTTACTTGAAATATCAGGTGAGTGATTTAGGGCCCTCAGGGTCCTCTTATTTATGATTTGAGAATTTTTGAAAAATCAAAACATCGTGACCACAGCTTCAATAAGCTGCAGTTACGATTTATTGGTTATTTATCATCAAGTCATTTTTCAAAAGATGATTTATTTGCATTACACACTTGCGTATTGTGCGTAATGGTAGCTACGCCCTTGGAATGATGCCCCTTTACTTTCTAACATGCACACACTCAGTTCAGAAAAAGGGGAGAACTAATTTTGCGAAAATGAATTTTGTAAATTATTATGGAGCGAAACCTTACTAGAGTATATTTTTCGTCAAGCAGGGACCCAGCAGTTTGGGAAATTCTCGTGGTTTCCCGGAAGTCTAAATATAGAAAGTGACGTATGGGTAGCGAAAAAATTCCTGAAAGTTACTGTGAATAGCTAACCAGTGAATGAAAAGAGTGCATAGGCAGTAGGATGGCGAGTAACGCAAAACCAGGTTTGTTACCATTTATGTCAACTGACAGAACTTTAGAACTTCGGATTAAACTTCCGAAATTTCATCAAAGTTGGGTCGCCATTTTGTCAACTTTTGCTATGCTCGTCGATCATTAAGATTGCGATTTGCAGATGGATCACCGCAATGGTGCGATAACTTACTGACGTTTCCAATCATTATCATTACGGGACAAAAAATAGATGTCAGCGTTCAGAGCTGACGACTGTATAAACTATCCCTTTCAATTGTGTTTCACTGCAATCAAGCACAGGTCGACTTGCCATGGTTCAAGATAACGAAGGAAAGGGCCACATCTAAGGGTTTTGATTGCTTCACTGTCCATGATGAAGAGCTGGTCAAAGTCTAGTCTTATTCATAAGCCCAGTCGTACATTATTTGTGCATATTCTAATTAGGCGGTTGCTGGCAGTTTATTTTGTAGGGTTAGAGCAAATTTATTGAAAAAGAAAGGGATCTAGCATGACTTAAACATAACAACTTCAGCATTTGGGCGGTATCCATCATGATTAAAATCAGTTGAAAACCTGACAAAACAGTTGAATTTTGGCCTAAAGGTTTCATTTTTGGGGACCACGAAACTGGAAGTGTTCCCATTATTTTACATTTTGACTTTCGATTTCATCCTTTTGTTCAGATACGGTGACAACTTTTAAAGAATGTCAAATTATAAAAGGTCCAAATTTACTAAGTATATAACCAGTTATGCCATGGCTGCTACATTGAAGCTAAAAAAAAGTAGACATCACAGAAAGATTCAAAATGGATGTGCCAAACAGTACGCTGCTTTTATATACAGCGGCTGCAATGACAAAATTGATATGTTTTCCATGATATGCTCATAGTGATTTAGTCTACTCCAAAATAAAAATCAATATGGTTACTTTTGTCATGCTATTAAATCAGTGTCTTATTATTGAAAAAATTATAAGTCGGATACCATTCTGTGTTTACAACTCGATCAAAAGTATAATTTGGCCTAGATATTATCTTAAGTCAAATCAATTTATTAGTGATTATCTTGAAGTATAATTTATGATAAATGTATTCAATGACCAATGTGCGATATACAAAGAGCAATATTCTTCATTCTAGGCCCAAGGTTATAAAACTTTTCTCATTCAACTCAAAGTTTTCTCAAATTTCAACTTAAGATTAAAGCCGTAATTCTGTTGTAATACTAATATAAATGTATATAAATGTATGTTCATGAAAGATACTATTTATAAGTTGTTGCAATTTATTAATATTGTCTTATGTGTTTATTTATTTATTTGAAATCTAAATTTGAGAAAATTCTCAGCATTTTCAGCATTTTCTTCATTAAAGACAATGTTTTCTTCCCATTTATACAAACAAAAGAACAACTTTTCCCTAAGATCTTTTCAGTACTGTATCAAGATTTGTTCTGGTATTTACTTGTCCACAGACAAGTGGCCTAGAAAAATGTACTTGCCTGCAAGTGGAAAAGCCTGTGTTGTACAAGTCGTGCATGGGAATTCTACACCCCTGATAAAACATTTGAAAACCTGTTAATTATTGAAAATATAAGTAGGGTTCCACTCCATCATTTTTTGAAAGGGCCCACTTTTTCAAACTCAATGGGTTATTTGGCCCCATTGATATGATTCTTGGGCAGAACCCTGAGGAACCCTGATGTAAAGGACATCCAAATATTTTGTTTTGTCAAAATTGAATATTGAGACCTAATCATTCTTGATGTACTATAAGACATGTATCCTTAGCAAATAAAGATTTGTTTGTTTGAATGAATGGGATTTAACACGGCTTTCAACAATCTTTTAGTTATATCACGACAGATGAAGCACCTAACAATGGAATCCTTGTATTTCTCACACTAGTAACACCATTACATCCTTTCCTAGCCTCCAGCTACTATCCTACATAGGTCTACAATTATCAACCCTTTGGTGGAAGATAAATATTAGGAAAGGATGAGTGCCATCTTCAGGGATTGAACCCAGGATCTCTTGATTGACTGTCTAAAGCGCCGCAAAAAAGGGCAACATTGCCTTGTGCACAGAGTAGGGCTGTTAAGTATGTGACAAATCAATGCTACAATATAAGCAGTATCATTGAGTATGTAAAGTGGGACAGTCACTTAATCTATGTTGTGCTGAACCGGGAATATACCTGCTTTTGCAGGAAGTATAGACAAAGACCAGACTGTACGTATCTTTTTTCATACCACGGGATGTTCATTTTTAAACAAAAAAAAGGGTTTTAAATGAAATTCTTAAAACAAGTACTTACTCATTAGTAGACAAGTACCACTGTCAACTATGAATATGTATATACAGCAAAAAGGTACACACCAATACTTTTGTCCAGAAACCTATTTCTGTAATAATTTCCAGTCTAACATAGGAATTGAGGCTCTGTTCCTTTACAAAAGAAGCATTAATGAATCATCGAAACATTAAAATAATATATACTGACAACAAATCCAGAACAATAAAAATAATCAATTTATGTATGTTTTCTTTGCTGACTTTAATTTAAAAAACAAAAATCTTTTGTGAGATGCAAAATGCCACCACCTCCTGCCATATTGTTTACAAACAATTATGGTAATTAGCCAATTATAATCACGTACATTATCAAATACTAAAACGCCCAATCCTTTGTAACTGTGTTTTGGTTTGGTGATTAAACGTTGGCTTCTTTGAAGACATAAAACCAAAAAATAGATATCTGGGATATATCTTTCAGATGTGATAAGGCTGTCCTCGAGAGATTTAGAAATTCTTCTAAACGGAGGAGGAAACTTGGAAAATCTGGACCTTCTGGATCCCGACCTTGCCCAGCAGATTTTACAGCTGAGAGAGGGATCCAGCAACAATGCAGGACCAACTCGTAAGTTTTACTCCTCAAACTTTATCTGGATTTTTCTACGTCACAGGAGTTAAATAACCCTGTTGAATATTTTTAATATTACATGGGTGTTATTACACTAGTGGAATAACTTTACTTTGCAAATGAGCTTAGAGCAGATATCAATGTTAAATTTTCGTTGTGAAAATGACCTCATAATAAATTTGCTGACTTCATTTTGCAAACTGTGTTATATCTTGGATCAATAAACATCACAATTTCCTGGTTTTAGCACAAAAATTAATGCCATTGAATCAATGTATTATAAATAGAATATCAAATTTGTGCTCATTAAATGCCAAAATTAATAAACTGGTCATCTTAAACAGATAAAAAAAAAAGGCGCAGCCTCGTTTTTATCTGTTAATAGATGACTCGTTTAATAAATTCAGTATTCAATGAGCACTCATTTAATATCCTCTATAAACACATAGACATATACACATATAATATAGTTCTCCTGTTCAAAAACTTTGGCAGACACTATTGACTTGGATTTCCAAGAGCGAAAACAATTTATATGAAAACAGTATCAAAATTAGAAAATATTAGTAACAAGCTCTTTTTAGATTTTTCACATTGTTTCCTCAATTATTTTTAAAAGCTCAGGGAAAATGTTTATTTTCCAGCATCAACTTCCACACCAGCAACAGTTGCAGAAACACAGAGACAGGCAAGTAACCAACCAAGAAGCAATCAAAACAGGGGTACCCGTGTTCAAGGTCCGTACGTAGAGATTGTTGAACAGCCTAAAGCAAGAGGTCTGCGATTTAGATACGAATGTGAGGGGAGATCTGCTGGCAGTATACCCGGTGAAAGTAGTTCAACAGATAGAAAAACATTTCCAACTATAAAGGTAAAACCCTGACTTGCTGAATTCGAAAAACGATACATCTTTTTAATAGAAAATATGGTGGGAAAGGAAAAATTTGCAAATTTGAATGTGGTCCTTGTCTTTGTTACTTATCCTTTGTGACATTTGTCTTTCACGAACGAATAGATAATTGTACAACTGACTTTGATAGCAGCTAGAGGCTAGGAAAGTATGTTATAGTAGTACTGATGCAAGAAATTATTAGATGCTCAAGCTGCCACAATATGAGTGCAGAATTATGAAATGAGTATTAAAACCCTGTAGCAATGGGCAGATTAATCAATTATAATCGATATTCAGTTTGTTTGGGTTGTGATAATTGACTTAGAAATTTCATAATCGATTTATTAGTTCCCAACACATAAATGAAAGCCATTATACATAGTTTTCAGAACTGACATCAGTTTGATGGCTCAACGTGAAACAGTTGTAACTGCCTATATGTTTATAGGCAGTTACAACTGTTTCACGCTTAGCTATGAAGTTGGTAGAAAAATCTGCAGAAAGATTCTTTTGGTCATGGGTTTAAACCAAACTTTCACATTCTTTTCTTCAAAAGGATGATACTCAGAGTGCTGCATTAATTTTTGAAGCAAACGATTATACAATTGATCATTAGTTTAATTACTTTTCCAACTAAAAACCAATCCAAATTCGGAGTAGTGGCAGGTGACATCAATTGTATCTTTTGGCTTGATGGCCAAGTTACAGTACTACATTGACCCTTATTGTTCAGACAGACAGTTTAAACTGCTCCTCATGTTTGATCATGGCCTTTCACTAAGCCCCATTCATATGCATCAGTATGTTTTGATTTCACTCTCTTAAGGTAGTGGACCCGTTCGGAAATAAGAAATTTTAAAAGTGTTTACAGAGGTTTCCTAATGATGAGTCCATGATTTCGAAATGTTGCAGAAATATTACGGGTCCACTACCTTAAGAAATTTTAGAGCAATAATTGTCCATCTCTCAGTTGTCCAAAATCCTAGGGTTATCACATTAATGACCATAATTTGCCATGATAAAAAGGATCTAAAGTGTCTAAGTGACATTTAACATCGCTATAGGAAAATTTTCAACAAGAGAGCCTTTTTATATGCCTGTTCCTGGGAAAAGACTAACAATTTCAATCTAGGGGCACAAAATGCACCAACCTGGGCCCTTGCTAGTCTTTCTCCCTATCTTTGAGAGACAGAACATATCAATAGCTCAGTGCAGAACAGTTGTAACTGCATATCAGTGCAAAACACTTGTAACTGCATATATGTTCAAAGGCAGTTACAGCTGTTTTGCACTTAGCCATTGATATATGGCTTCCTTTGGTAGTGTATAGAAATTGTTGAAAGAGATATTGAACCACTTGGAACAAAACAACATCAACAAATTATTTTAATTGTCTAATGGCTCTTGGTAACTCAGAGCTACAGATAGAGGGGGTAGTATGGTTTTTAAATTTGAATATTTCACTATCCCCTGCTGTTGGGCAAAGAGGAAATAGTAATGGTCTCTGTCTGTCATTTGATTGTTCCGTCATTCCATCACTAAACTTGTCTAGAGCATATTATCTCCTTAAGTATAAAAGCTATCAACTTGAAACTTTATAGGTGGATAGATCTCATGGAGGAGAAACGCAGTGCACAAGAACTAGAGCTGTTGCTTGCATAATTTTGGAGTTATTGCCCTTTGATTAGGCTTAGGTTTCTTATCAAGCTTTGATGGTAGGGGATGGCCATCTCTGACATGGCTCTTGAAAATCCTTACTCTCACTGAGACAATTCAAATGAGTACCCACACCATATGGTTTCGTTGTGAAATAAAGATTTAAGATGAGTTTACTCTCCTCTTATCTAAACCTCTAGTAACTGATACTCTTTTTGAGAAATTCCCCCTTATTCTTATTAAGATCGGAGATTTTTTAAACAGGTAATGAATTAAAATGATAATTTTTAGCTCACCTGAGCACGAAGTGCTCATAGGAGCTATTGTGATCACCTTTCGTCCGGCGTCCGTCCGTCGGTCGGCCAGTCGTCGGTCGGCGTCCGTCAACAATTTCTTTAAACGACATCTCCTCCTAAACTACTTGGCCAATTAACACCAAATTTTACAGAAATGTTGCTTACGTGGTCCCCTTCAAAAATAGCTAAAAGAATTGAAATCCATGAAAAACTCTTGTTGCTATGGCAACAAACAGTGAAATTTTAAGAAAATCTTTAAAATTCTTCTTCTTCTCAACCAGTAGTCCTACAGACTTAAAACTTGGCATGGATGATCAGTTCATAGACTTGAATTGAAATAGCTAAAATCATATCTTTTGGGCCACCAGGTGCGGAGCACCAGGGGGGAGGGGGTAGTACTTTGGGTAAATTTTGTAATCTGTAAGCTTCTTCTTCAGAACCAGGAGCCCTACAGTCTTGAAAATTGGCATGAATGATCAGCTCATAGACCTGAATAAAAATAGCTAAAATTATGACTGTAATGCCACCAGATGCGGAGCACCAGGGGGGAGGGGGTAGTACTTTTGTGAAAATTGTTTAACTTTAACCTTCATCTTCTAATTAACCAGGAGCCCTACAGACTTCAATATTGGCATGGATGGTAAGCATATGGACCTTAAATAAAATAGCTAAAAGCATGAATGTAGGGCCACCAGATGCGGAGCATTAGGGGGGAGGGGGTAGTACTTTGGATCAATTTTGAAATCTTTTACCTTATTCTTCTCCTGGATCAGGAACCCTACAGACTTGAAAATTGTAATGGGTGATCAATATATTGACATTAATAAGAATAGCTAAAATCATGACTGTATGGTCACCAGGTGCTGAGTGTCTTGGGGAGGGGGTAGTACTTTGGATCATTTTTGAAATCTTTAAACTTCTTTAATGAGCCAGGAGTCCTACAGACTTGAAAATTGGTATGAATGATCAGCATATGGACATTTATTGAATTATCTAAAATCATGACTGTAGATTCACTAGGTGCAGAGCATCTTGGGGGAGGGGAGTGCTTTGTTGAGAATTTTGAATCCCTACAGCCTTTATATTTGACATGGATTGATCAACTCATTAAAGAAAACTTTAAAAGTCTCAAACTCAGCCTGTATATCTGGCATAGATTAGCTGATCACAGACCTTTTATGGAAAAAGCTTAAATAAATAATGTCCAGGGGAGGAGCAGAGGGGGGGGGGGGGTGACAGGGCTTTTTCTGCTATCTCTCAGGGGCCCAATAAAGGCCCCATTCCCCATTGAAAAGGCCTCAAAATTTTTCCCGATTGAGAGAAAAATTCCCAATTAAGTGAAAAGGAATCAACCAAAAAAAATTTTTCTGTCATATTTGTAAAATGTGTTTTGTTCACTTTGAAAATTTTTGGAAAAAGATTTTTAAAAGAAAATTTATATATTATTAGCAAGAAATAACCCAAACAGTCATACATAATAAATCCCAATATTGGAATTTTCTCGATAGTTTTTTCCCAAATGATTGCTCGGGGCCTTTTCCCAAAGAACTTAGAAAAAGCCTTGGATGATTATTTCAAATGTTATCTGATTGAATAAGTGAAAATCTCTTTTTCTGTGGTTGCATGGACATACCTAGGTAATGAAGCTTTTTTCTCAGGTGAGCGACCCAGGGCCAACGGCCCTCTTGTTCATATTCATTTTCTTATCATGCCAAAATTCCATTAATCTTTTCCCTCTGCAATTAAGTTAATTAACAGACCCTTTTTGTTTTATACCATTGTGATGAAATCACAGGGGCACATTATCCCAGAGACATACCTGGGATCATTCTGGAAAGGATAAATTGATTGAAATCCCTTTTCTTCTTTTAGATACATAATTACAATGGACCAGCTGTGATTGTGGTGTCCTGTGTGACAAAAGACGAGCCATTCAAGCCCCACCCCCATAATTTGGTGGGTAAGGACTGTAAGAAGGGGGTGTGTACACTCAGAGTGAGAGACACAAACACCATCAGCTTCCCACACCTAGGAATACAGTGTGCTAAAAAGAAAGATGTTGAGAATAATCTGAAAATGAGGCAGGAGATCAATGTAGATCCTTATCAAAGTGAGTCAGCTCTTCACTTTTTTTAGCTCACCTGAGCACGAAGTGCTCAAGGTGAGCTATTGGGATCGTAGAATGTCCGTCGTCAGTCGTGCGTCGTCCGTCGTGCGTCGTCCACAATTTCTTTAAACATCTTCTTCTCCTAAACCAGTGGGCCAATCTTGATGAAACTTGGCAGGGATGTTCCTTGGGTCAAGCTCTACCAAAGTTGTTCAAATAAATGAAATCCACCCTTAACTTTCTCTTTACCCTTAACAAAAAGGGTAAAAATATGAAAATCTTTAAAAATCTTCTTCTCTATAACCAGATGGCAGACAGCTTTCATATTTGGTATGTAGCATCATCTAGTGGACTTCTACCAAGTTTGTTCATAACAAGACCCTTGGGTCATATTTAGGCTTTGCACGGGTGCATCCCTTTATGTCTTATGAGCACGAAGGGTAAAAAAATAAAAATCTTCAAAAATTTTCTTCTCTGAAACCAGAAGGCAGACAGCTTTCATATTTGGTATGTAGCATCATCTAGTGGACCTCTTCCAAGTCTGTTCATATCAAGACCCTTGGGTCATGTTTGGGCTTTGCCCGGGCGCAACCCTTTTTACATAGAATCAAAGAGCGAAAATCTTTTAAAATCTTCTTTAATCGAAACCAGAGAGCACACTGCTTTCATTTTCTGTATATAGCATCATCTTGTGGGCCCCTACCAAGTTTGTTCATATCAAGACCCTTGGGTCATATTTGGGCTCCACCCGGGCGCATCCCTTTCAGCTCATCTGAGCATGATGGGTGAAAATGGGAAAACCTTCAAAAATCTTCTTCTCTTAAACCAGAAGGCAGACAGCTTTCATATTTAGAATGTAGCATCATCTTATGGACCTCTTCCAAGTCTGTTCATATCAAGACCCTGGGGTCAGTTTTTGGGTCCACCAGGGTGCATCCCTTTTTACATAGAATCAAAGAGCAAAAAGGCATATCTGTCTTGCTCTTCGCTGAAAACGTTCCATGGTATTGATCTTAGGCAATTATCTTCTTTTTGACATCTGCCTATCTAATTAATGTGATTCCCCAGGGGTCATAGAGACTCAGGTGAGCGATCTAGGACCATCTTGGTCCTCTTGTTTAAATTTTGGACTGAAAATTACCAATTAAAAGGCAATTTGGATTATTTCCTCAAATTAATCTAAATCTTAGTGAGATTTATGGGTATTTAATAAATAATAGATCAGGGGCATATGGTTTTTGCATTGTCTGCTAGTTTAATCGACAAAAAACTTTAACATTGGCATTAACTTTTGAATGCTTAGTGGTAGAGCCTTTATATTTCACATGATTATTGCTTGGGACAAGAATTTTCTGGTATTACCAGCTTTAAGGTCAAGGTCAAGGTCATTGTTCAAGGTGAAATATGTGAAATTTTAACTTTACAGTCAATTGTGTTAGGCTGTTGATTTCCATATTGTATTAGCTATTGTTTGTGGAAAATGGCAGTTGCGAGGGCATAGGTGTTCAACAAACATAACTTATTACCAAGAGAATAGCTCAGTATTCACTTTTACTTTAAAAAAGAAAATAATGTTTGATAGAAATATTCTTAGTTAAAGCCGGGACTTCCAATTTTTGAGCAAGGACTCCAAGAATCCCAATTAAGTCTTTGGTCTCTATTTTATTGATATCAGACAAAAGTCACAATTGCTTACTACTTATCACAGTTTGCTATCAAGGGGTCAGAGTAAAACCATTGAAAGTGCCTATATAACTATTCAGTATTGGTCTGATCCCAGGTTATGCTTCTAAGTTCTAACCAGTCTATTTTTGTCCTTTTACAGCTGGATTCAAACACAAGGGTCAGAATATAGACTTGAATGTTGTAAGATTGTGTTTTCAAGTGTTTCTACCTGATGAGTTTGGAAAAATTACGAGAATAGTTCCTCCAGTTGTGTCACAGCCCATACATGATAAAAGTAAGTCAAATAGTGTTATACGGCAACCAGAATGTTGTATCTATAGCTGCAGATGGGACAATATAGTAGCCCACTATATATATGTCAGTTTAGTAGCACAAATAATGATATATACTTATTGCAATCATCAATATTTGTATTGATGTTTATTCCTAGCTTTACTATTAAAGATTGATTGATTGAATGGGGTTTTACGCCGCTTTCAAGATAATTTCAGTCATATCCTGGCAGCTTGAGCACCTAAATATGGATTCCTGGTATTTCTCACGCCAGCAAACCATCACAGTCCAACACGCAACCAACTGTGCTATGACAGCAGCTTACTATTTATAAAGGAACCTTGGCTTAAAACAATATTGCTGAGTGTGATAACAACTAAATTAAGATCTGATCCAAAAATAGTCTTTTTATAACAAGTAACTTCAATGACAATGTATTTCTTATACATGTACAATGATGTATTTTCCTTTGTGGCTGAATCATTTTCAAACATGCTGGTAATAATTTTCTAGTAATAAATAGATAAAGCTTATTATTAATATTTAAATACAGTTATAATTTGTCTGAAGTAGTTTTTGCAGATAAATGAAGGTTAATTAATTTTAATTTCTATTTATATTTAAAGAGGCCTTGAATGACTTGATTATTTGCCGTGTGGATAGAATGTCTGGTAAACCTAGAGGAGGAGATGAAATTTTCTTGCTGTGTGAAAAAATTAATAGAGGTATGTATAAAGTGAGAGAAAAGTGGTCATGTATTACCAAATTTATCAATCGAGTCGTCCATAAACAGATAAAAATGAGGCTATGGCAAATTTAATGGATTTGGTATATAATGATCACAAATTAGATATTCTGTTTATAACATGGTCCATATTTTAGTGATAAAAACCAGAAAATTACGATATTTATTGACCCTAGATATTCTACAAAATATTTAATGCCTTTGCGAAATTATGTCAGCAAATTTATTTTGACCTCATTTTCACGATGCAAAATGAGTCATCATTAAAAACAGATAAAAAGGAGGCTGTAGGCAAATTTAATGGACATAGTATCTAATGATCACAAATTTGATATTTCATTTATAATAGTGTCCAAATTTTACTGATAAAAATGAGAAAATTAAGATATTTATTGACACTAGATATTCCGCAAAACATTTAATGCCTTTGCAAAATGATGTCAGCAAATCTGTTATGACCTCATTTTCACAATGCAAATTTAACTTAGCTTTCTGTTCTAGGCTCATTTGCATAGTTATTCCACTAGTGTAATAGCACCTGTGTAATATGAAAAATATGTTGACTACCTTGACATCGGGACATTGGGTGGGGGGGGGGGGGGGGTCAGGGGTTTCTGTCCAGAACTTCACCCTAAGTTAGCCTTTGAACTAAACCTTTTATGAATCTATATCCTTAGATCTGAGGCATAATGCTTAAGTGATGCCTTTTTGTCTGCAAAAGCTTAACATTCAAACTAAATAGTTTTGCCATAATTTCATTTCAATGTAAGTTGCATCTAACAGGATTAAGGTCAAATTTCAAGGTCAAACCTATAATTTCCTTCAAAATTGATTTAGATATAATGTTCATAATTGGCATGAAGCTACGTCTCATCAATACCTGTCTTTTTTATGTCATTGTCAAGGCCATTGCTGAAGGTCGATATAAATTATCAAGGTCAAATTTAGAAGAAGTTGCTATCTCTAAGGTGCATGAGTTCTGTGAAGACATCTTGGTTTAGTTTTAGAAGAAATGTCTTATTTATTAAGATTTCATGAACATTCATTTGATATAATCTAATCTTGCTCCTCACTTGATTTATCATGACATAACTCATGTCAATTTGGGCTTAACGCTTCCTAGATTTTCAAACTCTTAGACTGGTCCAAATTGAAAGAGGTTGCAGAGGACAATAGATTCAGAAAATTATTTCAGTGTGACAAGTTTCAACCCTTATCAATATACACAGTCAGCATAGTCTGACTAGAGTCAACACTTTACACATTACCCACATGGTTCCTTTTTGGTGTCATTGGTCATATTTATTGAATATAAGTGAAATGACATGTTCCTTTTCTAAACAGGGGTGTGGAATTCTCATGCCCAACTTGTCTAACTTGAGTTTTTCCACTTGTTGGCAAGCACATTTTTCTAGGCTACTTGTCTGGGGACAAGTAAATATTAGAGCACCCCCTGTTACATTTTTATTATGAAGAAAAAATCAATGAAGGACTAGGTTGAAGAAAGGTAAAATAATTGTAAAAAAGATAAAATAGTGTTTGAAAGAGTATTTGAGACAAATAGAGGAAGTGGAAATACTTAATTTGTGAGTATTTACCTTCCGTATTTGATTCAATCCATCTTTATCAACTTTGGGTCGTTTACCCTTTATGCAAATCATGAAATGTATAGCTTTCCCATGCTTAACACTGTAATGAATGTTATAGCATCTTGGTCCTAACAATCATAAAAATGGTATTTCTAGAAATTTAGGGGAAAATGAAAATTTGTGATAATGTAAATTCAAAATTTGAAAAGCAATGAAATACTACAGAGGTCAAAGATTGTAATTACAGTATCTATTTAGAAAGATGGATTAAGCATTTTAGATTCAGAAAATTGTCCAAAAAAAGCCTGAACAGTGACAAGGTCCAACATGTTTAAAAGATTTTCACAATTATATGAGAAAAACATCATTATGTCCTGCAGAGGCCAATCATACATTGTTTTGTGACAAAAATGTTTTAAAGTAGATTGATTAGAAATTAGGCTTTAAGCATAGCAGTTCAGGGCCCTAGGTTATAAAACTTTTCTCATTCTCAATTCAAAATTTGCTCAAATTTCAATTTGAGATTAAATCCATAATTCTGTTATAATACTCATTTTAATGTATTAACATGAAAAATAATATTAATATTCTTATAGCAATTTCTTCTTTACCACAATGTTCTCCCATTACAAAAATTCAGGCCCTTTACTTTGAGCTTGGACTCCCTGATTTCCTGTGTTAGGAGTCAAATTGACTCTAAACCTCAGGAGTTAGTGTCAATCTCTGGGTAGAAATTAACCTATTAATGATCTTCGTACCTGTATAAGAAAGGGAAAAGGTGAATAGGCAATGTTATATTAACAATGGTATCTAAAATTACTTTAAGGTTATGAATAGATATGGATTCTATATTTAGATATGACATATTCTATCCTCTACTCTGTGATTACAGTTACTCCTTTTAAATTTTCAACAACAAAATCATGATCCAAAATGCTTTTTGGAAAAAAGTAATTATTTATGCTAAAGTTTTGAAAACATTGTGGCAAAAAGAACATTATTCTACAATTTTCCTTTATTTTTACATGTTCTGATATACTACATATAACAAAAGTTGTGTGTCTACTAGTATTTTGCATTTTTAAAAAGGGTTTAACTGAAACTAAACAGAAATTGTTTCTTGTCCTATTGGATCTTTGAGTTAATAGTACTTGCTTGTGATTGGACAGAATTTTTTGTTACTTCCACTTCTATTCATACCAAAAAATGCATTATGTTCTTGATTATCATGTATCACAACCTTCTTAAGTACTTTGAAAATAGAAAGATTATATTGAGGGGTCAGTTCAAAACTATTGTAAATGCCTATAAAAGTATAGGCACTTACAATAGTTTTGTGCTGCCCTCTCAATAAAGATGGAGCTAAACATGGCTATAATAAAACTTGAACCCTTCACTTAATAGCAACCCTTTTGAGGCTTATTTTATTGTAGATCTAATGTAAAAATTGCAAATATTAAGTTATAATGAATCCAATGCCCAGATGCGCTTACTATAAGTCAGTATTTATTATGAAAATGTAATCTTTAAACTCTTTTAAAAAGGATTAAACAGGAGGTTATAGACAAAGATCAGACTGCACATTTGTGCAGCCTAATCCCTGATCTTTGTCTATACCTTTATCAAAAGTTTCAGCATGACAAGGGCAAATATTTGTCATGCAATGGTTTACATGCCATTTTGATTATGTCCCTGCATCAAAAGACATAAATGTTCCTCTCGCCACATCTTTTAAGGTCAAAGTTGTCTGACAAGGACAAAGTCAATTATCAAGGTCATGAGAGGGGGCCATAAGTGTTCAACAAGCACATCTTGTTTCAGATGATGTGCGAGTGAGATTTTATGAAGAAAGAGATGGAATTGTGATATGGGAAGACTTCGGTGATTTTGGACAAAATGATGTGCACAGACAGGTAGGTTTATAATACAGTTGATCAGGGGTGGGGAAATATGGATTTTCTCCATGACAAATTAAGGTAGTTGGCCAGTAATACTTCTGCAACATTTCAGAACTCATGATCTTCCACAATGTTAATTGAGGTTTCCTAATGAACAATAAACATGCAATAAACATTAGAATATCATCTCCTATATCTATCCCTGTTGGTCTTGCTTCTTATGGGACTCCTTTTATTTAGCGACCATTAGTAAAAACCCCTTGTCCAAAATACAAAATCTTCCATAGACATTGTTGCTCTGGAAATATTCCTATATGTACAATCTTTTGTGGAAACACAATAGAATCATCTCATTGACACGATTCTAACAAGTTTGAACAGCATAGGATTAATGATATTAAGCATACAGTAAAATTCATTTATCAATATTGACTATCATGAAGTTTGTTTTATGGCCCCCCCCCCCCACTGGACTTTTTAGATCGCCCGGGACGAAAGTCTCGGAAGAGCTATTGTCATACCCTCGGATGTCGGCGTCGGCGTCCCCATTAGGTTAAAGTTTTTTATTTCTATCAATATTTATCCTAGAGGCTTTATTTTTCACAGAAACACTCATTAGGGCATAGGCTTTCATTTGAGACCAACATCCATGTCAAAATGATCTTTTGACTGTGACCTTGACCCTTTCAAAAAAACTTTAACCAAAAACTTTAACCAAACACTTTAACCAAAAAAACTTTAACCTTGCTTATATTTTCTGTAAGCTTTAAACTAGAGACATCATTACTTCATATGCACACTCATTAGGTGATAGGCTTTCACCATAGACACAGGTCCTTGACAATTTGACCTTGACCTTGACCTTTTGTGGACTTAGAAAAACTTTAACCAAAAAACTTTAACCAAAAACTTTAACCTTGCATATATTTTTTAATGCTCTAACCTAGGGACATCATAGCTTCATATATATACTCACCAGGTGATAGGCTTTCACCAGAGACCAAGCTTCTTCACAATTTGACCTTGACCTTTACCATTTGTGGACTTAGAAAAACTTTAACTGAAAACTTTAACCAAAAACTTTAACCTTGCTTATATTTTCTGAATGCTTTAACCTAGGGACATCATTACTTTATATACACACTCATTAGGTGATAGGCTTTTGTGAGAGATCAAGGTCCTTGATAATTTGACCTTGACCTTTTATGAACTTAAAAATACTTTAACCGAAACTCTTTTACCAAAAACTTTAACCTTGCTTATATTTTCTGAATGCTTTAACCTAGGGACATCATTACTTCATATATATAGTCACCAGATGAAAGGCTTTCACCAGAAACCAAGGGCCTAGACAATTTGACCTTGACCTTGACCTTTTATGGACTTGGAAAAACTTAAACTGAAAAACTTTAACCAAAAATTTAACCTTGCGTAAATGCTTTAATCAGGGACATTATTATTTCATACACATACTCACTAGGTGATAGGCTTCTACAGAAACCAAGGTCCTTCACAATTTGACCTTGATCTTGACCTTTTGTGGACTTAGAAAAAATTTAAAGAAAAACTTCATATTTGATACAAAGAAATTCCATTGGTAACCTCATCTGCTTGTAGGCTTTCACTTAACCCTAACCTTATACATGCAATTATAACAAAAAAGTTTTTATATTTCTTAAATACTACTCAAACAGATATATATTAGATCATGGACTTTAACATTGAAAGAAACCACTTTGAACTTCGGTCTTCGGTCAAGCGCTGTTTGTGACAAGCAGCTGTTTGGGCGAGCTATGTTGTCCGCGGACAACTCTTGTTCTATCTCACCAAGCACTAAGTGCTCAAAATGAGTTATTTTGATAGTTCAATGTACGTTTCTTGGGTGAAGCACTACAACAGTTATTCAAAAACTTGGGATTCATCCGTAGATATTTGGTATGTAGCTTTGTCAAGTTAACTTACATCAAGTTTGTTCACACTTCTATGGTTACATAGTTGGGCTCAGCCTGTGTGCATATGGTGAAATATAGCAATATAGTATATTGGTTTCTTCTTCTCTGTCTGTATGTATGTACAAAGTAATTTGTGAACACAACTCCTCATATATTTATGTATGGATTTGAGTAAAATTTTCACAAAATGTTCCTAGTCACACGACCTTGCGCAATTTGTTGAAACTTGGTAATATTCTGACATGTCACAGAAAAAGGGCCATCATGTTTAATTTATCCGTGGTAGCATATAATGTGAGAATATTACTCTTGTTACATTGATTTGTTTGTATGGAGTTTAACCCTACTTTCAACATTATTACAGTAATATCCCAGTGATTGGTGCACTTATGGTTTCCTATCTCTTCTCACACCAGTACAATCACACACTTCATCCAAGCCACCAGCTGCTCATCCCACTCAGGCGTACTACATTGTTCATTGGTAGTTAACTGTGATGCGATTTACTATTGGCTTGCTGAAAGTAAATTATGTATTAAACAAATCACTTTTTATGCCCCTGTATCGAGAGATCGGGGGCATATTGTTTTACTCATGTCCGTCTGTCTGTCTGTCTGTCTGTCCATCTGTCTGTCAGTCTGTCCGAAAACTCAACCTTTGCCTTTTCTCCAAAAGTATTTGACATACAAAGCTCAAATTTGGCATGATGATAGATCTCGATGATCTGCATCTGCTGGTACCAAAGTCAAGGTCATGTGACAAGGTCAAGGTCATCTGTCAAGGTCAAACTTTGAAAAAAAAATTGCTGTTACGGGGGCACTAGTGTTTCACAAACACATCTTGTTTTTGCATACTTTATCCAGTCTCAAAGGTTCCCAAAAATTCATTAAGTAGACAATGTAGACTTGAGTCAAACTGCATTGTACAAGCTGATCTTAGTCTCTGCATACAACAAGATATGGGTTAAATTGAAATTATGTTTCTTCTTTGTCAGCAAAAAAAAAGATGTATAAAGCCACCAGTCTCTTTAAAAGTGACCACCTCTTCTATTGGAGTTACATGTATTAAAATATATATTTAATGAAACTGTTTCTCACCTTTTACAGTATGCGATAGTGTTTAAGAGCCCACCCTACAAAGAGCAGTACCTCATGCAGCCAGTTGATGTTCTTCTACAGCTACAGAGGGTCTCAGATCTGGAAGGCAGTGATCCTATCACTTTTACATATCAGCCAGAGGATCCAGGTATAAATCTTGTTATCTATACTGGAGGGCAGTGATCCTATCACTTTTACATATCAGCCAGAGGATCCAGGTATAAATCTTGTTATCTATACTGGAGGGCTGTGATCCTATCACTTTTACATATCAGCTAGAGGATCCAGGTATAAATCTTGTTATCTATACTGGAGGGCTGTGACCCTATCACTTTTACATATCAGCCAGAGGATCCAGGTATAAATCTTGTTGTCTGTATGTTCCAACAAGCTTCATCTCTTCACAATACAGTTGTTGATTTTCATGATCATAAGAAATAAATGCTTGTATAAGCATTTATTTCCAACAAGCTTCATCTCTTTAGGGTACAGTTTTTGATTTTCACGAAAATAAGAAATAAATGCTCATGTAATGAATAAGTATTGGGTGACCTTGACACTCTTGTGTTGTTGTGTGATATCTTTTATCCATTGGTTGTGTGTGTTGTCAATATACTTTCTTAAAGCCACATCAACCACAAATTAGCAAGAATGATTGTCTTGATAAATTCCCTGGCAAGTTTGAAGTAGGGTAAACTAAAAAAGATTATGTCACAAGGTCAAATCTTGTTCAAAAGGCCTGTAGACACTCTAAAGGTCACACTTTTAGCTCATTAAACCTGAAAATTAGTTAGAATGAATTACTTGATAAAATTTTGGACAATTAAGACAACCGGGTCAAAAATTGGTTAACTAGGTCAAAGTTAAGAAAGGACACTGTAGAGGCCACATGCTTAGCTTTATCAACAGGAAAATGTTACAGTATTGTAAAAAACACTATTATAGTTAGATATTGACTTCACTTTGTCATTATTTTCATGATCTTGGTTAAATGCCTGTACTTAGTTGATTTAAGACTTTCAACTAAAGTGAGGAATTTAGGGCCAATTTGGCCTTCTTGTTACATTTATTTTCTTGAAATAAATGATGTATTTATATCTGCCAAACAAATGGAAATTATTTATTTATGCAGATCCTGACAGAATATGTGAGAAGCGTAAAAGGAAAGCAGCCAGTCTAAATTACCTACAACCTGAAGGTGAGTGGAATTGCCATTATCATTGGTAGGCGACTGAAAAGTCGTATCTCAGGGCTTGTGTGGGACCCTTAAACCAGTCTTTTGACTCCCAAAAAATTACATTTGACCCTCGAAAAATTTCCTGCAGGGGGTCATTTTGACCCACTGCATTTCCAGCGGTACAACCTTTGCAATATTAAAGATTATATACATCAATTGTTTTCTTCATACTTTTACAAAAGGTCTAAATAAATAAAACAACATAAACAATAAAGTGCGTCCACACTTTATTGTTTACTTTGTTTCAGTGATATAGATTACTTTAAAGACTGATAAGTTCTCATCGTTTGCTCTTTTTTTGACCCCTATAAAACCAGTTTTGACCTTCCAGAATTTTATGGTCAAGGTCATTGACTCCCAAATTTAAAAATCTAGCACAAGCCCTGGACAATCTATAGCTTTATTCAAGCTGAAAAGACAACATTTTTGGTGGCCCATCAAAGATTTGTCTCCTAAAATAATACATGTTCTAATTAGTGAACTTCTTCCAAAAATGGATTAAGATTGAAGGGAAGGAAGCATTGGAATTCAAAATGTTGGTCAAATCTGGTTTAATACTATAGGGACAGTGAGTTGGTGTAGACGAAGATTAGACTACACATATGCACAGGCTGGTCTTTGTTAATTCCCTCTGTCAAACCAGAAATATTCCAAGTTTTACCTGCACAGCTTTTCAGTCTGATATTTGCCTAAACTGCGGTCTTTCTAGTTGATTATTGTGAGGAAAACTTGAGCTAGACTCGTTGAAAAGTCCTCCAAATTGGTAATTTGTTTGAAACAAAATTTAAATTCAACATGATAGGGGTTAATTTGAGTTTGTCTTTAAACTGATTCCATTATTAATGAGTCGGCCAACAGAAATGGTAAAGTAACCCAAATTCTTCAATTTAGGCTTTGTTATTATGCCCCTGCATTGATTTATCAGAGGGTATATTGTGTTTTGTCTGTTTGTCTTTTGGTTAGTTTGTCCGCCATAAACTTTCATATTGCCAATACCTTTTGATTGACAAGGGATAGAGTCTTCATATTTCACATGATAATTGCTTGCCACAAGACCTTTCTGTTGGTACCATTTTTAAGGTTATGAGTCAAGGTCATTTTCTTTCAAGGTTATAAATATTGGAAAATTCTGAAAATTGGCGACGGAGGGGAGGAGACAGGGATTGGTGCTTAACAAACACATCTTTTGAAATATATCTATAGGTTGAGATAAAGCTTACTTGATCTTATACTTGTACCTATTTTGTCACTCAGCATTACTTATTGGCTTCTTTTTGCAGGAACAAATATCACACCTGAGGCATTGAAACATAGACTAAAGATAAAAGCTACTCGTACAGCAAGAGGTAAAGATGGAATTACAGTAAAACAAGAAGGTAGGAAGTAGTGTTGGGCAATTGGTTTCAAATTGCAATCGATTTTTAGTTGGAGGAGTAAAACAACTAAGGATTAATTGTTCTATCATTTTCTAAGAAATTAATACAGCACTCCCAGTATTATCCTTTGAAGAACAGAATTAAAAGTGAAATTAAAACTCATGACCTAAAGACTCATTCCTAGGTTTTTCTACCAACTCCATGGCTCAGCATAAAATAGTTGCAACTGCCTATAAACATACTAAACCACCAAACTGATGTGAGTTTCAAAAAAATCACAATCAGAAGCGTCAACTAACTGATTATCGATTAATCTGCCCATCACTAGTAGGAGGTATCGGGTAATCTACTCTATAACCCATTCCTGTTTTCCCAAATTCTAAACTGGTTGTAGACAACAATCAAAAGAGGGGACAATCTGAAAAGTAACCATATTTTTTGGTAATAAAAATTGTGGTAAAAAAGGAAAATTGTATGTTGTAAGCCATTCCTTCTTTTTCAAGAATGTTTTCTCAAGTAGAAAATCGGGATACAGACAAAAGCCCCCTAGAACAAAAGCCCCATGCCCTTAACTGAAAAGTGGACAAACGCCCCACCTTTAATCCTTGGGATGTACAGGAAAGTGTTAAACTGTAACAGAATAATTTGACTTAAATACCAATGGATGGAAGAAAATTTTTCAGTCTAATCAATTGTCAACGTTCAAAAAAACGATTACTCTGAGGTAAAAGGTACAGATAAAAGTTAAAGTCAGTCTAAAATCTTTATTTCTCAATGAAACCTTAGGTTGTTGGTACTCATTGAATCGTCTTGGTGAGACTATCCAAATAGTATAAACAACATCGGGATAAATTGTAGTCTGATCAGTGACAATCAATCTTGGTTCTTTGATTGATGCACAAATTACTGATACTAATGCAATATCTAGGATAAAAAATTGATGTATTTGCATTCGTGTAGGCGTAAATTTAGTTCATGAATTAAATATTGACACAAACCCTGTGTTGCGGGTACTCACTGGTATTGTTTTTAGCTCCACTGGCTGAAAGCCACTGGGGCTATTTTCATGGCGTTGTGTCCGTCGTCCGTCCGTCCGTGCGTCCGTCCGTCCATCCGGTCGTAAACTTTTCTTTAAAAATCTTCTCCTCAGAAACTACTGGATGGATTTCAACCAAACTTCACAGGAATGATCCTTGGGCGACCCTCTTTCAAAGTTGTTCAAGAAATTTTGATCCAATGAATAACATGGATTTTATGGGCGTGGCTATTTTCCAAATATGGTAAAAAGTGAGTTTTCTCAGATTCTAATCAATGGATACCAATTAAATTTTACATGAATGATCCTTGGGTGACCCTCTATCAGTCTACAAAAAATCATTGTAATCGGATGGAAAATATGCATTTTATGGGCGGAGGTCATTTCTCTATATGTTATATAGTGGAAACTTTGAAAATCATTTTCTCAGAATGTAACTGATGGATATCAACCAAATTTCACTGTAATGATCCTTGAGTGACCCTTTATCAGTCTACAAAAAATCATTGTGATCGGATGGAAAATATGCATTTTATGTGCAGAGGTCAATTCTCTATATGTTATATAGTGGAAACTTTGAAAATCATTTTCTCAGAATGTTACAGATGGATATCAACCAAATTTCACTG
Organism: Fragum whitleyi; assembly: GCA_948146395.1. NCBI lineage: Eukaryota > Metazoa > Mollusca > Bivalvia > Cardiida > Cardiidae > Fragum > Fragum whitleyi. Next base: position 57,327,782 of record OX411544.1, on the reverse strand, counting down.
GAATGATCCTTGAGTGGTCCTTTATCAGTCTACAAAAAATCTTTGTGATCAGATGGAAAATATGCATTTTATGGGCGGAGGTCATTTCTCTATATGTTATATAGTGGAAACTTTGAAAATCATTTTCTCAGAATGTAACTGATGGATATCAAACAAATTTCACTGGAATAATCCTTGAGTGACTCTTTATCAGTCTACAAAAAATCATTGTGATCGGATGAAAAATATGCATTTTATGGGCGGAGGTCATTTCTCTATATATTATATAGTGGAAAATTTGCAAATCATTTTCTCAGAATCTAATATTTGGATATCAACCAAATTTCACTGGTATGATCCTTGAGTGACCCTTTATCAATGTACCAAAAATTATTTTGATTGGATGAAAAATATGCATTTTATGGGCAGAGGTCATTCCTCAATGTGTTATATAGTGGAAACTATGTAAATCATTTTCTCAGAATGTAACTGATGGAATCATTTTCAACATCAGTAGAACCCCAAATATCTAAAAATCTAGTCAAAACAATTATTTGCTTTTACAAGAATTTCAAGCCTGTGGAGCGACTCAAGCCATTCATGGCTTTCTAGTTTCGAGATTCTTTTAATAAGTATCCATAACTTTAGGCATTAAAGAAGTGGACCCGTAATAAATCTTCAATATTCCTGAAGCCTTGAACTTTAACAGTTTTAACTGAGGTTTCCTAATGATTTTCATTAGGAAACCTCTTTTAACATTGTTAAAGAACATGTGGTCCAAAATGCGGGTCCACTACCTCAATATATAACATATATATTATGGCATTGCCCCTTCTTAGCTAGACTAATGTTGACTATTTTGCATAATTTTCAGCTGCCAGTCCAGAATTACCACAGTATTCCTTTTCCAACACCGGCGCACAGATGTCCCAGTCTGACCTCTCCAATGTCATGGCCGCCACATCAAGCCCGATGCCTGTACAGTTTAACCAAAACCAGATGGATATAACGGCATCTACAATCGCATCACAAGCAGGCATGTCTGGTGGAAATGTCCAATATACGCCTGCCACATCTCAACCACAACAAAACCAAGTTCCATCCATAAACCTTAATCAACAACTCCTACAGCTGCTAGCTTCGGCTGGTGTTATGGCTGCTCAGCAGCCAAACCAGCAGCCAAATAATATGGGCATTCCCCAGCAGCCAATGGCTCAGCAGCCTTTCCAGCAAAATATGCAGCCAATACAAAACCCTCAACCCACACAACAACAATCAACCACAAACTCTCAAGCAGAACTTTTGAAACAAATTTTTGGCCAGCTTTTAGCGAACCAAGGACAAACCTTAAACCAAGGATCAGAAAATCCCCAGTTATTAACAAACCACGACCCAAATCTACAGGAGGGACAAGAAATGAACTCGCTAGGTTCAGTGAGCTTAGACCAAAATTTCTTACAGTCCTTAATGACTGCTAGTGGAGACAATAATATTTCACTTGGTAGTTTGGAAGGATTATCAGGACTATCAAATATTGAATATGATCCTAATGTGGCTGGTTTCGAGACTGTTGGGCCCGATGGGAATTCTTCACAGCAATATGATGAGACAGCTCAAGCTGTGCAGAATTTGAATTAAGTCTCCTTCCATATCCTTACAATCCCATTTTGAAATGCCAAAGAAAGAAGTCATAAAAAATATCTAAAAGAAAAGAGAATCTTTCTTTTTACCATTCTCATGCTATTCATGGTATATTCCTGCTGTAAAAACATACTGTCAAACCTGTATTACGCAAGCACCTAATGGACATTCAAAAAGTTCTTGCCTAATACAGGTTCTTGGCTGAATACAGGTGGCCACTAAGGCTGGTTTGACTGTATTTGGCAATCAGTGTAGGCTAAAATCAGATGTGCAGTCTGATCTTGCCCTATTCTGTCCGCTTTCTACTGAATTATGGGAAAAACTTCAGCCATACAGAATGAAGTGTCCCAAAAATTGTCAATTTGTCTTTTGGGGAAAAAAATCGGCTAGATAAGAGTTAACAATTAACTTCTGTCCTTATTTTGTACACTATCAGAGCTACAGATAAGAGGGGGGGAGTATTTTGGTTTTGAAATTTAAAAATTTCACTAGTCCTTGCTTGAACCCTATCTTGCGGATGGAATTGTCTCAATAAGACAATTTAAATGAGTACCCACAACATAGGGTTTCATGGAGAAATAAAGATTTTAGACAGGAGTAACCCCCTCTTTTCTGTTCCTCTGACTATGTAGCTCTTATATTCCAGTTTTACCCTTATCCTGCCCAATTTGAATTTTGTTTGAAACCAGCCCTGTGTTCAGAAAGGCAAAACGGTGCAAACTTTTTGCAAATTATACCCTGCTTTGCATGTAAGTGCACATGCAATAATTTGCAAACAGTTTGTAATGTTTTGTCATCCTGAACGCAGGGCAGTTGTCAATTTTGTGACTTATCACATAGCCTGGCTCAAGTGTTTCCCACAATAGTATAGTAGAAAGCAGGCAGTGAAGGCTTAGCTCAGAGTGCATGTCTGTACAGGCTGATCCTAGTCTATACTGTCTGTTAAAGCAATATGTATGGCCAAAATATGCTGTGAACAGCATGGATCCGTTTAATGGACTCCTGCACATCTTTTTGATGTTGACTAAGCTTAAAGTCTGTTGTCTAATTGAAGATTGGTTTGCATGAAGTTTAATTCCATTTTCAACATTATTACAGTTATTATGGCTGGGGCTGTTCCACCTACACATGGTTACCTGCCGTTTCTCATCGCAGCGCAAACACAACATTTCATCCCAACCTCCAGCTGCTCATGCCACATAAGTGTAGTACTCATCGGCCCATTTGTGGGTATAATTTGCAAACAGTTTGAAGTATTTTGTCATCCTAAAGGCAGGACTAGTTAAAGGGAGAGAAATGAGGATTTAGATTTGTTACTTTTTGTCTTAACACAATATTTTGGTAAAAATTGTAACTTGTGCTTTCCCTAATAACTAACTACTGTTATCTGCTTAAAGCACAGGGCCTCTGTTTGTTGTCTAATCAAAAGAGATATTAACCCTTGTAATGCTGTATAACAACCTTGGCAAAATTTTGTGAAGATCAAAGTGCTGGAAGTGCTGAATTGTGACTCGGTATTTCTTTTGAAAATATAAATTTTAAAATTTCCTGATTTAAACAGATTTATCAGGTGGTATAGAAATAGATGTATAAACAGGCTGATCTTTGTCTTTATTCATGCCAAAGCAGGAATAATCTAGGTTCAGCATAATAAAGTGTAGATGTGAATCCTCTTATTAAGCTGACCATTTATATTTTTTATACTTTTAAATATCTTCTATGACTTGGACCATTTCAGAATTTTGTTGACAGGTTGAGATATGTTTGCCTAATGCTTCCTTTAATTCTGTATTCATGTTTTCTGTAAAGAAAGCTGTATCCCCGATTTCTATATATCCTTTCTTGTCTACTTTGCCATCTGTTCAATTTGAGTATTAATTGCAGGGTGTGAAACCTCATTACGTAGTTGAACAAAAGTTAAACCGGATGTTTACATTCTTACTAATAAATGCAGCCGGGAAAAGTGGAAAATTATATCAATTGAAGTTTACTAAACTATCCATTCATGGCATTCAGAACGCAAAAATATTTTTGTGTTAAAGTTTTCTTAGATATGCACTATTCTTAGCTTAGCAACTACAAAAATTATGTGACCCAATTAACTGCACACAGCTCGATCATTGATGTCACAGAGAATGGATTTATAGAAAAATTAGAGTTACAGATTTTTGAGTTAGGAGAGTTTAAAATAACATTGGATTCTCATTAATTGGATTTGTTTACTTTTTAAAAAGTGCTATGCCCAGATTCAATAATGATTATTCTACACACACATAATCAGTAATGGTTAGTTAAATCTGAATTTAACCCTTGTCATGCTGAACCAGGAATATTCCTGCTTTGGCAGGAGCTATAAAAAACATCAGCCTGCACATATGTGCAGTCTAATATTAGTCTACACCACCTGTATCTCACTTTCAAACCAGAATTGTCAATAGTTTAGTTTTTTCAAATAAAAATTGACCTACAGTTGGTACTTCTAGTGCCTTTTGCCCTTTGATTTTGATGAAAATCTTTAGCTAAGATATATTTAGCATGACAAGGGTTAAACTGTTTGATTTCGATAACTTGATAATAAGAACGGAGATCCAGGAAAAGGGTATATACATTGCAAAATGTTTTAGAATTGTTTGAATGTTCTTTGTTTATGTATGTATGTAACTCGCATCTTGATGATGTAAAATTTTTAAAACTCTACTTAATATGTCATGCTATTTAATATGAAAATTATATATCTTTCTTTCTTTACAGAGAAAGGTTTGGTTGTATTAGTAATTTAATGGCTCCATGTGAAACAGTAACTGCCTATACATTCAGAGGTACAGATAAGAGGGGGATATTTCCAGCCTAAAATATATAGTTCTCAATGAAACTCTTTGTTTTGTCGACAAGACAGTTCAAATGACTACCCACAACATAGCATTTGTGCAAGTGTTGTTGAAACTATCAAAAATACTCCCTCTATCTGTAGCTCTGTATATTTATAGGCATTTTCAACTGTTTTGTATTCAGCCATTGAATTGCAATGAGTTGGAAACGTTTTAGTCAAACTTCATGCTGTTGGCTTACTAATAAATAATGTTTCAAATCAAATTCATGCTTATCAAATTGTTGTATTTTGTGCAGAACAGGGTTATTTAGACTGAAACCAATGACAAAATTTTAGACTGGTCATAATTGAAATAGGTTGCAAACCACAATTGAAAGTGCTTTTAAATAATAAAGTAATCATTGTCTTGCTGAACCTGGAATATTTCTGCTTTTGCAGGAGGTTTACTTAGCAACTATTCTCTTTAACAACAGCTTTTTTGTTGTCCTGTAAGTAGTTACTTAATAACACCCTTTGTACTGTACCTTGATTATAGCTTTTTTCTACTGAATACATATGTATTTCCTTGAAACTTGGCATAGGTGTTCACTAGAACAAGAATAATCCATTCAATCAAGTGCATAACTCCTGATGTATTTCTGAAAGAGTTGTGCCCCTTTTTCAACATATAATTATTCATTATCAAGAACCCACAGCTTAGCACTAGCATCCACATCTGCATGTAATGCTGTTGTTGTTATTGAATTTACAAACAAAATTTGTATCATTGTCATATTATCATAATGTAAATTACATTTCATTTTCGTTTTGAATACCTTTTATTCACTTTCTTATTGTACATACTTCATTATGTAGATATTTCGTAAATAAAAACATCAAATGTTTCAAAAAAGGAGTTATCTTTCCTTTGTTTGTTTATACCGATTTATTTTATGACACATACAAAAAAAAAGCTTATAGAGATGCTCTCAAACATTCAATTCAGATGTTTTTAACCCTTTGCTGTTTAATCCCTGCTTTTTACGTGCCTGTGATTTTATGATTGAGAAAACATTGTGAAAAAAGAAGAAATTGCTTCTGACAAGCAATTTCTTCTTTTTCCACACTATTTTCTACCCAACAGAATGGTTATTTTTATGCCCCCGTATCGAGAGATCGGGGGCATATTGTTTTACTCATGTCCATCTGTCAGTCCGTCCGTCTGTCTGTCCGTCCAACCGTCTGTCTGTCCGTCCATCTGTCCGAAAACTTAACCCGAAAACTTAACCAAGTATTTGACATACAAAGCTGTACACCAAAGTCAAGGTCATGTGACAAGGTCAAGGTCATCTGTCAAGGTCAAACTTTAAAAAAAAATGCTGTTCCGGGGGCATACGTGTTTCACAAACACATCTTGTTCAAATTAAATCCATTTTAATTTTTCGTCTGCAAAACCTTTGAATTTGGACAGGTCCAAAATTTTGTAAAACAGGAAAGGGTTAAGTCCCAGAGAGAAAGGCAGTAGAAGAAACCCACTGCTACTCAATTCTACTGCCGGTAAGACTGAGGCTGAATATTAACCCTTGTCATGCTGTATAAAATTCTTTGAAAAATTAAGCTCAAATCAAAGTGCAGAAGGCTTTAAAAGAAGAAATTATATGTCAATATTTCTTCTGAAAATTAATTCTGTACATGATTTTTGGTCAAACAAGACAAACATGTGGTTTAGACTAAGATCAGACTGCTCATAAGTGCAGGCTGATCTTTGTCTATACCTGCTGCCAAAGCAGGAATATTTCAGGTTAAGCATGACAAGGGTTTCATCATAAACTAACCCTATGATAGTGTGGCTTAACCCTTTGCTGTTTTATCCCTGCTTTTTACCTGCCTGTGATTTTTTGATTGAGAAAACATTGTGAAAAAAGAAGAAATTGCCTCTGACAAGCAATTTCTTCTTTTTCCACGCTATTTTCTAACCTACTGAATGGTTATTTTTCAAATTAAATCCACTTTAAATTTTCGTATGCAAAACCTTTGAATTTGGACAGGTCAAAATTTTCTAAAACAGGAAAGGGTTAACCAGTGTTGGGCAATTGGTTTCGAATTGCAAATGAAAATCAGTTTTTAGTTGGAAGAGTAAATCAACTAATGATTGATTATACAATCGTTTTCTGAGAAATGAATTCAGCACTCCCAGTATAATCCTTTGAGGAATAGAATGTGAAAATAAGTTAAAATTAATGACTTGAAGACTTTTTTTTCTAAGATTTTGCTACCAACTTCATGGCTCAACGTAAAAACAGTTGTAACTACCTATAAACATAAAGGCAGTTACAACTGTTTCACGCTGAGCCACCAAACTGATGTCAGTTTTGAAAAACAAAACATAATGGCTTTCATGTATTTGTTAGGAACTGATTGCACGATTATGAAATTTCTTAGTAGATTATCACAATAGAGAGCCCAAACCAACTGATTATCTATTTTTAGCTCACCTGAGCACGAAGTGCTCATGTGAGCTATTGTGATCACCTTTCATCCAGCGTCCGTCCGTCGGTCATCGTCCGTCGTCCGGCGTCCGTCAACAATTTCTTTAAACGACATCTCCTCCTAAACTACTTGGCCAATTTACACCAAATTTTACAGAAATGTTGCTTAGGTGGTCCCCTTCAAAAATAGCTAAAAGAATTGAAATCCATGAAAAACTCTGGTTGCTATGGCAACAAACAGTGAAATTTTAAGAAAATCTTTAAAATTCTTCTTCTGCTCAACCAGTAGTCCTACAGACTTAAAACTTGGCATGGATGATCAGTTCATAGACCTGAATAAAAATAGCTAAAATCATATCTTTTGGGCCACCAGGTGCGGAGAACCAGGGGGGAGGGGGTAGTACTTTGGGTAAATTTTGTAATCTTTAATCTTCTTCTTCTTTGGAACCAGGAGCCCTACAGACTTGAAAATTGGCATGGATGATCAGCTCATAGACCTGAATAAAAATAGCTAAAACCATATCTGTTGGGCTTCCAGGCTAGGGGGGAGGGGGTAGTACTTTTGTGAAAATTTTGTAATCTTTAACCTTCTTCTTCTGATGAACTAGGAGCCTGACAGATTTGAATATTGGCATGGATAATCAGCATATGGACCTTTATAAAAAAAGCTAGAACCATGACTGTAGATTCACCAGGTGCGGAGCACCAGGGGGGAGAGGGTAGTACTTTTGTGAAAATTTTGTAATCTTTAACCTTCTTCTTCTTCTGAACCACAAGCCCTACAGACTTGAAAATTGGCATGGAGGATCAGCTCATAGACGTTAATAAAAATAGCTAAAATCATGACTGTAATGCCACCAGGGGCGGAGCACCAGGGGGGAGAGGGTAGTACTTTTGTGAAAATTTTCTAACTTTAACCTTCATCTTCTAATGAACCAGGAGCCCTACAGACTTCAATATTGGCATGGATGATAAGCATATGGATCTTAAATAAAATAGCTAAAAGCATGAATGTAGGGCCACCAGATGCGGAGCATTAGGGGGGAGGGGGTAGTACTTTGGATCAATTTTGAAATCTTTAACCTTATTCTTCTCCTGGATCAGGAACCCTACAGACTTGAAAATTGTAATGGGTGATCAATATATTGACATTAATAAAAATAGCTAAAATCATGACTGTAGGGTCACCAGGTGCTGAGTGTCTTGGGGAGGGGGTAGTACTTTGGATCATTTTTGAAATCTTTAAACTTCTTCTAATGAACCAGGAGTCCTACAGACTTGAATATTGGTATGAATGATCAGTCAATGGACATTAATTGAATTAGCTAAAATCATGACTGTAGATTCACCAGGTGCAGAGCATCTTGGGGGAGGGGGAGTGCTTTGTTGAGAATTTTGAATCCCTACAGCCTTTATATTTGACATGGATTGATCAACTCATTAAAGAAAACTTTGAAAGTCTCAGACTCAGCCTGTATATCTGGCATAGATTAGCTGATCACAGACCTTTTTTATGAAAAAAGCTTAAATAAATAATGACCAGGGGAGGAGCAGAAGGGGGGGGGAGGATTATTTCAAAAGTTATCTGATTGAATAAGTGAAAATCTCTTTTTCTGTGGTTGCATGGACATACCTAGGTAATGAAGCTTTTTTCTCAGGTGAGCGACCCAGGGCCAACGGCCCTCTTGTTATCAATTAATATGCCCATCACTAGGCTCAAACCAAGGACCTTCAGGTCATAAGTTAAGCGCCTGTACCACTCAGTCATTGAGGTAGTCCGTTGTTTGTTAATCCTTACATTAAAAATGATGGGTAAGTATAAAAGATGTAAACGCCTATATAATATAAAGGCACTTTCAATATTTTTGTTCTGATCTTTTGATTGATTGAATGGCCCTTTATACCGATTTCAACAATTTTCAGTTATATATTCCTTGTATTTCTCTCACCAGTACTACCATCACATCCTTTCCTAGCCTCCAGCTGGTATCTCACATAGGTCTACGTCTGATCCTGTAAAATACATTAATCAAATTCAGAAGGGGTTGTTAAAACTTTGTTTTTTTTTTCTCGTTGAATATTTTTGTATCATAAACAATTTATACAAGTATTTTTTTTATGCTTTTGAGAACTTCTGTGTTTTAAGGTAGATCTATTTAGATCTTTTAAAAGAAAGATTGTCTGGATGTTGCTTTAAGAGAAAGGTTTGCCCAAATGACATAGGGGTCAAAAATGAACAATTTCGACGTGATCATGAAAATAAAGAAAATTGGTTTGTCCAAAAATTTAAAATTTTCTGTACACTTCAATAACACGTGTGATGTCCTCAAGCTTCGATTACGGCTTGACAACGCCTGTGCATTTTGCGTATAAGCCTCCGGACCTGTACCGATGCCGGTTGCACCGGACGTGATGAAACAACTGTCTGTAACATGTCCCAAGCATCTTTTATGGGATTTTGATCCGGGGATCTAGCTGGCCATTCATTACGGGCGATTGTGGCCTTCTCTAGATATGATATTGATTGGTGATGTTGGCTTTATGTGCATGCGCAACGTCATCCATTAGAATGAAATTGTCACCAACTGCACCTACATATGTTTGAACGTAAACATGTAAGATCTAATTTACGTGCCTGAGAGACGTCAATGTGCCGTTTTCAATGACGTAGAGATCTGTTTTTCCCTGAGCACTGATTCCTGTCCAAATTACGACCGAGCCCTCGCCAAACCGATCATGTTCTGCCACACACAATGGAGTAAAACGCCCATTTGGCATCCTCCAGACCCTCTGGCGTCTATCGGTAAAGTCCAAACAAAACCTGGACTCGTCTGTAAAAGGACGGGGGCCAAGTCATTTCGGGTCCAGTTCACATGACCCGTGCTTATGCTAAACGCATTAGCAAGTGAAATTGGTTTAATGGAATACGGACTGCAGACCGTCTTGACCTCATGCCATCATCATGCAACCGATTTCAGATGGTTTGGGTACTTACTCGCACACCAGTAGCGTTCTCAAAGTCATTACGTAACATTGCTCCATTGCCAAATGGATGCCGGCGTAGCTGAACCAAAAAAAATCGGTCTAAGACCTCTTTGGTTGAGCGTTCTCCTCGTTCCCCCGCATGTAAATGCCTAACATTACCAGTAATTATAAACCGATTCCTTATTCGGGAAACAACGCTCTGGGACACACCAAGGGCATTAGCCACGTGCCTTTGAGAAAACCCAGAAACAAGCAGTCAATGCCCCTATTCATCTTATCTTGACTAAGATGTCGCCTTAAACGCGTGCCTGTCATATTAAAATGTAAATTGAATGTTAAAGTTCCGATAACTTTGTTAAAAGCTCGAAAAATGTACCAACGTGCTTGAAGATACAAGATTGAATGAACCACGTTTAAGGGGGTGTGCCTTTTCAACAGCTACTCGTGCATAGTATACATGCCGAATCTACATTTTGGCTACATGATTATCAAAATTGCCATCTAGGGCTATTTCATCTCAAGAAAGATATTGACCCTGGTCACATTGTGCATATAACGTAGCTTGAGCAACTCGAAACTTTTCGCTTTTTGCAAAGTTTTTTTTATAGTGAAATAATTAAAAAAAAACTTCGTACAAAATTAAATCTTTCTTTGTTACTTTTCGTAGAGCAACCATAGAGACACAAATATTTGGTGAAATAATGGTGCTACCCGATATCTTTGTTTAACAGGCATGCCTCACATGACAACACCATCAAAAAAAGTTCACAAGGATAAAAATGGTAATTCCATAATTAATGAGAGTACCAATTCCGCAAGTGAGCTCCATTGACATGCCCACACAATAAATAGGTTTTAAAAAGACTTTGCATTTTGTCTTATAGGTCTTTCATAACCCACTCACATTGCATGGTTGGAGAGTGGGTGAGGCAAGCATTCATCCAGTAATCATGGTGAAAACCCGTCTGTAAGAGGATGAAATTGGGAAATCAATGTTTTAGGACACCCGCAGTAGATTAGAAAATTATCAAGCTGCTTTCAAACCGTCATTTTCCTTTAGAAAATTGGCTAAAAAACGTTACCTTTAGAAAGTATATGAATCATCATGTCAGGGAGATTTGTTCACCGTGGGCCCGTTTTACTAAACATCTTACTTTTTTTTTGCGTTAGTCAAAAATTAAAATTGCTTCTACATTATTAACTATATATGCAATTCTGCCATGCACCGTTTCATTGGAATCGCCTTCTTAAGACGATTCCAATGTGATATTGCAAGGTAGAATCTAAAAATGAATAAAAAAAAAACAGGTACGATTTGTGATTTTGACTTACGATCATTTTTTTCGTAAGACGTTTAGTCAAACGGGCCCATAAGTGTACAAATACTAAACAGATTGTCCGCTATTGTCAAACAACACTAAAACTTGATGTCGGTATCTTGTCTGTGCAGTAACGAGCAAAGACTAAAACACAGTTAGTAGCACCAGTTTTTGAACTTCAATCCGAAATTGTTCTAAGCAGCATAAACGTTTCTAAAACCATAATTCAAGGTTCAGAAAAAGTTTGAAGTTTGTTATGATAGCGGCAACACTTCCTTTGCTTGACATACCTCCATAGACCCAATTTTGGCTGATAACAATATTACGTAATTTTTGATGTCAGCATTGAAAAAAAATTGTTAAATTGTCCGTCAATGCACATAGAAATTTGTCAACAAGCCTTTGTGCATTATACCAGCGAGCTAAGGAGACTCGTTTACTATTATTTGAAGCGTTACTACGACAAGGAAAATGGAACCAAACACTCAGTAGATCGGTCTCGGGTTACTCAGGTAATAAAATAATATTAATCATTAAAAGATAATAGATTCTAAGTCATAAACGGTTAAGATTTTTAGAGATTTTATATTTGTGAACGTTATTTTTGGAGTTATAGTTAAATTGTATGTCTAAAGTCGTCTGCAGTGACCAATTGATTGATTGAATGAAGTTTTACGCCGCTTTCAACATTTTTCCAGTTATATCGCGGCGGCTGGAGTACCTAACTGATAGTTATCTCACCAGTACAACTACCTTATCCTTTCCTAGCCTCCAGCTGCTATCTCACATAGGTCTGCGATTATCAACTCATAGGTGAGAGACAAGTAGTCGGAAAGAATTAGTGCCGCTGTCGGGGATCGAATCCGGGACCTCTAGATTGACAGTCCGACGAGCCAACTGCGCTATGACGGCGGCTCTCTGAAAAGACCAAACGCCATATTTGAAGCTATTTTTGGCTATAGTTACGATACTTTGGTCTATTACTGACAAATCTCCTAATCGGCAACTTACTTTTCGCCGTTGGACAACCAAAATTTGATAACTGGAGCTTGAAAAAAAATGATCTTTTCTTATTGATTTGGTCGTTTGGTGACCAAAACTTCGTCACTTCAGCTTCAGCGGGGTGCGCAAACTAACAGGGTCAAAACTTTTTGCATAGTGCGTATTTTCTGAATCTAGAATAATCAATCAGGCTACCTTCCGGTGTACGAATTGTTGGAATGCGACTTCTGGTTGACCTATGCTGGATCAAATCTCTTTTTCAATGATTCATTTTACAGAATTCCCGGATGGTCCCTTATCGCGTAACGGGTCACATATACTTTTTAAACTGGCGTTAAACCTAAATGTACGCACAAATCCAATGAGTTTAGTTCGAGGCAGAATAAAGGTCTATTCAGGTAAAATAGGATAAAGGATAATATACCCCTTGGGCGACGAAAAGGGGATTATGTGAGTGACGGTGAGCAGACTATATAAGCCCAATCAGGGGATTAGGGGTCACTTTCAATTTGAACGTGGACCAATATGCTTTATTCTAGTAAGTAAATGTTGAATTTTTACCATCTTGAACTTTTTCAGCAGCTTTCTGTAGGAAGATCGATCTGAATTATTTCAAACAATACATCAAGTTCCAAAGCTGTACCTGCGTAGATCCAGGGTTTTCTCTGAGGCCAACCAAGTTATTTTCTTCGCGGATCGAGCAACTCTAGCTTGGACAAAGCTGCAGTTTCGAAGTTTTGTTCGCCGGATGAACAAAAGATTATTTGTTTTCCGTATTTTATTACTCAATAACGAAAAAATCCCCGGCGGAGTGCATGTCGCGTACCTTTTTTGCTCTGAGTAAAATTCGGATCACGGCGTGTTTCAATGGGCGCACGGCTTTAGGATTTCGAGAACTATGCAGGAAAATGAAGTTATGCCTGTTTTCTAAATATCATTCCGATCAATTGACTAGCAATATGTCGTAACTACAGTTCGATAGCTCAGTGCGAAACGGTCGGAACTCCCTATAAACATATAGGGACGGTTAAAACTGTTTCATGCTGAGCCATCGAGTTTTGTTAAGGCTGTAGTTGCGATATTTTACTCGACCTTTGGGGAGAATTATATTGATTATTGAAACATTTCAATCGGTTTTCCCTCCTAATAGAAATAATCTGGTTATGCACTTAGAACAGTCACCGTCGGAATTCCCCGGATTACGTTAGCTAATCGGAACATCACTCGTGCATTTCCATTACAGCTACATCGGGAACACCATTCGGAACATCGCTCGGACTTTTCCGTAAACTGGAAAGTTGTCTTTTCCGTAGAATCGCCGAGGGTTCCCGATTGCGGAAACCCTCGTCGATTCTACGGAAAAGGGCACTTTCAAGTGTACGGGAAAATCCGAGCGATGTTCCGAATGTCGTAAAACGCCCAGCCCAGCACTGCGTTCAGGATGTCGAAACGATTTAAACTGTTTGCAAATCATACTCCGCTTTACAAGTAAGCATGTGTATGTGCAAAGCGAATTACATCGTGTTTTGCAATCCAGAACGCCGGATATTAGGTTCCTTGTTTTTGCATGACAGGATATAGGGTTCGTAATTTTGTTTGGATATTTTCCTTTAATTGGGTCTAGATCGACATTTAAAAAACAACAACAACAAAACGATGATATCATTTGCATGACCAGATCAAAAGATCTGAAATCAAATGTGGATAAATTCGCTCCTCCATTTGTTATTTGAAAAATCTTAAAACACAGTGACTGCAGCTATAAAAAGCTGTTTATGTTATGATTTAATGTTCATCCATATTTGCCACTTGGCAATAAACTTAACTTCAGGTAAAAACCTAAAGGCAAATCTTGGAATTGTACTTGTAAGATCATAAAGATATATTATCCAAACCTTTACAGTATATCAGAGATCAGAAAACATGGTTTTAGTGAAGAAAATGCAGGATACAAGCATTTAATTCATAAAAATCATGATTCTCAATATTTATTTTTTCACTTTTTATCGTGACAAGTATCAAATAATATTTTATGAGTGGGGAAAACATGTTTGCTATATTGCGTGTACAGATAGTTAATGGTTTGCCCTTGTATTTTACAGTTTCAGTTTGTAGCCTGGATGGTCGTGGTAGATGGCAGAAGATATGGTGGATGGCAGAAGATATGGTGGATGGCAGAAGATATGGTGGAGTTCACATCAACAACTATTGAAAGTTAAGTTTTATTTATTTATCTTAATTATCAAATCATTAGTCATTTAAAATGTAATTGTTAATCAAAGGTAATAAAGGAGACTCTTTTCTTTTGGCAACATCATCATTATTTTTCAAAATTAATTTCTTCATAATTAAATTGAAAAATCCAGATAGATGAAAGTATAAGCTAACTGGGCCCAGCTTTTACTTTCATCATAAATGAGGTAAAACAATTTGAGAAATGTATAGGTACAAATGGATTTCTACAGATTGTTTTAGTTAATAATCAATGAAATAAGTTAGGACAAAAATAAGAATTGATGATAAAATCAAGGTCAAATTCACCCTTGGTTTGTTAGTTAGGTTTTGAGGATGTAAGTTTTTGTTTGTACTTAACTCCATAGGATGTGGTACCAAGTAAGTGTAATTATTACAAGTTCTATTAATTCATTGAATGGGGTTTCAACGTCACTTTCAACAGTTTTTCAGTTATATCACGGTAAATCTCCTAGCCATGACCTCAGACTCCTGATAGTTCAAACCCCAGTTTATGCTGGTTTTCCTTTTTTTTCAATGTCACATTCAACATACAGGTAGAATGAATGTGGTATTTATTTCTTCAATTTTGACCCTGTAAGTAAGTCAAGCCAATCAACAGTACAGGTATGTCAGTATTTTCACACCACCTACTCTCCTAACCATGATTTCCTGATTCATTGGGTATATTTGTCATACATTAATGGCTCGGAAGTCTGGCAGACCTCTGTAAGTATATTAAGATAAATAGGTTCTTTACACATACCATATCGTATCTCGGCACGCTTTCAATGGATTGCTGATAAAAGTAAGTTGGGATGGTTTATTTGAACTTGTCAGTAATATTAACTGGACAATGCATCACAGTTCAAACCAATGTCTCTCTAAGTGTTCTCGCGGAAAAATTTAATTCATTGGGATAATTTATTCCAACCTATCAACAAAGTTTAACTAGACAATGCACAATGGTTTCAATCATTATCTCTACTTGTTCTTGTGGAAAAAATTTAATCAGTTATAATAATTTATTCCATCCTGTCAACACATTTTCAAAGGACTATGTGTCATGGTTTACAACCAATTTCACAACTAAATAAGTTACAATAATTTATATCATACTGCCATTGTATTTTAACTGGACAATGCAGCACAATTAATACCATTGTCTAAATTCCTGTTCTCGAGGATATTAGTTAGTTATTTAGTTAGGATAATTTATTTTCCAACCTGCCAAATTGTTAAAGTGGACAATGCACGGTGATTCCTTACGATTTCAGAGTAAGTGTTCTTCCAGATATAAGTCAATTAGTTACTATAATTAATTCCTACCTGTCGGCATATTTTAACTGGACAATACATCACAGTTCTGACCAATGTGTTCTCATGGAAATTAGTTGAGTAGGTCAGATATTCAATTCAAATCTTACTCGTCCTACCTGCCAACATATTTAAACCAGACAATTTACCAGTCCATTCCAATTGATGTCTCTGTATATATTCATGTGGAAACAAGTTAATTAGTTAGGATATTTTTTTCTGTCCTGCCAAATTATCTTATCAGGACGATGCATCACTGTTCCAATCAATGTTTCGTATAAAATAAATTCTTTTGGAAATAAAACGATAAGCAAGGATAATTCATTACGACCTGCCAAATTAATTTTGCTGGACAATACACCAAGGATCAAATCAATGTGTCTTTAGGCGTTATTGTGGATATCAATTAATTACATGTAGTTAGGACAATTTAGATATTCTAACCTGCCAAATTGTTTTAACTTGACAATGAACCACAGTTCCAATCCATATCTCTGTGTTCTTGCAGAAATGAATTAATGAGTAAGGGTAGTTAATTTCAACCTACAAACATATTTTTACTGGACAATGTATCACATTTTGAATCAATGTCTCTCTATATATTCTCACAGAGATAGGTTATTGAGTTAGGATAATCTAATTCAACCTTTCAACAAGGACAATTTATTTCAATCTTTCAACATTCTTTAATTGGGCAATGCATCTCATTTTGAATCAATGTCTTTTTATATGTTATTGTGGAAATAAGTTAGGGTAGTTTATTTCAACCTAAGAAATAATGGACAATGCATTGAGGTTTCAATCAATGTCTCTCTACGTGCTCTCTTGGTTATAAATTAATAAGTTAGGATAATATATTCAAACCTGTATACGTAAATGAATTGGACAGTGCTCTCAATGATTTATTCTGACAACTTTACATTTTTCATCTGGAAAATGCATCGCGGATATATCAAAGTCACATTCTCCCGCAGGATATAAGTATCAAAGTTTATAAGTTAGGATAATTTATTCCAACCTTCCTACATATTTTAACTGGACAATGCAACAGGTCTCCGTCTAATGTCACACTATGTGTTCTCATTGATATAAGTAGGTGAATTATTTAGGCTAAGTAGTTATGATAAGTTTTTTCTAACCCACAAAAACATACCTTTACTGGTCAATTTATCAAGGTTCCCACAAAAGAGCATTCTATGTTTCTAAGGATATAAGTAAATTTTTCATTTTCGTAGATATCTTACTTTTGTTTATGCTAATTTTACTCTGATATTCACGGCGGCATCTGTAGAACAATTTCTTTACATAAGGTCCTGTATGTGCACATTTATCCTTTTCTCACACAGTTTTCTAATAGTAATTTAGTTCAGTTGATAATCATTAACCTTACTTATTTTCTCTATTTCTATCTTTACTAATGGTATTAACATTA
The DNA here is from genome assembly GCA_948146395.1 of Fragum whitleyi. NCBI lineage: Eukaryota > Metazoa > Mollusca > Bivalvia > Cardiida > Cardiidae > Fragum > Fragum whitleyi. The sequence continues at coordinate 57,310,577 of OX411544.1, read as the reverse complement.
ATTTGTATATAAATCACAACTGCATAATTTATGTTATGGTAAGGTATACTGGTAGTTCAGATGTAAGGTTAGTGGATTATCAAGATTAACAAACTCCCATCTAAATGTTTCAAATGAAAAAGATTAATGTAAAATTTATACAGAAAATATCAAATTGTTAAAATCCAAACAAAATTTTTTTTGCTCTTCTGCTAAAGTATCACATTTTCAAAATCATCATCTACATTTACCATCTAATGACTATCTCTTCAATGGCCAAAGCACCCTTCTATTATTGCACCCGTCCTTTACAACACCATTCATACAACATGATGCTTAGTTAGGTCTTGTAAGTGCTCGTTTTCCATTTTACACACTACTTTATGATTGTAATATATTGTCCTTTTGGCAATCAAAGCCTCCTAATTACAGCTCGAAAGCTGGAGTTATGATGTTTTGATCGCCCATTGACGATATGTCTATATAGTCTGCCTGCCAGCTTGCCAATATCCCTCATCCTTTGTGGCGCCATTTATACAACATAATGCATAGGTAGGTCCTGAATGTGCACATCCATTTCACACAGTTTTCTTATTGTAATATATATCTGTAAATAATGATTATCTAAGGCGTTTGTATTAGTCAATCGAGTCTGGCGGTTTAACTAACAATATTAACAATAACAAACATGTTAATTTGAGCCACATAATTGAGTCATGTGTTTTAAAATTAAGATTTATGTGTCATTATATTGGTAATTAGATTGTATTTGGCTATATAGTCTGGCAGCTTTACTTACAAAATTAACACATGTACTAATAACAATATATTTATGTATAAATAAGCATTGGGGCCCCATCATTAATGTTATATGTTTATAGTTATATTTGCCAATTAGATTGTATTTGTCTACTCGTATATAGTCTGCAAGCCTTACTAACAATATTAATAAACATTGTAATAAGAGCCTTATCATAATTGTTAAGTTTAGAGTTAAGACATGTCTGCCAGCGTTTACTAACAACATTAATATTTATAAACATGTTGATAAGAGCTTCATCATTAATGTTATATGTTAAGAGTTAAGATGTGTCTGCCAGCTTTACTAACAATATTACTTTAGTAAACATGTTAATAAGAGCCTCATCATAGATGTTATGTTTAAGTTTAGATGTGTCTGCCAGCTTTACTAACAATATTTGCTAACAATATTAATAAACATATGAATTAGAGCCTTATCATGAATGTTAAACATCTTAGTTAGAGCCTAACAATATTAATCCTTAAGACTTTTTTAAATCTGCATAATAGAGGTTAAATGTTCAAAGATTTATGATATTATTGACACTACAACATTGTTGCATTGAGCACTCGTGATACTTTTTTCCCGTTTTCCCTTCTTTCTTTCTTTCTTTCCTTTTTGGTACAAACATCATTCTTCTATTGATCACTGGCCAAAAAATCCTTTTCATCTGTAAGTACCAACATCAAGGGTCAAACCAATTTTCGCAAGTCATAAAAAATTTAGGTTTCAAGATTTTAAAAATTTGGTAGCAAATTCTCAAATCACGTTTAAAAGCTCCCCAATAAAAGTCATTATAACTGATTGTAGTGGTAGTAGTAGTACTTGTAGTAATTATACAATTTTCACACTCATCCCTTCAACAATAGCATATGCACATTTATCCATTTCACTTAAATTTTCTTATTGTAATCTATGTCTGTATATAATGATTATCACTAATCTCTGCATGTTTCTCGAACTCTCTCTCCTTTACTAACATTAATTTAATTTAACCTTTATTAACATTAAAATCATGTTAACTACACACATATTATTATATTATTGTATTTGTCAATGAGATTTATTAAGTGTTTGGAACAACGCGATTAGGTGTTTGATACATATTTTGAAATCAAGGAACTATAAGAGCCGCAAAAATGTTTTTCCTATTCTTCTAATACATCGATTCTCTTTAAGAGTTAAGATCTTTATGTCATTAAATCTAAGATTTAAAGGGTGGTCCATTTCGCGTTGGCTAACATTGTGTTTTGATTGACTCGATTAATTAATTAGGATTCATATGGAAATTATCAAATTAAAGGAACCTGTGGTAATGTGTATTTTTCCTCTTCCGCAATTTTCTCTTTATTTCTTCCGACATCATTTAATTTTCTTTGGCTGCATTTTCTAGCTTTTAGCATATTTTAAATATTCAGCAGTATTATAAGAGTTCATGATAACAATCAAATAAGATTTAAAAGTTTATGGTATATGCATTGACCAACAGGCATTGTCAAAGGAACATGATAATGTGGCTTTTTCCCTTCTCCATTACTATATCATTATTTCTGCCAACTATGTTAATTATTCCTGTGAGTGCATTGTCTTGTTTTAGGAAACTGTTCTTAATCTTTGTGATGACATCAGTTATAAAGCCAATAAGCTAAGTTGAATGGGTATGAATGGTATGTCAAGAAAAATTTATAAATGTTTGGTATACAGATGGACAAATTCCCATTTTGTTTTGAATGTCCCAGTTATTTATAGGAATCATGCATAAATCAGAACAAATTACATGAACTCCTGAAGTAATGTGACTATTCACATTTCTGCTATCATTTTGATATCACTGCAAAAATTGTCGTTTTTCCTTGTGTGTATTGTCTAGTTTTCAAGCAAATTATTCCAAAATTCGCAGAGACGTAAATTATAAAGTTAACAAGTTAGTTTATATTGCAAGGTTATATTGTAAGAGTTAAACTTTGCATAGAATAGGGGGGCTATTCCGCTCACTCGGATGGAGGCAATGGGATAATGTTTTGGTTATTTTTTTGTGCAACTGTGTCAATTCCTTAAGCTATTGCTTGGAAAGTTTTCACATTTTCACATGCTTTTGTTACTATAACATCAGCCTCTATACAAAGATTCATTACTGTGATATCCATTATATAGTAAATGCCTTTGGTTGTATTGTTAGAGCGATTATGCCAAGATTTAAATGAGGATGATAAATACTGACCAACCTGCATTGTGTTTTGAATGACTCCCTTTAAAGACAGTCATGTATAGGATTCATCTGAAAACGAAATTAAAGTAACCTGCCTAACATTGATTTATCCCCTTTCTGCTAATTATGTTTTCTAATTTCTGCCAATAATACTCAGTTCTTTCTCATCGCGTGCATTGTCTTGTTTTTAAAAATTTATTCTTTTTTTTAATGCTTGGTATTAATCAGTTAACCATAGGATTCCTGCAAAAATTAAAACTAATTTAATAAACCTGCCTAATGTGGATTATTTGCCCTTTCCACTTTTGTATCATTATATCTGCTAAACATGAATTCTTCCTTGTGTGCATTGTCTAGTTTTCAAGCAAATTCTTCTAAATATTTTTGGCGATGTCAATTATCATAGACAATTAAAAGTCAGGTTGTATTGTAAGAGTTTAAGTGGTAATATTAGTAATTTAATAAGGCTTGGAAGCGTGAAAATATATATCAAAATTTGTCATTGGTGATTTTGTTAGGATTATATGAATCGGGAATAATTAAGGTTTAAGGGAAATCTTGGTAAGCTTCCTGGTTCATGGAGTACATGGTAAGATGCTTTTGAAGGCACTGACTGAAGGTCATGGTCGGTAGCTAGGCTATTGGGAGGTTTGTAATAGACAATGCCTTAACTTGGTGGTTGGCTGACTCATCTTGGTGGATGGTGGACTATCAATGTGGGATTTGGTGTTTGGTGGATATTGACTGAACTTGGTTGTGGGCTGGCTCACCTTGGTGGATGGTGGACAAACAATGCGGGGTTTGGTGGACAATGACTGAACTTGGTGGTTGGCTGACTCATTTTGGTGGATGGTGGACGATCAATGCAGAGTTTGGTGGACAATGACTGAACTTGGTGGTTGGCTGACTCAACTTGGTGGATGGTGGACGAACAATGCGGGATTTGATGTTTGGTGGACAATGACAGAACTTGGTGGCTGGCTGACTCGCCTTGGTGGATTGTAGAAGAATTGAAAAGAAGCCAATCTGATAGTAGTTATGTAAGTAAACCCATTACCAGATTAAATAATGCACAAATCCAAATTAAATACTAGCAAACAACAATTTTTTGTTGTTGAAATTTAAAAAAAACCCATAGATTTAGGGGGGGGGGGGGAGGGGGGGGTAATAATTGTGAACTATGAAGTTATTGTTTAATTGCTACAAAACATATAAGAAACTGCTTTTACAAATTGTTTTTCAGAGCTTAAAATCTTCAAAAACTGAAAAGTATGGTAAAAGGTTAAGCTCTTTGCACATATTTGCCAGTGATTATGAATAAGAATTCCTACAATTACAATGAAACTTTGTAACAGATCACACTTATGGTTTAGCAAAAATCCATTTTGAAATAGCTTTTCTACCAGGTTAAGGATTAAATCCCTTTAAATGGATTTACTCTCATAATAATTTAAATTTATTCTCATGACATTCACATGGCAGCCGTGGTAGTAATTTAGTGACAAGTTGTATTTTTCACAGAGGAAGTCCAAAGCCCAGGTGATCTATGATGAGTACAACTCCATGAAGGCCCTGATTGCTGTAATCACTGACAGAAAACCCGTAGAGACCAGACTTGGGTCACAGACCTGGACACAAACTATCGGAATATACCCAACAACAGGTTGGTTACCTCTCACAGGGAAAACACTGGCACAAATCCTTTGTTTACATAAGTTTAATTAGATTTCTAGTTTCATACCTTCATGAAATAACAAAGCCTCATCATTAAAATTGTCTCAACTTCTACCATATAACATTGATAAAGACACTAGATATTATTCTCTATATTCTCTTTTTGTTTCACTGCCTGCATCTAATTGGAGGAAATCTTTAGCAAGAATTGATGAAAAGCCCAAAGATAAGCTATTTGTTTGAATAAAAATTCAATAGGATGAGGCCCCCCCCGACCCCCTAAGTCCAATTCAGTGATGCATTTTTGTTTTTACAGAGACAGTTTTAAGCCAGGTGATCTATGATGAATGCTTCTCTATATCAAGACCCTGATTGCTGTAATTCGTCGGAGACCAGACTGGAGTCACCTGGACATAACAAACTGTGGAAATACCTTAAAAACAGGTTGGTTAGCTCAAACAGGGAACAGCCTCCGTCTTAGCGCAGTTGGTAGCGCGTCGGACTGTCAATCTAGAGGTCCTGGGTTTGATCCCCGACAGCGGTACTCATTCTTTCCGACTATTTGTCTCTCACCAATGGGTTGATAATCGTAGACCAATGTGAGATAGGAGCTAGAGGCTAGGAAAGAATGTGGTGGTTGTACTGGTGAGAGAAATACCAGGAATCCATTGTTAGGTGCTCCAGCCGCCGCGATATAAATGAAAAAATGTTGAAAGCGGCATTATACTCCATTCAATAAATCATTCAATCAATCAAACAAGCAGGGAACACAATAACAAACTTTGTGGAGGACTTTAGAGCTTGGACAAGTACAGTTGATATTGCTCGCTCTACCACCTCTATTAAGCGACCATTGTAAAAAAAAAAACTCAATGTAGCAAAATCTCTGAGGGTAGATATTTTGTAACATGCAGTTGTTTATTATCAAATCTTGTGCTGTTGAAAAGCATTTGAATCGTCTCAATGAAACCAATTTGACAGCCATTCAGAATGCATGAATCTTGATGGACACAAGTAAAATTAAATTATTCACCTGCGTTTGTTTAATTACAGATGTTCGAATTAATGAAGTAGGACAGATATGAGAACCCTCTAGTCAGATCTCTACAACCCTCGAGTAAGATCCCTACAAGAACCCTCAAGTCTGATCCCAATAAGAACCCTCAAGTCAGATCCCTACAACCCTTGAGTTAGATCCCTACAAGAACCCTCAAGTCAGATCCCAACAAGAACCCTCGAGTCAGATCCCTACAACCCTTGAGTTAGATCCCTACAAGAATCCTCAGGTCAGATACCTACAACCCTAGAGTTAGATCCCTACATGAACCCTCGAGTCAGATCTCTACAAGAACCCTCAAGTCTGACCATACACAACTGATGAAAATACAGCTAGTGCCTCAAGTAACAGATAAGGAAACACTAATTGATGGCCCAACAAAAAACTAAAGGAAAGATGATAAAGAACCATGAAAGTCCTGTGAAACATGGATACCATGTAAGTCAATACATCTATTTTGTTATCTCAGCTGTTTTGAAACCAAAAAAAGTCCAGTTATTGTGATGACCTGATGCAGTCCTTGGTGGCATGACAAAATTTAACCCTTGTCATGCTGAACCTGGAATATTCCTTCTTTGCTAGGAGGTATGGACAAAGATCAGCCTGTACATATGTGCAGTCTGATCTTAGGATATACTACCTGATGTCACTTTTTTAGAAAAAAAAAAAAGGTTTTAAAACTTTAATTTTTCAAATAAGAAGTAACTCACATTCAGTGCATCCAGTGTTTTCGGTACTTTGATTTTAATAGAATTTGTGCCAAGATTTTTTATTCAGCATGACAAGGGTTAACATAACCCACTCCTTGATAGATATGTATTAAAACAACAAAGTGTTTGAAGCACTGGATGCAGTGGTTCCGGATCGGTATAATTATTTTGAAGATGTAATTTTCAAAATCTTCAGTTTTTAAGAGGAAATAAAGTGGCATAGACTAAGATCAGATTACACATATGTGCTGACCAATCTTTGTCTATGGATCCTGCAAGCAGGAATATCATACAGTCAGTTTGACAAGAGTGAAAATTTTTTTCACTATTAAGAACTGTTTACAGCGCTCTTGTTCAACAAAGCATAAGATATGTCCAAATAAACAAGGCTAGGGAGAATAAATAAGCATCTCATTTTCCACAAATAAATGTGACCCGTCACGCAAAAAGGGATCATCTGGGAACTGAGTAAGACAAATTTTTTTTAAAAAAATCTGTTCCAGTAAAGGTCAACCAGAGGTCGTGTTTCAAAAATTCTTTCACAGGAAGTTAGAATCAACATTGAAGATTCAGAAAATAGTCCACTGCAGGGTTTTCCATGACCCCTTGTTTCTTTGACTTTGCCCCCCCTCTCTTTTTATGAAATGCCCAAAATTGTCAAACATTCTTTATCTAGTTTAAGGGGGTCATAATGTGGCAAAATGACCCCCAGTCTTGAACATAGAGGGAAAATCCTGGTCCACTGGCAAACAGTTTAAATCCTAGTCAGACTGCGCAGTCCGCGCAGTCTGACTAGGGTCCACACTTTTCGCGTTACCCAGATGGTCCCTTTTTGAGTGACGGGTCACAAATTATTATCCACATAGGTGTAACTAGGATTTTTATAGGCACTCAGAAGACCACCAACATAGAATATATGGGATAAAGGCAAAATGTGACAAAAGTTGAATGTCCTCCATTTGCTCTTCTTTTCTGTGATTTGAGCATTGATGAAAAATCAAGCATCGTAACTTCAGCTTAAAAAGCTGTATTTTTGATGTTATGATCTTTCATCAAGAAATCTTTTGAATGAGGATTTATTTCTATTATGCACTTGGGTAATGAGTGTAAAGGTAGTTATGTTTTTGATCAATAGTAAATCCTCTTCTTCTCAACCCTTGTCATGCTGAAACAGGAGTCGGAAAATTGTATTTAAATCAAGGTGCTGACAGCACTGAATGAACTAATTTTGGGTTAGCTAATTTCTTTCGAAAATTTTCATCTTTAAATTATTCTGGCTTAACCCTTGTCAAGCTGAATAGATTTTGGCTAAAAAGTTTCATCAAAATCAAAGGGCAAAAAGCACTGAAAGTTCAAACTGGAGGTCAATTTTTATTTGGAAAACTAAATCTATTGACGATTCTGGTTTGAAAGTGAGAAACAGGTGGTGTAGACATATGTGCAGGCTGATGTTTGTCTATAGCTCCTTCCAAAGCAGGAATATTCCGGGCTCAGCATGACAAGGGTTTAAAAGGAAAAAAAAGGTAATGTAGACTAAGATCAGACAGCACGTAATGGCAGATTTATCTTTGCCTTCCTGAGCATTTCAGGATCAGCTTGACAAGGATTAAACAAAAACCAAAAAATGAATTCCCAAACAAAAAAAGAAAAACCAAAAACCCAAATGAATGGAATTATAAACTTCATGTGATGATGTTTTCATTGACATGGTTGTATTAATATTTTCTATAGGTAATGCAGGTTACTAATCAAATACATAGAATTTAAATTCTGTGCGTATTGAAATAAGTGCAATGGCTCAGTTCTGCATGCAAGACTATTGACAAATTGTTACCAAAACGCTCCTACTCCTCTGAAAACCTATTGTTTCCAGATTTTGTTTTTGTTTCATTTTGAGAAAATTAAGTTTTCTTCTCTGCATTTTTTTTTCTTAGATAAATACTTTCCAGGGTCAGACTGATTGGCAAAAGCTTAATTGATTCTTTGTGACAAAATGTTGAGTTAAAACTATTGGAAACAGAACTTGAAGAGAAAAATAATTGATTTAAATGTGCCTTTTTGTAGAGTCTAAAAGGAGGAAAGAAGTCAATCTCGAAGACATCAAAAAGACAACAAAGATATCCAAAGAATTAGCCAAAACAACAACAACAATTATAGAATCCATAATCCATTAACTTGACATGGCTTGCTGATCTGAGAGGCTATAGAAAAAAGAAGTCAATATCATTACAGGTATTACTTTCAAGTTTATACAAAGTTTGGCTTAAGATTTTGGACCTGTAATAGTTCTGTAACGTTTAGGAAGTCAGTGTTAATCCAGGTTTCCTAATGTTTCAAACTTGGTTAACATTGTGTACGTTTATGAATTCCGAAATGTTGCAGAACTCTTAGGGTTCTACTACCTTAAAAAGAAGAATTCAGAACAATTACAGGATTAAGTACTGGCTGGAACAGTCAAACTGCAAGTTCTTGACAATCGCCGGACTCAAAGCAGAATAAAGATTGTTTACCCTAGTCTAAAGAGCCTTAGCTTTACTGCTTGGCCTCTACTAACAAGTTGTCAGTTCAGAAACCCTTGATCAAATGTCTGATCATTTATTTCAGATTTCACTTAACTGGCAATTAATTGGAAATAAAAACCACAATTAATTGGAAATAAAAACCGCAATTAATTGGAAATAAAAACCGTACTATAGACTGAACGCTGATGTATCTTTACGTTTTTAGCTCTGCTGTTTTGAAGAAAAGCTGAGATATTGTGATCACCCTGGCCTTGTTTGTGTTGGGGTTCCTGTTGTTGTGTAGGCCTTGGTGTGACAAACTTTAATTTTGGTTGTTTCTGTTTTTATTGAAGATATCTTCATGAAACTTGGCATATGTGTTTACTATCACAAGAGCTATCCAGATTATCAAGGGGATAAATATGAAAGTATTTAGAATGTTTGCTTTATCTAGCACCCATAGGCGTAGCTAGGACTTTGAAATTTTTACGCATTTCGAAGGCGACCACTAAAGAATAAATAGGATAAAGGCAATATGTGGACTGTGACTAAAGACTAATGTCCCACACCCGCTCCCCATTTATATGATTTGAGCGTTGGTGAATAATCAAACATCGTAACTACAGCTTGAATAAGCTGTAGTTTCGATGTTATGATCATTCATCAGCGAGATTTTTCGAAAGAAGATTTATTTGTATTATGCAATTGCGTAATGTGCGTAATGGGAGCTACGCCCTTGTAGCACCTGCAGCTGAGCATTGCACCTGTAGGCAGTGTTATTGTTTATTTCATGATATTAGATTATAATATGTGAAGATGGTACTTGATTTCATGGAGATGTGACACTAAAAACCTAATTACACTTATGTATGAATCTGGTTGCGTGTTCATACACTGTAATTAGGTTTTCGTTTTAGGTTTTATGACTCCATGAAATCAACAAGCACTTTCATCATCAAAATGATGAACAAAACTGTGATAGTCACATTAATCTTTTTGGTTTACGGATATACCCATGTTCACATTTTTTTACAGAAATCAAATATTGAAAAAAACATTCGAGAAGTAATATGTCATCATTAAGCCACTTCCTACCAGGTGCGATATGAATAGAGAATATTGAATGAGTGGTCATTGAATGCCAAATTTATTAAACGAGTCATCTTTAAACAGATATAAACAAGGCTACGTCGAATTTTTATTTGTTTTAGATGACGAGTTTAATAAATTCTGTATGAAATGAACACAAATTTAGTATTCTATTTTTAATATGACCCAAATTTTTGCAATAAATCGGAAATTGTTGATATTTATATTTCAAGTTATTCTGCGTAACATATAACGCCGTTTGCGAATTGACGCCATCAAAATCACAATTTCATTTTTGCAACAAAAATTAAACCTTCTTAGCTCATTTGCTCATTTTTCCACTAGTATGTGTAATATCAAAAAATATTCAACAGGCTTATTTCACTCCAGCGACGTAGGTCATATTATAAAGCACTTTATCCTGAATTAGCAATAAAGAACACAATTTAAAACTTTTACAGTATTTGTTTCAAATGTTTACAGGACCTATGAGGAATGATATCTAGAGAATCCTTATATAACCATCTCAAACAATTCAAACAGTGCAAAATTAAAGTGACTTATCCATTTAGTGTGAGGGACAACCAATGGCAGAAATGTGTAATGTGTTATCAATAAGCAAAGACTTGTGAATAATTGAAATGGATACACTTACAGAAATCATCCTCACGAGAGACATTTCTAATGAGTACCTGCAACACAGTGTTTAGATGAGAAATAAAAGGAAAAGATAGTCAACTTTACCTCAATATGTCAGAAGAAGCATACAGACAAAAGTTCTTGTGAAGACATGCTGTTAAATTCTATGGACAATCATCGGGTTGTATAACTCTTCAGACTTGCTGTAAGATTCTATTGACAATCATCGGGTTGTATAACTCTTCAGGTGTGCTGCAAGATTCTATGGACGATCATCGAGTTGTTTACATCTCAATAGACTTGCTGTAAGATTCTAAAGGTAATCATCGGATTGAATGACTCTTCAGAAGTGCTGTAGGATTCTGTGAACAATCATCGGGTCGTATGAACTTGACAGACTTGCTGTAAGATTTTTTGGACAATCATCGGGTTGTATAACTCTACGGACATGCTGTAAGATTCTATGGACAATCATCGAGTTGTTTACATCTCAACAGACTTGCTGTAAGATTCTAAAGGCAATCATTGGGTTGTATGACTCTTCAGAAGTGCTGTAGGATTCTATGGACAATCGTCAGGTTGTATAACTCTACAGACATGCTGTAAGTTTCTTTGGACAATCAATCAACAGTTGTGTACATCTGTACAGACATGCTGTTAGATTCTATGGACAATCATCAAGTTGTGTACATTACCACAGAAGTGCTATAAGATTCTAGAGACAATCATCGAGTTGTTAAATTGTATGGACAATCATTTCTTCAGATGTATGGACTTTATGGGCAATCATTGTGAATCTTTTCTTTCTTGCACCATTGTTATAACTTGGACAATTAAGTAAAAATACATTGCCAACCTCTTTTTTATTTTTGTTTCTCTCTTCTTTTAAATGCATTAAACTAAGCAATCAAAGATATCTCTCAATACTATATATTGATTAGTAGTTAAATGTCATGGTTGCAACCATTTTTTTTAATGAATAATATTTTCCTGTCATGTTGAATAAAAATCTTTGCAAAATTGCAATAAATGCACCTGTGTCAGTATCTCTTTACAAAATAAAAAATGAAAATTGTCTGTCATACAAAGAAAAAAACAGGAGGTAAAGCCTATTTTTGCAGGCTAATCTTTTTTCTATATCTCCTGCCACAGCAGGAATATTTTGGAATAAGTATGAAAAGGTTAAATTCTTATTTCATTCATCAAATATTTGAGTACTTATCCTGTTTGATTAAGTTTTTCATTGAAAAAAATAAATCCTCTTCATATCCTATTTGAAATTTTTTTACATTATTTTGGAGACGTTACTATATTTACTTTCCCTACAGTATTACTTATAACTGGAGGAATAATATGATATGTACAAAAAAACACACACAAAAGAAACTGAAATTTTTGAGTTGTTTCTACAGTCACAATTTGCCACCTTTTTTCTGTCTATATAATCATCAGAGGTCTAAATGTAGTAATATCCATTTTGAGGGTCAGTACAATACTACAGTAAGTGTCTATGCATTTATAAGCATTTGCAATAGTTTGGTACTAACTAGATCAAAATGTAACACATGAATTTTGTTATTTTTTTAACAATTTTTAAGAATTACTATGAAATTTTCAACATAGGATGAGCACTATTTTAGAAAACTTGTTTTTCATCATTCTATTTCAATTAAATTCAATTGTTAGTTTTTCTTTTTTCAAGTTTTAGTTAAAAAGTTATTACAGCATTCATTTTTTTTATTTATTTTTTTAAATTATTCTTCACACAATCTTTTGGTAAATGTTTATGTTAATATATACCTTTTCTAATTATTTTAATTTTAGTTTTGTCCATCAGGATTTTTGTTTTCTGATTGGCTGGGAAATCATTTTCATTTCTCAATAGAATTTTTTAATTTTCTTGTTTATGTAAACTTGCACACAAAGTATTCCAATAGAAATCTGTCTTGTTATTGAGAAATCTTTACATGTTTGCTTTTTGGTATCAAATTTTAAGATATAAAGAGGCTTATCTTTTAATTCACAGAGGTATGAAACTGAAAACTTAATAACTCTTATGTATGAATTCATAGTGATAAGCTTTTTCAGTTTCATTCTTCAGTGAATTATTGAAATACTCTCTTTATCTCTTAAAACTCCTGAGAGTTGTTGTCTTAAGGAACTAGTTAGAAATTTGATTTTAAGTTAGTTTTGTGTTTGTCATGGATTACTTTCTATACCCTGTTCTTGAAAAGATTTTTTGATATTAATTTGCATAATTCTGTCCAATGAATGTTTCTTTTTTATGAAAAACTCACGAAAAAGAAACATTCATTTGACAGAATTATGATGCATAAAGTACGTGCTTATTGTCTACTTTAAGGTATTCAAAACAAATGGATTTGATTGAAAAGAAACTTTTTTATTTGAGAAATATTGTAAATATATTTACCAGCATAGAAAGTTTGAAAAATTAAATTTTGATTATGACGGGTCACTTCTACAACTGACTGACCAGTGCTAAAAATAATAGTACCGGTACTCGTAATTCGTAATACAGACCACTATATAAGAAATGCCTAAATATTCAGATGGGTTGGGGGAGATCTTGTCCAGAAGTTACCTTTACCTACATGACGAGCTACATCTAACATTGGGAGTTACGCTGAGACCTGTGGCTGACTGTTAAAAGGAATTTAAAAAATCTTACTATCTATATTTTATTTGATCTGCTTTCTACTTTTTGTAAAAACCTTTTTTTAAAACAACTACATCATTTCATAAGTATCTCAATGATTAGTTCTTTAATAAAATCTAACTAAATAATTAAAACTAAAGTAATAATATCAAAACTCAAATAGTAATAATAATGATTAAAATTACTTAATTCTCAATAATCTAAATAGACAAAGTTCTGTAATAAAATCTAACTAAATAATTAAAACTAAAGTAATAATATCAAAACTCAAATAGTAATAAAAGTGACTAAAATAACGATAAAAATATATTTAAGGGCTAAATCGAAGGCAAGGTGCAGTTATGTGCTGAGCCATCGAAATGAAATTAAAATTTGATATTTTATTTCTATTAATAAGTTTGAACATTAATAGAAATATAAGATTAATATCTGTATAATAAACAAGTATCATAAAATAGATAAAATGAGGCTAAAATTATTGCATTTCTTATAGTAATGCTTTAATTTTGATTGAAATCCTATTGATCAATAGGTGACTATAAATTTATTCTAGGAGCCTAGAACCATATTCTTCTAGGCATTTTTACCAAATATTATCTTATGAAGTAGTGCAACCAGGTACTTATGAATGATGTAGTTATTGTTATAGTTTGTTATTGCCCCACCCCTCCTCCTCTGAATGATGTAGTTATTATTATAATTTGACTGTTGTAACACCCCCCCCTCCCAACACACACTTCTGAATGTTGTATTATACCCAGCCTGACACACACACAGGCCCATTATAAATTGATTGTTGTTATCCCCCCCCCCCCCCCCTCCTTACACACACTTCTGAATGTTGTTGTTATTATACCCAGTCCGACACACACACACACACTCCCTCTAGAATGATTTTGTGATTGTAATATTTATAATTTGACCATTGTTTTGTCCACACAAAACACATCCTATGTTATTGCAACGATTTAGAATATTGAAGCCTTTTTAATTTGTAGTGCTTGGTTCCTTCTTTTTGACAACTGAGACTCTAGAGTGACTTATATCTTTGACTTTGACTGATACTTTTGCAAGTCTAAAAGTTGATATAAAGTTTAAACCAAGGACAAAATGACCTTTGTGTACCATCGACATGAAGCTATGAGACTACAGACTGGATACCTTGACCACGTCTAACTTCTTTGAACTCTCATTCTAAAACATTTTAGATACAGTTATTTAAATCATTAGCAAATGTTGTCACTTGACTCCATTTCATTGTAAAATTCAATATAAAGTTTCAGAAGATATTACATTGTTAAATAATGAAGTTCTCATTAGGGGAAATAGGGTATCCTACGACAAGCACTTGTTAAGTTAGTTGCATGTTTATTTTGTACTTACTTTTATTGTATGTTTAAGGTAGTGGATCTTTAATAGTTCCGCAAAGTTTTGGAAGTAATGAACTTTAACAGTGTTACCGAGGTTTCCTAATGATTTTCATTAGGAAACCTCGGTCAACATAGTGAAAGTTCATGGGTGCTGAAATGTTGCCACTACCCTAACCAGTTTAGAATCTTAAGACTTTTTGTCACCTTTCCTTGTATTCATATCATTCATGTATCATCAATTAGTATTTAAATGTATTTTTGTGTAATCATTGTACTTCACTATTAAATTAGAATTATCCCATTATTATGCACATTCAATGTTTCACTATTAAAAGGGAATAACAATTCTTTAAGTATATGTTTTCCTTAGCATTGTTAGATTAATCTCTCTGTTAAATGCTCCAAAGTCCTTCTGTCTCTTTTGAAAAGTTAAAAAGTAATATTGCCCATTCAATAAGCAAAGTTTACACTTTTTAGCCAAAAAAACAGTTTGATTGTCCAATACTTTGATTGATAGGCCGTCTTCTCTCTTGCTTTTTCCCTTTCTTTAAGCACCTTATTTTAGATGTTAAAAAATCATCTTTCAAGAACTTACAAGGGTTTTTTGCAAGAGAGTGATAAATCATATGTGAAACCTGGGGTACACACATTTTTTACCCTGACATGCTAATTTTTTATGACTTTCTAGATAAGGGTTGAATATATAATTTGTAAGGCTTGTAAACATTTACCAGTAAATATAGATATAAATGTGATTACATTGTAAGTTTTTTTTAATTCAGGCTTTATTTTGTACAAGACTCATCTTGAATTTTGAAGGAAACATGAATTTAGAAAAATATATTAGATTTATGTAAGTTACAAACATTGTTATTCCTTATTTGGTGCTTAATACTCTTGTAGTTTAAAGGTAAAATGTCTGGGTGCAATATACCCAGGAGTTCTGAGTTCAAATCTTGGCAGGGGTCAACTCAACACCAATAAGATAACAATTTTGTGAAATATATAAATCTAATGATATATCAACCTTTTTACTCTGTCTGAGTGGAAGTTGGATTAGTCATCTTTTATCGTAATTATTGTTTTGTCTTGTGTATTTCAAAATTCATATTTGTTAAGCCATATGAACATATATTTGTCAAGGGTTTCCAATATTAAATTTCATCTTGCGTTAATGCATAACAAGAGTTGTTAGTTTTGTTTTGTCCAAGGGAGAATTGAGACTGGATTTATTCACCAGGCTTGTTTAGAAAAAAGCCTATTACACAAGGGGGAAATGCCACGGCACACTTAAGCAATCTAAGGATTTAAATTGTGCAGTGAATAAACCATGACAATGCCTGAATCTCAGCAGGAAAGCAGTTGGAGTGTTATGTAATCTCCTAGAATGCCAAATTGAAAGAGAAGCATGAACTGTATACAAATTTTGCATTTTTTTCAATTTCATTATCAACTTTCCGCCATCATAGCAGAGCTGGTAGCCCTTCTGACTGTCAATCTAAAGGTCCCAGGTTTGATCCCCGGCAGCACTCGCCCTTTGACTATTTCTCTTCCACCAATGGGTTGAAAATCGTTGACCTATGTGGGAAAGCAGTTTGAGGCTAGGAGAGGATGCGATTGTGATACTAGTGTGAGAAATACCAGGAATTCATTATGTGTCCAGCCTCCGCAATACAGCTGTAAGATTGTTGAAAGTCGTCTAAAATCCCATTCAAAGAAACAAAAGTTTGACCCCTGACAGCGGCACTTTCTTCCTTCTAACTATTTTTCTCTCACCTATAGGTTGATTATCCTAGACCTATTCGAGATAGCAGCTGGAGGCTAGGAAAGGATGTGATGGTAGTACTGGTGAGAAAAATACCAAGAATCCATTGTTAGGTGCTCATGCCGCTGCGATATAACTGAGATTGTTGAAAGCAGCATAAAACCCATTCAAACAAACAAAATTATCCACTTTCCAACTCTAAACAAACAAGGGTAGACACCCACTTGCAGTACTCTTCTTTAAGCATAAGTTGGTCATGTATAGACACAGAAGTTTAAGTGAGGTATCAAAGGTCAATTTTGTCTCTATATGTATATAGTATAGACAAAATTTACCTTAGATCACTCATTTAAACCTGTGCATCTGTACTGAGCTTACAGAGAATGAAACAAACTTTGATATATGTATAACTTCGATATGGGATTTCGTCTATTTCAAAATGCATTTGTATACAATCCCAGAGTCAAAATAGTGAATTCTACTTAAGGTTGCATGGATTTTAGCAGTCATGGAGTTATGAACTCTTCCAAATTTGAGCCTGTGTATGACTTTTCCAACAATTTCAAATGTGGGCCAAGCAAAGGCTATGGCCAGCCCATGGAACTGCAGTCTGACCAGTCTTCACTTTGCACTTTGTATATAGATTGGGTCTAAAAGTGTCTTTAGAAAGTCAGATAAATTTCTAAATGTAATATGTCGTAGTCAAGGTTGGTTAATGTTGGCCCTTCACGCACATGTCAAATTGTTGAAAATGTTATGCACAGGCTCATTTGGATTATTTGCGCCCCGACGTAGAAGCTCCACCTCTGGATTTTCTGCGTATTCTTCTATTATTATTCAACTAATAATATATGTATGTGCAAAACATACGGATCTGAATTTTCACATATAGATACACAAAAAATGTTAATACGGGTGTAAGAACTGTGCGCATGTGAACAAACAATTCTTCCCTGGATATTTTTATGCCCCCGTATCGAGAGATCGGGGGGCATATTGTTTTACTCATGTCTGTCTTTCTGTCCGAAAACTTAACCCGAAAACTTAACCTTTGCCTTTTCTCCAAAAGTATTTGACATACAAAGCTTTACACCAATGTCAAGGTCATGTGACAAGGTCAAGGTCATCTGTCAAGGTCAAACTTTAAAAAATAATGCTGTTCCGGGGGCATTTGTGTTTCACAAACACATCTTGTTGCTTTGAAAACAAACTTTGATTTTATGGTATACGCACATTTCTTCTTGCAGTTTTTTGCATATACCTCGAATACGGTATTGTGACTTGTGATTGCATTACATTTGTATGCAATCGACGAGTCACAATAGCCAATTCTACTTATACTGTTACTGTGATCCAGGGAAGGTTACTTTGCGTACAAACCCACATTTCTTTCAAGCCATAACAGTATTTTTACGCAGAAATTACAGGTGTGGAACTTTTGCGCCTGGGCGCAGAAAATCCAAATTTGGAACAGTTCATACCTGTGTCTTGACTCCATTAATTTTGTGTAGGCAAGTTGGTAGTGCAACATACTTTAACCTTGGCTATATCTGTTTGAAACTTAGCATGTGTATTCTCTGTCATAAGAGCAACCATTACTATCAAGGGGGGTAACCCTATATACATTTTTGTCATCCTGTTTGCGATGTGCATGACAAATTTGTTACACCTCGGTGTATGTTTGTGTGACTCTCCATCTGTCCATTAGTCAATCTGTCAGTTTTTGTCCAGACATTTACTACCACATTCATATATAAATTTCAAAACAACTTAGTATAATAATTTGTTTTCCATCATCATTAAAGCTGCTCTTTCACAGATTGGGAAAATGTGGTTTTTGAAAATGTTTGTAAAATCAATCAGAAGAAAAGCCTCATCATATTGATTTTGCGGTTAAAAGTATAACTCATGTCACTTTTACTATGTCATTTCAGTTTGCTGGAAATCGTTACATGATTGTTTGATGGGATGAACAAATAGAACCGAGATCTGTCATGCTAATTATTTCCTCCGAATTATTCCGGACCAAATCGTACCCCACCCTCCACCAATGGTTGTCTATTAAAGGTCATAGACAGTCAAAGGTTATAAATAGACTGGATCCCCTACTGATCTTACCGCTTCGAAAAAATAAGTTACAAAATTATTGAAAATTGCTGTTTTTAGTGTCGATGCCCTTTGGCAATTCTTAATCGTCTAAAAGTACACACATTTCCAAATCTAAGCACAAGTTTTGTATTAATTCTATGAAAAACTGTGAAAGAGCAGCTTTAAAAATGCTATTAGAAGGAAAAATTCAAATATTTTCAAGGTCAAGGTCAAAGGTTAAGATTGACCTTGTTCAAAGCATAACTCTTAAATTTAAGAGATGAAGTGAGTATTTGTTGATTTTATGGAGGTATGAAACTAAAAACCTTATTGCACTATATGAATATGCAAAGCAGATTGATGTACATGAACATGATGCTTTTAGTTTCATAACTTAATGAAATCAACAGAAAGTCTCTTCATTGTTAATAAGACTACCTACAAAAAAGCTGTGTAATAGAATTGTTCAACTAGAATTAAATTATTTATGGATGGATTTCAAAACAGCTCAGAACTATTGTTCTGCATTATCAGTGGATGTGCCATTTGAAAAATGCCTCAGAGGTCAGAACTATTGGGATATGGATTTTCCCGTCCAACGTCTGTCCGTCCATTAATTTGACTTATTTACACTCTAAAGTCCGCAGTTTTTAGCTCCACTGGCTGAAAGCCACTCGGGCTTTTGTCATGGTGTTGTGTCCGTCGTGCGACCGTCGGTCCGTGCGTGAATTTTTTCTTTAAAAATCTTCTCCTCAGAAACTACTGGATGAATTTCAATCAAACTTTACAGGAATGATCCTTAGGTGACCCTCTTTCAAAGTTGCTCAAGAAATTTTGATCCAATGAAAAACATGGATTTAATAGGCGTGGCTAATTTCCAAATATGGTAAAAAGTGACATTTCTTAGGTTCTAATAGATGGATACCAATTAAATTTTACATGAATAATCCTTCGGTGACCCTTTATCAGTCTACCAAAAAATTATTGTGATAGGATGAAAAATAAGTATTTTTTGGGCAGAGGTCATTTCTCTATTATGTTATATAGTGGAAACTTTGAAAATCATTTTCTCAGAATCTAACTGATAGATATCAACTAAATTTTACTTATCCTTTCCGACTATTTGTCTTCCACCAATGGGTAGATAATCGTAAACCTATGTGGAATAGCAACTGGAGGCTAGGAAAGGGATGTGGTGGTAGTACTGGTGTGAGAAATACCAGGAATCCATCGTTAGGTGCTCCAGTCGTCGCGATATAACTGAGAGATTGTTGAAAGCGACGTAAAACCCCAATTCAAATCAAAATCAAAGATCCTTGGGAGACCCTTTATCAGTCTACCAAAAATTATTGTGATAGGATGAAAAATATGTATTTTATGGGTGGAGGTCATTTCTCTATTTGTTATATAGTGGAAACTTTGAAAATCATTTTCTCAGAATCTAACTGATAGATATCATCCAAATTTTACATGAATGATCCTTGGGTGACCCTTTATCAGTCTACCAAAAAATTATTGTGATAGGATGAAAAATATGTATTTATGGGCGGAGGTCATTTCTCTATATGTTATATAGTGGAAACTTTGAAAATCATTTTCTCCGAATTTAATCGATGGATATCAACCAAATTTCACTGGAATGATCCTTGAGTGACCCTTTATCAGTTTACCAAAAATTATTTTCATTGAATATAAAATATGTATTTTATGGGCGGAGGTCATTTCTCTATATGTTATATTGTGAAAACTTTGAAAATCATTTCAACATCAGTAGACCCCAAAATGTCTAAAAGTCTAGTCAAAACTTAGATTTGCTATTACAAGAATTTCAAGCCTATGGAGCGACTCAAGCCATTCATGGCTTTCTAGTTATTAGATTGTCTTCAAAATTGGTCAGAATTATTAGACCATCATAAGGATCAGTGTTTCCTTCTGAAAATGAGTCATATCTGTCAAGCATCATAGGAAAAGAAGCTTAATTAAAATATAATTAGAAAATCCCTTAATAGCTCTAAAGTCCACAGTTTTCATCCAATAAAATTCGAACTTTCTCAGAATAATTGAATCATCTAAATGATTTCTCTTTAAAAAAATTCTGATGGATTGGGCGTCAAAAGAAAAGGGGCCTATATTTGATTTTAAATTCTAAGAATTCATTGTTTAAATTTCTTCATATATGCATGGAAGTTAATGAAAATTTCACTTAGTATTCTACATCATTTGACCGTGTGCATGAGTAATGCGGTCTGGTGATTCTATACTGTCATAGAAAAAACGGGCCTAAGTGTAAATTTTCTTGCTAACAAAACTCCTCTTTTATTAATGGATACATTCATGTGAAACTTTCACAGAATATTCCATTTCCAGTAACTATTTGCACTTGTGGCTTTTTAGCTGGGTTGTTTTCAGAGAAAAACCAGAGGTATTGCTATAGCCTTGTTGTTGTCCTTGTTGTTGGCGTCGTGGTGCGAAAACTTTGACATTTTGTGATAACTTTTAAATGGTAAGTGATAGGGCCTTCATATTTCACATGATGATAGCCTGTATCAAGGTCTTTCTATTGGTACCAAGTTAAAGGGCATCAGTCAAGGTCAAGGTCATTTTTCAAGTTTGTGAAAAAAAATGCAAAAACTGACATTTTTGTGATATGTTTGGTTCTACTGAAGACATTCACTTGAAACTTGACACACATTCACCAGCAAAAGAGCATTCTTTTCTATCAAGAGGGATAACTCTAGAAGCATTTTCTGCAAATTATTCCCCTTTTTCACTTACTTTTTTCACCAACCATTAGTTTTTTTCACCATCCGGCACTTACAGCAGAGCGTAGGCACCTGTAGGCAGCGCTCTTGTTAGTTATATGCTGCGTAATATGTATATTATGCATATGTTTATGTATATTCTTTGTTAACAAAAACCCTTTATTTATACATGGAAGATAATGAAAAATTCACTTTGAATTATACATCATTTGACCATGTGCATATTGATATGGTCTAATGATACTATACTGTGTCATTGAAAAAGGGGTCTTCCTTATTAACAAAACCCCTCTTTTATTAATGGATACACTCATGTGAACCTTTCACAGAATTTTCCATTTCGAGAGAGTATGTATACTTATGGCAATATAGTTATTTTCTATGTCATGATAAAAGGGACCTTTATGTATATTTATTGTTAACACTACTCCTCCATTTAAACATGGAAAATTTCATTAAGAATTATACATCATTTGACCATGTGCATATTGATGTGGTCTTGTGATTTTAGACTGCATCATTGAAAAAGAGCCTTAGTGTAAACCTCTTAAAACAAAACTCCTCTTTTTAGCTCATCTGAGCAAAACATGCTCAAGGTGAGCTTTTGTGATCACCTTTTGTCCGTCATGCGTCGGAAATTGTCAACAGGATCCAATGACCGGATTTCTATCAAACTTAGCAGGAATGTTCCTTAGAAGACCCTTTTGATAATTTGTCATGAAATTATGATTGAACCCCAAATATGGGCATGGAAGGGCACAGCATTTTTTCACTTTGAATTCTTTGAATGAAATCTCCTCCTTAACCACTAGGCCAATTTAAATGAAACTACCAGAATGTTTCTTAGGTGACCCTTTTTAAAAATTGTTTGAGAAATTTGATTGGCCCATAAATATGGGCATGGTAGGGCGGGGCTTATTTTTAAGCCCGAAATCTTTGAACAACATCTCCTCCTAAACCACTGGGCCGATTACAATGAAACTATACCAGAATGTTACTTGGGTGACCCTTTCCAAAAATTGTTCTCTAAATTTTGATAGGCCCATATAGGCATGGCAGGGCGGGGCTTATTTTGAGCCCTAAGTCTTTGAACAACTAACCTTCTCAATCTTTGGGCCCATTTTAATGAAACTTTACCAGAATGTTCATAGGGTTACCATTTCCAAAAATTTTTACGGGAAATTTTTATTGGCCAAAAAATATGGGCATGGCATGGCGGGGCTTATCTTGTGCCCGAAATATTTGAACTACATCTTCTCATGAACCAGTGGGTCAACTTAAATGAAACTTAACCAGAATGTTTCTTGTGTGACCCTTCCATAAATTGTTTTTGAAATTTTGATTGGCCAATAGAAATGGGCCAGGTAGGGCAGGGCTTATTTTGAGTCTCCTCAGTAGTGAATGGATGGGTAGGGTCTATTATGACTTTAAGTTCTTGTAATAACATCTCCTCTTCAACAATGAGTCAAATGATAATAAAAATTTACTTGGATGTTATCCACTTGACCAATAATAAATTCAGGTGAGCAGTTTAGGGCAATTCTGCTCTCTTGTATTAATAGATACATTCTTAGAAGGCAACAATCCAAAGAATATAAGGATCAAGTTGATATTTGGACTGTGACCAAAGATGAATGCTCTCTGTCTGCTCTGTTTTTATGATTTGAGAGTAAGTGAATTATCAAAACATTGTAACTACAGCTTGAATAAGCTGTAGTTTATTCAAGCTGTAGTTTCAATGTTACGATCATTCATCCACAATATTTTTCAAAAGAGAATTTATTTCTTTAATGCAATTGCGTAAATTGCATAATGGGAGTTACGGCCCTGTAACTATTAAGCCAATACTGAACAAACCCTCCTGCATTAAGGATGAAATTGTTTTCGAAAAATTCAGAAAAGTCACCAGTCCTGTGTTCAGAATCACAAAACAGTGCAAACAGTTTTCCAATTTTACCCCGCTTTGCACGCAAGTGCACATGCAAAGCAAGTGCACATGCAAAGCTGGGTATAATTGGAATACTGTTTAAACCATTTTTTGATCCTGAACGAGGGCTGGCTGTGCGATTGATGTTCAATTTATAAAAGTCTGTTAACGTTACGACATGCTAAAAGTAGGGTCGGTTTAAACAAAAGACAATGTAAACACACGGGACTTATCATGCTCTATACACTCCCTTACAAGCATGGCTGCTTTCCTGACCAAAACCTGAGACGGTTGACTGACAGTGCATGACGTTGGAAAGACGTCAACCATGACGTTACTGTGTTGGTCTAGTATCATCATCGACTTTCCTTCTCCATAGCTACAAACACAAGTGTATGTTTAGTGTCGCCACTGCGGACAGGCTTGTTTGTCAGGTAGGACCAGGTGACATCACCATTACGGCTTAAACATACAACCCCAGCTTCTGTGCCAACCAGCAGTTTACGATGATCTGTTGCTGTACATAATTATGTGGTAGATGTTCTTTATAACTTGGTCATCATTACTACCACAAATAGTCTTCACCTTAAATCAAATGTTCCAAGTTATGTAAAAACATGGAATTCAAACATTTAAAAACTTGATAAAGACATCATAAAAATATGTTAGAATAATGGTATGATGTTGCACCATGCCAAGTAGCTATTTTAAAAACTGGCCAAACCAGCTTGTTATGTATGTGGCAAAGTAAATGGAAATTGTAGTTTGCAAGAGCCCTTTTGGGTCTGAGTTTTATATTTGGTAGTAGTAATACCTAGTGGGTACAATTTTCTATATAATCTTCAAATTCAGGCCAATTTTATCCAGTTGAAATGAATTTGTTGGTTTTGAACAATTGAGATATCCCTTTGCCATAAAGGTTTGATTTTACTTGTATGAGATGGGGCCTCTCATGCTGTGCAACCGTTTAAGCTCATCGATAGATTCAATTTGATATATTAGTTAGCTGAGCAAACTGTCTTTTTTGTAATTAAAGAGGTTATTTAATTGGGTCAAAACTCTTTACATTAACAGGAATTTACTACGTTGAACAACATTCTGACAACGACAGAAAATTCTGTTGCACCGTCAATTTATGAAAATATATTTGATTTCACTAAGACAAATAGTAGGACAAAGAACACTCAAACCACAAATGAGTAGTCTCCGCAGCCTATGGTAAGGTACGGTGTACTGCGGTATTCTTTCAATTATGTGTTAAGATATAGGTAGTTCAAAACGTCTAGTGTGACTGAAAATTTTCTTGCACCGTACTTTGTCCTAATTGACCGTGTAAATAAATCAGATACACGTACTGCAACAGTAGTTGTTCGCTAGTTCAACCCTGGGTTATTGTAGTGTGATGTTCTTATGATTACCATATACCAGGTTACTACGGTAATCTAAGTTCAGGGTTACAGATAAGTAAGGATAAATTGATGTGAGAGTACGATTTAGATGAGGACAGTTGTTACCTTTCTTAAACAAATATAGTATTATGAACATTTCTTATGATTCTCTGGAGTTTGCACTCCATTTTACTCTACAGGCTTGGTCACATTTATGTAAATTAACGTGGTGGGTCGTAGTTTTGCATCAAGGTAGTCAGCTGTAAAAATCATGTAGCTAAGCGCATACTGCTCAGTAAGTCGCAGTAAGCCGTGCTTACGTGTCGTGGGAAACATAGTGCAAACTTTTGAGTTTAACCATAGGGCCAACTTATTTCTGGCCCGATTTCGGGTCAGGCGTAAACTGATCTCACAATCAAAAATTAGAATAGCCTTTTCTAGGCTATTATAAAAGTCCATATTAGGACCAGTCTAGAGCTAGTAGCCTGCTGTCTGAGAGATAGCTCTGTTATAGCAGGCAACGATACCCGCCCAGGGTCAGAAATAAGTTGGCCCAATTGTGTTTTGGGTGTTGTAAAAAATGTTCAAAAGTCTTTTCATGGTTTAGTATGTTAATTTGTCCCTAAATTGACCGTAATGTCACAGTAGTTGATCACTGCTTATCCGTAAATCGGAATTTAATTAAACGTTTGTCCCCAATACTACAGTTAACCAAGGTTGAACTAGTGATTCACTACTCTTGCAGTAGGTGTATCGGATTTTTGTCCACGGCTAGGTAGGGAAAAAGTATGTTGTAAAAAATTGCAGTCACATGTCATGTTGTAATTCTAATCTCAAGGTAGAAGAATGCCCTACTGTAGAATTCGTAGTTTAACCTAGTCACCCTTGTATTGAACGTTCTTCTACCGTATAATCCTACCGTAGTTGAGGCACAAATCTTGGTGAAAAGGGACTTTCTGTCATAATTTGAATGTTACAGTTTAACCCTTGTCATGCTGGACCCAGAATATTCCTGCTTTGGCAGGAGCTATAGACCAACAGCAGCCTGCACATATGTGCAGTCTGATGTTAGTCTACACCACCTGTTTCTCACTTTCAAACCAGAACTATCAATATATCTAGTTTTTTAATAAAAATTGACCTACAGTTGGTACTTTCAGTGCTTTTAGCCCTTTGATTTTGATGAAAATTTTTAGCCAAAATTTATTCAGCATGACAAGGGTTAACATAGTAAGATCTTGTTTAGTCATACTTTTGCTAGATTAGAATGTACCCTTTACCCTAGTTTTCTGTACAAACCGTTACAAAAACATCTGTCCAAGATGATGCCCTGACCAAGCGGGAAACAGTGGGGTTGGACTTCTTTCAGAGTACCAATAGAAACTATGAAATTGATAAAATCTAATTATGAAGTGCATGTGAAATCAATAGTTTGAAACTCCCATGTTTTTACAACAAATTAATTATAGTACCCAAAGGTGACTGATAAAATTGCTTGATTTTAAACCTTATGATATATTCAAAGATCGTGTTTCTTATCTATAGAATGACATACAAGAGAGATCAGGGCTTGGGAAATAAATAAATGGCGATTTTTCATTAACTAAAACTAATAATTAATCTAGTTTAACTACTATTTTTTACGCGGTTCTTTGTAGTTGTTCCTACTCGCACAAACTTCTTTCTACGGAAACTGTTCGATAGTGCCTTTGTTAAATGTACTTTATCTTACTTCAACTTAGTTAATCGTATTAGTGACACAGCTTGCCTACGGTAAAATGGAGTACACGGTATGACTTACTATGATAATTTCCATAAAATTAATGTGACCATAGCTTTAGTGTTATCACGGATGTACAACTACAACAAACTACGTAAAGTAACATAAATGTTACCTTGGCTTAAGATAAATTGTTGCACGCAAGGTACAGATAAGAGGGGGTAAAGCCAGTCTAAAATCTTAATTTCTCATTGAATCCTATGTTGTGGGTACTCATTTAAATCATCTTGATAATCATCTTGATAAGACGATTTTAATGAGTACTTGTGCAAGCCTAGTTGAAATAATCTTATTTAAAACACCAAAATACCCACTCTATCTGTAGCTCTGGGCACGGATAATACCTTTGATGGTGTAAAAGTGATTTCCTCTACAAGCCCAAATTTATAAGTATTCTTCTCATAGGTAACAACCATCACATCAACACAATCTTCTCTATTCCATACATGTGTGAGAGCTAGATGCATGTGATACGAACCTTGACCGTACAGGTCCTCTGTCATCGTAGTTCGCATAATTATGACAAACCAGTGTATCTGAAGTACAATCTTGTTATAGTCTTGATATAATTCATGCGAACTGTTGAATTTGAAAGATTTTGATATTTGAGCCTGTGTGTGACATTTCCAACAATTTGAAACATGCGTTATGTGCAAACATAAAGCAGCCTCAACAGTTTCACAGTGCAAAAAGGAAGATTAAGTCTTAAGACTTTTCTAGAACTGATCTATCTACAAAGTGCAGAGTGCAAGGCTCTGGTCAGACTGTGGTTCAATGGCAGAAGGGTAGAAAACATTGTTTTCAGTGAAGTACATTCTCTTAAAAAAAGCAGTGTTTTCTTAAAATTCATCAGGGACTCTAAATATACATTTATACATACATTTGTGTATTTAGGGTCCGTGAATTCATACAGATCTATTCAATCATACCGTAAGTTTGGGGTTAAATGAATTTTGTTCTTCCACAAGAAAAAATTAATTTCACTTGTTACAGGACGATGGTAATATTCGGTATTTCCAAACAATTGATTTTCGGAATCAGGTCCATATGAAAGGGGGGGGGGGGTGATAAAGCTAGTTCTAAAATTCTTATCGGGAATCCTTAGTTTTAACCCTAAATGAGTGTGGGCACACGAGATCCGTAGATTAGCATTCGAAGTACTTTTAGAGTTATTTCCCCTATGTAAACGTTTCCATGGTTTGATGAATTTTTAATCTCTTTAAACTGCATTTCTTAACGGAAATTAAGGTCAAACTTATGAACATTTTATTAAAACACATACAGCGCTTTTTCATACTTTTATTAAAGTAGCTCCAGGTCAAAGATGTCAGCGAAAGTTGCAAGCACTCCAGATTACGAACAGGTACATGTATGATTTTCGTAGGGCACTAGTAGGCGGATCAAAGACTGGTTTAAGGTGCCATACTCGACATGTTTTAGCTATTGTGTTCGGTCATTGTCCATTCCTGTATAGCTGTCCACGTACAGCTTCTTCTGTAGGGTTGAAGCAAACCCTTTATTTAAAACAGAATACATCTTTTAACCCTTTTTGGACTTAAGAATTCCTGGTTATGGTTTTTAGCTGCAAATGTTGTTTATTAGTTATATCTCTATTTCTACTTCAGCTATAGCTTGACAACTTTGAATATGCTACTGTGACCATCATATGAGCCTCTAGACAAAGATTAATTACTCTGAAATTGAATTTATGGGAATTTTAACCCTTTTAGGATTTCGAAATTCCTGTTAAGTTTTTTTTTTTTTGCAAATGTTGTATATCAGTTATATCACTATTTCTACTTAAGCTATTGCATGGAAAACTAGCACATACTTCTGTGACCATAATATCAGCATCTAGACAAAGATTAATTTATCTGATATTGAATTTAGTGGAATTTTAACCCTTTTCGGACTTAAGTTTTTACGTGCAAATGTTGTATATCTGTAATATCTCTATTTCTACTAATTGTTATGTTCTAGCAATAGCATTACAGCTACATCTATTTATGGTAACATTATGTATAGCTCCTTGTTATTTTAATTAATACTGTGTCTGGTCCTGGATAGTTTGAGTTTGTTAATAAAGCAGAAAACACCATCTATGAGTTGTTCTACTTCCAACCCTAGGTTATAACATCTGGCGACGAGGATTAAAAGGATTAAAATGATTAAAACGATTCAAATGTTTTAAGGATATATTAACAGACTAGCGCAATAAATTATTTTTATAAAGTGGTTGGATTACGATACTTTATAAATAAATACATAAAAGGATGGCGCTTAGTAATTTACCGAACTTTCCGTCATTTGAGGTGGACGCGGATAAGTCAAATTGTGGAACCAGGTGGGAGAAATGGGTTTCGAGGCTAGAAAACTTGTTTGTTGGATTAAATATTACAGAAGAGGCACAAAAGAGAGCTCTGTTACTTCACTATGCTGGTGAAAAAGTTTTTGATATATATGAAGCTCAAAAAGGCGATGACGACGGTACGACTAACAATGGAGCGAAAGAGGTTTTGGACACATACTTTGCCCCACAAAAGAATGTCCAGATGGAAATTTATACGTATAGGTGTCATAAACAACAGGAATACCAGAGTTTAGATGAATTTGTCATGGAATTAAGAACTCTTGCTAAAAACTGTGACTTTGAAAATGTGGATAAAGAAATATTACAGCAAGTTATTCAAAACTGTCGTTCTAACCAATTACGGAGAAGGGCGTTACCGGAACCCGACAAAGGTTTGCAAGATATTTTAACATTAGGCAGGATCGAGTGTTAATATAATAGATGAAATAGCTTTCGCTACTCTAGGAAAGCCTAAGTTGCAAACAAGACACTTACCGAAACTAATTCCTTACGGTGGTGGACAAACTCTCAAAGTTCTCGGAAGTTGCAAACTCACGATAGAGAAAAATACTAAAATCATGGTTGAGGAATTCTTCTTGGTTAATAGAAGCTATGGCACTCTATTAGGTTACAAGACAGCTAGTGTTCTCGGAGTTGTGAAAATTGTGCAACCTATCAATACGTCTGACTCTATCAAAACAAAATATCCTGGCATATACAAAGGCATAGGAAGGTTAAAAGGACAAACAGTTAAACTACATATCAATAAAGATGTTAAACCGGTAGCCCAGAAAAATAGAAGGACACCTTTTCAATTGAGGCAAAAAGTTGAAAAGGAAATTAAGAAGCTCTTGGATGACGACATTATTGAAGAAGTCAAAAATCAATTGACACCATGGGTTTCAGCAATTTTGACCCCGCTGAAGAAAAATGGAGATGTCCACATTTGTATTGACATGCGCGAGGCAAACAAGGCTATTGAAAGAGAAAGACACCCCATGCCGACGATCGACGAGTTGATTCACGATCTAAATGGAGCTACGGTTTTCAGTAAGCTAGATCTTGCTTCAGGATACAATCAGTTGGTCTTAGACGAAGAATCGAGACCGATAACCACATTCATTACGCATATTGGATTATTTAGATACAAACGACTGAATTTCAGTACAAATTCAGCTTCTGAAGTATTTCAGAAAACAATAAGGAGGGTGATACAAGGGATAAACGGTGCGAAAAATATCTCGGATGATATTCTGGTGTACGGAAAATCGAAAAAGGAACATGACATTGCACTTAATATGGTATTCAAGGCATTGCATAACAGTCGTCTAACTTTGAACAAAAAGAAGTGTGAATTCGATAAATCAAACGTAATGTTCTTCGGAGTAGTCTTTGGAGGTTCCGGAATATCTCCAGACCCAATCAAAGTGGAGGCAATCAAACAAATGGAAAGACCCGTGAATGTGTCAGAATTACGTAGTTTCTTGGGCATGACGGCTAATTGCTCTAGATTTATTAAGAATTACGCTTCAGTTACGGAACCGTTACGGAAGCTAACCCGTAAAGAGGTTGAATGGTCTTGGGACGAAAGTCAGCAAAATGCCTTCGAAAAGCTGAAAAAAGAACTTTCCAGTGAAATGGTCACATACTTTGATCCAAATCGGAACATTGAACTTATTACGGACGCATCGCCAGTAGGACTATCTGGTATATCAACTCAAGAAGGCAAAGTCGTAGCATACGCTAGTCGAGCGTTAACTCAAACCGAGACGAGATACAGCCAAACAGAAAGAGAAGCACTTACAATTGTATGGGCATGTGAACACTTCAGCATGTATCTAAAAGATGCGCCATGTTTTACAGTTGTCACCGATCATAAGCCATTGACGACTATTTGGACAAAGAAACAACCGCCGTTACGCATTGAACGTTGGGGATTACGTTTACAACCGTTCAAACTAAAAATTGAATATAGGCCTGGAAAAGACAATCCATCAGATAACATTTCACGTCACCCTTTGAAGATCAATCAGGATACTCGAAATCTAGCCGAGGAATATGTGTCATTTGTTTGTGAGGAGTCGGTTCCAAATGCGATGACTATGGACGAAATCAAAAATACGTCAATCAATGACCAAACAATACAAAAAGCTATTGAATACACGAAATCTGGAAAATGGTACGAATTAAAGACACTTGAGGTAAACGATGATATTAATTTGGAGGAACTACTTTCTTTGAGAAATGTTAAAGACGAACTAACTGTTCATTGTGTCACTGTTCTTTTGAAAAACAATAAAATCGTTATGCCAAAGTCGTTACGATCAAAAGCAATAAAGTTAGGCCACAAGGGACATCAAGGATTATTGCAAACAAAGAGTTTCATAGGATCAAAGGTATGGTTTCTGAATCTTAACGCTGAAATCGAACACGCGATTCAGGGATGTATGGCGTGTCAGGCTAATACAAAGGAGTCAAAGCCGAGGGAGCCGCTTAGAATGTCTGAAATACCTTCTGGTCCGTGGCAAAATCTCAGTGCCGACTTCTGTGGTCCATTAGATACGGGAGAATATCTGTTGGTGATAATAGATGAATATTCGCGATACCCAGTTGTGGAAATTATCAAATCAGTTTCTGCTAATTCTGTGATTTCGGTAATAGATAAAGTTCTATCTGTGTTAGGTGTGCCGGTAGTGATGAAAACGGATAACGGTAGTCCGTTCAATAGCTATCAGTTTAAAAGCTATGCTAAGAAAATGGGTTTTGTGCACAGGAAAATTACACCATTGTGGCCAAGGGCAAATGCTCAGGCAGAATCATTTAAAAAGCTGTTGATGAAAAGTGTGAGATCTGCAAAGTTAGAAGGAAAAAAGTGGAAAGAAGAAATGTTCAGATTTCTCAGGCAATACAGAGCAACACCTCATACTGTAACAGGTTACTCTCCTTTTCGTTTATTATTTCAGCGTGAGGCAAGAACTCGCTTGCCACAGGCAGTTGTGACCAATGAATATATGGTTAACATTGATGAACACGCAAGGAAAAATGAAGAAAAAAGCAAATCCTATAGCAAATCATATCAAGATAACAAAAATCGAGCGTTTGATAAGAATATTGCACTTGGAGATGAAGTTTTGCTCTGTAATGGCGATAAATCTAAAATGAATACAAGTTACAAACTAGTTCCATATAAGGTCATAAATAAAAAAGGTCCAATGATTACTGTTGAAAATAATGGTCATAGGGTAACTAGAAATTCTTCATAAATGAAAAAGGTTTCTGATAAACTCTCTGGTCTGAAACATTCCACAGTGGAGGAGAATGACTTAATGGAAGACGAAGGGTTTGACAAAGTTGTAGATACTGGAACTGATAAAATCTTGAATGAAAGGCCAATTGGAAACCGATGTTCGCCAAAATATTTAGACGATTACGTGTGGAAGGGAAAACATTAAAAACAGACAGACTTTTATTTGTTTCAAGTTAAGAAAGAGAATAAGAAAAATACTAGTGTTAATAATTTGTTTTCTAAGTTTTTGTCTGGTAAAGATTTAACTCATTTCATTGATAAACTACAGTACGCTTTTATTACCGTTCTGAAAATTTGACATTTTACAGAGTTTACCTTATTTCTAGAAAAACGAAAAAGTGAATGAACTGAACGTATAAAGTTTTATGATAAATTGGACAATATTAATCATGTTTAATAAAGAGTTTGTTAATAAAGCAGAAAACACCATCTATGAGTTGTTCTACATCCAACCCTAGGTTATAACACTAATTTGTACTAAAGCTATTGCTTTGAAACTTTGCACATGCTCCTGTGACCATAATACCAGCCTTTGGACAAAAATTCTTTTCTTTTGACTTTCATTTTATTGAATTTCCAATGTCGATATTGATTTGCTGTTACTATCCAGTACTAGGAATAGTCGAGCTTTGCTGTCCTCCGACAGCTCTTGTTGCTATACCTTAAGCTTTGGGTTTCCTGTTGGCTCAGTCAAGACACATTTATACATAGAACTTGGATTAAGGCACAGACATATTTAAAAGTCTTATACTCCAAAACCAAAAGGAGTGAACCTATGATATTTGGCATAACACATTGGCATAAGAACCTCTACCAAAACATCTTTAAGTTAACACTCAAATTCAACATTCGATATTTAGCCCTATGTTGTGGGATCCTGGATTTTACATAGAAGTAAAGCACAAAAATATTTAAGAAAGAATTTTACTTTCAAAGTATTTCTCGGTTTTCCCTGGCCATGGCCATTATTGCCAAATGATTTTGGCGATAAAAAAATGAAATAGGCAAAATAACTGGTGACATAGACATTGTGGGTGGAGTCTGACTTTCAATAGATTATTAGCTATTTTCCCGCAATTTAGTTGTCCAATGTTTTTATGCAGTAGCTGGTTTGTATTGACGAAAGTGGTTGGTTGATGAACTATAAATAATTGACATTTAAAGAAGACCCCCGTCATCACTGTGCTCTGTTAAAAGAACATGATTTTATCAAAAAAAAGTTTTAAGGAGAAAACTGACTCCAAATTTGGCTCCTAAAATCAAATTTTGGCTCCATTTTCAGGGTTTGACACTAACTACTTTTTGCCACCAGTCTGAAGGACCTGTTAGCCCAAAATAAAACAGGTCCTTCCTGAAAACAACAGGTCCTGCATAAAAAACATGTTTGATCTTTAGCAATTAAAGGCGGATAAAATGCAAGAAAAACATTGTTGGATAAGAAGAAATTGTTTTTCACAAGCAATTTCTTCTTTTTTGCAATGTTTTCTATATGGTATTGCTAATTTTTTGTCAAGTTTTGTCAAGGCAATTATTGATCAAAACACATCATTTTTGAAATACTTATTACTGCAATTAACTACGGGCCAAAAGGACCTGCAGCATGGTAACATCTTCCAGTCCTCCCTAAAATCCACAGGTGTCGGGCCCAAGGACTCGGTGTAAGTGTTGATCCCTGTTTTTTTTTGATTTGGTGAAAAGTGTTTAATGTTGAGTCATTTATACTTTTGATCTTGTGCTCCCACCATATAATGGCAATGGGCATATAGAGTTTCACCTGTGTGTGTGTGTGTGTGTGTGTGTGTGTGTGAGAGTCTTTGGGAACATCACCCGGTCATTTCCGTAAACTGCAACAGACCTCGGATGAACATAATGCTGATGGCCCATTGGGTATGTAAAAAAAATGTGCATAATGTTAGGAGGAAACAGTGTAAGTAAAAACCGGCGTTATCTTTAAACTTATTTTTTTTAAAAAAATAACTGCTGAAAAAAATCTTAATTTTTAAGAATGATGAATCATTTGTTAAAAAATCTTAAGATATTTATGTAAGGATACGATGGTTTCACGTCTGTGACTTAATTGAGTAGCATTGATGACGTCAAATGTTTGCGCTCAAAGTTTTGAGGGCTAACGCCATTTTAACAGACGTCACCGAGTTTTTCAAAGGGTTTCCCGTAATTGTTAAAAATAGTCTGTCTATGTACATCTGAGGTTGATCGTGAGATTGGCCAAGTGGTGTACCAAATGGTGTGTGAGTGTGTGTCCCATTCATGTCCAGAGCATAACATTATGATTGAATTTGAAAATAACTAGGCACAGTTGTCCCCCTGGGTGAGGTCTAGTGTCATGCCAAGAAATTGCCTAGATATGCCCAAGGTCAAGGTCAAGGCTGAAGGTAAAATAGGTCATAGGTGAAGGTAAACATCAAGTATTTACAGGGACATCTGTGTCTGTGACACAATGCAAGTCTCTTTTTGACCTCTTTATAGATTGTTTTGAACCCATAAAATTGTCTGTGACACAATGCAAGTCTCTTTTTGACCTCTTTATAGATTGTTTTGAACCCATAAAATTGTATGTGGCACAATGCAAGTCTCTTTTTGACCTCTTTATAGATTGTTTTGAACCCATAAAATTGTCTGTGACACAATGCAAGTCTCTTTTTGACCTCTTTATAGATTGTTTTGAACCCATAAAATTGTATGTGGCACAATGCAAGTCTCTTTTTGACCTCTTTATAGATTGTTTTGAACCCATAAAATTGTATGTGGCACAATGCAAGTCTCTTTTTGACCTCTTTATAGATTGTTTTGAACCCATAAAATTGTATGTGGCACAATGCAAGTCTCTTTTTGACCTCTTTATAGATTGTTTTGAACCCATAAAATTGTATGTGGCACAATGCAAGTCTCTTTTTGACCTCTTTATAGATTGTTTTGAACCCATAAAATTGTATGTGACACAATGCAAGTCTCTTTTTGACCTCTTTATAGATTGTTTTGACCAAAAAAATTGTATGTGGCACAATGGAAGTGTCTTTTTGACCTCTTTATAGATTGTTTTGACCAAAAAAATTGTATGCTCAAGTGATCAATGACTAAATTAAAATTCAGCACCTAGCACAAGCCCTGCATGATGATATATTCTAAAACTTGGAGCAATGAGGGTTTACTGTACGTAGGATTCAAAGAATGATGGCGATTCCAGCAAAAATCTGAGCATTTAAGAAATGTTTGCTCTTTAACACTCTTTGCTTGTTGGAAAAAAACCTCCCACCAATATTGAACACATTTGAGCCCTTTGAAAAAAAGTTTGGCAATCCCCCTGCCTCATTTAAACCCTGTGCAATGTTTGTTTCAGCCATTGGTTCCAACAACAGGCAGATTTGACTTGAAAGAAGATGCTACAGGCAAAGTGTTCTTAGATTGGATTTCGTAAGTGCATTTCACTTTAATGTTTTGTTTAGTTTTCACTTCAAGAATGTGTTTGATCAATCAATTAAAAAGGGACTTACTTGGAAGTTTAAGACATAATACGCTTGTGAGCTTGTCAGACTGCTCTAACTGAACAAGCTGATCAGATCCTAATTATTGACCTTTTGTAGATTTTCTGAATCTATAATGGTATTTCTACCTTATTTATCCTATTACAAAGATAACTGAAAAAAAAAATACATGCACTATTGAAATATGTCTGAAAATGTCTTGAATACGATAAACAATTTAATTAATTGAAGCAATCTAGGTGGATATAGATGAAAAGGAATAAATGAATAAGAAATAAAGTGATCTCTCAGAATTTCAATTAAAGATAGTGTTCAGCAATTTTGATTGCTCAATTCCATGCAATTATTTTCCCTAGACTTTGGCAAATTACTGATGTGAAGTGACCCATGCTTTGACCCTTAAGTTCTTATTTTTGCCTGGCCTTTTGACAAAGGCAGTGGACCCGTAATAGTTCAGCAACTTTTCAGAAGAAATGAATTTATACAGTGTTAACTGAGGTTTCCTAATGATTTTCATTAGGAAACCTCGGTCAACATTGTGAAAGATCATGAGTTCCCAAATGTTATGGAACTATCACGGGTCCACTACCTTAAACAAAAACATGATATTCTAAATCCATGCATGTTTAAAAATTTGTCATATAGATTGAAAGACATTGATGTTGAAAATCTAATTTCTCATGCAAAATACAATGTATGAATCTCTCTTGTAGTTTAAATTATCACTGGTGCAGTCCATATTGCTCGAACAACCACTCTACCACGCTCTATCAAGAGACCAAATTTAGTAGGCAACCATCATAAAAAATTCCTTTCACTGAAAGCATTTCTCTGAAAATGTGGACATTCTTAAAGGAAAAATTGCTTTTTATTGAATCTTAGGTTATTGGAACCCATTAGAACAGGTTCGAACATCATAGGATTCAGTAAGACTCATAAGAAATCTATTTATGCAATTAAATGATCTATTGTATTTATTATTAAATATTGCATAAAGCGACTATTCCCGTTAGCCACTAATTTTTGGTTGCCACCTACATTGTCACTTAACCCTTGTCATGCTGAACCCGGAATATTCCTGCTTTGTCAGGAGCTATAGCCAAACATCAGCCTGCACATATGTGCAGTCTGATGTTAGTCTACACCACCTGTTTCTCACTTTCAATCCAGAATTGTCAATAGATTTTGTTTTTCAAATAAAAATTGAACTACAGTTGGTACTTTCAGTGCTTTTTGCCGTTTGATTTTAATGAAAATTTAAGCCAAAATTTATTCAGCATGACAAGGGTTAACACAAGTTTTACTGGTACATGTATTTTAATGTTAGAAAATTTTTACATTTTCAGCAATAATCCTAATGCTGATAGAGATAGAAGAAGGAGGAAAGGCAATGATGGAAATACAAAGAAAGATAGGTAAGGATTATCAACAAACTGGTGGTTCAGTTCTAAAACATTGTTATTACAGAATTAGTCAAGCTGTAGTCCCATGTTTTAGAATTTAACTGACGATAAATATTTATAGTTTATGGAACAAATTTTTCTGACATTGATGGTTCAATTGGAGGAAAGTCAATAATAGAAACAATTTCTGGGCATTCAAATTATGGGTACACTTCCATGAGTCAGGTCTTCTCAGAGCTTATATGAATGTAAAGACACTAACAATACAGAGGTACAGAAAAGAAATTGCCAGTTTAAAATCTTTATTTCTCATTGAAACCACTATGTTGTGGGTACTCATTTGAAACGTCTTGTGAAGACGATTCCAATGATTACCCACAATATAGGATTTGTGCAAGTACATGTACTGTTGAAATGTTTTAATTTGAAATCCAAAATACATCTTTTTTCTATAGCTCTGACAATAGTTTTTAGGCTGATTAGTCCACAGAGTGTTGTACATTAGTAAGTGATTCAGGCAGCTGAATCATAATCTAAAAGGGAACAAGGTTTCAAGTCCTCAACATACACAGAACTGGTCATGTGGGTACTATAGTGTCCTTGGGTAAGACATTCACTACCCCAGCCTAGGACTACCTATAACCAGAGAGCCAATTCATGAATGGGTTAATGCCTCTGTTTTATTTCATATGGATTGTTTGAAGGGGATTTAAGCTTTTTCTAAAGAAAATTTGTCTTCTTTCCACAAATCAAATGGATGTATTAGTCTCGACCATGGGATTTATGCACCAACCAGCCCTGGGATGCAAACAGTTTTCTAATTATATCCCACTTTGCACGGAAGTGCATGTGCGAAACTGGTATAATTTGAAAACTGTTTGCACAGTTTTGTTATCCTGAATGCAGGGCAGTTAATTATTTTGTCCTAGAATTTTCATTTCAAGGCCTTTGATCGTTTGAGATAAAATATCTTAATTTTGATCAGTAGATTATAATGTAATTACATAAATACAGACATATTGAAATGGTTGAAAAAGTTCTCAGTGCAGAATGTATGATTTTTAGCTCCACTGGCTGAAGGCCACTGGGGCTATTGTCATGGCGTTGTGTTTGTTGTGCGTCCATCCATGCGTTCGTCTGTGCGTCTGGTCGTTAGCTTTTTCTTTAAAAATCTTCTCCTCAGAAACTACTGGATTAATTTCAACCAAACTTCACAGGAATGATTTTTGGGTGACCCTCTTTCAAAGTTGTTCAAGAAATTTTGATCCAATGAAAAACATGAATTTAATAGGCGTGGCTAATTTCCAAATATGGTAAAATGTGATTTTTTCTCAGATTCTAATTGATGGATACCAATTAAATTTTACATGACTGATCCTTGGGTGAAGCTTTATCAGTCTACTAAAAATTATTGTGATCGGAAGAAAAATATGGATTTTATGGGCGGAGGTCATTTCTCTATATGTTATATAGTGGAAATTTTGAAAATCATTTTCTCAGAATGCTATCTATGGATTTCAACCAAATTTCACTTGAATGATCCTTGAGTGACCCTTTATCAGTGTACCAAATATTATTGTGATCGGATGAAAAACATGTATTTTATGGGCGGACGTCATTTCTCTATATGTTATTTAGTGGAAACTTTGAAAATCATTTTCTCAGTATCTATCTGATGGATATCAATCAAATGGCACTGGAATGATGTTTGAGTGAACCTTTATCAGTCCACCGAAAATTATTGTGATTGGATGAAAAACATGGATTATATGGGCGGAGGTCATTTCTCTATATGTTATATAGTGGAAATTTTGAAAATCATTTTCTCAGTATATTACTGATGGATATCAACCAAATTTCACTTGAATGATCCTTGAGTGACCCATTATCATGCAGCCAAATATTATTGTGATTGGATGAAAAATATGTCTTTATGGGCGGAGGTCATTTCTCTATATGTTATATAGTGGAAATTTTGAAAATCATTTTCAACATCAGTTGAACCCAAAATGTCCTAAAATCTAGTCAAAACTTTCATTTGCTATTACAAGAATTTCAAGCCTGTGGAGCAACTCAAGCCATTCATGGCTTTCTAGTTATGTTGCTTTCTATATAGAGTTACATCCAGTATTGCCAAAAACCAGCCACTCAAGAACCGAGGACGTGCCAACCATCCCAAATCACCAAGACCGCCAATTAAAGCCTCAGACAGCCACAATACAGTAACACTGAATGATATCAAATGTAGGTTTGAGGTTGTGTGTTTGTAATAATTAAGCTACTGGAACATCTCTTAAATTGAGATTTAAGCCAGGGGTCTTTACTTCCTAATTCCTAAGGGAATCCCACAGGAATCTTTCTTTTAACCCTAAATTGAAGGGTCAGTGCAACACTATTGTAAGTGCCTATATAATTACTGTAAACGACTTTATATTGGCAGTGTCCACATTTTGTGGTTTTTCGGTTACGATTTATTGGGGGTGATTTATTTTGGCGCATGTTACTATAACGCCAAAATAAGACCCTTTCTCTATATTTCATTTTTCCTCATTCAAAACAAGGTAATTATAAGAAAGGCAATTTCTAGAGTAATGTCAACTTTCTACAAACTTAACAATAGTTTGTTTTCATACCTTTTGTTATAGTTATAACGCATGTATAAGTTTTTACACTTTTTCGCTGTGATTTTCATTACAACTTACTATCAACCAACTTGAATCTGGAATCTTGAAATTGAGAGATCAGTGCAATACTTTTTTTAGTGCCTATGATTTATAGGCACTTACAATCATATTGCGCTGACCCTTCGACATGTCAACATAGTCAGCAGATTTTCTGATTCCCATTTGAATAAGAATGGTCCGCATATCTTTGATATATAGTTAATTAACATTGACTAAAATGTTTATCACGCAAATTTTCATAAACATCATTATAAAGAAATGTCTCATTTATAATGACAAATATTAGCGGTGGACTAAATTTGGGGCATCTTAGCTTGACCGAAAATATAGCCAAAATAAAACCACCGCCAAAATTACCCCGTTTACAGTATAGGCAGTTACACTAGTGTTGAACTGACCTCTCGAAATATCCCAAAAGAAAATCAGGGATCCCTCCCTTCATTTACGAAAGAGCTAGAAAAAGCAAAAGCCAGTGATATAATCTAATATCTTTTACAAGCCAATAGTTCTAACTTCTCTTTGTCCCTTACACATGTAAGAAACAAAGTGGTGTAAGAACCTTTGCTTGAAAAAATTGAATTCTGATGGAAAGATATAGGAACCTTTGCTTGACATTTCCATCTATATCACGTGGATGTGAAAGATAGACATTGAGTAACCTGGACTGCCACACAATGCAATAAGCAGGGGTAATTCTGACTCAGAATTTCAAGTGCAAAAAATCTCATCCAGTCAGAAATAATGAGAAATAC
Organism: Fragum whitleyi; assembly: GCA_948146395.1. Lineage (NCBI taxonomy): Eukaryota > Metazoa > Mollusca > Bivalvia > Cardiida > Cardiidae > Fragum > Fragum whitleyi. The sequence continues at coordinate 57,270,161 of OX411544.1, read as the reverse complement.
TGAGTTTTCAATGGCAAATTGAACCAAATCCTTTGTTAGAAATATCTCCTTCGGTGAGATTTTTCTCTCATTTAGCTTGTAGGCTTGACATTATTCTTTTGTCTTAGGATAACTGTTCTTGTTAACTTTTTCTTTTTAAATAACCCATGTCATGCTGAATCTGGCATATCCCTGCTTTGGTATCTGGCAACTCTTTGAACCTGTACAGTTGATAGAACTTTTTTAAAGAGTGAGTGCAAAACTATTGTAAATGCTTATAAAAATAGGCACTTACAATAGTTTTTCATTGACCTCTTGATTTCTTATTTGATATCCATGATAGTGGGTTTCAACTTAAAAAACATAACAATACTTGTTCATTAATTATAACACGATAGCATTAAACACATACATTTGAATATAAGAAGAAATTACATAGAACATTATTATCAGATTTAATCTTTTGCACATAGCCCCTTCCCCATAAGATTTAGTTCAAGGACACATCAATGCAAAAATATAATTATTTTCTTATTATAAGATCTGTTTTTGCTATTTCAGCTGTTGCGCTGGACATGTTGTCAGAAGTGGAGAATGTATCAGACACATTTGAAGGAATGTTTGGGTATGTGTGTGTCTGTTCATATCAAAATCATCAAAACATCCCCCCCTCTAAAAAAAGAAATAACAAGTATGTTTGGGGGGTATAAAGGAGTCACCTTATTGGTCCTTTGATCTCTTGGTCTGTCTGCTCAATTTCTCAGGAACTAATGGACCCGTTTTATTCAAAGTTTACAGAAATGATCAGTATCAAGCAAAGATGTGCATGTTGTGTTTTGGTTATAGCCCATTGATTTTTGGCAGAATTATGGTCCCTTTGATGAAACTGTCTGTTTTAGATGTGATTAACTTTTTTATGGAGAAGTGCTGTTAGGGGGTATTATTTCTCTTTGGGACAAGTCTAGTTTAACTTAGTTGTGACAGTCAAGATGCTTAGTGGCCAAAAAGATAGTTCCATGGGACAAATATTTTATTACTTTACTAGTTTGAATGTGCATAAAGTGGTTTTGTAAAATACTGTCTAAAACTAGACAAGCCCTGCTTATTTATATGAGCCATTACAAATTATGTTATGAGAAAGGAAAATGATATTATGAAAATTAAGGTATGAAACAAAAATCCTTATCATGCTTCTCTATGAAGTAACAAAGTGAAAGAACATAACACATGAATGCAGTTTATAAGCTATGTGCTCCACTATGTTTTGAGCATGTGTATGACATTACCAACAACTTGACATGAGTGAAAGGTACAACAATTGAGCAGCCTAGAAACTCATTCAGTGCAATTAGAACATTGTCTGACTGTCTAAAGATATTTTTGAGACATTGTCTTACTACCAAGTGCATAGTGAAGTCTTTGGTATTCGCACAGGCTGGCCATAGTCTTTGCTTTGCTCACTTTTGAAAATGTTGGAAATGTCATGCACAGGCTCATATTCCAAACCATTTAGAATGAAATCAGACTTATATTAGACCAAGCAGCCACTTGAGATGTTGAAAGGCATAAAATATTTGAAATAGGGTAGTGGATTCCTAACAGTTCCCCAACATTTGGGAACTCATGTTTTCACAATGTTGACTTAGGTTTCATAATGAAATCTTCAGGAAAGAAACCTTGGTTAGCAGCGTTAACGTTCATTACAGTCAAAACTGTCAATAGCGGCCACCCACGGGACAAGGCAAAATTGGCTGCTTACGGGAGTTGGCCCCTTAAGGGAAATCCCCCCCTTCCCCGACAGCGGCAACGGAATGCTAATATCATAAGTCCATCGGATGGGTCACCGAAAATGTAGTACTCGTATTCGTAAGATTCAATATCAAAATCGGCGAGGGAAGACCAAAACAATGTAATTTTTATTGAAGACAGGTTTACCTGTCTTTCAAAATAGGGATCGTCGCCATCGGATTTTGATAACAAACCTACATGTGTCATTACGCTCAAAAAAGTAGACCCATTCATGAAAATAAACGCGGCAAAAATAATCAATAGTGTAGCAATATACCGTAAAATTTTGGTGCTGACCTAAATTCTGGCCGGGACCTCAGGGGAGTGAACACGTGACCTATGCAGAAGTTGCCTGCAGAAACGTGTTTTACATTCGTAAGTGGTGCTGTTTTAGGGCGTTTTCGGCTGCAATCTTTTGCATTTGCTCCAAATTTTCAATTGCATCCTACACTGTTTTTATGCATAGCATTGGCAAGCTATTTTCAGTTCCCCATTTTAGACTCCCTAATGCTTTATTTATCCGTCTCCCGGGCCTGTCGTAGTGTAAATGGATAAAAACTAAAATAGCACAAGGCTATTTGAATAAACTCGTAAACCCTTGGAATTTCCTAGGTTTGAATTTTTACTTGGATTTACGGAGAAATTTAGATGGCTTATCAAATTACTTTATTATTAGGCTTGTTTTGTCTATCCATATTGTACAGCATTCGGAACATCACTCGGTCATTTCCGTAAACGGCAACAGATCGTGATCGTGATATTCACTCGGCAATCATCGGGCGATCTCCGAAGTCTCATCTATCTAAATGTAGGTTACGGAATCGGCCGAGTTGTGACGAATGCGTTAGATTGGCCGAATGGTGTTCCGAATGGCCTATACAGTAGTACCGGTTTTGAGTTTCCGCTTTTGTTTTCGACAATTTTCTGACAATAATAGAGACTGTTTTGGAAACTGGAATGGATTTATTTGTAACATTCTGGAGTGGACTTTAAAAGAATTCTACTCAAGGTGATAAATGCTGTAGCTCGGAATTTCATTTAACGGTCTATCATTTTGGCAGTTTTGTCAAAATTGATAGTTCACCGGATAGTTCAATCCGAATCTTGATCTAGAAAAGCTGTCCCGTGGAAAAGGCCTGAAAGGTTGGTTGTCTTAACAGGTTTATATATTATTTTGTAGTAAAAATAATTTTCTACTAAGTAAGACCATATGCAAGGAGAATAACCTGAAATGGAGATCGAAATATCTCAATGGAGAATTAGGAATAGAATGTTTCACTCCTAGAAGAAACTGAAACGGTATTCATAAAAAAAGCTACAGCTATTGTACGGGAAAATACTTCTTCTTGGTATTGACTTTGACTGGTAAAAGTATTAGAATATTGGTATTACTTTCATTGCTTCTTCTATGAGGAGATAATTAGTCAAATCCTGGATCAGATAATAAATGTAAAAGAAATTTGAACAAATTTCCAATTCAGGGCAATATTCACCATGGCAATGAAATGTTCAGCTCTTCATCAAGGGTTAAGCAATGTGTGTCATGTGGATCAAAATTTTATTTAAGATTTTTACTCATCCACTTAATAAGTTTGACTGGAAAAAAATCGGATTTGGATCATATTGGATTGCTGGGGATAATCTATACAATTTTATAAAACAGGGTTGCAATAATTCATATGAGTTTTTAGAATACAGGAATTGCCACCATATTTCTGTTGGTTAAATGAATATTTTTCATTTAGGATATTGAAAACTTACACTTGGGGATGAATAACGATTTTGAAGGCAGTTACCTTCTTGTTAAGCTTGAATTGGCTAGAGGGATAGGTTTATCTGGAAGTGATGAGTCTTCAAAGTAAAGCATATTCATTTGTTAGGAAGGTGCAGTTTCCATATGTAACCATCAATGATTGTTTTAAATTTTTGATTCCCACTCAAGAGATCTTCTCAAAACGCCACAATTTTCATTCCAATTGTTAATATTCAGTCCTGTCTTCAATTCAGGCCTTTCAGGCCTTTGATTTTTTAATTAGCGGTACTTACGATGTTTTGGTCATTCACTACCAATATGTTTTACATGGGGAGTATTTCTGTATTTAACAGCGTATGTATGAACAAGTTGCATTTTCGACAGAGGGACCAGAAAGAATTAAATAAACTTCATGTGAGAAACATGCTCAACAAGATTTTGACACCGATAATATTCCTGTTTACTTAAAACATATTATTATTCATTAGAGAAAGTGACAAATTCGTCATCAGTTCATGAAAGTATAAATGTGCTGAAGATGCGACGTTTTTTAAAAGTGTTCATAATTTTCACAGTAGCGGGTTCCTGTGGATTTCGCGGCAATTTGTTTCACGTGCGCGGGACGTAAACAATGTCTGGGTGTCAGCATGCTTGACGACATAAGTTGACATCATTTGGAAAATCCCCAGACATTTTTGACAAGCAGCGATGTTTCCACGGAATCAACCAATACTAAACACAAAAACGTAGATTTTATTAATTTGTTATTTATTTTTCTTCATTTGTGTGTCATAATAAACGCGATTTTTGGTGCAAAAAAATGGTTATTCTGGTAAAAAATAAATACTTCCGGAGCTGACGAAGGGAAATTTCTTCTGAGAACAATTCGTCAAATAAATCTTGATAGTTCAGGCTAACAGCAATGTTAAGGTTAATTGGAATATTAATAATCTGCTACCGTTATCAATCAAATAATATGCTGGCTGCTCAGGTAACACAAATTAGTAGAGGTGTTGATTAGGTAAATGTCACGGTAAATGCATACGATAATCCAGACGCATTATCGATTTTTTGTTAATCAGCGAGTCACCTGTCATGACTCTCATGACTGCTTAAGGGGGTGTACAATGGGTGCAATTCAGACAATTAAGGGTGACTGCCGGCTGCATACGACAGAATGCCGCTATTCACAGTTACTTTTAAGAGCAAATTTGTGCGGGCAGACCTGAGCTGGCCGCATACGGCAGTGAGACCGCTATTCTCAGGTGACCGCTCACACAGTTTTGACTGTATTTCAAAAACATTGCAGAACTATTACGCGTCCAATACCTTAAAAATAACAAACTTGTACTATCAATCTAGTGAAAATGAAGGTGTTGATCAGATGCATAGTTTCCTCACAGCTGATCTATGGATTTGTTTCTGCAATTGCCTATGGTTGATTTTCTCACAGGTGTGCTCAAATTTTTCAATTTTTAGCTCCACTGGCTGAAAGCCACTGGGGCTATTGTCATGGCGTTGTGTCCGTCGTGCGTCCGTCCGTCCGTCCGTGCGTCCGGTCGTAAACTTTTCTTAAAAAATCTTCTCCTCAGAAAGTACTGGATGGATTTCAACCAAACTTCACAGGAATGATCCTTGGGTGACCCTCTTTCAAAGTTGTTCAAGAAATTTTGATCCAATGAAAAACATGGATTTAATGGGCGTGGCTAATTTCCAAATATGGTAAAAAGTGTGTTTTCTCAGATTCTAATCAATGGATACCAATTAGATTTGACATGAATGATCCTTGGGTGACCCTTTATCAGTCCACCAAAAATTATTGCGATCGGATGAAAAATATGGATTTTATGGGCGGAGGTCATTTCTCTATATGTTATATAGTGGAAACTTTGAAAATCATTTTCTCAGAATGTAATCAATGGATATCAACCAAATTTTACTGGAATGATCCTTGAGTGACCCTTTATCAGTCTACCAGAAGGTTTTGTGATTGGATGAAAATTATGTATTTTATGAGCGGAGGTCATTTTTCGATATGTTATAGTGTGGTAACTTTGAAAATCATTTTCTCAGATTGTGATTGATGGATATCAACCAAATTTCACTGGAATGTTACTTGAGTGACCCTTTATTAGTCAACCAAAAATTTCTGTGTTCAGATGAAAAATATGGATTTTATGGGCGGATGTCATTTCTCTATATGTTATATAGTGGAAACTTTGAAAATCTTTTTCTCAAAATGTAATTGATGGATATCGACCAAATTTCACTGGAATGATCCTTGAGTGACCCTTCATCAGTGTACCTAAAATTATTGTGATCGGATGAAAAATATGGATTTTATGGGCGGTGGTCATTTCTGTATATGTTATAAAGTGGAAATTTTGAAAATCATTTTCTCAGTATTTTACTGATAGATATCAATCAAACATTATTGGTATGATCCTTGGGCGTTCAATTATTATGCAGCCAAATATTTTTGTGATTGGATGAAAAATATGTCTTATTGGCTGAGGTCATTTCTCTATATGTTATGTAGTGGAAATTTTGAAAAAATCATTTTGAACATCAGTAGAACCAATAATATCTAAAAATCTTGTCAAAACTTTTATTTGCTATTACAAGCAATTTCAAGCCTGTGGAGCGACTCAAGCCATTCATGGCTTTCTAGTTAAAATGTCTTCCCAAGATTTTTATGCCCCCGTATCGAGAGCTCGGGGGCATATTGTTTACTCATGTCCGTCTGTCTGTCTGTCTGTCCGTCCGTCTGTCCGAAAACTTAACCCAAAAACATAACCTTTGCCTTATCGAGAGATCGCTGTTACGGGGGCATTCGTGTTTCACAAACACATCTTGTTTTTCTAGAGGGGCACTAAAAGCTTGATTTTAACTCATATCCTGTTGTTCAACACATATGCTTAGTGTAGACAAGACTTTGGCAGAAAGTATGGACATAGATCAGCCTGCACAGGTGTTCAGCCTGATATTAGTCCACACCAACTGCTTTCTGACTACTTAATGTGAGAAAAACTTCAGCCAGATTTGTTCAAATGTCCTAAAATTGGCAATTAGTTGGAAACAAAATTAAAATCCAGCTGGATAGACAGAGTGATATCTTGGCAGTGAGGGTTACATTTTGATGGCTCAGAGAAAACAGTTGTAACTGCCTATAATCATATAGGCAGTTACAACTGTTCTGTGTCTGTGTCAAAGCATCAATTTGTCACATACAGAAATTAAACAGTTATCATGGGAAGAAAGTTTAGACAGATTTCTTAAGAACAAATCCTGTCACTGCTGCAAACCATTTTGAAGATAGGTTACAGCTTATCACATAACTTATTCTGATAAACAAGATAAATTATTATACTGCAAAGAAAATTCTAGCATTTTCATTGGTTAATGCTGACCTGACAAACATTGATAGCTACGGCCGCTCCGGTATTACCTCTAATGTTTCCTTAAGGCGCCTCGACGTGAACATAGACAAAAAATCGAAACGGTAATGGCAGCCATGTTTCTCTCGCTTTGCTGATAACACGACCCGAATATACACACTAGGATACAGTTGAAAAGGATGTCAGTTAATAATGTGCAAATAAAAAATCATATAGATGTCAATAAATACCTAAAATTTGTACAAATCTGTCCATTTAAAGTGCCAAGTTTCTCGCAGTTTCAGCCAACAAACGCTTCCATATCACAATAGCGCAGAGTGTAGTAGTGTGACGTCACAACTATATATGACGTCATTTTGTACATGTTTACTTTTCATAGGGGCGCATTAAGGGATATTGGTGGTTTAAAAGAAATCGGTTTATACGAACGACTAAAAAAGGCAAGAGCAGATATTTAGCCCTAAAACTTTGAAGTATAATAAATTCGTAATACGGTTTCTTGCCTGGGTATATGACGATTTATTCCCGGCAGTAAAAATGATGTCAACCCTCGCCTACGGCTCGGGTGACATCATTTTTTCAGCCGGGAATAAATCGTCATATACCCCGGCAAGAAACCGTATAACTAATACTATCCTGCTAGCAACATTCTTGAATTTAAGTACCATATTGAGTTCCAGCAACTAGCATCCCCTCATGTTCACATATTGGCCAGGCTGAAAATTCTTCAACCTTTTTGGATACCAACATCGCAAAAAAAGGTCAAGGATATTACATATTACATGTTTTTGTTGAATTAGTGATCGAAAGACATTTCATCTTGTTTTCAGGACAGAACAGTTTGACAATTTTCTGCTTCACTTGTTGACCTATTTTAATTGTTTCTTTGAGAAGTTACACCAAGAACACAAACAGAACATCTCAACATACATGTAAGTACATGTTGTTTGCATAAATTGGAAGGGGCAGCTCAAACTATTATAAATGCCATAACATTTATATAGGCATTTACAAAAGTAATACAGCAACAAATTTCACAGACAAATATATGCCCATGGCAGGAAAAAAACTTTTTCCATGATATTTTGTGTAAAGTTGGATTTGTGTGATATGTGCTACATTTTTGACTGTCTTCTAACAATCCTTTGGGTTTTACACAAGCATATTAACAATTGAAGACATTTTCGGCACATGATGTGATAGTAGAGAATACTGGCTACCAGTTTATCTACTTTTTCTCTTTCATTGTATAGATCTTAACTTCATAAGCAATCTTAAAGGGAGGAGGGGTAAATAGGGAAGTATTCTGCCAAAGGTTTTGATTTTACACAAAGTCTTACCATTTTCAATAAATTTTATTGTAAAAGATGGAAGACTAAACATACAAAATTATATATAAATTATCACAATTATTTCAAACACAATAAAATGTAACAGTAATGTACATAGGCTTTGGACCACAGAAATATTTTGAAAACAGCTTGTATAAGCTGATGATTCAATACATTTTGGTTGCCCAAAGAACATTTATCCAGGGGGGCAAGGCAAAATTATTGTAAGTGCCTATACATTTTAAGGCACTTACAATATTTATGGGCTATCCCCTCGGTAAAATAAATGAATTTAGGAAAATGATTTTAGGTATTAACCCCATCATGTGATACTTTTTGCAATAATATATATGTATAACATTATGAGGCAATTCAAACTTTGTAACTGTACATTAAATAAAGTTTAGATAAAGATGATAACAAAATGAATTGAGAGAAGAGAGAGAAGATTTATAGGCTAGAATTATGGAATCTAGTGGGTAGAATTACTATTTTACATTTTGAAATATCAAAATGACTAATGTGTAGCCTGGTCAATCTGATCCGGAGCAATTATTTTGATTCAGTTTTAATTAAGCCTTTGTATGTGTGATAGCTCTCTATTTTCTATACAAGGACTATGAAATGGTAGAAGCACCATCAATAAAAGTAAATTTTCCAAGACTGAATTAAGTTCTAAACAATCATATTGTAACAGTTTAAAGGGAGGTTACAAGTTGCAGTGGATTCATATGCAGATGCAAGAGACCTGTGTCAAGATAATTAGTTAATGGTAGCCTATATAGACAGAGTCAACTCATTTCAGTTGGAGGATCCTTGTCTCTGAATGAATCATGTCTGTCTATACTTTGGGTTCTTTCAATATTACGAGGGTTGATCCAGAAATTCGTAAAATGGGGTTATAAAACTTTTGAAAAATTGACTATCTAAATATTAATTATATATGTATTGAGTGCAACATCTGTGTAATAGATATGGAAATTTTCAAATGTGTAAGTTATATAGCGGCTATATAAAAATAACTTATCTAAGACATAGACCCGCACATAGGCGGGGAGCAAGAACGTCAAATGCGACGTAATCAATTACTTGTTTCCTTATAGTCTCCATTTGCCCACATGCCTTTTTGTGCCCAATGAATTAACTTACAGAAAGTATGGACAATTCCATTTTGAATTCAATTTCGTGTACAATTTTTAGCTCACCTGAGCACGATGTGCTCAGGTGAGCTTTTGTGATCGTTGAATGTCCGTCGTGCATCGTCTGTCGTCATGCGTCAACAATTGAAGTGTTTACACTCTAGAGGCCACAAATGTTGTCCAATCTTCATGAAACTTGGACAGAATGTTTGTCAGATCACAAGGATGAACCCTATTGAAAATGGGAAAGATCCGTAACATATCACAGGAAAAGTGGCCTTAATGACAATTTTCTTGTTATCACTCTAGAGGCCACAATTATGGTCCAATCTTCATGAAACTTGGTCAGAATGTTTGTCAGGTCACAAGGATGAACCCTATTGAAAATGGGAAGGATCCATGCCATATCACGGAAAAAGAAGGGCTTAATGACATTTTTCTTGTTTTCACTCTAGAGGCCACAAATATGGCCCAATCTTCATGAAACTTAGTCAGAATGTTTGTCAGGTCACAAGGATGAACCCTTTTGAAAATGGGAAAGATCCGTAACATATCACGGGAAAAGGAGCCTAAATGACAATTTGCTTGTAATCACTTTAGAGGCCACAAATATGGTCCAATCATCATGAAACTTGGTCAGAATATTTATCAGGTCACAAGGATGAACCCTTTTGAAAATGGGAAAGATCCGTATCATATCACGGGAAAAGGAGCCTTAACGACAATTTTCTTGTTTACTCTCTAGAGGCCACAAATATGGTCCAATATTCATGAAACTTAGTCAGAATGTATGTCAGGTCAAAAGGATGAACCCTATTGAAAATGGTAAGGATCTGTGAAAAGGGGCCTTAATGACAAATTTCTTGTTTTCACTCTAGATGCCACTAATTATGGTCCAATCTTCATGAAACTTGGTCAGAATATTTGTCATGTCACAATGATGAACCCTATTGAAAATGGGAAGGATCAGTGCCATATCACAAAAAAAAATAATTATGACCTTTGCTTGAAAATTTGCTTATCATTAAATGAGACAAAGATAAGAAGGTGAGCGATATAGGATCATCATGGTCCTCTTGTTATATGAATAGTATTTCTTTTGAAGTTGAAACCCAGATCTTTATCTTTATCCTCTAATCAAGCCCGACCTTCTTTGAATATACGACGTAACATAAGAAAAACATCTCTTTTTGACATCATAATATTTTTTTTAAGTTATCTTAATTTTTGGGTTGGTGTATAACTCATGATCATGAAAACATTCGAAAAATAAACGGAATTTCGCATTTTGGTGCTGACGTCAAGTTACTATTTGCTTGAATGGTTAGTCTTTTTAAAATATTCTGTGTCCTTAAAATCTCTTCCAAAAATGTTTAAATTGTGACAATTGATTCCCTATTTATGTCTTATTTACTTTTGGGATGAAATATTAAATAGAATTTACAAACACTTTCAAAACTTATGGATAATTTTGTATATATGTTTTTTCAATATCACACCAACATTTCAAGAATCAATGTACGTCAAGGTGTTCGCCCAAAACTATTGTAAGTACCTATATTTATAGGCTCTTACAATAGTTTTGCACTAACCTCTAAAAGTGCATTTTCGCAGGATCTTTGTCCCTTTCTTTATTTTTTCTTTGGCAGATACCTGCAGCCATGCTTGGCATCCCAAATCAAAGTGGTACTCTTGTTTATAGAATAATTCTGGGTGACCCATTTACATATTGGGTTGGGGAATCTGCTCAAGCACTTGAAATTCAGATTAGAGTTGGTCAACTGATAATACCCCGACAGAAAGACATTGTGTTATTAACAATTAATACAACAAAAAACAACCTGGAATTTACCTTCTACAAATGAAGAACTGAAAAAAAATCTTAATATTATTCAATCGGATGACAATCGTATAATTACTTAACTTAATTCAAGCTTTTTCAAATGTGGAGACCCCTTGATAACCGAGGTTGGTATATTAGGCAGAAATTTAAAATCTAAGAAAAAATTGAAACTCTTACCTGGAAGTTTTTCTTTTAACAAAAAAGAAGTTTAAGATGACATTTTATTGGAGCAAGGGCAAAATTGATGTAAGGGTGTATAGATATACATGTATATGCATTAAGAGAAGTTTTGCCCTTATCCTATGATTCTAAAAACACCAATATCAGATCAGCCCTGCATTCAGGATAACAAAACTGTGCAAACTGTATTGCAAATTATATCCCACTTTGCATTTGCATGCAAGGTGGGGGATAATTTGCAAACAGTTTGCACTGTTATGTCATCTTGAACCTTGGGCTGTATGAGTAAATTCCAAGTTACTTTAATAGGAAGCACATTTTCACTGTATGGAAACACTGTACGGTAGTTTGCAACAGTATATTCAAAATGGCGGATAGGCGTTCGTGAAAAAGTAAGTATTCTTTATTTTTGTTCGATGTTGATTTAATCTATCATCCTGTAAAATAATGACAACATTTACGCAATCAGATTTGAATGCATTATCCATCGTACCTAATGATTAAACGTCCTATAGCACCGTCTGTGTGTAATACAGCTTCAAACATTGTGTTTTGATGACATTTAAAATTGAAGCGCAAAACGAAAGTAGAAATGGCCATATTTTCCCTGAAATGACCGCACCAGCCAAATCAAATGTGGCGGTGGATGGGGACAAGATATCTCCCTAAATATGACCCAAAATGTATTGATCTAGCCCCTTGTCTAGGAAATATAGACACTTGAAAATTCCGATGGTGTATGCTACAGTTAAAACCGGAACTATACCGCTGTACAGTGCGGTATATGGATATATTTGTACTCACCGGTTTAAATTTCGAATGAAAAATCTGTACGCAACGGTTTATAAAGATTATTATGTGAAAGTCTTTCAACGGGTTGAATGGCACAAAAAGGTGAAAGGTGACTTTGATACTATTCAAAACTGATTACGTATATGTTGTCGTTATGCTACAGGATGACAGATTATAGTAATATCGAACAAAAATAAAGAACACTTACTTTTTCAGGAACGCCTATCCGCCATTTTGAATATACCGTTGCAAACTACCGTACAGTGTTTCCATACAGTGATTTTACCCTAACAAACTGGCCTATTTACAACTTGACAGCATTATGTAAAGAACGTCTTTTTTGGATTATTCTAAAGTGATTTGATTAAGAACTTATTTAATTGATGATTTGACTTATGCACCAAAAATTGTTTGTCTTCTATTTGTTGCATATCGAGGGTTAAGTGCAAGACTGTACTAAGTGTATACACACTGTATATACACTTAGTACAGTCTTGCACTGAGCCCTCAATATATAACTCACAGAATCTACTTTTTATACATTTTAAACCTTTTCTACATAAAGCTGCCACGAAAAATTGGTTAATATTATGACACTTTCAATAAAAATGATAGGATAATCGTCAATGAGAAGAGCACAACACTGAACTGTTGACAAGGACTGGCTGTACTTTGACTCTCCCCTGTTCTTGGACCTGATACTGTGGTAGCTTGTGTGGACGGATTGTTAATTTCAACTGAAAACAGAAGGCCTTGTCAATATTGTACACTGGTTAACCCATTACCAGACACAATTTTCAACTGATTAGTTTTCATAAAAGTTGAAGACGACAATTTTAAGTTGATGAAATTTCAGGAATCTGAATCTTTTTAGGAAGTGAATATTGTGAACAATGAAGAAATTAATGTAAATCCTACAATGCTTTCCTGTTTCCACAGAGGCATCAAAAAGTTGGTTTGTATTGTATCAATAGAAATTTCAGAGTTCAATTCAATGCTGGCTAACAGATGTCTGGTTGAGACTGTGGTACTTGTTGCATTACCACTATATCTAATGAAGGTAACCAAAATGCAGATAAGACATTCTGGTTGCTCAAGTAATAAATGCCCTCCTCCAAACTATATGATAGTAATTATATACCTTGGACCCGTTTTACTTAACTTCTTACGAAAAAAAAATATCACAAGTCAAAATCACAAATCGTACATGGTGTTTTCATTCATCCTTAGATTCTGCCTTGCAATATCTCATTGGAATTGTCTTAAGAAGATGATTCCAATGAGATGGTGCATGGCAGATATCCACATTTACTAACTACGATAGAAGCAACTTTGATTTTTGATTTACACAAAAAATGATCGTAAGATGTTTAGTAACACAGACCCCAGGTGTTATACTATAGCATGGTTTGGTAGTTTTCACTATGGGAGATTCGGTCTAGTTGAGACAGAGATACTCGTTATCTAATCTTTTGCACTATATTGAAAGAGGGTAACCAAAATGCTGCATCTAAACTGTACAGATGGCATTTTGGTTGCCCAAATAAGAGAAGCACTCCTCCAAACTATAAAACAGTAATTTTATACCTGGTGTTATACTATAGCTTGTTTTGGTAGTTTTCACTATGGGTGGTTTGGTTGGCGGTCTGGTTGAGACTGTGGTACTTGTTGTCTTTGCTGTTGTAGTAGTTGTTCTTTCAGTTGTGGTTGTTGTTTCTTTGACAGCTTAAAAGATAAAAATATAGCTTTAAACCAGTGGTTTTACCAAGGTATATTTTGGCTTTACGAGATTTAGATAGAGGATGAATTTATTTGAAATACTTTGCTGATTTCAGGGTTTCCAATTAGACCGTAAACATTAGATGAAAATGTGTGGGTTTGAATCATATGTTTCATCATTAATCAGTCATTAACCCTTTCCTGTTTTACAAAATTTTGGACCTGTCCAAATTCAACAGTTTTGCAGACGAAAATTTAAAGTGTATTTAATTTGAAAAATAACCATTCAGTAGGGTAGAAAATAGTGTGCAAAAAGAAGAAATTGCTTATCAGAAGCAATTTCTTCTTTTTTCACAATGTTTTCTCAATCATAAAATCAAAGGCACGTAAAAAGCAGGGATTAAACAGCAAAGGGTTAAACAGTCCCCAGCAATTATGACAACAATATGTCACACACACTGTTTCTGATTGCCAGGGTTTAGCGCAAGACAGTACTAAGTGTATATATAATGTATATACACTTAGTACTGTCTTGCACTGAACCCTTGAATTATTAGGACAAAAAAAGATTTCCATGACTCTTACTGAGGCTATTCATAGCTGCATTTTTCATCATTTTCCTGTGAAGGTTAACCATAATATTGAAAATAAACCTGTGTGGTGACTGTGGTCTCATCTTACTCTACACCACCTGTTTTTCGCCTTTTCAAGGCAGAGTTGTTCATGAAATTAGATTTCAAAAAAGAAAGATTGCCCTACACCCTTGTATTCTAGGGCTTTCAGGACTTTGATATGAGTGCAATTCTGATAGAGGAATTTTAATTCAGCAAGGCAAGGATTAAAATCTTGTATGTATTTTCAGTGTTTTTCCTCTCAGTTCATGTGTATCAAAGAGAGCATCATTTTGTATGTGAAAGTAGTTTAGATTGTCATACTAAATAAAAACCCTTATGAAAATGCATTGAAATCAAAGTTCTAAAAGCACTGAATTCACTAATTGTGAATCAGAGTTTATTTAAAAAATATAATTTCTAAACTTTCCTGGTTTGAAAATGGAAAATCAGGTGGTGTGGATTAAGATCAAGCAGGAATATTCAGGGTTCAGTAAGACAAGGGTAAAAGTAATGATGCCTCTCTTTTTTTGAAACTTTAACCCTTGTTATGTTGAACCAAAAGTATTCTTGCTTTGGTAATAAGTATACACAAAGAACAGATGCACATATAATGTGCTGTTTGATTTCAGTTTATATCACCTGATTTTCCTTAGGAAAATTTAACACTCTTATTTTCAAAATAATACTGGCTAACAATAAGTTCAACCTGAGCATTCAGCTTTCAGATTTTAATGAATTTTTGCTGAGGTTTTTACTCAGCATGAGTGAAGACATGGATTAAGGAAATAGGAAAGACCATCATACCTGTTACTCTAAAAGTTGTGACATGTTGACCTATATTGTTTGTAGCTATACACTTATAGGTTCCACTTTCTTCTTCATATGTACTTCTGATTGTCAATTCACTTCCTTGTAGTTTTTCTTCTTTATAATTGTCTATATTATATTTCCAATTTGTCCGTAATTTTTCACCGTCTTTCCTCCAAACAATCTGTGCTCTTGGACTGCTGTAGTATATGCATTCTAACTTAGCTGCTGTACCGTATTTGACGACAATGTCTTGTGATAATGTTGCTGGCTTGGGCTTATCTATAAAAGTGAAATGCTTATGTGAACAGTTTTAGTATTTTAATCATTTCATCATTTCGTGACCTATTTTGAACATTTAACTATGACAATTTGATTTTCCACTTACTATATGATTATACCACCGGTATGTTAATAAAGAATTTTTATATAAAAAATGCTATGCTTAGGAAGGATTGTTTCCAGACTTTATTGTGCTGTTATAATCCATGATTTTTAGGTGGGGCCTGAGTAACGGGTCATTGCATTTAAGGTTAAGGTAAATCAGCTTTTATTAATTATAAATTTATTAATTATTATTAACTATAAATAGTGGACATAAATAATATGAACATTTAAACCGTGGGTTGGAAACCAAACCCCCTTCACTTCAGCTTATCCAGGCTGAAGGTACGAGGCTTTGGTAACCCAACGATGAAGTGTGTTCACATTCTCAAGCCACCTGAATCTTTTATGTATAGAGATTCTGTTACTTGCCGGCGTTTACGATATTTGCTTACGATATAGAACCCATAATAATGAAAAGAAAACTCTCCAAATTACATCATGGCTAACCCACACCCTGCCAGTTGAATAATAACACAGAAAATGAAATAAACAGATTGCTTTGTTTTAAACTTTACTACTAGTTCTTCGGGTAATTGCCTTTACTGAGAAAAAATACAAAAAAAAAAAAATGGAAAAGGGAAAGTTTTCCCTATTACTTCACAGAAAATCAAAATCTTACATTCTGGTTCAATCATGATTTCATACATATCTGTGCCTTGATTATTACTGGCCTCACAGCTGTAGATTCCTCCATCACTCTGCTGTAGACTGTTGATGAATAAAACACTGCTGTTGGAAAATGATTCTGAAATATTTGTAAAGAATTTTTAGACCCTGGTACTATTATATTTATTTTACATTTATATAAATGCTTCTATTTGGAAAAGATTCTAAAAGAAAATTAAAGGAGAATCAACCAGTTGTACATCTTTGTTTTTTTCATATTGTTATTGTCTCCCTTACATTGATAGTGTTACAAATGATCAAAGTACATTTCTATAAAGCACTTTGTTTCTGCTGGGTCCAAATTGTGCATTTTTTTTTCTTCAAAAATCGTAAAATTCTGTTTCACCTATATTATTAAATATACTATGTTAATCACAAATTGACAAAATTTTCTTCTCATTTCTTACATGTATATTTAGGGTTCAGTGCAAGACTGTACTAAGTGTATTAACATTGTATAAACACTTATTACATTCTTGCACTGAACCCTTGATTTGTAGGGATAACTGACCTTTAACTTCCTGGTAACTTCTTGGATCCACACGATAACTGTACCATCGAACTGTCGGTGTCGGGGAACCTGTCACGATACACGCTATTCTGAGTTCTTCACCTTCCTGTACTTTATATCGTTCACGTAAACTGGACTTGTCAATCCGGGGTGGTGCTATGGATGAAAAAGTTACATTTCGAGGGGTCAACGCAACACTGTTGTAACTCCATTATTGTAAATTTTATAGGAGGATGAAAAAACTTTTTCTTTTTTGCTGGTAATGCAAATGCCAAAGTCCTGTAATGCAAAAACCTTCTTATAATCTTCAGTTTTAACATAGAAGTGAAAATTTTAGGAAACATAAAACATTAAATAAGATGTTTGTAAAAATGTGACTTACAACAGTTTTCCACTTCAAACAGTTCTTGTCCAAGTTGGACATCTTTATGCAACACTGAAGTAACTTGACTTACAACAGTTTTCCAACTCAAATTATCTAACAGTGAGTTTAAATAAAATATGCAATACTGTTGTAAGTGGATTCTCATCAGTTCTCCCAATTATAATAAACAACAACTCAAATACAAATCATGGCAAATTGCTGGTTTAATGGTATAGGAGTAAATAATGCATTATATTACTTTTTGGGAAAACTGAGAAAGAATATGTTAAACTCTTAAATTTTACTTAAAGATTTTGTAAGATCTTTTGCAAATTGGGAATTTTCTTGCTAAAATGTTTCTTTTCAGCTTTGGGAAAGGGTCCTTTTAAGAGATCCATTTAAAGAAGTAAACAAAACAAAATCAACTAAAATACTGGAATTTCACTGAAAACATTCCCTAACTATATTCTAATTGATTAGTTCTATGTTTACTCCATCAAACAATGTATGGCAATATATCTTCAAATTTCCACTTGTTATTTGAGAACTATTTTAAGAAGTTAGAAATAATGGTAAGGATAATGACTCTGTTCAGAATGAATATTATTTTATCATAAAAGATGGTTACATCTATAATCACTCAATATTTTCATAGTTTGATTAATTGTTACTGCAAATTTATGGGCTAGTTCAGAAGATAGGTGTCTTAAGTGCCTTATAACAAAATACAAGTGAAATTTAATATGAACATCACTTGAAAGATCAAATACTGTTCATTAAATTAAGGTTTGAAGTAATTTTTTTATGTAAAAAATCCATTCCTTAGAAAAACTAACATTTCAAAAAAGGATGAAAAAAGATTTTTGGTTATTTCATGTTATATCTAATTCAGAACTCAAACATTTCTGGAAATTTGAAGTTCATATTAACCCTTGTCATGCTGAATATAAAATCTTGGTAAAATTGTTCTAAAGTCAAAGTGCTCAAAGCTCTGGAAGCACTATATGTGAGTCAGTATTCATTTTGAAAATTAAACTTTTAAGCTTTCTGGTTTCAAAAAAGGAAAACAGGTGGTATAGACAAAGATCAGACTGCACATATGTGCAGGCTCCTGCCAAAGTAGGAATATTCCAGGTTCAGCATGACAAGGGTTAACATTGGAACATGAATTGGACCCGAGATTTTTCAAATGGCAAACTCAGATAACACTTTTTCACTACCACAATATCAGCATCATTTCATAATCATTGTTAGCTCCACTGGCCAAAGGTAAGCGAGCTTTTGTCATTGAGAAATGTCTGGTGTGCGTCTGTCTGTCCGTCTGTCTGCACATAAACTTTTCTTTAAACATCTTCTTTTCCTAAACAGACAGGCAGATTTTGAACAAAACTTGGCAGAAATGTTCTTCTAAAATTGTTCAAGAAATTTGGAAATTTGGATTGACCCCTACAAATGGGTGTGGCAGGGCGGGGCTTATTTTCACTATAGAATTTAAAAATCTTCTTATCCTAAACCATTGGCTCGATTTAAATGAAGCTAAGCATGATTTATTCTTCCATGACCCTCTCCTAAAGTTGTTCAAGAAATTTTGATTTTACCCCAAATATGGGCATGGCAGGGTGGAGCTTATTTCACTATTTAAATCTTTTAAAAACCTTCTCCTCCTAAACCATTTGCCGGATTTCAATGAAAGTAAGCATGATTGATTCTTGGGTGACCCTCTTCTTAAGTTGTTCAAGAAATTTGGATTGACCCCCAAATATGGGCATGATTGATCATCAAACTGGGTTATTTTCACTATAAATTGTTCTTCTCCCCAACCATTGGACCAATTTCAACCAAACCTTGCAGGAAAGTGTTCCTTGGGTAAAATTCCACCTAGTAGAATTTTGATTGGCCCATACGGTTGGCAGGGCTTATGGTCACATAAATAATTGTGGTTTTCCTATGCTTTATATAAGATTGTTTCATTGTAAAAGATTTTTTGGCCACTTCATAAATTTCCTTGTTAGCTCCATATCTGACTGAGTTTCTCATTGATAGATACTTGAAAGCCAATGGAGTGATATAGGCCCTCAAGGGCCTCTTGTTTGAAGGTTGATTAGTTTTGTAATGTCTGTCTATACATAAACTGTATATAAATAACCTACATGTATTTAGCATTGTTTTCACCATAAAAGTTTAATAGACCCCCATGCTCTTGTATAACTCCCCCCACCCACCCCCCCACCCCCACCCCCCCCCCTCTTCACACATCCAATCTACTATTTTGTGACTGATTTTTAGAAAATTTGAAGCCTCTTATGAACCTCCATCCCAAACAAATTTATGCCACAATGATTTCACAAAGGGTCAATATGACTTTTCCTGGCCAAATGTTAAGCTTCTGTATTTATTCATTGCTTCAGTGAATGATTAGCATTAGGTGGGTTTTTTATGTTTAAGTGCACTGTACCCTAGATTTCATCAGAAGACCTCACATGTAAATCTCACTCCTAGGCTATGTTGTGGTAAATGTTGCATTCATTCATGAATCAACTTTGGTTTTGATCTTGATTTTGCAGTCGTAGGTATTGTTGGATTTTGTTGTTTTTTTTTTGTCATTTTCCATGAAATTGCATCTATAGCCTCTATCCAATCCCACCCCCCTTCTCAAAGGAATGTGATGATTCCAATAAACCTTGAGGTAAGGTAAATTTAAGAGTCCAAGACACCATATTTGACCTTTACATTGAAATAACAAGTTTCTTCTATAAAATTGAACCTATGCTATATTTTTACTGATCACAAAATGGATATTGATAGTTTTGTTACAAAACAATGACAAATAGAAGTGGTGGTGTTCTACATTTGTCAAGGTAAGGTCACCTCTTTTCAATTTCAATTATCAATTTTGAATTTTGATTAATGAATGATTATAATTTACCATAGTGTAGGAGTGAGATTCACAGGCCTTGTGAATTATCCATTGTATAGTGGTACCAGGGTTTTTGTTTGAACTGGTATACTAGGTTTTGACATTCAGGAAGCCAAAATGATGCAATTTTGACTCTTGGAAATTTGACCTGGTGCATCAATTTTAATCAACTCTTGAAAGTAAGTATCCTATGTCAAGGCTTATTGAAAGTGTGTCCATTAATGGAAAAAAGTCAACTGGTAGTCTAATAACATCCAGCTTGATTAACAATTAAATGTAGTCTGTAAGCTTGACTCTTGAGATTTTCATTTTGACTTTTGGAAATTTTGACTCAATAGTGATTGACTCTTGGCTTTTGGATCCCATTGGGGCTATATTAGAATTTTTATTCGATAACAAAGAGATTTGTATTTATGCATCCACGTTCAATATTCTTTGTTTTTGAAATATTTAAGACATCATGGCCTGAATTTTAGGATATTTCATACAATTTGATCTCTGTTTCCTCTTAAAAAGAGGGAAAAAACCCTCTTAAAAATCCAGGAGAGGGAAAAAAACCTCTTAAATTAAAGGGGAAAAAGCAATTGATAAGTCTATGATGTCATTCAGATGAGTAAGGTATAAAAAAATCAATTATTATACATGTGAAAGTACAAAATACTGGAGTTACAACAGTGTTGCACAAAGGGTTTCTTATCTTTGTTCATTATCTTTTGATATGCAACACTGTTGTAAGTGGAGTTACAACAGTGTTGCATTAATTAAAAAGTCCATCAGGAGTTACAACATTTTGCCAACTTAATCAAAAAAGTACTTTAAAAACAAAATTTTCACAAAATATTTTCAGAGTAGGTGTATTTTGTTTGAAATAAACCAAAAATACAAAAAAAACAAATTTGTGAAAATTTGGAGTTACAACAGTGTTACGTTGAGCCCTCGATTTACATTAACAATTTTAGTTTAGTTGCAGTGCCATTTGACTAGATATCAGAGACCCTAGATATATGATGATAGATACCAGTAGTACCTTTATTACCAACCATGGTTACAACAAAGTGTAGTTGGGCAACAAAAATAATATGAATACTGTTGAATAAAGCTGTTTTTAAGACTGTTTGAAGGCTCACAAATGATATTTAATATGAAATGGTCTTTTTTGAGAAGCCAAGCAAATTAAGTCATTTAAGAAAGTGCAGCACTTTTGCATGCCTTTGTTGCTTCATTTCTTTAAAAAATTTCAACACATTGGTTAATGAAAATGAAAACTTGCGATAGACTTTTTTGTTTCTTTTTCATAATAAAGAAAGAAGGATCTCATTGTAAGCCCTAATATTTCATTACATACAAAAGAAACAGATTCTTTTCTTGACCAAGCCAATTATAAAACAGATTAATTTAAAGTAAGGTAAATGTATATTTAATTCACGCTAAAACTTACCAATTATGCGTAGATAAACAGATTTCATCTGTGGAGGTATGGAGTTGAGCATACAGAGATACTCCCCTCCGTCGTTGTGTCTGACGTCCTTGACAACGAGGTTCCATTCTCCCGGATAGAGCTGGAGACCGTAGTGACGTTTATTGACCAGTATGATGGAACCATTTGTTAACTCTTTGTTGTTTTCCAGGAACATCCAGGATACCTGTTAACGATTAAGAAATAACCATTATCTTGCTGAATTTGAATTTTCAGATAAATTGCCATATCCAGACATTGAAACCAGTATGACACGAAGGTTTCCTAGAATAATTAAGTAGAAAGTGGGGTTTGAGGGCTAAGATTAGACTGCATGTCTTTGCAGGCTTATCTTAGTCTTGTACTTTCTGCTAAAGCTTTTTATTATACTGCAAAGAAAATTGGAACATTTGCATTTGCTAATGTTGACCTGACAAACATTGATATGTACAGCCGCCCCGGTATAACTTCTATCATTTCCTTAAGGCACCTAACTGGAAACATAGATAAAAATTCAAGCTGTAAAATAGCTGCCATGATTCTCTTGCCTCACTATTTAAAAAAAATACAATCCGAGTGTACACATAATGCAACAGTTGAAAACATGTCAGTTAATAACATACAAGTAAAAATGATATAAGTTCTAATAAATACCTTTTCGATTTTACCAATCCATCCATATAAAAGTGCTTCATATATCATTACATCGCAGGATGTAGTAGTGTGACATCACTACTACCTTTGACGTTACTACATGTTTACTTTTCATTTCAGGCACTTATTGGGAAATCGGTAGTTTCAAAGAATTCAGTGTATATCAAGGCCTTAAATCGGTAAAAGAGAGATATTTAGTCTAAAACTTTGCAGTATAATTAATTGGTAAGACAGTTTCTTGCCAGGGTTTATGACAATTTATTCCTAGCTGGAAATAATTATGTCACCCTCGCCTTTGGCTAGGGTAACATAATTTTTTCAGCTGGGTTAACTTGTCATTTACACCGTCAAGAAACTGTATAACTAATAATGTACACCATGAACAGGGTGAGAAGGATTAATAAGATCTTATAAACATTGTGTGCAATATTTATTTTTTGCTACATTTATTCTATTAGAGTTTTGGCTTCAGCACTGATGAAGTTTGGTCTTCGTGTCAATAATGTTGGGATTATATTAATTTAAATTCAATAAATGAATGACTCTTTCAGGTTGTTGCAAGAAAAGTTTACTTCGAGTAAAATTATATCCATGAAACCGTAGAGATTTTACCGTATAAGTGCCAGGATTGGTCACATGACAGGGTAGCGTAACATCCATCCCTAACTTGGCTTCAATTTGTTGTGTGTCGTCATGTAGAACAGGGGCTGTTTCACCAGGTAATCCCATACCTCCAAACGGGTTATACATATCGAATGACCCTGTTTGATCAAAGTCGTTCTCAAATTCACCAACATTTAAGGAGTCAAAATCAAATTCAGGAATGGTGAAATCACTGTTTGGATCTGGGTCTTGAATCTGACTCACACAGGTACTGATTACTGAAAATAGATTAAACATGAATGTATTTTAAAAACAAAATATTGTGGGAAAAGGGAAATAGCTGAAATACAATGTAGCTTGTAAAAATATTTACTCCAGTATTTAATTGTTAAAGGAGTATTGAAATACGTACTGCAGTCAAAAACCAATTTAACCCTTTGCTGTTTAATCCCTGCTTTTTACGTGCCAGTGATTTTATGATTGAGAAAACATTGTGAAAGAAAAAGAAATTGCTTCTGACAAGCAATTTCTTCTTTTTCCACACTATTTTCTACCCTACTGAATTGATATTTTTCAATTTAAAACCACTTTTGATTTTCGTCTGCAAAACCTTTGAATTTGGACAGGTCCAAAATTCTGTAAAAACAGGAAAGGGTTAAAACAAGAGGACCAAGATGGTCCTAGATCGCTCACCTGAGTCTCTTTGACCCCTGGGACAACACATTAATTAGATAGGCAGATGTCAAAAAGAAGATAATTGCCTAAGATCAATACCATGGAACGTTTTCAGCAAAGAGCAAGACAGATATGCCTTTTGCTCTTTGATTCTATGTAAAAAGGGTTGCACCCGGGTGGACCCAAAAAGTGACCCCAGGGTCTTGACATGAACAAACTTGGAAGAGGTCAATAAGATGATGCTACATTCTAAATATGAAAGCTGTCTGCCTTCTGGTTTCAGAGAAGAAGATTTTGAAGGTTTTCCCATTTTGACCCATCGTGCTCAGATGAGCTGAAAGGGATGCCCCCGGGTGGAGCCCAAAAATGACCCAAGGGTCTTGATATGAACAAACTTGGTAGGGGCCAACAAGATGATGCTACATACCAAAAATGAAAGCAGTGTGCCCTCTGGTTTCCATTAATTAAAGAAGATTTTAAAAGATTTTCGCTCTTTGATTCTATGTAAAAAAGGGTTGCGCCCGGGCAAAACCCAAATATGATCCTAGGGTCTTGATATGAACAAACTTGGTAATGGTCCACTAGATGATGCTACATACCAAATATGAAAGCTGTCTGCCTTCAACTTTCATAGAAGAAGATTTTTGAAGATTTTAATTTTTTTACCCTTCGTGCTCATTAGAGATAAAGGGATGCACCCGTGCAAAGCCCAAAAATGACCCAAGGGTCTTGATATGAACAACTTGGTAGAGGCCCACTAGGTGATGCTACACACCAAATATTAAAAGCTGTCTGCCATCTGGTTACAGAGAAGAAGGTCTTTAAAGATTTTCGCTCTTTGATTCTATGTAAAAAGGGTTTGGCCCGGGCAAAGCCCAAACATAACCCCAGGGTCTTGATATGAACAAACTTGGTAGAGGTCTGCTAGATGATGCTACATACCAAATATGAAAGCTGTCTGTCTTCTGGTTTCAGAGAAGAAGATTTTTGAAGATTTTCTTTTTTTTACCCTTCGTGCTCATAAGAGATAAAGGGATGCACCCGTGCAAAGCCCAAATATGACCCAAGGGTCTTGTTATGAACAAACTTGGTAGAGGCCCACTAGGTGGTGCTACACACCAAATATTTAAGCTGTCTGCCATCTGGTTACAGAGAAGAAGATTTTTAAAGATTTTCACTCTTTGATTCTATGTAAAAAGGGTTGGGCCCGGGCAAAGCCCAAATATGACCCAAGGGTCTTGATATGAACAAACTTGGTAGAGGTCCACTAGATGATGCTACATACCAAATATGAAAGCTGTCTGCCTTCTGGTTTCAGAGAAGAAGATTTTAAAAGATTTTCATTTTTTCACCCTTTTTGTTAAGTGTAAAGGGAAAGTTAAGGGTGGATTTCATTTATTTGAACAACTTTGGTAGAGCTTGACCCAAGGAACATCCCTGCCAAGTTTCATCAAGATTGGCCCACTGGTTTAGGAGGAGAAGATGTTTAAAGAAATTGTGGACGACGCACGACGGACGACGCACGACGGACGACGCACGACGCACGACTGATGACGGACATTCTACGATCCCAATAGCTCACCTTGAGCACTTTGTGCTCAGGTGAGCTAAAAACCTGTCTATCAGTTGCTCTGGCAATCTGGAACTAGTGTTGGGCAATGGGTTTCCAATCATTATCAATTATCCTTATTTATCAGTGTAGGCTAAGATCAGATGGCATGTTAGTTGGTATCATGTGACAGGTTTATTTAGATACCTCAAAGGTCAAGGTTACGGCTGAAGGTGAAGGGACAAAATTGAACCTGCCCGGAGCATATTATCTACATTTTGTGGATGTATTGAAAACTAACAGAATTGCCCTGAATAAAGGATGAAAATTATCCCACTAATATTGCACATGAACTCGCATCGATGCAAAACTGTTGAAACTGCCTTTTAACATATAGGGCAGGCAGTTACAACTGTTTCACGCTGAGTCAACAAATGTGTGTAGTAGGGTACAACTTCCAAACATTTGCAAACTTCTTTTAGCCTGAACACAGTGCAGATGTAGATTAGTCTTTGACGTAATTGGTATCCTGTGGCCGATTTTATTAAACATCTCACAAAAAGATTAATAGTAAGTGAAATTACAAATCGTACCTGGTGTTTTCATTCATTTAAAGATTTTGCCTTACAATATCTCATTTGAATAGTCTTTAAAAGATGATTCCATTTAGTTTTTGCATAGCAGAATACCATATTTTGTTACTTCTGTAGAAGCAACTTTAATTTTTGACTTACCCCAAAAAAGATCGTAAGAGTAAAACAAGCCCCTGAGCACCATTTTCTGATAAAATCAATTACTTGTCAGTATCTAAATAATAAATTCCACTTGGCATCAAACACTGGAGGGGCAGAATTAGCATCTTTTATAGGGGCTGATCTATGCTTGTGACACATTTTAATTTTCTTCATTATCTTAAAGGGAAAGGGATTTATCTTAATTTTTGCTACAATTTTCTCCCTGATTTCTGTGAGAAATTGTAGACTTGATAACAGGTTTCTGTTATCAGACCCAGTCATTATTCATGTGCATGCAGTTTCATGAGGGGCCAATCTAAAATATATTTCTGACCCATCACGCCAAAAAGGACATTCAGAAATTTTCTTTAACCCTTTCTTGTACATTATCCTTAAGCTTCTATGCCAGTGTGTGAATTCATACGTGAGAAAATATTATAGAAATAGAGAAAAGTATTTGTTGCTAGGCAAATTTTCCTTATTCAATCAATACATTTATCAAAATGGATGGTTTCTTTTCAATTTTGCTGAAGCTTTTCATTTTTGTCTGCAGGCTCTTTCAAATTTGATAATGGCTTTCTTGCAATCTCTCGTCTTAAATTTAGAAAAAAAAGGGAAAATTAAATCAAAGAGTAAAAAACAATGAAATAATGGCATATTCAAAATCAGAAAATTTCAGTCTCAAATAATGATGCTAGCATTTGCAAAATCAGAAATTTCAGTTTGATACGTAATATGTTAATGAAGCATTAGAAACAAACATGAATATGTTCTTTACAAATTTAGAAATTTCAGTCTCATACATGATCGAGAAAATGCAAGATTTTTTCTGCCTTTATGTTCTACTATTACTTAATTTTTTTTCACAATCAGTAATTAGATTTCCATCTAGGTTGTTTGAATTTCGATTGATAGCTATGTATAAAACAGTTGTAACTGCCTAGATGTTCTGTAATCTTATCTTTTGGCAAGCTGGCTCAATCAGTAATGCAATTTGACTAATGTCATCTTGGGTGTTTAGATTTTCGATTGGATGGTATAATGTGAAAAGAATGGTAACTGCCTTAACAATTGTTTCACACAGCCATCAAATTGGAACTAGTCTGAGCTCAAATTTACCTTAATTGAAATAAGGTAATGGGAATTGAGAAACAATGTGGATTCAAAAGCTAAAGGTGATGATGATGATGATGATGATGATGATGTTGTTGATTTGTAATCTGTGCCAATGTTAATGATTGTTGAAGGATTCAGATGTCTCAGTTTGATAGATTTGGAATTCTATAATGGTGATTTCAGCTGCCGATCATTCTAGCCATCTTGTCTTATGAGAAGTGAAACAGATATTCACCGAAAATAACAGTCCATAAAAATGACGTGTTATAGAATATCACGCTTATTAAAAGAGACAATCTGTAAATAATGAAAAATATAAACTTTCAGTCTATGTGGACTGTTCCCTTATTTTCAAACAAGGCCAAAATTAGTATATTTGAAATTTATAGCATCAAGTAATATTGGGGTGGCTAGAGCACCTAACAATGGATTCCTGATATTTCTTACACTAGTTCAACTATTACATCCTTTCCTAGCCCAGATCTGCAAATTATCAACCCTTGGTGGAAGAAAAATAATCGGAAAGTATGAGAGCTGCTGTTGGAATCAAAATGAGTACCTTATGGAATCAGTCGATGGCTCAGCACCAAACAGTTGTAACTCCCTATATGTTTATAGGGAGTTACAACCGTTTCACGCTGAGCCATCGGGATGATAGTCCAACATTCTACCTCAGTGCAACAGTGGTGGCACAAAAAAATAAGGCAAAATTGCTGTGGGTTTAGGGTAAGAACCTCATTCAAGCACTTCATCAGATACCCTTTACTGGACAATGCAGGGTACCGATTCTAGGGAACTCACTTGAGCTTTATTATTCTGATTATAGGGCTGGTATCATACTTTATTAATTTCATGCTAAGTTCAAATATCTTGAAATAAATTTTCGAAGATCTGTTTGTATAGAAATGATTAAAAAAAACAATGTGTTGTTGTTGTTGTTTTAAAATTATTTTTAGTCATAAAAGATGGATTTTTTTCATTTGGGTTTAACACTGGTTTAAAATATCTTTCAGTTATATCATGCTAGATGGATCGAGCACCTTAAAGAATGGAATCCTGGTTTTAATCGCACAGGTTCTACCTTTAAATCCTTTCTTAGCCTTAAGCTGCTATCCCACATAAGTTTACGATTATCAACTTTTTGGTGGGAAAGAAATAATCTCAAAGGATGAGTGCCACCGTCGGGGATCAAACTTAGGACCTGAGCATTGATATTCTAAGGCGCTACCACTTGCGCTATGAAGATTGCATTAAAGATGGATGATTTTTGGCTATATCACTTTCCTGATTCACATGTAATTCTGGATTTTCTGGTATAATTTCTCTGTGGTCCCTTTTACCTTGATAGATCACATTATACGGCTGATCACAAGCAGGGCTTATGATTAATGAGGATACCCACCACAGTATTTTACTTATCAAATGGCATCATCTACAGTAACTCTTGAAATGTTTACCCTTATCCTTCCAAATTTAAATTTTGTTAAAAAAAGATATGAGCCTGTGCGTGACATTTCCAACGATTTGTAAAGTTCGTGAGGTGCAAACACTGAAAGGCTCATATGTGATTTTTAGACACTTCAACCTCTATAGCTTAAATTTTTGCCACAAGAATTATAAAAGTAGTCAGTGTAGGCTAAGATCAGACTGCACATCTGTGCAGGCTGATCTAAGTCTATATTGCCTGCCACAGATTTGTGTACAGCAGGGCCACAAACAAGATCAAATTTTCATAATTGTATATCAACCCTTGTCATGCTGGATAAATTCCAACTGAAAAAATGCATCAAAATGAAGGGGCTGAAAGCACTTGAAGTACCAATTTTTGTACAATATTTCATTTGAAAATCAATTCTACAGACAATTCTGGTTAAATAAGGACAATCAGGTGGTGTAGACTATGATCAGGCTGCAAACCTGTGCAGGCTGATCTTTGTCTGTACCTAATGACAAAGTAGGAATATTCTAGGTTCAGCATGACAAGGGTTAAGCTTTTCTTGCTGATTTTTGTGGAAAAGCTCTCGAGCCAGACTAGTTGATCATGTCCAAAAAATTGGCAATTGTTTGAAACAAAATTTAATTTCATCTGAATTAGGGTTAATATCTTCGACATGTAATTCAGATCAAGTTATCATAGTATAGATAAACAATTTTGAGTGAGGCGTTAAAGATCAAATTAACTTGATTGGCGATACCAATTTCTCGATAGTCACATAAACTTTCAGGTCTTAAGAAAGTGTTTTGTTGTCAAGGGAAACATTTTTAGCTCAGCTGTTTTCGGAGAAAACCCGAGGTATTGCTATAGCCTCCGTGTCGTCGTCGTCATTGTCATCGTTGTCTTCGTCGTGCGAAAACTTTGACATTTTGTTATATCTCTGGTTCAACTGAAGGCATTCACTTGAAACTTGGCACACATGTTCACCATCAAAAGAGCAACCTATACTATCAAGGGGGATAACTCTAGGTGCATTTTGTGCAAATTATGCCCCTTTTTTGACTTAGATTTTTTCCCACCATCCAGCAATGGACAGCCGAGGGTAGGCACCCGTAGGCTCTTGTTGAAAGGGAGAAATTTCATGAGCTCCTTTTACAGACAACATTCTCTTTCTGTATGATACTTTAAAGAGGCGAAGGGAATGTCTTTTGAATTCATGGAGGTATGAAACTAAAAGCCTGATCACAAAGTATGTATTAGCAACTCTTTTTCCAACCTCTAACCTAAGGAAGTATGACATTATGACCAAATATGAATGTTGATTGTTGAGAAACTAAAACATTGTAAATACAATGATGTCATTGTCTGCTGATGATAAACAGATTTTTGCGTGTTTACAAAACTTTAAAATTGAATGGTACAGTGCGAAATAGTTGTAACTGCCTATACATTTATAGGCAATTACAACTGTTTCACACAGAGCAAACCAAGTTCAAACAAATCATGATATTATCTAGATTGATAAGAAAAAATTGGTAAACAAAAAAACTGGTTGGAACCAAAAAAATACAGGAATTCAGTTACTTCTGAATGTTTGTTTAGGTATACACAAGATTTATCCAAATATATTTTTCTGATACTTTAGAAATAATCTTTGTATCTTTCAATTTAATAATTGATGAATGATACTAACTATGCCATGCCTATTGTAAAGAAAAGTACTTTAACCATAATCCAGCTGAATTTATATGTCAAGCCGTCTCACTTATTAACCCTTCAAAGTGCTGAAAGCACTGTTTTACTGATTGTGAGTCAGAACCAGTATTTATTTTAAAGATTCAATTTTTTTAATTTATTCTGGTTTAAAAGGGCATATCAGGAGGTATAGACTAAGATCAGACTGCACATGAGTGCAGGCTAATCTTTGTCTTTACTCCCTGCCAATGCAGGAATATCCCGGTTTCAGCATGAAAAGGGTTATTAAAAAAGAATGCAGTCAGTGTGGTCTAAGATCAGACTGCACATCTGTGAAGGCTGATCTTAGTCTAGACTGTCTGACAAAGTTTTGTGTACAGCAGTTATATACAGTCAATCTTGCCCGAGCGACCACGTCTATTAAGCGACCACTTTTATTAAACGACCGCTTTCAAAATCCCCTTCTTTAAATAGAAATATCTGAAAAATAGATATCACTTGTATAAAAAAATACATTGTAAATAAATCATATGCTGTTAAAACTCACCAGAATCGTCTCAATAAGACGATTCTGGTGAGTTTTACATTAACATAGGATTCTTTAGAATTTCGCAATGTTAAACATATTCGATTTCTTAATTGTAAACAAAACGTGAATTAAGCGGCATTTTCTTTAACGACCGCTTTTAAATGGTCCCATTCCTGGTCGCTTAATACAAGTTTTACTGTACCATGAAAAAAGTGAGAAGTCTTAACAAGCCAACTGGCCGCTGTCATAGCGCAGTTGTTAGTGTGTTGGACTTGCAATCTAGAGGTCACAGGTTTGATCCCTGATGAGGCACACTTTCTTCCACTATTTGTCTTTCACCAATAGGGTGATGATCATAGACCTATATGGGATAGCAGCTGGAAGCTAGGAAGGATGTAATGGTAGTATTGATGTTAGAAATACCAGAAATCCATTGTTAGATGCTCCATCTGCAGCGGTATAACTGAAATATTGTTGAAAGAAGTGTAAAACCCCATTCAAACAATCAATCTTAACCATGAGCCTACCTGCCTGGATGAAAAAATTAATAGCCCTGAGACATTGTCTAATGGAAGGAAAAAAAATAGGGTAACCTTGTCTTTTTTGCCGAATTCTATTTCAATTTTTGCAAATGTAAGAAAGGAAGAGGAAATTGTTTAGAATGTAAATCACCCATTTAATGCACACATTCTTACATGATACTTCACAGAGGCAAGATTTTATTACGAATGTACTTAACAAATGTAAAGCTGCCAAATTCATTCATACATCTTTATTGTGCTTAAATTGTGTCATGTAGGTAATTTAGATTCCTTATATTTCATGATAGCGGATCATGAAAGTTTCTTCTGAGTGATAGATTATACCGCATTTCCTGTAATATATGTGCCCTCCCTAATAGTAGCATCCCTACATTTTTTTACTTAGAAAACCCACTTCAAATGCCTAAATTTCAAACTTTTTGAGACTTCTTCTCTAATTTGAGATGAATTACATTCATCTCAAATTAAAGGGAAAAGGGCTTAAAAGACATCAATTTTAATGATTTTGTAAATCAGAAAATGCATAACTTAATAAAAGTTCTCTGACCATGTTATGTTTCGCTCCTGGGAAATACGGTATGTGGCGCAATGTAAAGCATTTCCAGGGTTCAGCTCTAGTCTAAAATTACAACAGTTTTGCATAACCCCTTGATTTTTAAAAGTATCAACCAATACAGAACTTAGACTTTTAATCATCAATTCAATTCATCAAATAATAGTCAGTTTAAATATTCGAGTTCAATGTATCTTTTAATCAAGTAAATTATAACCCCCAAAACTATGGGGGTATATAGGACTCAACTTGCAGGTCGGTCCCTTGATCGGTCCATCTGTAACTTTTTTTTTATCCAGAAGTTTTCTCAGAGTCTAAGTTAAGCACCATTACAGCTACATCTTTGAAATTAACCCTTGTCATGCTGAATAAATTTTGGCTAAAAATTTTCATCAAAATCAAAGGGCAAAAAGCACTGAAAGTACCAACTGTATGTCAATTTTTATTTTGCCCTTGTTTTAAAATTAACCCTTGTCATGGTGAACCCCAAATATTCCGGCTTTTACATAGATCAGCCTGCAGAAATATACAGTCTGATCTTAGTCTGTACTACCTGACTTTCTCTTTTAAACCAGATGAGTCTACAAATCAGACTTTCAAAACAAATACGGATACACAAAATGAGCATTCAGTGACTTTCAGTACTTTGATTTTAACTTTTGACTTTAATTTTTATTCAGCATGTCAATCAAGACTTAATTACCTAAAGTATATATCATTATGTGCCTTGGTTAACCATATCAGAGGTATGGTGCAAAGAAACACAAACACAGAGATTCAATTCAATGAATTTGACCAACACTTTTTTCAACATTAAAGCAGTTATATGGCAGCAGCTGGTTCACCTTCCAGTGGCTAACCTTGGTATTAAACTCACAACCTTAAAATCGAGGCATCAAGGTACACTGGGCTTGGCATCATTTGCCAGCTTGATACCAGAGGCATAGATAAAGGAAGGGGGAGGGGGTCTAAAAGGTTTAGAATAATAATTGTAAACCCAAACCCTATGTTTTGAGTACTCATTTGAATTGCTGTGTCGAGGCAGTTCTAATAAGTACCAACAACAAAGGGTTTGGGTAAGAATTGTTGAAATGATTTGAATCTTAAACTCAATAAAGCCTTACATATTATTGCCTGTTGCCCATGGTACTAAAAATCAGATTGGCAGCCAAGGAGGACTGTTATATAGTTTTAGTGTTGAAGGTTATTTCATTCATTTCAGTTAATAAACCCGACTGGTAACCGAGGGGTTTGCAGGGGTCTACATTAGCGGGGATAAAACCAGTCTAAAATCTTTATTTCTCAACAAAACCCTATGTTGTGGGTACTCATTTGAATCGTCTCAATGAGACATTTCAAATGAGTGCCAACAAGATAGGGTTTGAGTAAGGAATAATCAAATATTTTAAATTTGAAAACCAAAATACTCCCTGTATCTGCAGCTCTTGGTTTTGTTATCCAGGGTTGTTACTTTCATGCAAGTTGTATAACATGCATGATGGTTCATCATTAAGATGATGAATTGCAGGCCAGATTTACAGGCCAATCAACATTCCAGATCATACCACACTAATTGTTTTACTAGACCTCTTCTAGCATTTGGTAATAATTGGGCCACAAATCTAATTCCTTAACCTTGATTTCTATTACTGTAAATCAGGTATTATTTACAAGATTTTTTTTGCTAATAAATGTGACTAATTGAACATCTAATATTAAGAATATTGCTTAATTGAAGTATGATATAGATAAGAAGAACAAAAACAACCTTTTGCTCAAATATCAAAATATGTGTTTTAGCCTTTAACTCTTGTCATGTTGAATTAACAACTTAGTAAAATTGCCGTAAAATTAAAGTCCTGAAAACACTGGATATAAAAATTGGGAATATTTTCCTTGTTCAGCATGGCAAGGGTTAAAGATGAATAAAATAAAACTAATTTCAACCAGAGCACCGCCAACGGTTGCCTACGCTCGGCTGAAAGTGCTAGATGGTGAAACAAGCAAGTTGAAAAAGGGGTATTATTTGCATCAAATGCTTCTAGAGCCCACTTTTTAACAGTTAGTGTCTTTACCAATCAAAAGTTAAAGCAGATTATGAAGTTTTTATGATATGAATGAGTGACTTTCACCAATAACCTTGACATTCTTATGCATGTTTCTGTCTTGTCACAAGCAATGCACATGTGGAAATTCAAGGCTCTATGACAAAGTTATGGCTGATATTAGTTTTAACTACAAAAAAATTGACCTTGAAAATGACCTTGACCTTGACTGATGACCTTGGTACCAACAGAAAGTGCTTGGCCCAGGCAATCATCATGTGAAATATGAAGGCCCTTTCACTAACCATTCAAAAGTTATCACAAAATGTCAAGTTTTTGCACGACGACAATGACACCAAGGCTATAGCAATACCTCGAGTTTTCTCTGAAAACAGCCGAGCTAATAAAAAACACTAAGTTTAGTTTCTTGTGACACCAACTTTACAAAGACTGTGCTTTATTACTTATGCTGTAGGGATGTTGCTTGGTAAATCTTATATGCCCCCTCATAGATTGAAAAGTTGATCTGTCTATATGTCTGCCTGTACAAACTTAACTTAAGCATTATCTCAGAATTTCAACACCATTCAAGTAACGATGCTTTAAGATTCCTCTCATTAAGCCATATCTTTGAAGGTCAAGGTCATCTATCAAGGTCAAAGTCAATTATCAAGGTCAAACATTAAAAAGAAATTGCTGTCTTGGTGGCATAAGTGTTTTAAAATCACACCTTGTTCTAATTAGCTTTATTAACTAATTAGCATGTTTTTCTGATTGTATTAATTAGAAACTTAAGATGTCTTAAATGCTTTTAAAAGCTCTGCTACAATCAATTTAAAGGCCTGTCACACATGGGCGGGGATGCCACAGGGCTCTTACAGCAGTGAGAAAGCCGTCAGATTGCCTAAATCCCAACAGGAGCGGGGAGATCGCTTTGGGAATGTCATGCAATTGCCTTGAACAAAGAAGGTAGACAAAGAGTGTGATCCCACAGTGCACTTTGAGCATGCACAAAACAATTGCTGTGACATCACAACATTATAAGAATGCAGAAAGGGCGTTATGAAAATTGCTGTAGCAGTGCCATGGAGGGCCATCAAGCCACGAAAAACCCATAGCAGCGCTGTGACATCGTATTATGATTATAGTAAAATTGACATAGAAATGCAGTTGCGCCTGTATGTTGTATATAAAGCTTTGACAGACAGTTTAATTTGATCTCAGTCTATGTTATTTGCTAAAAAATTCTAACTATATACTGTGGTTCAAACTTTAGTATCTTTAGACCATCTGGTAACTTTATTTTTAGAGTTTGTGGCTGTCTATGCCTCTCAATGTTTGAGCCTCTGCAACATTTCAAAATGTTTGAAATGTTACACACAGGCTCAGTTAATCTCAAAGAGTTGGAAATTTTTTTGTAATGGGTGATACAAATAATATTGACATGCAAGACTTGGGTGTGTTACAGGAATCAAGAGCAAAAGTGCTTCTGTATATTTAGTAATTAAGATAACTCTTGTTTATTCCTCCCTGTTGACACGGAGCACACATTGATCTGATCAAAACCAAGCTCTTTTCGTCATATATCGTGATTGTCCGTCTTGATTACGCTGCATACAGTTACCAAACGGTGCTTGATTTTCAGAGCACACCCAGTATTTTATGGCAGTTTTCAACTGATAAGCCCATGGCCTAATTCATTACTTATCAAAATGCAAGATGAGGAACATTAATGGGTTTTGCAGTTCCCTTCTTGAAGTCATTGGCATAACTTGACCTGGTTTTGAACAACCCTGGCATTTGAGGTATCTCTTTCCATTTTTAGCTAGGAGCAAAACAAAAGACAAGGTATTTCTATAGTCATTGTGGCATTTTCATCATCATTTTGGGTCTCATTCTTGTGCAAATGATTTGACATTTTGTGATATTTCAATCAGCTATCATGTTTATTGATACCACTCAATTTCTTTAATATAGTCTGAATTTACTATTTCCATTTGGTATATAACTGAAAAAAAACCCACTCAGATATTGTCAAAATGATAAAATGAATTGTAAGACAATCCAGTAAAATCTTGATATTTTTCTTGTTCTTCAGTCGAATGATAGACTTGCCAGAAATGAGAGCAATATAAATGCCATTTATCTTAATATTTTTATGATCCTATCACTGATTATGATAGGTCAAATCCATTTAGCCCCAGTGAGTTTGATTGTTTTGTAGTAAACTTTGTACTTTAATCTCAAACATGGGTCATTCCACCCTGCTACGTGGATTCAAAAGCTTTATTGCTTATCATGATGAATTCAAATATTGTTTTTAAAAAAAAGACATTCTTTAGACATTCAGTTTGGCTCAAGGGTTTTCCTACAATGATCAAGAAGAAAACAGGCATCATAGGCTAAGATCAGACTGCACATCTGTGCAGGCTGATCTTGGGCTATACTGTCTGTCAGAGCATGCTGTAAAACAGAAACTTTAGCATCATCCTATAATTATGTTTCTTTCAAGCCTTGCTGTTGGTCTCCAAAGACAATTTTGAAATATATTTGATGCAGAAAATTAGGCTTCATACAATAATATTAGAGGTGTTGTCTAGAGGGCCTTGTGGGGCTGTATGGATAATTTTGCTAAAAATTATCGATAATTTAAACAATATTAGGCACTGAAGGCAGGTCTTTTTTATGGAATTGCTCAGCAGCCATACAGTCGATATGTAAAAGACTTTAAAGTTTCATTTTTATGTCTCCGCATTGATAGATCAAGGTATATAGTTTTTGTCCTGTCTGTTTTAAAAAAAAAAACTTATCACATTTTGCCTTATTTTTTGATTGCTTACAGTCTCCATATTTTACATATGTTTTGCTTGTAGCAAGACCTTTCTGTTGGTACCAATTTCAAGTTCAAGGTCATTTTATCAAGGTCAAATATGTCAAAAATTTAAACCTCACATTCAATTAAGGTTTGCTGTTGATTACAGAATTGCATTAAGATTTGGTGTTGATTATAGAATTGTATTAAACTACTGTTTCAGAGAAAATGCAGAGGCAGGGGCATTGGTGTATAACAGACACATCTTGTTTGCTTATAAGTTTGTATATCTGTTGCATCAGAGTTTCAATTTTGGTATAAGAATTTAATTCTAAACAAAAGTTAGCAATTTCAACTAGGAAAATAAAGACTTGAATGTCAAAATCAATTGTTATAAGTTCAGCTTATTGTAGTGATATCCTCTTCAATGTGATACTGTCATCACTTTTAATGAAGTTGTCTTTTATTGGTCCCAACAATGTGTTTAGTAAGATAAATCATTGGTTTTTAGCTCCACTGGCTGAAAGCCACTGGGGCTATTGTCATGGCGATGTGTCCGTCGTGCGTCCGTCCGTGCGTCCGTGCGTCAGTGCGTCTGTGCGTCCGTGCGTCCGGTCGTAAACTTTTTCTTTAAAAATCTTCTCCGCAGAAACTACTGGATGAATTTCAACCAAACTTCACAGGAATGATCCTTGGGTGACCCTCTTTCAAAGTTGTTCAAGAAATTTTGATCCAATGAAAAACATGGATTTAATGGGCGTGGCTAATTTCCAAATATGGTAAAAAGTGAGTTTTCTCAGATTCTAATTGATGGATACCAATGAAATTTTACATGAATGATCCTTGTGTGACCCTTTATCATTCTACAAAAGATTATTGAGATCGGATGGAAAATATGCATTTTATGGGCGGAGGTCATTTCTCTATATGTTATATAGTGGAAACTTTGAAAATCATTTTCTCAGAATGTAACTGATGGATATCAACCAAATTTCACTGGAATGGTCCTTGAATGCCTTCTATCAGTCTAACAAAAATTATAGTGATCGGATGAAAAGTATGTATTTTATGGGTGGAGGTCATTTCTCTATATGTTACATAGTGGAAACTTTGGATATCATTTTCTCATAATCTAACCAATGGATATCAACCAAATTTTACTGGAATGATCCTTGAGTGACCCTTAATCAGTCTACAAAAAAATATTGTGATCAGATGAAAATATGCATTTTAAGGGCGGATGTCATTTCTCTATATGTTATACGAGGGTGAATCAAAAATTACGTAGACTAGCGTTGTAGAAATTTTGATTTCACAGACTTTGAAGAGAAAACTACATCGTTATTAAATTGAGACAATATTCTTTTTGTCGTGTAAATTTAGATGAAATCCTAATAGTTGGTCACCTGTAGCAACCATTCTAAAACATATAGTCATTTGGTACCGGCGCACGGTAACGACGTCAATATGACGCTGCGGTATTGATAAGCTCCGTCTCGAAAGTCAGCACTTTTCAAAATACTCAACTCAACAATAAACACGATTTCTGCATCGCCTATCCATTGGATAAGTACTATATTCATATCAATCTGATCCAAAACGATGAACTTAAATGTGAAATGTGTCTAAACGATTCTGAACTGATGTTGTTCTGTGACAATTAAAGATTAAACGCCGAGGAGACGTTTTCCATTTTCCTAGTGTCATCCTTCAGAAACACTCTCCATTCTTAAACAAACCTTTTAAACCAATTAAAAAGAAGGCATCTGTCTTAATTTGAAGACCTTTTAGTTTATTTTATCATTCAAACCTCTCGATTAGGTCTTCCAAAGGTCCAGTAGAACTTTATTATTGTCTAGTT
Source organism: Fragum whitleyi (assembly GCA_948146395.1). NCBI lineage: Eukaryota > Metazoa > Mollusca > Bivalvia > Cardiida > Cardiidae > Fragum > Fragum whitleyi. Next base: position 57,231,714 of record OX411544.1, on the reverse strand, counting down.
GTCTCTGGCTGCGCCGGTGCCGTCGTTTCGAAGTTCAAAAATTGACGCGTGCCCTTAGTTTACTTACTTTAAATTCGAAAAAAGTGAATGGATTATGCTTAAATTTCAAATATCCTAACTCGAAAAGTCAACACGTAATTAGGCGAAGTTAGGAAGTGTTTGGTCGTAATTGAGGGGACAATTACGGGTAGTAACACTAGAAAGTAACGTTACAAAATGGGTTGCGCCGGTAGCACCTACCAAGGTATATCAAATGTTAGATTTTTTACGTCAGAGTCATAGCAGACTCTTGTAAAATTGATATTTTGTCAACATTAATTGATTTGAGACATGCACAAAATTCCATTAATTTCCGTCAGGAAATACCAAAGTTATAGTAAAAGTCCACGTATTTTTTGATCCACCCTCGTATAATTGAAACTTTGAAAATCATTTTCAACATCAGTAGAATCCAAAATATCTAAAAGTCTAGTCAAAACTTTTATTGCTTTACAAGAATTTCAAGCCTGTGGAGCGACTCAAGCCATTCATGGCTTTCTAGTAATTACATTCTGATCAAATGGGTTTAATTCACAGTGCCTTGAAATTTATATGGAAATGATACAATATCAAAAAAATATTCTGAAGGGAAAAGAATAAAGATTTAATAAAAACACTCTGTATTCGATTATTTCGCCTAAAATTGCCTTTTTCAAAAAATACGAAACAAATCTTTACACTACTACATAAAACTATTATTTATTATTTAGTGGTGTTAAGATTGGTTTCATTTTTCTTGAAAAAAGGCAATTTTTGCCTAAATATTGAAATACAGAGTGTTCTTATTAAATGTTTATGGAAATTGAGTCTACTTCATAAAGAAGCAGGTTTTTCTAAGCAGATAGGTTGAAATAGTGAATGATTTGTAATGGGTTTTACTGGAATTACTTCCCTTATTATCAAAGACTTTCAATTGCCTGCTGGGTTTTCGTAACACTAAACTGGTTCCATAACCCAAATTTAATAATGTGAAAATAATTTCAAAAATATTATTAATAATTATATTGACAGGTTAATTTATACCACTACTGTGATACAAGCCTAAATGGCTTATCACCTAATTTCAGCGGCACTTCACCCTATTTCTTTATTACATGGAGAGGGAATTATTTATATTGTACTTAATTTAATGGGATAACATAATAGACTATAAGGCAGTTCACTTCGATGTAATAATTAGTTCTTAATCTTTTTGGTAATAAAACTGCCAGAGAACACACCCCAAAATAACCCTGGTCCTTTCCAGAGTTTTTAAAAGTTTTTTTTTTGTGAAGTTGGCTTGCAGTGAGCAAGACAAGTTTTTTGATATAAGTCTGTGTATGTTTGTCAGTATATTAGTTGGTACTTTGAATTTCGTCTCAGGTGTAACCTTCCATTAATAGACGACATTCAAAATAATTTTGCACAGCTTATCTCCATCATGAGTAGATATGCCTTTTGAAAAAAAATTGAGGGATCAAGGTCACCCCTCAAGGCAAAACAGTTATAACTGCCTATATGTCTAAAGGCAGTTACAGCTTTTTCACACTGAGCCATTGATTTATGAATGGAATTCAAAATCACACTGCACAATTGATCAAATCATAATTAAAGTATTCTGTGTAATTAATGAACTGGCAGGGCGGGGCTTAACCATGACCTAAATTGGCGAGTTTACTTTTAAATACTTTGGGTTCTTTCAAATTTTAGTCGGTAATCATCGTTAACACGTGCAAATAACTGTATCCTTAAACCTAAAGGATTCGCATACTTTGAGAGAGTAAACACATTTCATCGTTTGGTTACCAAGGCCTCGTAACTTCAGCTTGATTAAGCTGAAGTTACAAGGATTTGGTTAGCAATCTACAATTTAAGGTCTGGAGTTATTTTGGATAAAAGCTGATTTCCCTTAACCTTAAGTGCAATGACCCGTTACTTAGGATCCCCCCTGCCACTGGGCATTAATCATGGATAATAAGTCTTTTGAAACAAAATGTTCTATAAGTGAAAAAAAACCAACATATCTTTGTCAGAAATCTATTTCAAACATAAAACACGAAAAATCAAAATGTATAAATTGCACGCGATAAGGTTAACATTTAGACGGTTGTATCGATATTTTCTATAGGTAGTGCAGGTTACTTATCGAATATGTTAACTTCCTATACAGAACCTGATATAATATAATTAAAATACCGTGACGTATGTAAATGACTGCGATGGCTCAGTGGATACGCATGCTAGACTATCGACTGATTGTTACCAAAACGCTCCCGGTTCGTATCCTGTCATCGGCACATTTTGTTATTGTTGGTTTTATTCGAAAAAATTAAACTTTTTACATCAACAAATACACGCAGACAAATTTCTTTTCTATGTGTTTCTTTATATTTTAGATATGTATCATAGGAGTAAACATACAGAATTATACCGTTCGGAGAAACCTTTATCGATTCTATGCGATGAAATATCGAATCATGAAACAACCGCCTTTGGTCTACAATTGTTTTGACTACTGCATTCTGTTTATCAGAGTGAAATCTTTTTAATTTGGAATCTTCGAATAGTCAAATTGCAGTTTCAAGCTTTATCTAAAGTGGCCTTTATATCCATCCCCACGGTGAAGTAAATATAGTATATATTTATTCAATCCAAAGAATACAAAAAGCCTTTGTAGAATTTTCAAAATTAGCACAAAATTTAACAATTTCTATTTTTTTTAAAAAAAAAATTATGCCATTAAATGTATAAATTGAAAAAGTTAATTTTTATGTCGCAATGCAGAATTGAACTCGGTCCGCTTGGTCAAAATTCTGTCGTCCTTATCCACTCGACTACACCACTCCGATAAACTACTGCAAGTTTTTTCAGTATAATAAACACAGCCAATCGACATGAACACTGTTTTCAATAACATGGATTGATCCAGTGTTTATATACAATATCGCCCTTATCGCGTGAGCATAATAGCACACTCTATCCCAAATCCATTCCAAAGCCAATTGCTAGGAGGGGACCAATCATTGTTAACAGTTTTATGTATTTTCATGAGTGCTAGTCTGAAAGAAACAATATTTAATTGATAAACAGGGGCGTATGGAAATTGTATCAGGAAACTACAGAATTTTTATTCCAAACCTTTCACCTAATCTTTCAGTTTTCTACTTACGTGAAAAAAAACTCCGAAATTTTCTTCCTTCGTATTTTCAATTTCTGGTGAACAAGAGTACCGTTATGGTCTATTTATTGCTCTCCGACTATGAATGAATTAACTCAATGAATGTTCAAGGCTTATATTGATGGCAAAGCATGAAACAGTTGTAACTCCATATATGTCTATAGGGAGTTACAACCATTTCGCGCTGAGCCATCGATATGGAAGATTGTGAAACCAAATATGTAGTCTGATCTTAATATGAAATCAGCTAAGGTACCTTAAGGTAGCAATGGACACATGGCGTCATTTTTTTCCACCCAATGAATTTTTTTCTTGTTCACATATGTTGTAGATCAACATTGTGTAGTCGTTATATCAAAATTTGAAGGTACCTTTCCGTGCTCGTTTTCATGCTGGAGTTATCTGCCCTTGAGTGGTATAGGCCATTTTTCAGTAGAACGGTTATATTCATTTTAGGTCTAGTATAAACCCTGTACTAAGTTATAGCTATAAAACAAATACATTTTGATAGACCTCATACATGTACACAATGGCTATTGACAGGAAAATTTCTCTTTGATCAATTGCATTTGCATAATTTTCTTTCAAAAGTTAAAAATGCACTGATTTTTGTAATTTTCCTAGGTAAAAATGCCACAAAAACCTATTTTTTGAAGAAATTACCCAATGAATTTTTCTTATTTTCCGACATGTTTATAATCCATATTTTTCCTTTATTTGGTAAAAAATTCAGCATACCTTTCCATGCAAATAAGAAAGTTTTTCGTTATTTTTCAGTGTTCCCCCCTAATCGAATGACAGTTTTAACGCATTTTTATTGTTAAATTTAATGATCCAGTCATTCAATTAATATCAAATGTTGAAAAGAAGCTAAATTATGAAGTTTTACTATCATTATTCTACGTTGTTTCCATAAGTAGAATCTTACGAAAACCGGTCTTTTTAAACAACGCGCAAAAAGAGCCGTCAAATAAACGAAAACCCACTTCCGGTTTATAGAGTCGGGAGGCCGCTGTCCATTGCCACCTTAAAGGAAAAAAAATAAAAGAAAAAGAATTGTTTCTCCAATTTCTTCAGTAAAATATCATGCCAAGTTAGCTCACCTGGTTATGCTTTGAGCTTTTAACCCTGAGATTATGAGTTTGACCCCTCTACAAGGATGGATAAAAAATTACATTGACTTTTATTATAACTTTGAAATTTCCTGACGGAAATAAATAAAATTTTGTACACATCTCAAACCATTTTATGTTGACATAATACTAAATTTATAGGATTGTACTATGACTATGATGTAAAAAATCCAACATTTGATGACCCTGATGAGGTGCTACCGGCGCAACCCATTTTGTAATGTTACTTTCTAGTGTTACTACCCGTACTTGTCCCCTCAATTTGGACCAACCCTTTCCAAACTTTGCAAATTTACGCGTTGCCATAATTATCTTTTAGGATGTTTAAAATTTAAGCATTATCCATTTGGTTTTTTCGAATTCAAAGTCAGTAGGCTAAGGGCTTGTGTCAATTTTTGAACTTCGAAATGATGGCACCGGCGCAGGTATAGTCAACTGGGCAATAATAAAGTTGTACTGGACCTATGGAAAACCTAATCCAGAGGTTAAAATGATAAAATATGCTAAAATGTCTTCAAATGTAAGCAGATACCTTCTTTTAAATGGTTTAAAAGGTTTGTTTCAAATGGTGAGCGTTTCTGAAGGATGAAACTCTGAAAATGGAAAACATATCCTCTACGTTTGAATCTGTAATTGTCACAGATCAAGATCAGTTTAGTATCTTAAAGACACATTACACATATAAGTTCATGATTTTGGACAGATGGATATGAAAATACTATTTATCCAATAAATAGAGTTACCTCTTTCTTTGTGAGTATGTGTGCATGTGTGTTCATGCCCATTTTTAGTCCCCTACCGGTGTTCACACCGGAGGGGACTATAGGTTTGCCCTCCGTCTGTCCGTCCGTCTGTCCGTCCGTCTGTCCGTCCGTCCGTCCGTCCGTCTGTCCGTCCGTCCGTCCGTCTGTCCGCTCAAATCTGGATCCCGCGATAACTTAATAACTAAGCAAGCGTTTTTGATGAAAGTTGGTATATGACTAGATGACAATGTGTAGATTATGCACATCATTTTATTTTTGTTTTTCGACTTAAATTGAGGTTGCTATGGTTACAGAAATAGTGAAAATATGGCCAAAAATGGGATCCTGCGATAAGATAATAACTAAGCAAGCTAGTTTGATGAGACTTGGTATATGACTGACTATATGGCAATGTGTAGATTATGCACATCATTTTATTTTTGTTTTTAGACTAAAATTGTTGTTGCTATGGTTACGGAAATAGTGAAAATATGGCAAAAAATATTGGATCCTGCGATAAGTTAATAAGTAAGCAAGCTAATTTGATGAGACTTGGTATATGACTAGATGGCAATGTGTAGATTATGCACATCATTTTATCTTTGTTCTTTGACAAAAAGTGCGGTTGCTATGGTAACGGAAATAGTGAAAATATGGCAAAAAATGGATCCTGCAATAACTTAATAACTAAGCAAGCTAACTTGATGAAACCTGTTTTAAAATGTAAAAAAAATTATAAGCCATGTTTGTCAGGGTGGTGATGCAGCAGTATTAATCACCTCCAGTGAAAGTTCTCATTTCTTACCAACAAGACTGAAGAAAAACATCTTGGATCAGACAAGGTAACTGTTATTGATACTATTTCTTGCATCTGTCTATTGCTTCCATGAATTGTATAGTGGGCACAGCAGAGACAACAACTCATGTAAGTCTTGTTTAACCCTTTAAAAAGACCTGGTTTTGACGTCCCTGATAGAATTGGCGTGGGAAAACATTGAGACAAACAAAGCCGGTAGGGGACTTATGCCCATGTCCAACATGGCTCTTGTTGTCCAAGTTATATCTTCTTCATTTATGGATGGATTTCAAAGTAAGATTGCACAATTGTTACCCTGGGTGAGAACTAGAGTGTCATGCAAAACTTTTGTCTGGATACGCCTCTTTGTCAATGTTATGGCTGGACCAGCAAAGAAATTTAGCTGATAATAGTTCTTGACACTGGCATGGATTTATAACATGAAGTTGTGTGAAAGGTATCAGGTCTTTCATCCGTTCCTGACAAGAACTGTTGATTAAATTAGGCATGAACAGAGAGCAAAGTACATCTTCCCAACCACAGATAGCAAACCTGGCCTGTTATCACACCATTAACTTTGATTCAATTAATTAACCCTTTCCTGTTTTACAAATTTTTGGACCTGTCCAAATTCAAAGGTTTTGCAGACGAAAATTAAAAGTGGATTTGATTTGAAAAATAACCATTCAGTAGGGTAGAAAAATAGTGTGGAAAAAGAAGAAATTGCTTGTCAAAAGCAATTTCTTCTTTTTTCACAATGTTTTCTCAATCATAAAATCCCAGGCACGTAAAGAGCAGGGATTAAACATCAAAGGGTTAAATCCTCAATATTTATCATGATTCTATAGCTGATTGCTTTGCTTTTTTCACTCCCACTTCAATAAGTCTAGAGGGAATTTTCTTTGCCCTGTTTGTTTGTCTGTCTGTATGTCTACCTTACCTCTTTGTAAAAAATTTATCATTGGTCATATGGTAAGTTACAGAGTCTCCATATTTCAGACAAAATCTTTCTATTGGTACCTACTTTAAGATCATCATCTAAGGTGAAGCTTATTTTTCAATATCAATTTAAAACTTTTACATTTGCGAAAGCTCTACATGGTATTTGATAACATTGATTAGACCCTTCAGTGGATAGCAGAGTCAAGTCTACTGAGTTCAAAATATATTTCTATCCATTTTTCATCTCTGAAAAAGTACAGAGTGTTTTTATAGAAATGGGTTGTATGATATGTTTTGATTAAGTTAATCATTTGCTCACCTGAAAACAAACTTTTGACCCAGTGTTAATGGCTGATAACACCTTTAGTTTGGCACCTAGGCTAAGTAATACAGACATTGCCAGTTGTTGAGGGGTGGAGTACTCTACTCTTTCCCAAATATTAATGTTTTAGACTGGTCTAATTTTAGATAAAATCAATAGAATTAAAAAATAATCATTAATGGAATGATACATTAGACAAGCATCTTCGATTTCATTTTCAGCACACATACCGTATTAATTTTCCTCTAAAAATAGCACCAAATTGGTTGTTGCATGAAATTCATCCCAAATTAAAAAGGAGTCTTAAAAAGTACCTAAAATTTAGGCATTTGTAGTGAGTTTTCTTTGTAAAAAATGTAGGGGTGCTACTATAGGGAGGGCACTTTTTAAGGAGGAAATACGGTATATAAAACAAATAGGGGCCACATTTATTTTCTAAATCTTACTGAATCTTAGTCAATTTATTTGCTGGAAAACCACAGTAAAAGGGACCAGAACAATAACTTTCTATTCACGATTAGGGGGCAATAATTTAACAAGGCTTAATTTCATTAAACTTTATCTGCATGTTTTACCGACTGATATTCTAACTGTGCATTCATAAAAGTGAAATACATAATATCTTTGTTTCTTTATAGCTATATATTTATGTACAAATTTATAAAATAGGTATTTATAATGACCCATCTACCAAGATTAACATCATTTACAACATTATTCCACTTGTTGATTAAACATTGATATTGTGATTGATTAACACATGTGGCTGATAATTATCTAATTCCTTGGCATGCCTAACCCTAAGCATACTGAATAGCTTGCAAAGATAGAACAAAAATCACATTAAAATCAAAGTGCTGAGAGCACTAAATATCCTAAATTACAAGATAGTACAATTTATAAACGTTTCTGGTTTGAAAAGAAAAAGGAGGTGGTATAGACAAAGATCCCTTGTGCTAAAGCAGGAGTATTCTGGATTCAGCATGATAAGGGTTGATATTGAAAATCACAAATTGCATTCCAATGATAAAATGGGGGTAAAATCATTCTTTAATCTTTATTATTTTTATATGAAACCTACTGGTAATTATACTCATTCGAATTGTCTCCAATTGGGATGTTTTGATTTAGCTAATCTACAACACAAGGCTTGGGTTAGCATGGCTGAAATATTTTATCAAAGATCCAAACTATGGGGCCATTGGCAGGGAACATTGGCAGGGTCCAAGACTAACTTCTGTGAGAAAGGAGTCAATTATACTCTCAATTTAGGAAATCAAGGAGCTCAAAGTAAGGAGTCTTGATTTTGATAAGGAAAGAACATTGTGGAAAAGGAGAAATTGCTTGTTACAAGCAGTTTCTTCTTTTTCATAGTTTTCATCCCCAAAGAAGATGATTTTCTTCCAAAAGACTAGTAAATGCAAGCAAATATTATCCTCAACACTTTTTGCTGTGAAAAAAACTACAGTTTTGACAATGGTTGAAAAGAAAACTGCCCGATGCATTTGTAATATTCTCATAAGATCCTGGGAGTCCACCAGGTCCTTTCCTGGGAGTCCACCAGACTCCTTACTGGGAGTCCATTGGACTCCTTATTGGTAAAGTGAAGAAGTCCCAATTGAAAATCAAACAGTCTCAGACTCCTGTTATCCCCTTGGAATTGAACTTGATCGGGAGCTCTGAAAAGTATAGACACTGACCTAGACTTTGTGGGTAGGACATTTAAGTTATTCATCAACTTCTGGAAATTAAAATTAAAAGGATCATCTAACTATTGTTACTTAGTGGTTAGAGGTTGTATTTCAAAAAAAAAAAAAAATACACTTATGCACTTCTCAGATGGTTCCTTTTTGCATGACTGGTCACATATCTTTTATACCCATATGCGGTCCCTTTTACCACAACTTGTCACAAAATAATATTAGCTGCTGCACCTAAATGCAGCAATAATGGACATTCAGGATATGAATCTCAAGTACTGATAGGAGTATTTTCAGGCAACTGCTGTATATATATATACCTGATAAAGCGGCTTGGACTTCTACAGCAATTGAAAAAAGAAACTCCTATTTTGATGGCTTTACATCAATTGGGAATCAAGTTCTTACAAATTAGATTAATCCTCTTTGATTCTGCTTCCTGGAAAATTCACCAGTACTCTGAAAGAGCCAATGAGCCGCTCCCGGGAATCAAACTCGGGACCTTTGGGTCAAGAGGCTGATGCTCTACCTCGAGACCACAGACATCAGACAGACTACAGACACCACACTTTGATGGCTCTGCATGAAACAGTTGTAACTGCCTATACACATATAGGCAGTTACAACTGTTTCACACTGAGCCATCAATTTATATAGGGTGAGTGAGTTAGCTTTTAGATTGTTCAGCAAAAGAGTTAAAAATCATTAAAAGCACTTACCAGCATATATAAAGAAGATAATCTTTCGCACCATGTTGTAAGCCTCCTATATTCTGTCTAGAGATAAAGCACCGTTTTTCCTCCTTGATAAGTCCTTTGGGGGTTCCTACTTGGCTAATATATCGAAACACTGATTCTGTTCTGTGTTATTCTGACATCATGTAGTTAAATGTTTTGAGTTTTATACCCAACTCTGATGATGAAATCACTCACGTCTGTCAGCATGACCTGTTAATTTTGGATATCGTAAAAATTTCTCAAATTTCACAGCGATGAAAATTCCAGTTGCGGTCATTAGAGTCTGATTAAGTTGTTATACTGTAATATGGTGTCGGAAGTAAATAAATCAACTGAACAATCCTGTAGCTAGTTTTGAGAGTTGATCTAGGGCAGTCTAACTTGTTCTTGCGCAACAGTTATTTATCTGAAAAAAAAAAGAATAATAAAACCATGAAATTATATAGTGACATTTATAAGACCAAACTATTAAATACTAAATGAAAGGCCAGTATAAAGCAAGTATGAGCCTAAGCATGACATTTCAAACAATTAAACTTGTGCTTTAAGAGTTGACATAGAAGTCTTAGATTCCACAAGTTGCATTTTGAATATTCCCTGATCATCTACTGTATATAAATTCTATGTCAGTTCACTACCTTAATAAGGCATAATGAAGAATCTGATCAGACTGTGCAGATGCACAGGCTGATCTGCTTCTTATTTCGCATGTGCACATGAAATTGTTGTACATGTCATACACAGTCTCATAATATCTTTTTCATTCTCAGATAAGAATAGTTAAAATAGACATACAAACAAAAACAAACTGGTTGAGATATTATTAAGTGATTCTACAAGACTAATGCATTAGAGTGAAATTAGAGTGTTTGAAAATGGTAAATGAACATAATTTGCAGGTTCAGGTCTATATGATTGATTTGATTGGTTAGTTTAACTTTAGATTAAAACAAGGCCAGCTAATTGTCAACCGATGTTTTATTATACCAAATGCATCCAAAAATGAAGAAAGGTTGGAGATTGTAAGTTAATTGGCAAAGATTAGTTTTGCAATTTAAGACCATGGTAATAAAGTGAACCTGTTTATGGTCATGAAACTGCTCATTATCCTGCATGAACTGCAAATTGGTATTTAATTGATTGACAAGCCGAATCACATGCTTCAATTTCAGTTTGTAAAAATCTAAATTATAATGTTTGATATTAAGCTTTGAATCACAGGATTATAAATTATTTTTAAAAAAAGAAAAGTTTAATCTAAGTGGTGAAAATAAAGAAACATGTTAGAAAGAGAGTTGTGCTTTACATAACCAAAAGATGTCTAGTTATTATTGATACAATCATCACTATTTTGCTAATTTACTGATTCTACAAGTCCCAATTTAATATGACTTACAGGAAATGATTCAATTGAACTTCCATTAAATTTACAGTTTCACATACTTTTGAACTCAGTCATTCATTAAAACAAAATCAGAGTTCCCATGTACTTTAATGGATGAAAACAGCCTTATAGTAAATACCTCTAAAGCAGGTTTTATAGAATAAACTTGAATTTTTTAGGATTGGAAAGGGTAAAGACAAAATCATTTCCACTTTTTGATTTTTTGCTTCAGTATACAATAGGATTTCTTTCTCTTGCAAAAGAATATCCAGAGAATAAAAACATATAGATTCAAAACACTTACAAAACAGAGTATTTAAAGAACAATGTAGTATACACAATGGTTGGCTTATTAGTCTCCAACTCTCCATGGATTTACCTTGGAACCCGATCAAAGATTGTACCACAAATAATCTGATGCTGTCAGAGCTGTTGTCGACCCATAGAAAATATGGTTGAAAAAAGGCAAAAATGCTTGTATCAAGCAATTTTTCTTTTTCCTACAAGTATATTAATAATAAGACTGATATTGACACAGAGAAATGTTGTGGAAGAAGAAGGAAATGCATATGTCAAGCAATTTCTGATATAAGCAATTTCAGATCTCCCACAAAAATTTCTACTATAGGGCATATGGTGATGGTTTTTTTTCTATTTGTACCCACTTTTAATTGTAGTGGACAAATTCAAAATTTAAAAAAAAGGGTAACCCTGAGAGCAATTCCACTCCAATACTATTTGATTCTGTCGATATTAATATGACTTTTTTTTGTTACCAATATACAGACAATAAAATGCAATGCATTTGTACAAACAAAACGCAACATAACAGCGTATAAAGAACAATGTAGTATACATAATGCTTGGCTTATCAGTCACCTGGGGTTTACTTTGGAACTCAATCAAAGATTCTACCTCAAATAATCCGATGCTGCGCCAACGAGCACTAGGGACAGCTGACTTCAAAAACCCTCTCACCTGCCTCCCAATTGGTTGCATTGCAAATTAAGCAGAGAAATGGAGCCCATTATCCTTTCTTATCTCAATTAAATCAAAATTGAATTTAAACCCTTGCACTCCAGCCCAATCTATATTGGTGTCTTGTCAATCTAAAAGAGGTGATTTATTTTCCCTTGTAATGTTGAGCCTGCAATACAATTTTTGGGGGTTGTGACAGGCAAATTTAGTGTTTCCTGTACACTGATAATGTGCAGTCTTATTTCAGTCTACTCCACACCACACAATTTCTCCCTTAAACTATACGAGGGTTGATCCAAAAGTTCGTAAAATGAGGTTATAAATCATTAGAAAAGTTAACTATCAAAATGAAAATTATACAGTAATCAAATGTATCATCTGTGTGATAAACGTGGAAAATTTCAATTGATTACGTTCAATAGCGACTGAAAAATGCATGAATTAAGGCAAAGACCCCCTACTTACGCGGGGGTGCAAGAACGTCAAATACGACGTCAATGAAATTTCTTTTCTACATAGCCTCTGAGCACTCTCCTGCCTTTCTGTGCCTGATACAACAACCCACAGAAATTATCATATACCTTTCGAGTCGAATTTGTTTACAATTTTTATATGCATGGTGTTTCTTATAAAGTGGAGATTCAAAATCTGGACATTTATTTTTGGAAAATAGTAAGAATCAATTGGGATATATTCGTTCGTTGAAACTCTATAAGACCAATCTTAATACTTCTTTGAAGCATTGCTCTCTTTAAATATCTCGGTTAGCTTTAGGGAAAAGTTCTCTTCTGCGCATTTTTATCGTTTTTATAAATTATCTGAAATGTTTGGATTGGTGTATAACATAGAGCATGGCAAAATTCGAAAAAATAACGGTATTCATATTTTGGTGTTGACGTCTTGTCAATTTTTCCTCGAATATTATGAATTAATAAAATATTCTGTGTCCGTAAGAAATATCCCAATAAGCTTTAAAATATGACAAATAATTCCTATTTACTTCCTATTTAATTTAGCCAAGGAATTCCAAATAAAGTTACATAAAACTTACATAAAACTTGATTTATTTAACAGATTTTCAATATTTTTTCTCTCTCCCCCGCCTTAGCATACATATGTTTCTATAGTAACTTATTCTAAGGCCGCTCAAAAGAATTCTGCAAAAATGATAACATTAATGTTCTCCGTTGTTACAAAACTGCACATTGACCAAATTATATAATGAACAAGCTATAAATACGCAAGTTATAAGCCCATTATACGAACTTCTGGATCATCCCTCGTATTTAGTATAAAATCCTTTTTTTAAAAAAAGACTAGAAAGCCATGAATGGCTTGTGTCGCTCCACAGGCTTGAAATTCTTGTAAAAACAAATAAATGTTTTGACTAGATTTTTAGATATTTGGGGTTCTACTGATGTTGAAAATGATTTTCAAATTTTCAACTATATAACAAATAGAGAAATGACCTCCTCTCTTAAAAGACATATTTTTCATCAAATCAAAATAATTTTTGGCTGCATGATAATTGAATGCCCAAAGATCATACCAATAATGTTTGATTGATATCCATCAGTTACATTCTGAGAAAATGATTTTCAGTGTTTCCACTATTTAACATATTGAGAAATGACCTCCGCCCATAAAATACATATTTTTCATTCAATCAAAATAATATTTGGTACACTGATAAAGGGTCACTCAAGGATCATTCCAGTGATATTTGGTTGATATCCAAAAATTAGATTCTGAGAAAATGATTTTCAAATTTTCCACTATATAACATATAGAGAATTGACCTCCGCCCATAAAATGCATATTTTTCCTCCGATCACAATGATTTTTTGTAGACTGATAGAGGGTCACTTAAGGATCATTCCAGTGAAATTTGGTTGATATCCATCAGTTACATTCTGAGAAAATGATTTTCAAAGTTTCCACTATATAACATATAGAGAATTGACCTCCGCCCATAAAATGCATATTTTCCATCTGATCACAATGATTTTTTGTAGACTGAGAAAGGGTCTTCCTAGGATCATCCATGTAAAATTTGGTTGATATCCATCACTCACATTCTGAGAAAATGATTTTCAAAGTTTCCACTATATAACATATAGAGAATTGACCTCCGCCCATAAAATGCATATTTTCCATCCAATCACAACGATTTTTTGTAGACTGATAAAGGGTCACCCTAGGATCATCCATGTAAAATTTAATTGGTATCCATTGATTAGAATCTGAGAAAACTCACTTTTTACCATATTTGGAAATTAGCCACGCCCATTAAATCCATGTTTTTCATTGGATCAAAATTTCTTGAACAACTTTGAAAGAGGGTCATCCAAGGATCATTCCTGTGAAGTTTGGTTGAAATTCATCCAGTAGTTTCTGAGGAGAAGATTTTTAAAGAAAAGTTTACGACCGGACGGACGCACGGACGGACGGACGCACGACGGACACAACGCCATGACTATAGCCCCAGTGGCTTTCAGCCAGTGGAGCTAAAAAATGATACTTGTATTTAGCTAGCTTTCAGTGCCTTCAGTTCTTTGATTTAAAGTAGTCCTGAAATGGGACTTTTTTATTTCAACATGCCTAATTCAGTAATTGCAAGAAATAAAATTGACCTTTTGTCATACCAACCTCTTTTGACCGAAGCAGAACTCTTTCACCTTATGTCTTATTGACTTGAAACTTTGCAGTAATGTTTCTCTCATGATAATGAAATGCAGTGCGCAAGAAAATAACTGTACCTAGCTTAATTTTTAGCTCCACTGGCCGAAAGCCACTGGGGCTATTGTCATGGTGTTGTGTCTGTCGTGCGTCTGTCTGTCGGTCCATGCGCCGGTCAAAAACTTTTTTTAAAAATCTTCTCCTCAGAAATTGCAGAATGGATTTCAACCAAACTTCACAAGAATGATCCTTGGATGACCCTCTTTCAAAGTTGTTCAAGAAATTTTGATCGAATGAAAATCATGGATTGAATGGGCGTGGCTAATTTCCAAATATGGTCAAAAAAGTGATTTTTCACAGATTCTAATTGATGGATACCAATTAAATTTTACATGAATCTTCCTTTGGTGACCCTTTATCAGTCTACAAAAGATTATTGTGATGGTATGAAAAATATGTTTTTTGTGGATGGAGGTCATTTCTCTATTATGTTATATAGTGGAAACTTTGAAAATAATTTTCTACCAGAATGTAAATGATGGATATCAATCAAACTTTATTGGTATGATCCTTGTGTGACCCATTATCATACAGCTAAAAATTATTGTGATCGGATGAAAAATATGTCTTTTATGGGCGGAGGTCATTTCTCTACATGCTATATAGTGGAAACTTTGAAAATCATTTTCTCAGAATGTAAATGATGGATATCAATCAAACTTTATTGGTATGATCCTTCTATGACCCATTATCATACAGCTAAAAATTATTGTGATTGGATGAAAAATATGTCTTTTATGGGCCGAGGTCATTTCTCTACATGTTATATAGTGGAAACTTTGAAAATCATTTTAAACATCAGTAGAACCCAAAATATCTTAAAATCAAGTCAGAACTTTGATTTGCTATTACAAGAATTTCAAGCCTGTGGAGCGACTCAAGCCATTCATGTCTTTCCAGTTAAGTTATGGTTTCCTACTTCTTAGGTTGGTCTCATTTCAAATTGCACAGATTTTCTACTGGCGTCTGCAACCTCATTTGAACCTGGACCAGTCTAATATTAAAAAAATTAAAAAAATAATGATAAAAAATGGGATCGAGTCGAAGACTGTACTTATACTTATTGGTTCCAAGATAATGAGAGAGATCTTGAAAGTCGAATCTTATCAATTTTGCCAGCCTGCCAGATAACAAATATCTACATGAACTATCAAATTTATTTTAGTTCAGGTAAATTTAGTAAGAAGCCTTTCTTAGCCCATGTCATGCTGAATAAAAACCTTTGAAAATTTCTGTAAAATCAAAGTGCTGAAAGAACTGGATGTACTAACTGTGAGTCAGTATTTATTTTGAAAATATTGTTTTTAAACTTTTCTCGTTTAAAAAAACAGAAATCAGGTGGTATAGACTAAGATCAGACTGCACAAAACAGGAAATTCCAGGTTCAGCATGACTTAAAGGTTTAAGTCTTCATAACAAAGCATTCTGTGATGTAATTATGCCCCCCTTTGTTTATTGCTTTGCATTTGTTGGTCGATCTTTCATTCCGTCTGTCCGTAGACTGTTTTTCCTCGGAGCATATCTCAAAAAGTATGCAAGCTAGAATCATGAAACTTCACAGGTGGATAGATCTCAGCGAGAAGAAGTGCAATGCACAAGAACCATAACTTTTGACTCATCATTTTTTCTGAGTTATTGCCCTTTGTTGATTGACAAAGAATAGGCTATTGACCTGCTTTTATGGGGGCACTAATGTTTTACAAATGTCTCTTGTTATCTTTTAGTATTACCAAAGGCATTGGCTTTGAACTTTGAATATGTTGTCCCTATTAAAGGAACAGTATGTAACACAGAGTGGGATCATTCTAAAAGCATTTTTGTATGGATTATGCCCCATTATACAATGTATATTTTTCATTTAGTATCTAACACCCGACGACTGAGCTTAGATATGTACCTGGATGCAGTTCTCTGAATGTTCTATTTAGGTTTGTCATTTTGTTGAAATGCAGGGTTTTATTGAAACTAATTTCAGTCTCTCAGAAGATTGAGTCCTCTCTTGAAAACATTCTGAAAATCGTTAGTACTGACACGAATGAAAATTAAAGTTTTGTAGATTATTCTTACTTCTAAAGGAGTTTCTCGTTCTTGTTCACTCTCTAGAATATCAGCACAAGTATATTAGGTTATCAGAAACTGGATAAATATTCAAACTGTAGATCTGCTTTAATTCATAAGCACAGCTTAAATGAAATTTATTTATGTTTTATTGATAGAAGACAATATAGTTAAAGGAGAAATTACTTGTTACAAGTATCATTTCCACAATGTTTTCTGTGATTGAGAAGAAAATTGTTAGACTCGCAATGCACAAATATTAATTTTTGTACTGCTTTAAGCCAATTGAATTCACAAACACCGAGCCTCAAAATACATGTAAAACAAAACAAAAAGGTATTTGAAAAAAATAAATAAAAAGCTTTCAGTCAGACTCCCTCCTGAGAAAAATTTCTCCATACCCCCTCTGTCAAACTTATAATTAAAAATTATAATACAGCAAAATTCATGTCATGACAGATGTCAGTGAAAAATGTTTGAATGTTGTTACTCTAAATTTGTAATAGATCTAATACCAGTTGAACAATCAAGTAGTTAATGTAAGATAATAGCAATAAAATGAGAATGTCAAATGTTCTATGATGTATATACATGTATTTCAATAAAGTTGTATCCCTTTTTCACAGTATTCTTCTTTATTACCCTCTTTATTATCCCCTTTATAGAAAAAAAAGCATTGGAAACATTGTAGGACATAAAGAAATTGCTTATTATAAGCAATTTCTTCATCCACAATGTTTTCTTGCTCAACAGACAAATATTGAAATTTCAGAAATTGACAGAAATTCTCATGTGCAATTTTGTCTTCTTTGAATTGCATGGACATGTCTAAAATTTTGTCTTTTGGTAGCTCTTGAATATTGAATATAAGCTTTAAAGTTTTCCAATTGAAATAATAAAGAAATTAAAATGAAAGAAAAGTATTAATGAAATTACCTTTATAAATTTGTTTTCCAGAAGTAAGAAACTAGAAAGCACCTTGTTGTTCCAGATTTCTCCAATCCAACACTATCAGAAGTGATCATGAAATAACACCAATACTTTACAATAAATAAAACGGAATCCTAGAGATCCAGCTGTACTCAAAAATGATTCTTTATTGAGATAAAAATGAAAAATTTTCTTTACTAAACCCTAAATTGTGGGTGCTCATTAGAATCGTCTCATTGAGACGATTATAATGAGTACCCACAATATAGGGTTTTGACGAGTAGCAGTGAAATTAGAATTTCATCATTCGATTATAGCTGGAATTTACAACCGAATGCTTACACAAACAAATAATTTCTGTAATCCGGTTGTACAAGCCACTATTGGTACCATTCATGAAGAGAGGCTTGATGTTTACTATAATGGCACCTGGTTACGATTGGCGTGAAGTTTTCTGGTTTAATCCCTCTTTGATAGCAAACGGCTTCATTTCTGTCATAACTTCACAAGTAGTACAAATTGTTACTGATGGTGCATGATTGTTACACAGAATTCTTCTCCTCCCTTTTTTCCACCTTATTGATTATGCCCCCCAATAAATAAGTTAACAGTGGGTTTACTAGAGTTGCCATGTCTGTCTGTCTATTGTCTTTCTGTCTGTCTGTCCTTATGTTTAATTTGTCCGTCTATCAATTCATACATCCAAATTCTTTAATTAGGTATAACTTCTATATTAGTAAGTCTTTGAACATGGAACTTTATAAATTATAAAATTATAAGAAACTTAACTCTGCTATCCCTTTTCATATTTTTGGAGTAAATGCCCCTTGATAGCTTGTATAACTTCAAAACTTTGTTAAACTTAACCTCTTAGTTAATAATATTTCAAATTTATAACCCCCCTGTTCTACCATCTGTCTGTCCTTATTTGTTAATCTGTCAATCCATCCAAATTCTTTAATTAGGTATAACTTCTTTAATATGAAAGTTTCCAACTTTGAACTTAATACAGTATATATTATAAGAACCTTAGCTCTGCTATCCTTTTTCATATTTTTGTAGTAAGTGCCCGGCGCGCCTTGAGACAAGTGACATTTATGGCTATATTTTGTCATATTTTACATGAAGGCCCCTTTTTCCATGACATAGAATAGTCATGGATTATTCTATGTCATGGAAAAAGGGGCCTTCATGTAAAATTGCTTGTTATTGTTCTTTTTCAGAAATGTTCATTAGGTTCATAAAATGGATATTTCTGATAGTAGCATATTTTCCATATCTGGTACAAACTATTGTTGTTATATTGTGATTTGTGAATGGTAGTGACAGCATTGTACTATTTTCTTTAACATTCAAACAAGTGGATCATCTCTTTTACTACTTCAATGACTCAGTAACATCACGGGACTTGCTTATTACCATTCTGGGAAATATTCAGCTATAGTTAATCAATTATGGGGCCATTTTCTTAATGGACATTATCTAAAGTTCTATGAATTTAGGGGTTCAGGAAAAACTATTGCAAGCACCTATGAATGCACATAGATTAGCTCAGCTGTGCTAAAAGTTATTTTTATCAGTATATGTCTGCCTGTCCATTTGTTTGTGTGTGTCTGTATTTCTGCTAACAATAACACAGCTTTATTTATGTTCATGATAATTTTTTGAAAGGATGTGAAATTAAGCATATATATTGCAGTTATTTCATTTTTACCTGTGTGTGAAGCTAGAATACACACTATGAGCAAACTGAGCAGCCATCGAGTGTACTTAAATTTGCATACTTAATGTGGAGAAGAAAATAAATTAACTTTGCTGAATTAAAGGACAGTTCCAGGGTTCCACATTAAGGGGAGTCTGAGAGTCCTAGACTCCATGTCAACCAGTTGGGACTCCTTCATTGTACAAGTAATGAGCCAGATGGACTCCTAGTAGGATCATAGAATATTTTGAGAAACAAAAGATCTTTGTAATACAAAAGTTGTTGAAGATAACTTTTGCTTTGAACTAGTAGTATTTTGAAAGCAAACTATCTTCTTTTGGGGAAGACACTTGTGGAATAGAAGAAATTGCTTGTTACAAGCAATCTCTTCTTTTCCACATTGTTCTCCAAATATAAAAGTTCAGACTCCCTACTTTGAGCTTGGACTCCCTTATTTCATAATTTAGAAGTACGATGGACTCCTGACTC
Source organism: Fragum whitleyi (assembly GCA_948146395.1). Lineage (NCBI taxonomy): Eukaryota > Metazoa > Mollusca > Bivalvia > Cardiida > Cardiidae > Fragum > Fragum whitleyi. The sequence continues at coordinate 57,211,865 of OX411544.1, read as the reverse complement.
ACAGAAGTTGGTGTTGATCCCTGGATTCAAACGGTCTGGCCCAGTTTTTTCCCTTCAAGAGTTAAATTAAAACCAGGGAGTGTTGGCCAAGATAAGACTGCTCATTAGTTTATAAGTAACTATATATTTGGAATTTGTCGTGAATAGCATTAGAAGGGTTATTCCCACAGAAGCTATCTGAAAAACTTAGTACCTACTGCATTTCCCCTAATAATAGTACCCTCCCTAATGGTAGCACCCCTGCATTTTTAACTAAGAAAACCCTCTTCAAATGCCTAAGTTTTAAGGACTTGTTGAGACTTTTTCCTTACTTTGATGTGAATTTCCTCTAAAAAATCATTTATATGATTGTTTGGAGGAAATTTACCTCAAATTAAAGGGTCTAAAAGACAAGTTTAATGATTTATTTTAAAACAGAAAATGCATACTAATTAAAAACTCCCTGACCACATAATGTGTAGCTCCCGGGAGCGTTTATTGGGAGAAATATGGTACATAAATACACTGGCTGAACTGAGTCTTAACTTTAAGCTTGTGGTTGATAGATTACCATGGCTTTTACTATTCAATGAAATGTACAGAAGTTCATGAGACAAACTGTCTGACTAGACATTACCAAATATGGATATTTTGGAAGAAAGCCCTGCAGTTGATGACTGATATTACTGGCATAACTCATCCCTTCTCCATTGCAATGTGGAATCAACCTTTATCATACTGGATTTAAATGTTTTGTACAAATTTTTGATTTTGGGGATATTACAACCAGCCTGAAGGTTCAAGCTTTTCCCATAGTATGCAGACAGTACTCTGGTTAGGGACCAATTCTCGCCAAGTACCAGTTCTCTCCAACTAACCCGGTTCACCGTAAAGATGGACAGGAAAGCCTTCTAAATTACACATTATGTTAACAAAAACTTCTTTTATTCAGTTGTAAATGATCATTTCTTTTTTACTGTGAAAATAGTCTGGTTGCGAGAACTGGTACATGGCGAGAATTGGTCTCCAACCAGCATAGGTTAGGCAGAGGACTGAGGTACAGATAAGAGGAGGTACATCCAGTCTTAAATCAGTATTTTTCAATGAAACCCTATGATTTTGGTACTCATTTGAATCGTCTCAATAAGGCAATTCCAATGAATACAAGCAACATAGGGTTTGTATTTTTATTAGCTCACCTGAGCACATTGTGCTCAAGGTGAGCTTTTGTGATCATTGAATGTCCGTCGTCTGTCGTCCGTCGTGCGTCGTGCGTCGTGCGTCGTCTGTCGTCATGCGTCAACAATTTAAGTGTTTACACTCTAGAGGCCACAAATATGATCCAATCATCATGAAACTTGGTCAGAATGTTGGTCAGGTCACAAGGATGAACCCTATTGAAAATTGGAAGGATCCATGCCATATCACGGGAAAAGGGGCCTTAATGACAATTTTCTTGTTTACACTCTAGAGGCCACAATTATGGCCCAATCTTCATGAAACTTGGTCAGAATGTTGTTCAGGTCACAAGGATGAACCCTATTGAAAATGGAAAGGATCCATGCCATATCATGGGAAAAGGGGCCTTAATGACAATTTTCTTGTTTACACTCTAGAGGCCACAAATATGGCCCAATCTTCATGAAACTTGGTCAGAATGTTGGTCAGGTCACAAGGATGAACCCTATTGAAAATGGGGAGGATCCTGGCCATATCACGGGAAAAGGGGCCTTAATGACAATTTTCGTGTTTACACTCTAGAGGCCACAAATAATGCCCAATCTTCATGAAACTTGGTCAGAATGTTTGTTAGGTCTCAAAGATGTACCCTTTTGAAAATGGGAAGGATCCACGCCATATCAAGGGAAAAGGGGCCTTAATGACATTTTTTTTGTTTACACTCTAGAAGCCACAAATATGGTCCAATCATCATGAAACTTGGTCAGAATGTTTGTTAGGTCAAGAAGATGAACTCTTTTGAAAATGGGAAGGATCCGTGCCATATCACGGGAAAAGGGGCCTTAATGACAATTTTCTTCTTAGAGCTCCAGACGCCAGAAATAGCTCACAAGAATGAACTCTGTTGAAAATGGGAAGGATTCATGCCATATCACGGAAAAAGGAGTCTTAATGATAATTTAGTTGAAAAACTCTAATGGCCTCAAATATGACCAAAATTAAGTGAAACTTGGTTTTATGTAGAAATTATCTTCTTTCTGACATCTGCCTTTTTAAGTCGCTTGCGCTCGCGCTGCGACTTATTGTGGCCGTACGAAGTTTTCTGGACAGGTCAAACAAGGTCAAAGACAGACCTCTTAACGTCTTCTGTATTTCTGTTTTGAGAAAAAGTAGATCTCTGATTTCTTGTCCGCACTTTATGGTAATAAACACAACGACATAATGTCACATTTTGCGATCGCATGAAAGTTGTAGAAGAAATATACATCATATTTCTTAAACGCCATATGAGGCAGAGAAAGAATTTCAAAAAACAAAAACTAACAAACAAAAAACACCGTAACCACACCTGTTTAATATGCAGTTACGAGTTTTTCGTAAACCATTGAAAAAATAGTGCACTACGCGCAGTAATACAGACGCGTTTCAGAAAAAGAATAACATCGGTTTTCAACGAAAACCTCGTAACCACAATTTGTTTTTATATACAGTTAAGTGGTTTTCGTTGAAAGCAGGGCTTTCGGAAACGTCAGTAGTGACGTCCGAGACGACAACTTTTCTCAGCGGACGACAAAAAATCCTATCAAAGGATTCCACCGGACGACAAGTTTTTCTAAGGCACGCGTCCTGAATTATAACCTCTCGGCTGTGTATTGTTTACGTAAGTTAGGCTAACTGTCGCGTGAAAAATCGATAATAGCCATATCTGAAGTCCGATAGATGGGCGCGGTAGGCTTGGCGTTAATTGACGCCAACAGCCAATCGTAATCGGTTATTCGTAGACCTTGTAGGCGGAGCCTGACTAACAATGAATTGAATTTAGACTCTGCCCGACAATTGTTAGGCATAAACGAAACACGTGAACTATTAATATATTGATCAAAGCAGTTGAATCACTAATTATATACCTGTAATTGAATTCGAGCAGGTCCCCAATTTAGACGAAGACAATCGTAAGACAACATAATTGACCCGATTTGTTCGTAACAAGTAAATGATTAGTCCGTGTCCTTCGAACTGTCCCGAATCTCTTTACCTTTTTTAAAATCGGTATTTTGACTAAAAACAATTATTTGATTAAAGAAATGTTCCGAAAAAAAAAACACGAAACGAATTACCACTACCGGTGAATCTCTGAAACGCCCTGCATTTGCTTAATTCCGTCGGATAACGTATTTCGAAAATGGAAAGCTCCGGATCAGCCTACTGATCAGACACGTGTTGAAATGAAAAAAAAATGAACACAAATCAAGAGACAAGTGGTTCGGAAAGTTTAATTATTTCAATCTTAAAAAAAAAAAAAGAAAAAAAGAGAGATAACCAATGCAGTTCAAACATACAATCTTTTGTAATGAATATGAATTCTGATTTGTTTCTCTCAATTGGCAACATCTGCAAAGAGAATCATCGCATTGACTTATATGTTGAGATTTTTTTAAAGTCTAAGTAAATTAAATAACATTTTTTGACCTCTTTTTAACTTCTGGCAAAAAGAAGATATGCCTGTTTCAAAGACTTGCTTCTGTATTGGTTTTATATGGTTTTAAACTGAACCGGGAAAAGTTTTGTCATCTACTGAGCCCATCTCCAAAAAAGAATAAAAAAAAAATGTAAAAAGCATTGGGACAAAAGAAGAAAATGATTTTACAAGCAATTCTTTCTTTTCAATCAATGTTTTCCTTAAGATAACCATTCTGGTGACTAAAACATTGGATTGTGTAGTAAAAGGTTAATAAATTGTCGTTTCAATATCATAGTTTTGCATGGTACAAAATCAACCCTAATAATGATGGAATCTAACTTTTTTGTGTTGGATCCAACTTTTTCTGAAGTTGGATTCCTGGAATCCTACTTTCAAAACCCTAGTGAGAGCCCTGGAAAGCATCGAAAAAATAGTTCGCGCATGCACAGTAATTCAGACACGCTCTCATAAAGATCCAGTCGCCATTTTCTCATCGGTTGTTATTCGCTTCGTTTTGACAGAAACTCTGATTTAGGACCAAATAAAATTAGATATTCTTAAAAATTTATCTATCAACGTTTCTAGTCAATCGATAAAGAAGCATTATTCTTTCAAATTCTATGGAATATTTCCCAGATATGTACAAATTTTCCACAAAATACTCCACCCACCAATGTTAAAATCGATCAAAGTCAAAATAAGGAGATATGGTGAAACTTGTGTATTTTTTTTAAATACTTGAACCAGAATAGTGGTAACATTTTCATCTTTTTCACTTTCGAAAATTATTATTCTGTTCGATGAAAACCGATGATTGTATTCATCCCGTCTCAAAATGTCATTTGTGACAGAAAATAATAGGCCGGTTAGAAGTTTTGACAAGCATGTTTTATTATACCCCAGCAAAACTTTTTGTAGCTCCACTAAAAGAATGTCACCCATATCATGAACCTATGTAGAGGAATAGCAGGAGGCTCGGTTAGGGTATTGTGAAAGTACTGGTATGAAAAAAACTAAAATCCATGGTTTGGTGCTCCAGTCGCTGCGGTATGATCATAGCAGTTGAAAACGGCGTAAAACCCCAATAAACCATACCCCCGCAAAACGATCGTCAGTGTTCTCCCCAGCCCAATAAGCTGTATCAGCCCCACTACAGCTTCATCTAAAACAGTGTTATGCCCCTACAGCTTTAAAATTACCCCATCGCTTAATTTCTTCAAAATGGTCATCAAATAGAGGAATTTTAGTTATCTTATGTCAAAAACTGATGAAATAAGGCAAAACTGATGAATTAAGGCATTTTGTACAATAAATATGCATAAAAACATTATTGGAAAAGAAGAAATTGCTCAACATGAGCAATTTATTCTTTTCCCAAATGTTTTTATTCACATAATCACAATTACTTGCATAAACACTGTATTGTAAGCTTCCAACAATTCTGCCACTACAGCTTCCAATTATTCTTAGGAGAACCCTGATCGTTTTAGGGGTTATACTGGCATCAGCCTGTCTGTCCGTCCATGTACAAATCTTGTCTTGCACATAGCTCAAATATTGATAAAGGTACATGTATAATTGTGACCCATCACACTAAAAGGGACCTCATGGCATGTGTGAAAAATATTGACCCTAGTCAGTCTGTACTGTCCGTGTAGCCAGACTAGGGCCGACGCTTTTCACTTTTATGTAATTTTCTTAATCTGGGGTATTTACCCTATCTTACTCTGTATTCACTTTTCGCATACGGAATCTGGTTAACCTGCGCTGGGTCTGACAAGTTTGCCAAAATTTGGATTTTTGGAGTTCGGATAAGGTCCCATTTAGCGTGACAGGTCACAATTTTGAAAATTCAAAGGTGCATAGAATTTATTGTTCAATGGATCTAATTTTTAAGAGACAAACATCTCTTGTTATATACAATTCAATATTACGGTAATTTCATTTCCTTCAATACTTTTTAAAACCTTCTCTGATAGGGTCATAAAAAGCAAGTCTTGTTTAACTAATACATCTGTTGAAGCGACTTTCAGGCCCTTCAGGGCTTTGATTACTTGATGTGATGTCCAAGTGATCAAAAGGAGTCAGGTGAGCGATCTAGGACCATCATGGTGATCCTCTTGTTAAAATAGTTTTATCTAAAATTCAAATATTCCATCTATCTATAGCTCTGGCTAAGATCAGATTTAAGTCTAGGATTTCTACCAAAGTATTATAACAGGATCTATTGTCCTGGTGTTGTGTCATTCCTTGGTTGAGATGGTAAATTAAGAAACTTTCTGATTTTGGACTTGGTACCACGCTTAGAGTTGTAGCTGATATTCAGTAAAACTTGCATTAAGCAACCACTTAGGGGACCAATAAAAAGCGGTCGCTTATAGAAATGGTCGCTTAATACAATATTGAATGATAAAGAAGACGAGATTTTTGATTTTTGATTTATATATTGTTGAATAATTCTTACTGAATCCTATGATGTCATAACCCAAAAAGAATCGTCTCAATGAGACTATTCTAATGGGTTCTAACGTCATAAGCTTCAATGGTAAACATCTTTTTCATTTAAGAATGTCCACTTTTTTATAAATTTTGCTTAAGATGCAGGGACTTTTTATAATGCGCTTAATGAAAAAGGTCGCTTAATAAAGGTGGTCGCTCAAACAATATAGACTGTATACTTTAGAAATACTGTTCTTTGGTTGACCAATTCACTCTATAGATGGTCTGAATATCATTTTAGCATAACTTAAATATTTATATATACTGTCAGGCTAAGATAAGAACTCGCCAAAATGTCTGTCATCAGGGATGCGAAAATTAAGTGATGCAAAGTTAACCTAATTTACTGTAATGTACCGAGCAAGATGATGTAAGTCCTGGACACTTGTTGTATAAAAATTATCTTTTCCATTTAGAATACTTAGAAAAGGTGTGGATATAAACTGAAAATGATTTAGATCTTTAAGTGAACAGCTGTAAGTGCAATTTTTCTGAATGGATAATGCAATTACGTAATCAGATTTTAAATTGCCGATTAAATGATAGAGACGTAAGTAGGGGGGAAAAATCTGAGCTGGAAGAGGAAGGTGTTTTAGAAAGATAATCGCAGTGTCGATCTCATTATTGTAAGTGTTTTAATGATTTTTGAAAAGTAGGTTAAAACTCTTTTCCGTGATTGCATGCGGAAGTTCAGCGCTGTTCAACTCTTAAGTATTTACTGATAATGTAACTACTTGTAGTGAGTACCTAATTGCCATTCTTAATGATGCAATTAGATCTCATAGTGCCAATGGCACTAGTGACCCATATTCACTCTCATTTCCGAGACTTTATAACTTATAACTACTTTTGGCAATGAAAAAGACTTAATTGTTTTATGCATTTCAGATGTGACTCTAAGAGTATAAGTTTTAGAATGCAAGGAGCATTGACATTCTTTATGACCTTTATCTTATAACTATACAAATATCTGTGCGATATCTGTCTATTTTTAGAAACTTGCATTTCAGTTACAAACATCGACGAAAACAAGACAAATAGAGGTTATAAGATAAATATAATACAGACTTAATGTATTGTATGAAAAAAATATCTTACTCGGTTGTGAGAATTGATAATTGTCTCGGCAGAGTCTCAACAATGATCAATTCTCCTAACCTTGTTAGATATCTTTTCTCATACAAAACACTCAGTATGTATTATATATATATATAGTGCAGGGGAATCATGTGACACAACAATTTCAGAGAATTGTCAATAACTCTGTCAATATATGACCAATTCGAATTCAGTTTGTAGCAGAGAAAATGAAAAAATGCTAGAAATTTGCTGAATATGGGAGATCTTCTAAAAATCTTCTAAAATGTAACTTGGTTGTCAATACCTTTTTCTATCAGCCGAAAAATTCTACCACATCAAGCTATTATCATATAAATGATTGTTTAGAGGAAATTCACTTCTTAGTAAAAAATGTAGGGGTGCTACTATTGGGGAGGGCCCTATTATTAGGGGAAATTTGATATCTAGAAAAATAATTAGCAGCATGTACATTTATAGATGGATTATGAAAGAATACAGTATGAATGTTAGTCATCATGAGCCATTTGAAATTGTGTAAAGTTCAAGGTCACAGCTTCAAGGTTTAATTAAAAAAAAAAGTTAATCTTTTGCAAAGCCTCTACATTAATGGATAATTTTTTAAATAATTCGACCAAAAATAATCTTTAGAATGAATGGATAGTCTATACGAAATAACTTTTTAAAACTCTTCAAAGTTCAAGGTCAAGGTCGAAAGTTGAATTTAAGCTTACCCAAAGCAGAGTTGTCCTGATTCAGACATTATCACCCAAGATTTCATTCGGAACATCACTCGGCCATTTCCGTAAACTAAAACATACCTCCGATGTATGTAAGGCGGATGGGTATGTAACGTTATTGTGCATTTTGTTAGGCAGAAACAGTGTAAGAAAAACTAGGACTGTAGATTTATATTTTTACAGTATATAACGGCTGAAAAAATCTTAATTTTTGAGAATGACGAATCATTCTCAAAAATTAAGATTTTTTCAGCCATTATTTAAAAATCCAAAGATATTAACATAAGGATTTGATGAATTCATGTCAGTGACTTAAACGAGTAACGTTGGCGATGTCGAATGTTTTCACTCACAGTTTCTAGGGCTAATGCCATTTTAACTGACGTCATCGAGTTTTTCCAATGTTTTCCCGTAAATTTTTAGAAATAGTCTGTCTATGTACATCCGAGGTTGATCGTGAGATTGGCCGAGTGGTGTTCGGAATGCCAAGATTTGTACCTAACTATAGATTTCAGGTGATACTTTCACTATCACAACCATGACATCCTTTTAACACCTCAATCCACTGATAGGTTTGCAATTATCAACCCATTATTTAATGGGGAAACTTAAATTAGGGAGGTCCCTCTTATTAGAGGAACTTTATAGAGGATAATTGTTTGTTTCAGAGTAAGATCAATTTATATTTCATTGAGATACTTTATTTTAACTGGTGGAGCCAAAATGATATATCAATCTAAGTTACTTGAAAAACAAATTATTATTTGATTTCTTAATGTTAAAATGGGACCTATTGTGAAAATAGTTGGACATATTTTTCTTAAAGCGTATCATTTTGCATGTGATTGCTATGCAACGTTCATTGTGACGTCACTTATTTCGACCCACATAGATGACGTCAGATAGGATGAAGTTCACAAAAGCAGGGTATAAGTTTTTGATAATTTCACTGCTTTTGCAGTGAGATTATCAAGTGAAAATCTACTGTTACTTCTCGATAAATCACCGAAAAGCACTAAATAAGAAGATTCTCTTTTCAACTAATTGTATGGAAGTGTTAACCTAGATCTTTTAAATGATATCTTTAGTTGGAGAACTACCTACTGTGTTGCATTTGAAAGGCAGGAAATGTCGAATGTTTTTAAATTAAAGTTACTCGGGTCATAAAGTCTAGACAAAACACATTAAAATGAATTTTTTAGCTTTGCTGTTTAAGAATAAAAAGTCGAACCATTTGTATAGATTTACATCACTGTTGCATTTTCAGTGTTAGCATTGGCATTGGCAATTTGGCATACAAACTTTAATTTTCAAATTTCATCGCAGTTATTTATTGAAGATTTTTGCTTTTAACTTGGTAATTGTATTCATTGCAAAAGCTAATTTTCATATTATCATGGAGGATAACTCTAAAATCATATTTGAAAGAATTATCTTATTATTGAAGATACATGCTTGAAACTCTGTTTTTGAAATAATTGCAAAAGCTTGAACCATACTATGAGGGAGGATAACTCGTAAATCATATTTGAAAGAATTATGCATGTTTTTGTTGAGGACCTGTATAGGTAGATTTTGCGCGGTGAGCCGTGAAATATACTTTTAACCATTAGATTCCAGTGCTATTTTTTCAATTTAGATAAAACAGGTTCAAACAACACTTTAAAAAAGTTACAATTTACCTTTCAAATGAAGTTTTTTGAATGTCTTAACCCTTGTCATGCTGAATAAATTTTGGCTAAAAAATTTCATCGAAATCAAAGGGCAAAAAGCACTGAAAGTACCAACTGTAGGCCAATTTTTATTTGAAAAACTAAATCTATTGACAATTTTGGTTTAAAAGTGAGAAACAGGTGGTTTAGACTAACATCAGACTGCACACATGTGCAGGCTGATGTTTGTCTATAGCTCCTGCCAAAGCAGGAATATTCCGGGTTCAGCATGACAAGGGTTAATTTGTAAGGTTTATTCTTACATGTACCCTCATAGTTGAAGCCAAGGGATTAGGTTCAATTCCTATCACAGGCTTTTAAGATATACCCGATATACCCGGTAATAGACTCAGCGCCTACGTCAGAGCTCAGTTTTGAAATACACCTATAGCAAACTAAGCATTGGTATTATACCTACATACGGTGCTCTTTACTGGTACCCGGTATTTTTTGTTTGCTGCGAAAGATTAATGTTGGTATGCCTATTTCAGTTAAGCTATCACAATCCACCGTAAGCTTGGATTAAAATATGCTTAAAACTTTAGGTTTTATCTAGCTCTTTATATTGAAAACTGCAGACCAGTCCAATTTGAAAGAAGATGTAGATGACAATGCAATCTGGTTTGCAAGCAATTTCTTCTTTTTCCACAATATTTTCTAAAATATAAAATCACAGGGCTGTTTAAGCAGGAACAGTACAGACTTTATACTAATTTCCCAACAACCAAAGGTACCTTCCAGACGGTGGCACTTACTCTTTCCGACTATTTGTCTTCCACCAATGCGTTGATAAACCTATACCTATGTGGAATAGCAGCTGGAGGTTAAAAAAGGGTGTAATGGTAATACTGGTGTGAGAAATACCAGGAATCCATTGTTAGGTGCTCCAGACTCAGTGATATAACTGAAAGATTGGTGAAAGCAGATTAAAACCCCATTCAAACAAACCCCAAAGTTACCATACAGTAGCAAAGTGAAAGTTTGAAATCTAACATTGAAATTATCCACAACCTTAGAAGCTTGTGAAAACTTGGTTAATAGTCAAATCTACTTTTAAAAATCTGGAAGAACTAATTTAAACCGACTGTTAAGTAAGAATAAATTAAATTGATAATGGGAAGTAAAAGATCCCTGGTGCAATATCAAGATATATCATGAGTATTCCAATCATAAATTCTGTCAGTTTTGAAGTCAGCTGGTGAATAACGATTTCCAGGAAACCTGAAAGGTAATAGGTAACGCCCATTTATATCTCTCTTACACTTTTTCACATTAGCGTTTATGATTGTAACAATTAAAATAATCAAATGTATTTTTAATGTTATTATTTTTTTTTTAACTGAGAACAAAATGAAGTGTGAGTTTTGTCCCCTTGTTTGAGCTCTTTTGGGACAAAAAAAATGAGTTGTGATCACCCTATGATTATCGCCGTTGATGTAGGTCTAAATCTGATGGTAGGCAGTGTGAATTTCCTTAACCCTTGTCACACTGACCCCGAAATATTCCGGTTTTGAAGGAGATATAGACAAAGATCAGCCTGCACATTAGTACAGCCTGATCTTAGTCTACACCACCTGTTTATTTTTTTTTCAGTAAGAATCGTGTAAGGCCTTGTACTTTTCAGTGAAAATATTTGCATACCATTTTCGTCTTTCAGAGCCTTCAGCACTTTGATTTGAGTGTAATTTGGCTGAAATTTTGTGTTCAGCATGATAAGGGTTAATACCTGGGCCATATCTGTTTTCATTGATGATGTATTCTTGAAACTTGGCATGTTTTGTCACTATCACGTGAGGAACTCAAACTTAATCAAGGGAGATAACTCTTAAAGCATTTTTAAAGTTTATCTTACTTTTTTACTTAGATTTTTGTTCACTATCCAACAATTTGAAAAAGATACAAAATAGATGATTTGGGGTTGAAATCTTTTAATCAGGTTATTTTACATGACTTTTTGTGATTTGAAATGAAGTCATTGGTACTGTGGACCTTGCTTAAATGACAACAAGCACTGCAAATAGGTGCCAATGCTCAGCTGTCAGGTGCTGTATTGTGGTCAAACATTTTAAGTCAAAAAGGGACGTTATTTGTACAAAGCTGCATTTAGAATTATCAACCTTGTTTGTAAATGCTGTTTTAATTTGATTTTGAGTGTAAATTCCAAGTTATGTAAGGTAAATGCATTTCACAATAGTGAATAGAAGATGGCTTGAATTTTAGAATAATCAGTGGAATTTGTTAAATATTTTTATGCCCCCGATAGGGAGGCATAATAAATTTGACTTGTCCGTCCGTCCGTCTGTCCGTCCGTCTGTCCATCCGTCTGTCCGTCCGTCCGTCATTCCGTCCAAAAACTTTAACATTGGCCATAACTTCCTTATTACTATCAAAGCGGTGTCGGGGGCATTGTCATCTTACAGTGACAGCTCTTGTTTTCTTCTAGAGGGAGAAATCATGATAACGAGTAAAAATTGATGTAATCACACTCAACTTTGGCCAGTAGCCCATATTCAAATCCAAATGTTAATAATCATTACATTTAGTACCTTATGTAATTACCGTCAAATTTGAAAAGGATTTCTACAGTTCTATCCACTCTCTGATACTAAAGAATACAATTGAATCCCTTTATTTGAAATCCTTCTATTGCAAGTTGCACAATCAGAACCCTCTTTTTGGAATTCAAAGGAAAAAAAAAATAAATAGAAAAATAAATGAATTAAAAATATGGTGCAATATTGTCAATTGGGTTTATAATTAAGAATTCAATTTTTGCTTTATTTGCAACTGTCAATTTATTACTTATATTCAAAATCGAGAATACCAATTAATCTTAGCCCTTGTCATGCTGAACCCGGAATATTTCCTGCTTTGGCAGAAGCTATAGACAAACATCAGCCTACACATATGTGCAATCTGATGTTAGTCTACACCACCTGTTTCTCACTTTCAAACCAGAATTGTCAATAGATTTAATTTTTCAGAGAAAAAATGACCTACAGTTGGTACTTTCAGTGCTCTTTGCCCTTTGATTTTGATGCAAATTTTTTGCCAAAATTTTTCAGCATGACAAGGGTTAATCAGGATAAATTACCAAATTTAGACTGTCAATGATGACCTAAATGACAATATTGTATGTTGTTGGTACTGGCTTAAGAACCATCTTTTACAACCTAGCTAGTGAGAGAGAAATAACAGATTTAGATCGTCTACCAGATGACCTTTCCCAATCTGTTCCAACCACTAGAGTATGTAGATAGACTTTCCTGATAAACAAAACGTTATCAATGAAGTATGTTACCCAGGAGTAGGAAATTATCAATGAAACATGGGAGTAGTAGTATTGCGCAATATGTGAACTGATGAACTTTCTCCTCAGTCATTAAGAGGTAAATTGTAGTTGAGAACTTATGTTAACTAAATATCATGCTGAATCACAAAGGTTCCTCTTATAGCAGGAGGGATTTATTGAAGACTGAATGCAAAGATCAGCCTGCACATTTTCTGAACCTAGAATGAGGAAATACCAACTGTGATAATCTTCTGGATTCGATCTTTTTCATGATGAGTAGTAACTCAAGTGTAGCCAAAAGTTTTGTCAGATATAATCCATGATTATTGCCCTGGCAGGGCGGAGCCTAAATAAAGGGTTGTAGCACATTAGGTTAAGATAAATCAGCTTTTATTTACAACTACTTACTTCCTTAAATAGTTGACATAAATAACTTGAGACCTGTAGTCATAGGATGGTTACAAAACCCTCGTAACTTCAGCTTGTCTAAGCTTAAGTTACGAGGCTTCGGTAACCAAACGATGAAATGCTTTTACTTTCTCTGAGCACATCAATCCTTTTGGTTTTATGGTACAGTTATTTGCATGCATTAACGATAATTGCGAACTTATTTCTGAAAGAATACAAAATATTGAAACCCAACTGGCCAAATTACATCATGGCTAAGCCTGCCCTGCCAGTTGAATAATAAGGCAGAATACCAAAGGTCTAGGTTACAGCTGAAATATTTATGTAATAACACTGGTCTTCGTTCCATTTGATGAGTACAAGATGCATTAAAAAAGCCATTTCAGATACCCTCAAGGTTAAGGTCATAGCTGAAGGACAAGTGATAAACTGAATTCTTAGGTGTGTTTGTTAGGTTTAAGATATTAAGCTCCACTGGATGAAGTCCAGTGGGCTATATTGTTATGGCCTTTTGTCTGTTGTGTGCCAATGCTTTAATCATCGTCTTCTCTGGAACTACTGGGAAGAATTCAACCAAACTTCACAGGAATGATGCTTGGGGGATGCTTTTCAGATTCTTTCATTAAATCCTGATTGGGTTGATAACTTAGGTGCTTATATAATGGGCTGTTGCATCACCAAAAATGGCCCATATGTTAAAATATTCAAATATTTTCTCTGAAACAACCTATCAGAATTCAACTTAACTGCACAGGAATGATGTTTGGGCCATGCTCTTTCAGATTCCTTGATTTGATCCTGATTGGATTGATTACTTGGGTGCTTTTTGGATATGAATGATTGTTGTTAGGATTGTTCTTTAATAAATCTCTCTCCAACTTCTTTCTTGGTGATATGTTACTGTATCATGGAAAAAAGAGCCTTAATGATGCAACATGTCCTGTTACCAGAACTGGTACATAAATTGATAGATTTCATGAAACTTTCACAAAATGTTATTTATTGTCTGACTTATTATGCACACATCAAAGCTGCATAGAAATATTTTTCTGTGTCATAGATAAAGATACTTTCGGGTTATCTTCTTACAAATAGATTATGTCTATGTCTAAGTACTTGTAATGCAATTTCATGAATTTTCATAAATCTGCTAGGTGTTAAGTGGCAGTGGAACAATACTTGCCCTCTTGGGCCCCTTGTTTAGAATCTTAATATTTTTGATACAGACAAATGGTGCCTTATCATAGAATTTCAACTGAGTTGCATGATATTCTTAAAAAAGTTAAAACTGACAAATACGCCCATTGGCTAAGTGTCCATAGCATATCTTCTATTAATTGTATGGATATTTCAAACAATATGGCACAGTTGTTCAACTTGATGGTGAAGTAGTTTCATTTAAATAGATTCTTCATAACACCAAGGTCATTAATATAAAAGCCTACATTTCCAGTTTCACTATTTGTAGTGCAGAGTTCCCAGATGATCCCTTTTGTCAGGAAATGTCATGTCTGTTCTCTGATAGAAGAATCTGTACCAATTTGCCCTCCTCCATAGAAGAGCTTTCTTCTCTCAATAGTTGTCATGCCAAATGTTTAATAGTAAGATTGTGTAGCTTATCATATTGTTGGAGATAATGGGAATGTCAGACAGGTTTTGCCCTGTTTTTCCTACACCAAGTACCCTTTGGAAGGAATTATTTTGGTAACAGAGTATAAATCTCCACAATATTACAATAAATGTCAATTATTAATCCTTCTTCTTTCTCATTTAGTTTGATTTAGAACAGTATAGTGTTCTTTAAATATATCTGTATGTTCTCTATATCAGTGAAAGAGCTCCTCTTTACTCTTGTTACATTTGTGCTTGTAGATTAGTTTGGTCTTCCATTTTTCAGTATAAATTTTATAACTGTGGTCTTTATCAAGTTGAAAACTTAGAGCAGTACTGTTGTATGTGGCTGTGTCACTATATATAGGAACTTACAATAGCATTAATTGCGCTATGCCATTGAAGTGTCGAATCAACCTTTGTCCTTCATACATTGAGCAGTCTAGGCAGCCATTATGTGAAAAAGGAAGATTGCCTGGCTGTAAAAAGATACTTTTAGCTATTATCTATCTAAAATGCAAAAGATACTTTTAGGTATTATCTATCTATAATGCAAAAGATACTTTTAGGTATTATCTATCTATAATGCAAAAGATACTTTTAGGTGTTATCTATCTATAATGCAAAAGATACTTTTAGGTATTATCTATCTATAATGCAAAAGATACTTTTAGGTATTATCTATCTATAATGCAAAAGATACTTTTAGGTATTATCTATCTTTAATGCAAAAGGTACTTTTAGGTATTATCTATCTATAATGCAAAAGATACTTTTAGGTGTTATCTATCTATAATGTACATTATAAGTGAAGGCTCTGGTCAGTCTGTGTGCATTCTGACTATTTGTCTTCCACCATTTGGTAACAGTAAGTCAATGATCATAGACCTATATGGGGTAGCAGCAGGAAGCTAGGAAAGGATGTAGTGGTAGTACTGGTGTGAGAAATACCATTGTTAGGTGCTACATCTGCAGCGATATAACTGAAAGATTGTTGAAACATCGTTAAACTCCTTTCAAATAAAAGCAGACTGTGCATGCACAAGCTGACCTTTGTCTTTGCTTGGACCACATTTGCATTTGTTTGAAATGTCGCCCAAAGGCTCATTTGATAATATTTAAAAGAGGATCTGTAACCCTGGATGAGTGAGCAAGGGCCAAAATGTCCCTCTTGTATCACTGTTGCCGAGATGTAATTATGGGCAAAACACTTAATAGCTAGCCCCAGTTCACCAAGCTGTAGAAATAGGTAGCAGTGGGTTTATTAAAGACACTACCTCTCACTCAGGTACAAGAAAACATCTGGACAGTTAAAATGCAATTCTGTAAGCTTAAGCTTATGTGGCAATTGAACTTTTATAGATCAGTATTATATTAGAAAATATTGTTACAAAGGAGGAGCAGAGAGTTGATAGGAAAGATAGATGTTGCAAACCTATAAAATGTGTAGTTATATTTTGTGGTTTACAAACATTGATTTATCATTTATTTTAATTGACTATTGAATTAAAGCATGATTTTAAAATCTAAGTTGAGTCAGCAAGGGCCATGATGTCCCTCCTGTATTACAAACATATTAAATATTAGAAAATACACTGAGGAGGAGCAGAGAGTTGATAGACAAGATAGATGTTCCACACCTGTAGAATCTGTGGTTATATTTGTGGTTTACAAATATTTGTTTATCATTCTCTTTGATACATAATATCAATTTTGACCTCTCCTCAGACCGATAGTCTGCTTATTGAATCAGTAGTTTTTTCACTTTTTGACGTAATAAGGTACATACTTTGACGTCTGAAGTCCTTGAAACAGTATTTTAGATACATGTAGTTGTCTTTTAAAAGACCTGCCCCCTCTCATCAGGATGCGTACATCCTCTTTACCCGATTATCCATCTGTTTGTCTGTCCAAATCTTAATCTGTGAATTAAAATATCTTCATGTTACTCAGGGTTTTAAGGGCACAGGTTTTGCAAGTCTGAGACTCCCAAATTATCAGCCAGGACTCTTATAATTATCTGAGCCCAAGGTTATAAAACTTTTCTCAGGCTCAGGCTCAATTTTCTCAAATTTTAAATTAAAATGAATGTATGAAAATAAAATATTAATAAGTGGTTATTCACATAACAACTTATTAATATCATCTTTTATGTTAATACATTTAAATGAGTATCTAAACAGAATTGCGGCTTTAATCTCAAATTGAAATTTGAGAATGTTTTGAATTGAGCCTGGGAAAAGTTTTTTAACCTTGGGCCCTGATGTGAGTCCCATGGACCCTCTTTCAATCAACTTCAGAATAGAATTGAAGACTCTTTAAACAGTCTTTAATTCTGTCCTGGAATTGACTGCCAAGGATTTATATTTATCAAACAGTTTATCAACTTTTAAAAAGGGGACAGCTTTAAATGCACAGAAACACTAGAAGATTCCTTCAATAAAAATAGTCTTCACTTAAAGCAGGGACTCCCAAACCTCACGAAAGGACCCCAAAGATTCCAATGTTTGTGTTCGTTGGACTCCCATGTCAGACTAAAACCATGTTACTTCAAAGCTGTTTGAGGTACAATGCTCATATTTGGTATGAAGTTACATGTGATCATTATATTGCCGATTTTCTACCGAAATCTTGTAACTACAGCTTTAAACAAGCTTGTTTAAAGCTGTAGTTATGAGATTTTAGCAGAATGCTGACAATATAGAGGATACTGATTACTCATTTGTTTCAGTGTAAGATGGATTCATATTTTATTAAGTGAACAACAAAAGCTTTATTATCACAAGCTTTTGTTTTCTCAAAATGAAACATCAATCATTCTTACCCGAAAAACAGATAGTTATTCTCTTTTTCAATTAAAAAATGAGACAAATGTGAAATTTTTGGAACGAATTTTCTTAAAGCCTATTTGTCATTTTGCACGTGATTGCTAGTCAAAGTTCATGATGATGTCACTTATTGGGCTCCGCTTATACAGCGTCAGAAAGGGTGAAATGTATTCAAGCAGGGTATAAGTTTTGATAGTTTCACTGGTTAGGCGATGAGTTTATCAAATGATATTCTACCATGATTTCTCAAAAAACACCAGTCCTGTTATGGGAGACCACTCTCACCACTGTCCTGGATAGCTTCATTGGTTTAAATACAAAGTCTGACACCTGTGTCAGGAAAGATCTCTTTGGCTCAGAGGTTAGCCCATTGGACTTGTAAACTTATTATTATAATATTGTTGTCCGCGTTGGTTCGACACTGGCTCACGTCGGATATTTTTCAGCTATGCGTCGGTTGAGGACAGTTTGTACAAAACATTTACACCCAAAAGCTTTTAATAAGTATCTAATAATTTAGAGTCAATAAAAATGATTGAGTTCAAGGTCAAACTCAAAACTGTTGTTTGTTTTGAATGATTTGAAGTCCATCGATTCTTTGACTGATGTAAATGTAAATTTTCTCTTTATAACCATGAATTAATACCAATACATGCAAACAAACTAGCTGTCAGTATCAGGATCATTAGCTTATTTTGGTGCATAGCTCATTGGTTATGCAGCCAATCTCCTACTGCAGAGAAGTCCAAAGCCTTTGGTTTGTATCCCCAAGCCACATTACTGGCATCATGGATTTGCATAACTATAAGAAGCACATGAATAATTCATACATGTACAAGCTTCTCAGTAATGTAACTGAGAGATTGTATAAAATATTGTAAATGTTAAACTTTAGTATGTGTTAAAGATGCCCTAGTGTCATCAAGGTATAAAAGAACTAAAGTAAGACTATTGTCTTCTTTATACAAGATAAAATCCCACAAACATCATTTCAAATGATAACAAGCAAAGCAACAAGTGTTCATCATCATTAAATTCATTTTAACTCCATTCTTTGCATTTTTTGCAATTCATCAAAGGTGCACACTGACAGAGTACAATTCGTAAGTCCACAAAATTTGGGCAAAAATCTTTCTTCTTACATAATGAGATTTGCCCTTTCATTCATCTCATTTGAGGATTATTTCTTTAAACAATAGTTTAATCAATGCCTATTTTGAAAAAAAAATCAGATAAATGAATGAAAATGTTTACTGAAAAGGATAATACTGTATACAATTTCTGAATCAAAACGAGGAGATAAGTATTTCAATTATGATCACAGTTTTCTGGTATGATCCAATCACAACAGGAAAGAAAATATCTTTTCTTGCCATGGATCTCAGTTTTATTGTGAAATTCATAAGCAAGTAGATCTCATATTTGATACTATACTAATGATATTTGTGAAATCAGACCAGTGTATATAACCAGATACAAATCATGTAATTAGTATTACACCTGTGTGATTCTTACACCCCACCGTCTAGACTGGAAGCTTGTCATAATGTTGCAAAATACTTTAAAGCTACTACAGTCTACCTAAACTGATACAAGTTAAGACACATTTTCTCCCAAACTTGACTGCTTGACGCCACATTTTGTGACAGTTTAAACAAATTTTGCTACAGTATTTTAGAATTTCTGTACTAATGCTATTTAAGAATTGGGCCTGTGTGATATTTCCAACGATTTCAAGTGTGTGTGATCAATAGACAGATATTGTGCAGCTGAGACATTCAGTGATCTGCCTGACTAGGAGTTAAGACCTTATCTACTTAAGAGCACAGTGAAGTTTTTGGCCAGGCCAGTAGCTTTGCTTTGGGCATGTAGCTCAGTGCAAAACAGTTGTAATACCTATATTTAACTCGTTCAGCCATAAAGAGAATAGACAATAAATTAGAACTCATGTTTTCAAGCAAATAATCTATAAAGTTAAAAATTACCTCTGTCCGTGTGTGAGTGTGTTTGTGTGTCCCATTTGTGTCTAGAGCATACTTCTACATTTATGATTGAATTTCAAAATAACTTGGCACAGTTGTTCCCCTGAAAGAGTAGTAGTGTCGTGTGAATAGTTTATCCAGATACACCCAAGGTCAAGTTCACAGTTAAAGGTCAAATGGGTTACAGGTCAAATATCTGCGGGACATCTGTGTCTGTAACATATTTCTAGTTCCTTCTTTTTACTTGTTTAAATATCATATCTTATTTTAAAGAATATAGAAGAAAAACTTTTTTTCCATCATTATTTATTATTATTTTCATTCATGAATGATTTCAGGAAGGACAACTCCACAAAAGTTCGGTATGTCAACAATCTGAGCATGCTTGGAGTATCAATTTTTTGTCACAAACATTTTTATTGTAGACATGTATTTACATGTAATCACTTTCGTATGTTTTTGCTATTGTTGTTTTGAATTTATCACAATTTATATGCCGTAAGATTCAATTAACAGAGACAAATACTCCTATTTCTTCTGAGTGAATTATATATCAAGAAGAAAGAGCAAAATTATCACACATGTATAAACATTTACAATGATATTGCATTAACCTCTTGATTTCAGGACTTTTTTCATTTACTTCGATTATTTTTTCACATGAATTAGATGAATCTTCTCTGATTTAAGTGTAC
Organism: Fragum whitleyi; assembly: GCA_948146395.1. Lineage (NCBI taxonomy): Eukaryota > Metazoa > Mollusca > Bivalvia > Cardiida > Cardiidae > Fragum > Fragum whitleyi. The sequence goes on along the minus strand of OX411544.1, from coordinate 57,191,402 downwards.
ATGTACCTTTGTATTGCCAGTTCCAAATTTTGACAAAAACTGATGGAGTTTTTAAACTTGCTGTAAAGTCAAAGTACCTATATTAATGAAAAAACTCGTTCTTCATGCCCCAAAAATTGAGGGCAAACTTTCAAATACATATCATGGCTTTTCTTCTAAATCTCAAAACTACAGCTTGTATAAAGCTGTAGTTACTAGGTTTTGGAAGAACTTCAATGACATGTTAAGCTGAAAATTTCATTAGGTCCTCAATTTTTCTATACAAATGTATTAAATTTTATAATAATTCATATATGCTAGTATTTTCCTTCAAAATAAATCTTTTCTCATATATTTGTATAATAATTGATTTATTAAGATTGAGTTGTGTATAACTTTATTATTTTTTTTTAGTCAATTATTCAGTCAATCTCATATTACTTTCCTTATTATAATCCATCTTTTACCATAAACAAGAATTATTTTTCATTTTACATATATCTTTTTATTTTTTCCTACTTTTTACTTGTTTATTAGCAAGGCTTCCTGAGGTATTGTGATCACCTTGGCATTGTATGCATTGGCATTGGTGTTGGCATGACAAACTTTAACCTTACTTATAACTCTGTTCTTATTGAAGATATATATTCATAAAACTTGGCAAGTGTGTCCGATTATAAGAGCTATCCAAACTATAAAGGGGCATAACTCTGGAGGCATTTTTGCAAGAGAAATGCCCTTTTTTTAACTTAGATTTTTTGTATTATCTAGCACCTGCAGCCAAGATTGCACCCCTAGGTGGAACTCTTGTTTATTTAAATTGTATTCTCAGTATTGCTTGATACAATACATAAATTAATTTTAACTAAGTTGAAACGCCCTTTAGAGGATTATTAGACTGTGTAAAAAATTACATGCGGTCTGATCGTTTTTCTTTGCTTCTGAAAAAAGCAAGATTCAACAGAAGTATTAAGGACCAAATTGTCAGACAAATTATGATATTATGCAGGATACCTAGTTTTGAGAGGCTCAAAGGCCTGATGAAGAATGTTTAGTTTTCAGTTTCATATTACCTGTGATTTACTGCTACTTGGCTCAGACATGCAGCCTTTCATCTTCAAGTAGTCATCCTTTACCATGTATACATATATTTATGATAGGGTTTTTGTATGCGATCATTTTTTTTTCTATTTTGACAAGAAAAAAGCCAAGTTAAATCTTCAATACATTTGTATAAAATTTCTTTCAACCTATTTGTTTTTCATCATTTGGGAAACAAGTTGTTACAATTTAGGTAAGCTCACCCTGATTAACCCCTCTTGATTCTGCTTCCTGGAGAATACATAAGTACTGGCACTGATTGTGTGGGCCTACATCGATGGCTCAGCGCAAAACAGTTGTAACTGCCTATATGCTTATAGGCAGTTACAACTGTTTTGTGCTGAGCCATTGATATGAAAGAACCAAGATCAATGTTGGCTCCTGGGAATCAAACTCCTGATCTCTTGGTCTCAAAGCAGACCCTCTTCTTCATGATCTCATACACCAAACTGTTGATCAAAATTTAATTGAGATATATCGATAAATTGAAGATTTGTTTTGTTTAATACTCAGTAAGTTATTTGAAAACATTGTAATACCTAAGTTGGATAATTGCTGGAAGCTAAGAAAAGATTATAATTGTGGAACTAGAGCAAGAAATACCAGCCAGGAATTCATTTTCAGATGTTCCAACTGCCACAATATGACTAAGAATTATTATGAGTGCTGCTATAAACCCCATTCTAAAAACAAAAGAAACAAATCTTATTTGCAAAGTGTAAGAATAAATAAAATATTTTGTCCTTTGTTGCTGATAAAACCTAGAATGATGGGGGTATTACCTGGCTTTAATGGTCTTGGCAGATGAAATATCTCAAATGACTCCCCTGTTCTTCTATAAAGAACAGGGATCAACACTAACACCAGTCCTCGGGCCCGAGACTTGTGGATTTTAGGGAGGACTGGTGGATGTTACCATGCAGTAGGTCCTTCAAGCCTGTAGTTAATGGCAGTACTTACTTAGTATTTAAAATCTGTCCAGTTTTGAAAAATAATTGCCTTTCAAATACTAAAATTTACATTACCAAATGGAAAAGGTTGTAGAAAAGAAGAAATTGCCTGTCAAAAGCAATTTCTTCTTTTCCAACAATGTTTTCTTGGCAATTTAACCTCGAAATTGCTTAAATTTAAACATGGATTACATTATGCAGCCATCTTAGATGTATTTGTCTTGAACATGGGTAGAATCACATTTGAAATGAGATCATCATGATCTCATCTTACATATTTTTTTTCACAGGATTTTTGTCATGAGAGCGTTAAAAAAAAACCTTGTTTTTTAGCATTCAAAATGTTGTTAATGTGAGAAAAGAATCTGTCATGAGATTTTGTTTGAGAAGGGCTGTTTTTAACCTAGTTTAGGATAGGAACGTTATAAAGCGAGCCAAGGCCATAACATTGCTTGGGTCACTTGATAACATTTCTATTCTAGACTCCAGGGTTCAGATCAGCCTTTATCAAACAAAATCTCATGACAGATCCCATATGAGCCTGTGCTTGACATTTCCAACAATTTCATATGTGCATGATATTCAGGGGTTGAGCAGTATAGACAATGACAAAATGCAATAAGAATATATCCTGACCACCTGAAGAGGCATTAAGACCATAGCTATCTATATAGTGCATAGTGAAGACTCTGATCAGAATGTGCGGCTGCACAGGCTGACCTGAGTCTTAACATTGCGCACATGTGAAATTGTTGAAAATGTCACTCACAGGGTCATATGTCTTTTTCAGCAAGATTGTTAAGGAACAAAAGAAAAAAAACCTACAGCCTCTAGTTGACATCATCTTTGTGTTGTTGGTGTTGGTGTTGGTGATGTGATTTTCATGGGCATTGTTAATAGATTTTGTGAAAAACTTCAGTTTTCATTTTGTCTCTGTTTTTCCCAAAGGGACATTTCTTGAAACTTGGCATGTTATATGTTCACTATCACAAGAGATTTCCTTACGAGCACAATTAAGTTGAATAACTCTAGAAGCATTTTTCTAAGAGTTTTGTATTTTTTTTGTCATCAGCACTGAAAGAGTCCATAATTATTTATATATAGTCAAGCATGTCAGTTTCGTTATGTAATTTTGCATGTTGGATTTGCAGGTAATAATTTAAAGGCAGAAGCAACATAGGAAAAGTTCATCTACTGTTTTTGACATGATTAGAATAATATTTCATATTTCCCTACAGATATACAGATAAAATCTGAAAAAATTGTAAGTTAATGCATATTGTTCAAAGACAGCGGTTGACCTTCCTGTTTTTAAGATAAAGTAGCACTTGCAAGCCTCATGCATGTGTAATTAGTATGTTGCACTGAGCAATACAGAATACGATTTTAGGAAACGCCAATGATCAGGCTTGTAAACTCAAACTACCTAAATCAGGGTTCCCACGCGTCAGGGAAAAGTCAGGGAAAAATGGATTTTGGAAAAAATCCAGGGAAATGTCAGGGAATTTTGTTGAGTGTCAGGGAAATTTGCAAAATAAGACAAAAGTCAGGGAAATGTCAGGGAATTTTGAAAAGACTGTCAGGGAATTTTTCATTTCAGGAGTATTTAACACGAAGGCAGTTTGTCACCAAATTCTCAACTGAAAGAGCTAATTAATGTCTCATTTTAGAGTATTTTATGTCCTTAAGCTCATTCATCTATCATTGTTTGTATGATAGTTCCAGTTTTGAGGTTCAATGAATCATGTTACGAGTTAAGATTGTACTATATACAACAACTTGAGACTTTTATCCTCACTACAATGTGTAGGTAAGATGATTTGATAATTTAAATTCATTAATTTAGCACTGGCACATCTTGATACATGATGGTATCATTGTAATCAAGCCTCAATTCTTTCTGCAAATCTGTCTGATGGTGTCAAAAATGTTGAAGAAGTTTGTCACATTTCCATTAGTAGTTATGATACAAATATGAGGTTTGTAAGCTTTAGATTTGACAATCATGATTGGAATAGAAATATGAGGAAAGCTGAATTTATAATGATTTTTTCTTGGTCCTTGATTTGCTTAAATGATAATTACTTTCACTTCAACACTTAAACTGCATTTTGTGCAATGTAAGTATTATATACATGACATATACTCTTCAAAAAAGTTCTTTGACATTTGATCTATTTCCAGACTTTCAACTTGGACTATAATATCTATATGTGTTTGTAAACTCAATCAAAACAGATGAAGTCAATGTATCGTTAAACTGTAATAAAACACAATTACTTTTTTGACCAAAGACTTGTAACAGAAACGTTGATTAAGGACGTTATGTCCCTCATGTCCTACATTGGCAAACTCGACCTCTCGTATCTGGTTCCACACTATCTGACAGGAAATCTTACTCTGACTGGAGACCTGAGTCGCTGTTTAAATGACAGTAAGAGTAAAATATCCCAAATATCGTTACAGTATTCGACATCCTGGACGAACATTGTTATCCAGGGTCAGACTGATCTGACTTTATACATAACGCTATGAGTCACGTTATAGCGGTGCCAGAAGTGTGAGATAGTCTGTCTGTAAACAACAAATTAATTTGTAATAGCTTGTCTTAAAGAGCCTGCATTGTAGAGACCAATAACTTTATGTCCGTTGTTCCTCCGTTTACTTGACATGTTTTCATTATAGCCATGTGCCTAGACGTTCAATTTCAAAAGCAATCAAATTGTGGCATTCCATCCACAACATAATGGAGAGCTATCAGGACTGTCCAGTGAATTTGAAATTGCACTCGCTGAAAGAGAAAGTCACTTTTTGCATAACTTGATGTTGACATCACTATCCAGAAACGATATAGAGTAATCATCACAATACATTTGATATTCTTGAATTATGATTACTATTCACCAATCAATCAAAATTTAGCAAAGTTTTTACAAGAAATCAGAAAAATCGCATGTTCAATCAGTGTCAAAGGACTGTTTTTGAAGTGTATATTTTGTCTTACTTTGAGAAATTTCATATGCTGAAAAATCCATTAAATGTCAGGGAAAATCACTTTCTTGTCAGGGAAATGTCAGGGAAAAGTCAGGGAATTCTGGAACTGCTGAAGCATGGGAACCCTGTAAATACTTATATTTATACTAATACTTATGTTCACTAAAACTTGCATTAAGTGACATTAGTGAACCACAAAAAAGCTATCACTTATGGGAACAAATGTTTAATACAATATTTTGTGATAAAGGCAGGTCATTTTGATGTAGCATGTTTTTGGATTTTCACATAATTATAACTGAATCCTAGGATATTCAAACCCATAAGTTTATCATTTAGACGATTCTTATGGGGCCAAACAACATAAGTTTCAATGATTAACAATTTTTTGTTTAAGAATGTCCACTTTTTCAGAAATTTTGCTTATGGTGAAGGGAATTGTATTATGGTCACTTCATATAAGTGGTCACTAAATAGGAGTGGTCACTCAAGCAATATAAACTGAATAGTATTTAAAAAAAAAATTAACACTGCCTATTTCAAATCACATTCAGAAATGATGTAACAGTTTTCTCTGTCTATTCCAGTGAGCCAAGTTTATCTGAGAAACAAGCCTATGCTGATTCCTTAGTGAAGCTACAAGCTGCAGAGAAATATCTGGGACAGGCGTATTGTGTCCTAGTGCTTGGCCTAGGACTTCAGGACCAACACCACATGTCTTGTGGAGTGTAAGTCTTTGTAATTGTTATGCCTCCCACCACCTACAAAGTAGAGGGTTTTATGGTGTCACCATGTCCATCCATCTGTCTGTCAATCTGTCCGTCTGTAGTCTTTTTATTTCTGGATGCTAACTCAAGAACTTAAAATCATGAAACTTTATACACTTGTTGCCTATGACCCTAGGAAGTACCCTTTTGTTTTGGGGTTTTGAGAGTCTTTGTCGCAAATGAACTTTGTCTGACTCTTTTTTAGCTCCACTGGCTGAAAGGCCAGCCGGCTATTGTCATTTCAAGACTTGAACTCAAGAACCAAGTTACTTAAAGTCATGAAACCTTATCAAAGACCCAAAGAAATGCCCTATTGTTTTGGATTATGCAGGTTAAGGGTCAAGGTAACAATTCAACTTTGTCTAAAAACATTTCTGGACTCTCATTCAATATCCATGTGATCTAGAATCACAAAACATTATACAATGGATGACTAAGCTAAAGGTCTAAGCAAGTCCTCTATTGTTTTAGGTAAAATTTCAAAGGTCAAGGTCATGAAATTTGTCTGAAAATTGAATAGCAAAGTGACTTGGATACATAAAGCTTTATACAAATTCTAACAACTTACGATTAGGACTGATAGAAGTATTAGTCCTCTTCTTGACAGCTTGAGTTAAATTAAAAAATAATGAAATGTCTGAGACAAGCCTAGTGTGTCCTAGTGCTTGGTCTTTTGCTACTGAAGCAGGGATGAGGGATTACTATGCTGGACTAGTCTGACATTGGCTTTCCACCTGCAGACAAGTCTAGTTTTCAAGGCAACTTGTCTGAGGCCAAGTAATTACCAGGGCAAATCTTGGAATGGCACTAGATGGATCCATGAGATTAATAAGCCTAATATTTAAAGCAAAGGGTAGAGAACATTGTTTTTGATGAAGAAAATGGGTTTCTTAAATTTCCTCTATTTTCTTATTTTGTGGACAAGTTCATTTTGATCATGGACAAGTAGAAAATCATCTTTTACTTGTCCACGGACAATTAGAGAAAATATTTATTACCATAATTGGAACTTGAAATAGTTATTCCAGAAATGCTCAATAGCTGAGGTGAGTTAATGTGTCCTTGTACTTTGGTTTGGCTGTTGCGGAATCAATGTCACCGTTCCTTTTGAGAGTTAGTCATTTTGATATACACTTTTTGATTGTACATGTAATTGAGCTTGTGGGTGACATTTCCAAAAATTTCTCATCTGCACTACGTCAAGACTCGGATCAGCCTGTGCATCCACACAGTCTGACCAGATTCTTCACTACCCCCTATATAGATAGATATGGTCTAGATGCCCTTCAGATGGTCAGCATATATTCTTATTGCATTTCGTTGTTACCTACGCTGCGCATCGTCTGTATATCATGCACATATATAATTGTTGGAAATGTCACACACAGGCTCATTATTCTTAGTAATCTATAAAACTTGCCCTTCCTTAAAGGATGCAAAAGCCATGCATGGCGAACATTTGATAAGCTTACTTGGCTTTGCACGTAAAAACACATGCAAAAGGGATAATATTACTTATTATTCACTCTGATAAATTACTGTAAACGGCTTTATATTGGCGGTGTCCACATTTGGCGGTTTTTCGATTTATTGGCGTTGATTTATTTTCGTGCATCTTACTTTAATGCCAAAATTAAACGCTTTATCTATATTTAATTTTTTTGTCGTTCAAAACAACGTAAGTAAAGGACAGGCAATTTCTAGAGTAATGTCAACTTTCTACATACTTAACAATAGTTTGTTTTCACACCTTTTGTTATAGTTATAATGCGTATATAAGTTTTTCACACCTTTTCTCTGTGACTTCGTTACAATGTATCAGCCAACTTGGTTCTTGAATCTTGAAATTGATGGATAAGTGCAATATTTTTGTAAGTGCCTATAATTTATAGGCACTCACAATCGTTTTGCGCTGAACCGTCGAAATTTCAACGTTGTCAGCAGATTGTCTTTTTCCAAGTTGAATAAGTATGGTCAGCATATCTTTGATATAAATTTGATTAAAATTGACTAGATTTCATAATTATCCATCATAATAAATTAATTTCTCATTTAACACATATTAATGACAAATATTGGCGGTGGATTAATTTTGTCCTGAGTCCATCTGTTCGTCTGTCCCTCAACAACATCAACAATTTCTTTAAAGGACATCTCCTCCTAAACTTTTGAGTCAAATTAAATCAACCAAACTTGGCAGAAATATTCCTTGAGTGGTTCCATGTAAAAATTGCTGAAATGGAAAGGATCCATGTCATATCACGGGAAAAGGGACCTTAATGACAGGTTTTAGCTCCACTGGCTGAAAGCCACGGGGGCTATTGTCATGGCATTGTGTCCCTTGTGCGTCAGTCCGTCCATCTGTGTGTCCAGTTGTAAACTTTTTCTTTAAAAATCTTCTCCTCAGAACTGGATGAATTTCTTCACAGGAATGATCCTTGGTTGACCCTCTTTCAAAGTTGTTCAAGAAATTTTGATCCAATGAAAAACATGGATTTAATGGGCGTGGCTAATTTCCAAATATGGTAAAAAGTGACTTTTCTCAGGTTCTAATGTGGAAACTTGGAAAATCATTTTCTCACAATCTTATTGATAGATAATAACCAAATTAAACATGAATGCTCCTTTGGTGACCTTTTATCAGTCTACAAAAAATTATTGTGATCAGATGAAAAATATGTATTTTATGGGCAGAGGTCATTTCTCTATATGTTATATATTGGAAACTTTGAAAATCATTTTCTCAGAAACTAACTGATTGATATCAACCAAATTTAATATGAATGCTCCTTGGGTTACCCTTTATCAGTCTACAAAAAATTATTGTGATCAGATGAAAAATAGGTATATTATTGGCGGAGGTCATTTCTCTTTATGTTATATAGTGGAAAATTTGAAAATCATTTTCTCAGAATGTAATTGATGGATATCAATCAAATCACTGGAATGATCCTTGAGTTACCCTTTGTCAGTGTACCAAAAATTATTGTGATTGGGTGAAAAATTTGTTTTTAATGGGGTAGGTCATTTCTCTATATGTTATTTAATGGAAACTTTGAAAATCATTTTCTCAGAATGTAACTGATGTATATCAATCAAATTTCATTAGTATGATCCTTGGGTGGCCAGTTATCATGCAGCCAAAAATCATTGTCATTGAGTGAAAAATATGTATTTTATGGGTGGAGGTCATTTCTCTTTATGTTATAAAGTCGAAACTTTGAAAATCATTTCAACATCAGTAGAACAAAAATGTATAAAAATCAAGTCAAAACTTTGATTTGCTATTACAAGAATTTCAAGCCTGTGGAGCGACTCAAGCCATTCATGGCTTATTAGTCTTGTTTACACTCTAGAAGCCACAAATATGGTCCAATTATCATGAAACATTGTCAGAATTTTAAGTAGAAATTATCTTCTTTATGACATCTGCCTTTTTAGCTCACCTGAGCACGAAGTGCTCATGTGAGCTATTGTGATCACCTTTCCTCCGGCGTCAGTCGTCGGTCGTCGTCCGTCGTCCGGCGTCCGTCAACAATTTCTTTAAACAACATCTCCTCCTAAACTACTAGGCCAATTAACACCAAATTTTACAGAAATGTTGCTTAGGTGGTCCCCTTCAAAAATAGCTAAAAGAATTGAAATCCATGAAAAACTCTGGTTGCTATGGCAACAAAAGGTGAAATTTAAAGAAAATCTTTAAAATTCTTCTTCTTCTCAACCAGTAGTCCTACAGACTTAAAACTTGGCATGGATGATCAGTTCATAGACCTGAATAAAAATAGCTAAAATCATATCTTTTGGGCCACCAGGTGTGGAGCACCAGGGGGGAGGGGGTAGTACTCTGGGTAAATTTTGTAATCTTTAAGCCTCTTCTTCTTCGGAACCAGGGGCCCTACAGACTTGAAAATTGTCATGGATGATTAGCTCATAGACCTTAATAAAAATAGCTAAAATCATATCTTTTGGGCTGCCAGGTGTGCCAGGTGCGGAGCACCAGGGGGGAGGGGGTAGTACTTTTGTGAAAATTTTGTAATCTTTAACCTTCTTCTTCTTTTGAACCAGGAGTCTGACAGATTTGAATATTGGCATGGATGATCAGCATATGGACCTTTATATAAATAGCTAAAATCATGACTGTAGATTCGCCAGGTGCGGAGCACCAGGGGGGAGAGGGTAGTACTTTTGTGAAAATTTTGTAATCTTTAACCTTCTTCTTCTTCTGAACCACAAGCCCTACAGACTTGAAAATTGGCATGGAGGATCAGCTCATAGACCTTAATAAAAATAGCTAAAATCATGACTGTAATGCCACCAGGTGCAGAGGACCTGGGGGAGGGGATAGTACTTTTGTGAAAATTTTGTAACTTTAACCTTCATCTTTTAATGAACCAGGAGCCCTACAGACTTCAATATTGGCATGGATGATAAGCATATGGATCTAAAATAAAATAGCTAAAATCATGAATGTAGGGCCACCAGATGCGGAGCATTAGGGGGGAGGGGATAGTATTTTGGATCAAATTTGAAATCTTTAACCTTATTCTTCTTCTGGATCAGGAACCATACAGACTTGAAAATTGTCATGGGTGATCAATATATTGACATTAATTGAAATAGCTAAAATCATGACTGTAGGGTCACCAGGTGCTGAGTGTCTTTGGGAGGGGGTAGTACTTTTGATCATTTTTGAAATCTTTAAACTTCTTCTAATGAACCAGGAGTCCTACAGACTTGAAAATTGGTATGGATGATCAGCATAATTATGGACATTAATTGAATTATCTAAAATCATGACTGTAGATTCACCAGGTGCAGAGCATCTTGGGGGAGGGGGGTGCTTTGTTGAGAATTTTGAGTCCCTACGGCCTTTATATTTGACATGGATTGATCAACTCATTAAAGAAAACTTTAAAAGTCTAAGACTCAGCCCCGTATATCTGGCATAGATTAGCTGATCACAGACCTTTTATGAAAAAAGCTTAAATAAATAATGACTAGGGGAGGAGCAGAGGGGGGAAGGATTATTTCAAATGTTATCTGATTGAATAAGTGAAAATCTCTTTTTCTGTGGTTGCATGGACATACCTAGGTAATGAAGCTTTTTTCTCAGGTGAGCGACCCAGGGCCAACGGCCCTCTTGTTTATTGATGTGATGTCCCAGTGATCAAAGAGACTCTAGGACCATCATGGTCCTCTTGTATCACTTTGTACTACTAAATAATCGACTGCATTTGATCTTCTCCGGGACATTTAACATTATTAAAACATCACTCAGGTGAGCAATTTAGGGCCCTCAGGGTCCTCTTGTTTTGTCATGAAGTTCAAAGTCACAATCAAACTTCATTCGCAAACAGTTTCCAGAACTGGAACGAAGCTTGTGGGCCCTATTAGTCTGCTTTGAGATAGATCTACGTTATCCTGAAATTGCGGTTTAAATTAAAGCAATCTTGATGCAGACTTAACCTATGCAAACGTCATTACAAAGGGCAGATTACTTCATTTTATACCCCCTTTAATTGTGGTTAGACAGACAAGTTGTCTAATATTTAATAAACAATATCATTTTATGACCTCTCACCAGCCTGCTCATAAACAGATTATTTGGGCATCAAACCTTATCCATTATCTCATAAATGTACAGCATCATAAAGCTATATTTTGAAAAGGTGTAATATTCTTGTAACCTGGCATCTGTAGGTTTCAGGAATTGTAGAGAATTAAGGGCCCTGATTAAGAGGGGGGTAAAGCAAGTCTTAAATCTTTGTCTTTCAGTCTTTCCTATTTTGTCTTGGCAATATTTCCAGAATCTATGGATAGATTTTTAAATGACTGTAAAATTTTTCACTATTAGGAATAGATGTGCTAGTTGAAACATTGTTTTAGATAGCTTTAATATCAAGGAATCTATCCACTTTAACTCTCCTATGAGCTTTACCAAATCTTGAAAAGGAGCTTATATTCCATACCCAATTTCTGGAGCAAAACAGTTATCCAAATTACGGCTTTAGAGAGAAAATCAATTTTAGCACTCTATAAACCACAATTTTTGACCAATATTCATGAAATTTGGCCAGAATATTTGTCTTGTCACAAGGTTGAACCTTAAAAATGGTCTATTGGTAAATGGGGAAAAAGTGGCCTTAATGACAAAGTCCTTATTAGTACTTTATAAGCCACAATTTTGGCCTCTTCATCAAAATTGGTTACAATATTTTGTTGGTCACAAGAAAGAACCTTTGTAAAAAAGGAAATTTTCCATTCAAGAATTGAAAATTGGGCTGTAATGACAATTTTCTTGTACATATTCTAGGGGCCAAAGTTTTTGCCTTATCTTCATGGAAATTTCTTTAAAGATGTCATTCCCAAATATAGACTTTTGATCACCGTAAGGCACTTGAGTAATATTTGTACTATTAAATGTTAAAGTGAAGAGGATTCCCCAAACTTCATAACTTTGGCATAACCCAATATAGTATATTCCCATCGGGTGTCCCGTGCACTTTAAATTGTTGCCGATTTATCATGTCATACATCAAATTAAACGTTATGAGCTTCTTGACAAAATAAAACAGGTGGCCCATCTGGCTTTTGTGTCTGGGCCAAATGATGACGTCATAAAAATGGCGTCCTAAGCGTCATAACATTTTCAGTGCAGAGCTTACGTTAAACGATCGGAAATGGTTCAATATCAAATATTTTGGCGAAAAACTCAATGTAATAATTTTCAATAACTTAAAACAACAACAACAAAAACATGGATTTTCGGCAGTATCCATTTAAAGTGGGTGGGGTAATGCAATGAAGAAATCAATTCCCGTTAACAAATACAAACCTACTAAAACTTTTATTTGCAAATTCCATGCCGATTTATCATGTCATATTTATAAAATTAAATGTTACAGGATACCTCACGAAATTAGAAAGGTCACCCATCTTAATTTTGTGTCTTGCCTGAATGATGACGTCATCAATTTGACATACTTGGCGTCATGAGTTTTTCAGAGCCTAGCATATGTTATTCATTCGGAAATTGTTCAATATCATGTACTTCGGCGGTAAAACGTAACGAAATAAATCTAAACAAATGAAATCATGTATTTCTAACAAAAAAACACGATTATTTGGTAGTATCCTTTTAAAAGTTGGTGGGGATTATGCGATGAAGAAAGCCTTTTACGTCTATTTATACAGAAACCCTTTTTTTCTTTGAAAATTTTTTTTGAAAAAAAAATGGACAAATCTTTGATTTTTAATACTTGTAAGAAATAAAAAGTTTGAATATTTTAAAAGAGTTTTCGTTATTTAAATTACATTGGCCTTTTCAAGAATCAAAGTGCTCGAAGCACTGGTTTTAGCTTTGTTTTCTGCTGAGTCCTCTACTTCATTTAATGGAAAAACTGGGTTAACTTTGAGCCCCTCCTCTTATAAGATTTAGTTAAAGAAGTAACCATTCCATACATAGTAAAACACAGTTTTTTTTTAAATAAACTTATCGGTTAAATGACTGTTATAAACATAGATAGCAATTGCTTTTGAATTCTTTGTTCTATCATATATTTTAGATCACCCTTTATATCTTCCAGAATCCAGTGCTAACCTGGTATTTCTATTCATGGATGAGGATCTAATAAGGGGCAGATTTTCGATCGTTACACCAATACTATAAACATATAAAAAATTCAATTAACAAGGCACATTTTGCACTAAAGCCTGTTTTCTTCGAAACATCTGTTGTCTCGCGTAGTCACCACGATGTTGATAAAATTTTCAGTGGTATTTTCAAAGATTGTATAAGGAATTATTTCTTAACGGTTGTACAAGTCCTCTTATAAAATCCTCAGAAATGCGAAGCCTCTGTCATTTTTTTCCCACTTCTTGTCAAAGAGCCGTGCAATTGTTATTTCTTAAAATAACAAAGACTCAGGTAATGTACATCAAAATCAGATTTATGCGAAGAATGTATTTCATTTTGTGTCACTCTTTCTTGGTATGGGAATCTTGTATCTGCTTCTTTCTTGCTACTAGACATATATTCATAGTTAGCCTAGGTAGATATAATTTTGTTCTTGTATGCGATTATACATGTTTCATTCGCAAGTTTCGCTGTTTTAGGAGATTCAGAGAAGAAAAGCTGACATTTGATTTTTCAAGGACCAATTTCTAGCTTCTACTCTCATTAAAAATCTTTAAATGGAAGTAAAAACTACAATATGATTGGTAATACTTCCTCTACCACCCAACCTCGAAGTACAAGTTTCAAATTTCTTTGAACTTTCTATATCTTGTCTGTCAAAAAACAAGATTTGTGTCTTCATAATGGCTCATCAGATTTTTAGCTTAACAAGAAAACGAACAACAAAGCCTGTGTACGTTTTGAGTACCCGTAGTGCCAACTTAACACTGAAATGGGACAATTTGCTTGAATATGTATACGTCTGCAATTACAGTCCGATTTGTGTTTATATAGAATTCGATGTATCAATTCATAAAGTTAGAAAAAAATTCGATAATTTATGAAATCTCGATTTATTATGAAATCATGGATGAATATTGAGTATAAACATCGTTTTATTGCCGTGTGTTTATTTGTATGATCACATATAGTTCGTCTCATTTTTCATATTCGCCAAAGACAATTCGCAGACTGAGAACACTTGTTTGCATTTCTTGGTAACAAATATCTATTAAAGTTACAATTTTTGTTAGGGATCTTATGGGACTTAAGAATGGTGATAGTACAATGTTAGTCCGCGTTAAAATACCGAATTTGATTGTTTTAGACTTGCAACCTTGTAGTGCCTCTTTGGTACTGACATCATATATTAACATTATAATGGGCGATCAGTCACATCATCATAGTTACAAGGTGAGTAATATACGAGGGATGAAAGCCTTAATCTACTTATTAAAATTCTTTAACGTTTACGTTTAAGCAACTGGAATGATTTAGGGCATGTCACAGAGCAGTTAAACACAGGGGAACTGTTTTGACTGGTTCTAGGAAGGCTTAGTTTGCAAATATACATTGCTTATTTACAAAGAATTCGTATTCCCTTAAAATTGTACAAATCCTTTACCGATTTACCGAGTTCCTGCAAAGATAGGTTGGTGAATACGGTTCCAGGTATGCTGTAAGAACGACACCGTTTTAGGAGTTTATCAGAATACAGATCTATGTATATGACATACTGAGAGAACGTGTTAGCGACATCAAAAACAAATTTATGTGAAAGACATTTTCTTTTTTCATTTTTTTCCTCAGACTTTTATCACGGGGTGGACATTGGACAGAGCAAGATATGCCTATAGATAAAATCCCTACTTTTGACAACTCAGCATTGAAGCAGGACCAATAACATCTTTTATTGATATGAGAAACGAATATTAAGTAGAGATACGACAAAATTATTTTTCTTATGTTTAAAAAGAATAGTATTCGGATAACACATAATCCGAATATTTGGTTACCAAATTTAAATGTTTTTTTAAGCTTTGAAAATAAGACACTCCTAATAAGAATTCAGTGCTGACAAGTCACTTGTTTGTATTACTTTGAGGATTCTTGAAAAACTATTTCACTTTTTAAATACTGTATTATAAAATGTTAAATATACAGCAATATTAATCGAAAATTAATACAAAATTTGTGCGTTGAATAATATGTTTCACAAAAACTCTCCATTATGCACTTCAATACTTGTTTTATAACTAATATATAAATACATTGGTAGTTTGAAAGCAAAACATTAAGCGGGATTAGGCAAAAATGAATTTATTGTCATGTGTAAAACGAAGAGTATCCGGATAGTACATTATCAGAATATTTAAGCTACGATTTTGAGTTTCACAGGCTCTAAAGTTCCAACAATTTTAGTGGAAATGATTGCCTATGGAACCTTCTTATTATAAACAGAAAAAGCATCTTCCATCACTTGTCAATCTTATATTCTTCCGTTAGCTAAATAAGCTTAAACTGTATTTCAGTCGCCATATTGATGACCTCATATATAGACCCAGACACGGATCTGAGATGGGCGACCTCTTTCAAATTAAAGCTTAGACATCACAGAATATTTTAAAATAGGTCGCCATAAATCGGCACCAATTTTGCACGGGACCAATTTTTTGTCCCTTAGGGCATAGACTAATATGAAATTTGCCAAGATTGAAAGTCCATTTTGCTTTAGGTTACAGCTTTATACACATGTTATCTGAAATTGCAAACAAACTTTTGCCAAAATTTATTATCAAAAATTAAACTCGCCAAATTAAGTTGACAGATAAACAACACCCTGCCAGGCCAAAAATAACAAGGAATACTGGAAAATAAGTTTTGAGAGTGTTTTTATTATCATTCATGTAATCATTGTTCTAATTTCCAGAACATTATTTACCTTGATGTTATAGCTTTGAAAGCATTCTTCTTTTCAATTATTTGCATTTTTTGGCACCTTTCAGAAAAAAGGCTCTTCTAATTAGGTGATCAAAAGACAGAAACATATCAAAAATGAAAATAGAAAATATCACTTGTTTATAATGATATGTTTTCTTTCAACAAGATATGACACATGATACTTGAATATTTGTAATATTTTTATGCCCTTGCATCAAAAGATCAGAGGCATATTGTTTTACCATTGTCTGTCTGTCTGTTGATCTGCAAAACTTAATCCAAAATCTTATCATTGCCAATATTTTCAAGGCTATTCAAGATATAAGCCTCATATTTGGCATGATGATAGATCTCAATGATATGCATCTGCTGATAGCAAAGTCAAGGTCATAAGACTAGGTCATTATTCTGTCAAGGTCAAAGAACTCAAAACTTAACCAAATAACTTAACATTGCCAATAATTTCAAGGCTATTCAAGACATGAGCCTTATATTTGGCATGATGATAGATCTCAATGAAACACATCTGCTGATACCAAAGTTAAGGTCATGTGACAAGGTCAAGGTCATCTATCAATGTCAAATAATTCAAAAACTTAACAAAAAAATTAAACATTGCCAATATTTTTAAGCCTACTCGAGACACCAGCCTAATGTTCGGCATGATGATAGATCTCAATGATATGCATCCGCTGATACCAAACTCAAGGTACTGTGCAAAAGTCAAGGTCATCTGTCAAGGTCAACTAACTCAAAAATTTAGATAAAAAACTTTACATTGCCAATATCTTCAAGACTATTCACGAAACAAGCCTCATCTTTGGCATGATGATATATCTCATTAATGTGCATCTGTAGATATATAGGTCAAGGTCATGTGCAAAGGGCAAGGTCATCTGTTAAGGTAAAAAAAAATCTTTAAAACTTTACATTAAAATTTAACATTTTCAGTCCATTCAAGCCCAATATAGATAGCTTTCTCATAATTTGTACGATGAAAGATCTCAGTGATTGTGCATCCGTAAGTATCAAGGTCACATTACAAGGTTTCAGGTCATCTGTCAAGGTCATTATTTTGAAAAAAATGCTGTTACAGTGGTATTTGTGTTTCACAAATACATCTTGTTATATACTAGGGAAATAATCAGACAAATCAATACAATCCAGGATATGAAATTTTGTATGGATTCGACTGTCTCTGTTGCAGATGATTTCAATTCCAACATCGGAATACTTGCTAAATCTTTTTGGTTAAGCCAGACATACTTGTCACAATGATAGCTTGATGTTTGTGGATCTCTCAGTCCAACTGATTTTGTCCAAACCACAGCTCCTAGGCTAATGAATGGATAGATAGCTTGGTACAATATGGTTATCCATAATGAAAAGGTTTTCTATGTATTAAGCTAATTCTGAGAAAGGTCAAGGTCACATGGCAAGGTCAAGCATTCAAATTCAATTTGTCTGGAGTTTAAATTTTTTCTTTCTCATGAAATGGATGTAATTTAAAGTAGGTCAGCATAATTGTCCTTCAAAATGATTTAATGAGTTAAGTGAAACAAATGTTTGAAATGAAACAAATGGCTTCAAGCTCTAAGTCAAAGATAAATGTTGAATTTTCAGATTTAAGGTTTTCTCAAGCAGAGCTCCTACATTCACGTTTAATATGCTTAAATTTCCTATTAAAAGTTTACCTTTAAATTTTAGGAGGACCAAAAAACTTAAGATGGAGAAAGGCTTCTGTCATTTTGTTTTCAAGTAGATAAAGATCAGAGTGGAGCTTTCTTTTTTAAGCAGCTCCTTTTTTGCCACAAACCCGACGGCGGCACTGATTCTTTCCGACTATTTGTCTCTCACAAATGCGTTGATAATCAAAGACCTATGTGAGATAGCAACTGGAGGCTTGGGAAGGATGTGATTGTAGTCCTGGTGAGAAAAATACCAGAAATTCATCTTTAAGTGCTCCAGCCCCACGATATAACTGAAAAATGTTGAAAGGGGCATAAAACTCCATTCAAACAATCTATCAATCTTTGCCACAAAATATCTAGTGACAAAGTACTAGGAATAGGGTTAAAATGAGTTTAATTTGGATTATAAATGAATTTTGATAGGAATTATAAATGAATTAAAACTGTTCTAGCTTGGGTCATTTTTATGCCCCCGTATCGAGAGATCGGGGGCATACTGTTTTACTCGTGTCATCTGTCTGTCTGTCCATCTGTCCGTCCGTCTGTCTGTCCGTCCATCTGTCCGCTAACTTAACCCGAAAACTTAACCTTGCCAATATCTTCAAGCTTATTCAAGATACAAAGCTAATATTTGGCATGATGATAGATCTCAATGATCCGCATCCGCTGGTACCAAAGTCAAGGTCATTTGACAAGGTCAAGGTCATCTGTCAAGGTCAAACTTTGAAAAAACTTAACCCGAAAACTTAACCTTGCCAATATCTTCAAGCCTATTCAAGATACGAAGCTTATATTTGGCATGATGATAGATCTCAATGATCAGCATCCGCTGGTACCAAAGTCAAGGTCATGTGACAAGGTCAAGGTCATCTGTCAATGTCAAACTTTGAAAAAAATGCCGTCATGGGGGCATTTGTGTTTCACAAACACATCTTGTTACATTAGGCACTTTCAATAGGTTTGCAATGACCCCTTGATTTTAAGAATTAGGTCAAAGACTAAAGTGGTTTTCCATATCATTTTGTTATAAATGATAGTAGAATACAGATGATTTGATGTCTGAAAGGCTTACATGCTACATGCCAAGAATGCTTTTAAGCATAATGCTATCCTTTAATATGAAAGATAATATAATCATGTAACATGGTCTATGTGCATGAAACTATTTTTATTAGAAATAAGAACATTCAAGGAATCTTTGTTGCATGCCAATAGGTGTTTTGATACATCTTTAAAACTAAATCAATTTTAGGCAAAGGCATAACTTATTTGTTTAATTCTTAATCAAGAATGCCATGTCCCTCCCTTTGTTGATGCTGAACAACAAAACAGGCTCAAATAATACCGGTATGAAAGATTTTTGTCCTGGCAGGGATGTACCAAAGTAATGGATTGTTGCATTTAAGGTTAAGGTAGATCAGGTTTTATTTATGAATACTCACATTTATATGTAACCCTAACATAAAAACGTAGTCGAGTAACCAAACCCTGGTTACTTAGCTTGGACAAGCTAAGGTTAGGAGGATTTGGTAACCCAACAATGAATTGTGCGTTTATCATTTTGGTTTAAGGATACAGTTTTTTGCGCCACTGACCAAAGGCCAGCGAGCTATTGTCATGGCGAGGTGTCCGTCGTGCATGCGTCCTTCTGTCCGTGCATACCTAAACTTTTCTTTAAACATCTTCTCCTCCTAGACCAATGGGTGGATTTTGATGAAACTTGGCCAAAATGTTCCTTGGGTGACCCTCTTGTGAAGTTGTTCAAGAAATTTGGATTGACCCCCAAATATGGGTGTGGCAGGACGGGGCTTATTTTGACCCCCAAATCTTTAAATGTCATCTTTTCCTGAACCATTTGGCCAATTTCAATGAAACTTTACCAGAATGTTCCTCGGATGACCCTCTTATAAAGTTGTTCAAGAATTTTGGATTGACTCCCAAATATGGGCTACAGGGCGGGGAATATTTTGACCCCGAAATCTCTGAACGTCATCTCCTCTTGAACCAATGAACCAATTTCAATGAAACTTTATGAGAATGTTCCTTGGATGACCCTCTTCTAAAGTTGTTCAAGAAATTTGGATTGACTCCCAAATATGGGTGTGGCAGGGCGGGGCTTATTTTGACCCCAAAATCATTGAACTACATCCTCTCCTGAACCATGGGGCCGATTTCAATGAAATTTTACCAGAATGTTCCTTGGGTGCCCCTCTTCTAAAGTTGTTCAAGAAATTTGGATTGACCCCCAAATATGGGCATGGCAGGGCGGGCTTTTTTTGACCCCGAAATTTTTTAATGACATCTCCTCCTGAACCATTAGGCCAATTTCAATGAAACTTTACGAGAATGTTTCTTTGGTGACCCTCTTCTAAAGTTGTTCAAGAAATATGGATTGGATGAGACCACTGGATCAATAAAATTCAGGTGAGCGGTTTAGGGCCATTCTGGTCCTCTTGTTTCAAAGTGATATTTAAATAGTTTTCTTCCTTGTAATTTTACATATAGAGGGATTTCAGTTTCTCTACACCTGACTGAACACTGCAGTGGATAGTAATTGGGGGCAGAAGGTCAACTGATAAGCCAGGAATTTGTATGGAATACACACTGGTCAGTCATGGATAGTGCTTAATTAAGTAGTATTATTTAATCGTTACATAACGTAAATATTTGTTTTTGTTACCAGACAAAATAAAGGAAATGAATCATTTAACTATGTTCCCGGAACTCTGTTTTGAATCATTACCAGATAGCAAAAATATTTTTAGCAAGTCAGAAATGTAAAGATGAGAAGATTACTTGGGGAAGTTACAATATTGATGAAATAATTTCATTTTTACAAAATGAAAAAAAAAGTATTTGTAAATGATTGAAGTATCTTGTATTCAGTAATTTGTGTTTGTCTAGCTGCGTTCAAAATTGAAACTTCTATGCAGTTTTCTTTTCTTTATATTTTTCCTCAATAATGCTAATGATCTTAGGGTGTCCATCTGTTAATTTTGATTTGTGTGCATTTTCTTACTTCTTTAATTGTTTTTCATCATAATCCCGATCAAAATTATTTTCATGGTGTGTCTTTTTTCAAATTATATTTACTTGACAACTAATAAACTTTTACATGTTACTGCAGCCATGTCTTATAAATAATAGCAGTGCAATATTTTGACTACATGTATTGTTAATGATTCTTCCTACATGCATGAATAAGTGAAATGATTTATGGGTAAAGTATTCAACCCAATAGCTTCAAAATATTGTTGGACAAAAACAATAATCAATCATGCACTTTTAAAAAAAATTTGGGGATATAGAAAAAAAACACAACTTTCTACTGCAGCTTCAAAAACTACAGTTTCTTAATAATGATTGTACATAGACAAAATATTGGTTGCATGTTATGAAAGAAACTAACGTTACACTTCTGAAGTTACTTGACATTCTGAAGGTCAGCAGTATTCTATGCCTCTGTCATACAAATTCCAAGCATTGGACTAAAGCAACCGTTAAGGTATACATGTATGCGCTTATTGGGTGTTTCAAGATAGAGACATTTTCAAGCATTTATTCATTTTTTTTTTTTAATTCTTGATACTATTCTGAAGTCAGGGCTAGTTCAGGGGTCCTGTATGATGAAATCATTTTGAAGATGTGCTTGTGATATTTATTTTTGGAAATATTAAGATTAAAGTATTTACATCCTACAATTCACATGGGGGAAAATCTAACAAAGGCCAATTTAGAATGCAAATTATCATTATTGTTATTATTATTATTATTATTATTATTATTATTATTATTATTATTAAAATTACAGTAGCGACATTGAAATGAATCTCGTGTAAATATTGAAAAATTTGGGCCAAGTTTAAAGTCCTGCTGTGCATGTTTTTTTTAAACTAAATTTCATTTAAGTAGGAAGTCAGTTAATAACTGTTGTATTTTTGATTAGTCTGAGAAATGTTTCAGTTCAATATTCATGTAAAAGGAACTTACAAATTTCCCCAAAATCAACTGTTAATACACATTATATGTATTAAACTATTTTCTAACCGACATGTAATATAAATGTTCAAACCATTAGAAACATTTCAAATTAACACTTGGAAAAAGATAATGACATGTTCAATAGTTATGTTTTATACATTGAACTATCATGTAATATTACTGAAAGCAAGTACTTCTGTAACAATATTTATTTAAAATAGACAATTTTTATCATGAAATATCTTATAGGGTATGAAATCATTATGTTTTACTTTTTTGTTGTCCAAAATTATCAAGTCTTATTGGTATTTCATAGAGAAAGATTCTTTCTTGCACTTCAATTTCCCTACATTTAAACAATTTGGGTATGTTGGTTTGAAATGAAATTCAACATTTTTCATGTGCCACAAAACACTGAATTTGTAATGATGGTTGAATGATTGAACTATCCTTAAAATAAAACTTTTTCCAAGTACCTGACCACCTTAATAAGCCAGTAATTGATGATTGATTTTCACCTTTTTACTATAGGATAAAGAGCAATTAGGTCATGTTTTGCCCCCTCCACCAACATGGTATGTAAATTAAATACATCAGTTGCTATTTTTAGCCCAGCTGAAATCCGTCTATTAGTTAAATAAGTTCATTCCTTCATAAGTCAGTTTCAACTTAGAAAAAGTCAGAATTCCTTCTGAATGCTGTTCACTCTCATTACCTTCTATTTATAATATCTCTCTTTCAAATCTTGAGATTTTTAAGCCAGTGGAGCGATACAGGCCCTCTTTGGCCTCTTGTTTACACACTATTATGATAATTCAGACCAACTTTTGAAGGAAACCCAAATATTTTAAAGTAAACTCCTCAAATTACATCATGGCTAAGAAATGCCTTGCAAAAGGGGAACCATTTGTCAAAAATTTTGCAAATGTTTTTACCTCAGATAAAGGGCTGAATTGCCATCATATACTCATTTCAAAACTAAAAGTTATTTTATATCATGGGCCAAAACAGACATAAATTTGTTGACAACACTGTGCCAATACATTAGGAGACCTGCCAGCTATCATCTCACTGTAAATCTACTTCATTTGACCACCTAATTGGTTTTCATTAATGAAAG
Organism: Fragum whitleyi; assembly: GCA_948146395.1. Lineage (NCBI taxonomy): Eukaryota > Metazoa > Mollusca > Bivalvia > Cardiida > Cardiidae > Fragum > Fragum whitleyi. The sequence continues at coordinate 57,168,423 of OX411544.1, read as the reverse complement.
TTAATTGAGCAAACTGGTGCCAGATTCATAGTTTATGCCTTAACTTTGTACAACATGGAATTTCAAGTTTTCTTCAAAGCAACAAAAAAAGTATTTTGCAAAATTTTTCATATTGATTATTACCTTGTATTTTGATGTCCCTACATCCTCAAAATTAGGAGCATATCATATTATCTGAGTGTATAACAATCTGTTTCTGTCTGAAAATTACCTAGGACCGTGAGTATAAAAGATGACCATTGTTTGAATTTTAACTGGAAAGTTAATTTCAGCCAATCAGGATTGTTGTTACAATTAATTGGTGCAATTGAAACAATAGTTCTGATTGGTTAAAAATATATTTTGGTTAAAATGAACCAATGGTTATCTTTTATACAACTTGGGGCTTGAGACTTAAATGACTTTCTCATTAACTCAAATCTGTTTGAGCTGTACTGGTCATATTTGGTGCGCAGTTACTTTATAATCAGTAAACATATTTAATGGCTTGGTCATTATGTCCAATTTTCAGCTGTTAATCTTACAACATTAAGAAAAAAGATAGCTTGATTGCTTCATTTTCTCTCCAGTAATTTGAAAACAGTGATTTATTTTGATTGCAAAAAGCCCTTGAATTCTTGAAAAAAAAACTAAGTTCAATAACCATTTAGCTAAAAGTACAGTTCCTATTTTCCCTTAATTAAACCTGACAGAAATGATGTTTGGCTTTTAAACCTGCATATGCAACATTCAATTAATATAACTAAGCAGATGTATTACTAATTTAGTCCCTTCTTCCTTTACTTCATTCTACCAAATCTGTTGTCCCTTCAGTAACATAGAAAGAGAAAATAATTCAAGGCAGGTAAAAAAAGGTCCTGAGTTCAATTGCTGGGAGCAGCTATAGATTTTGGTCTTTCATTAGCCCATACATTTGGTGAATTTTCCAGGAGGCAGAATTTAGAGGGATTAATCTAATTTGTAAGAACTTGTTTCCTAATCTATTTAAAATAAATAGGTTTAAACCAATCAAGCAAAAAAGCCCACAGATATTTTATTTAAATAGGTTTGAGATCCTTTTATGCATGTTATTCGCACTCAAAAAAACAAAATAAATGCATGCTAAACATTTTTAGCCTGGCTGTTTTCGAAGAAAACCTGAGGTATTATGATCACCTTGGAGTCGTTTGCATGTTCCTTGGCATTAGCGTTAGCGTGACAAACTTTAACCTTGATCATAACTTTTGAATGGTATGTCAAGCAGCCATCATATTTCACATGATCATTGCTTGGGACAAGACCTTTCAGTAGGTACCAAGTTCAAGGTCATCAGTCAAGGTCAAGGTCATTTTTTAAATTCAAATTTCTTAAAAAATATTAACCTTGGTCATAACTTTTAAATGGTAAGTCAAAGAGCCTTCATATTTCACATGATCATTGCTTTGGATAAGACCTTTCTGTAGGTACCAAGTTCAAGGTCATCACTCAAGGTCAAGGTCATTTTTCGAGGTCAAACTTCTTTAAAAAATTTAACCTTGGTCATAACTTTTAAATGGTAAGTCAAAGAGCCTTCATATTTCACATGATCATTGCTTTGGATAAGACCTTTCTGTAGGTACCAAGTTCAAGGTCATCACTCAAGGTCAAGGTCCTTTTTCCAGGTCAAACTTCTTTAAAAAATTTAACCTTGGTCATAACTTTTGAATGGTAAGTCATAGATCCTTCATATTTCACATGAATATTGCTCGGGACAAGAACTTGCTGTAGGTACCAAGTTCAAGGTCAACAGTCAAGGTCATTTTTCAAGGTCAAATTTCTTTGAAAAATTTAACCTTGGTCATAACTTTTGAACGGTAAGTCAAAGAGCCTTCATATTTCACATGCTTTCATTGCTTGGTACAAGACCTTTCTGTAGGTATCAAGTTCATATATTTACATTTGCCTAAGAAATAATAAACAGCCGAGCGTTGTCACCCGCTTGCGGTGCTATTGTTATTCATGGAGGTATGAATGACACTCTGACCAATCAGAACACTGTTTCAAAAGAAGAAACTGAATTTAACTCATACCTTGATGAAATGACTGTAACTTCAAAGGGTTTACACAGAGGAAGATCAAGGTATTTGGAAGAAGTTCTTAATTAGCTTTGACAGAAATACAGGCTTTTTAATGTAGCACAGTGCAAGTTTCTGCCATATATCATCATTTGTAGCAAAGATTGATGTATGAATTAAGAAGTAAAAAACATTTGAGTGCATATTTCCAAGCATGGAGAGGCTGATGAATCTATATAAGAATTAACCCCTTACCAGGTTACAAAACATGATATTTTAGTCTGAACCTTGTTTCAATTTTTTTTAAAAAAAAAAGAAAGTTTTTTCTCTCTGGATAGATAACATCGCTAAGGTAGTCGACCTATAGTAGTTTTGCAACATTTCAAAACCCATGATCTTTCACAATGTTAACCAAGGTTTCTTAATGAAATCATTAGGAAACCTTGAATAACACTATTAAATTTCATGACTTTCAAAATATTGCGGAACTATCACAGGTCGACTTCCTTAAAAGGAAGAAAGCAATTGTTTTTAAGTCGCTTGCGCTCGCGCTGCGACTTATTGTGGCCGTACGAAGTTTTCTGGACAGGTCAAACAAGGTCAAAGACAGACCTCTTAACGTCTTCTGTATTTCTGTTTTGAGACAAAGTAGATCTCTGATTTCTTGTCCGCACTTTATGGTAATAAACATAACGAAATAATGCCACATTTTGCGATCGCATGAAAGTTGTAGAAGAAATATACATCATATTTCTTGAACGCCATATGAGGCAGAGAAAGAATTTCAAAAAACAAAAACAAACAAACAAAAAACACCGTAACCACACCTGTTTAATATGCAGTTACGAGTTTTTTCGTAAACCATTGAAAAAATAGTGCATTACGCGCAGTAATACAGACGCGTTTCAGAAAAAGAATAACATCGGTTTTCAACGAAAACCTCGTAACCACAATTTGTTTTGATATACAGTTAAGGGGTTTTCGTTGAAAGCAGGGCTCTCTGAAACGACAGTAGTGTCGTCTGAGACGACAACTTTTCTCAGCGGACGACAAAAAATCCTATAAAAGGATTCCACCGGACGACAAGTTTTTCTAAGGCACGCGTCCCGACTTATAACCTCTCGGCTGTGTACAACATGTATTTGATTGTTTACGTAAGTTAACTGTCGCGTGAAAAATCGATAATAGCCATATCTGAAGTCCGATAGATGGGCGCGGTAGGCGTAGCGTTAATTGACGCCAACAGCCAATCGTAATCGGTTATTCGTAGACCTTGTAGGCGGAGCCTGACTATCAATGAATTGAATCAAGACTCTGCCCAACAATGTGTTTTGGCGATTGTTAGGCATAAACTAAACACGTGAACTATTAATATATTGATCGAAGCTGTTGATTCACTAATTATAAACCGGTAATTGAATTCGAGCAGGGCCCAAATTTAGATGAGGACAATCGTAAGACAACATAATTGACCCGATTTGTTTGTAACAAGTAAATGATTAGTCCGTGTCCTTCGAACTGTCCCCAATCTCTTTTACCTTTTTTAAAATCGGTATTTTGACTTAAAACAATTGTTTAATTAAAGAAATGTCCCGAAAAAAACACGAAACGAATTACCACTACCGGTGAATCTCTGAAACGCCGTTCATGTGCTTAATTCCGTCGGATACCGTATTTCGAAAATGGAAAGCTCTGGATCAGCCTGTTGAAATGAAAAAAAAAAAAAAAAAAAAAAAAAAAAATGAACACAAATCAAGAGACAAGTGGTTCGGAAAGTTTAATTATTTCAATCTCAAAAAAAAAAGAGATAACCCATGCAGTTCAAACATACAATCTTTTGTAATGAAAATGAATTCTGAATTTTTTCTCTCAATTGGCAACATCTGCAAAGAAAATCATCGCATTGACCTATATGTTGAGATTTTTTAAAGTCTAAGTAAATATAATAACATTTTTTGACCTCTTTTTTAACTTCTGGCAAAAAGAAGATATGACTGTTTCAAAGACTTGCTTCTGTATTGGTTTTATATGGTTTTAAACTGAACCGGGAAAAGTTTTGTCATCTACTGAGCCCATCTCCAAAAATGAAAATAAAAAAAAATGTAAAAAGCATTGGGATAAAAGAAGAAAATGTTTTTTACAAGCAATTCTTTCTTTTCAATCAATGTTTTCCTTAAGATAACCATTCTGGTGACTAAAACATTGGATTGTGTAGTAAAAGGTTAATAAATTGTCGTTTGAATATCATAGTTTTGCATGGTACAAAACCAACCCTCATAATGATGGAATCTAACTTTTTTGTGTTGGATCCAACTTTTTCTGAAGTTGGATTCCTGGAATCCTACTTTCAAAACCCTAGTGAGAGCCCTGGAAAGCACTGAAAAATAGTTCGCGCATGCGCAGTAATACAGACACGCTCTCATATAGATCCAGTCGCAATTTTCTCATCGGTTGTTATTCGCTTCGTTTTGACAGAAACTCTGATTTAGGACCAAATAAAATTAGATATTCTTAAAAATTTATCTATCAACATTTCTAGTCAATCGATAAAGAAGCATTATTCTCGAAAGAAGAATTTGATTCTATGGAATATTTCCAAGATATGAACAAATTTTCCACAAAATACTCCACCCACCAATTTTAAAATCGATCAAAGTCAAAATAAGGAGATATGGTGAAACTTGTGTATTTTTTTTTAAATACTTGAACCAGAATAGTGGTAACATTTTCATCTTTTTCACTTCGAAAAATATTATTCTGTTCAATGAAAATCGATGATTGTATTCATCCCGTCTCAATATGTCATTTGTGACAGAAAATAATAGGCCAGTTAGAAGTTTTGACAAGTATGTTTTATTATACCCCAGCAAAACTTTTTGTAGCTCCACTAAAAGAATGTCACCCATATCGAAAACTTATGTAGAGGAATAGCAGGAGGCTCGGTTAGGGTATTGTGAAAGTACTGGTATGAAAAAAACTAGAATCCATGGTTTGGTGCTCCAGTCGCTGCGGTATGACCATAGCAGTTGAAAACGGCCGCAAAACGATCGTCAGTGTTCTCCCCAGCCCAATAAGCTGTATCAGCCCCACTACAGCTTCATCTAAAACAGTGTTATGCCCCTACAGCTTTAAAACTACCCCACCGCTTAATTTCTTCAAAATGGTCATCAAATAGAGAAATTTTAGTTATCTTATGTCAAAAACTGATGAAATAAGGCAAAACTGATGAATTAAGGCATTTTGTACAATAAATATTCATAGAAACATTATTGGAAGAGAAGAAATTGCTTAACATCAGCAATTTATTCTTTTCCCTAATGTTTTTATTCACATAATCACAATTACTTGCATAAACACTGTATTGTAAGCTTCCAACGATGCCGCCACTACAGCTTCCAATTATTCTTAGGAGAACCCTGATCGTTTTAGGGGTTATACTGGCAACAGCCTGTCTGTCTGTCCATGTACAAATCTTGTCTTGCGCATAGCTCAAATATTGATAAAGGTACATGTATAATTGTGACCCATCACACTAAAAGGGACCTTATGGCATGTGTGAAAAATATTGACCCTAGTCAGTCTGTACTGTCCGCGCAGCCAGACTAGGGCCGACGCTTTTCACTTTTATGTAATTTTCTAAATCTGGGGTATTTACCCTATCTTACTCTGTATTCACTTTTCGCATACAGGATCTGGTTAACCTGCGCTGGGTCTGACAAAGTTGTCAAAATTTGGATTTTTGGAGTTCGGATAAGGTCCCTTTTAGCGTGACGGGTCACAATTTTGAAAATTCAAAGGTACATAGAATTTATTGTGGAGATGTTCAATAGATCTAATTTTTAAGAGACAAACATCTCTTGTTATCTACAATTCAATATTAATTTCATTTCCTTCAATACTTTTTAAAGCCTTCTCTGAAAGGGTCATAAAAAGCAAGTCTTGTTTAACTAATACATCTGTTAAAGCGACTTTCAGGCCCTTCAGGGCTTTGATTTAGCTTGACTATTCATAGAAAAGGGGGGCTATTCTTGACAGCTGGGTATTGGTGTCGGCGTATGCTTTGGTTAAGTTTGTACATGCAAGTGTCTAAAATCTCTGTTTCTTAAATGCTTTTCGGTGGTTTATCAAGAAATAGCGGTATATTATCATTTGATAATCTCACTGTAAAAGCAGTGAAATTATCAAAAACTTATACCCTGCTTTTGTGCATTTCACCCTATCTGACATCATCTATGCGGGGCGAAATAAGTGACGTCACAATGAACGTTGCGTAGCAATCACATGCAAAATGATGGGCTTGACGAAAATATGTCCTTGAAATTTCAAATGTGTCTCATTTTTGCAATAAAGAAAAAGAATAATTGTTTGTTTTTTGAGTAAGATCAATTTATATTTCATTTCGTGAACAACAAAAGCTATACTTTCACTCATGAAAATATAGCTTTTGTCATTCACTCAATGAAATATAAATCGATCTTGCACTTAAACAAACAATTATTCTCTATTTCTACTAAAGCTATTGCTTTAAAACTTGGCACTTACTTCTGTGACCAATTCAATCAGCCTCTAGACATAGATTCATTAAACTGATATTGAATTTAGTTGAAATTTCATATTCATAACCCACATCAATTGATCAGGGGCATATTGTGTAACTGTTAGGTTGTCTCATTCTCTTAGTTTCAGGTGCTGTTGGTACCTTGATTTAAATTCAGCTTTGCCAAGGTTTTTAGCTCCACTGACTGAAAGCCACTGGGGCTATTGTCATGGCATTGTGTCTGTCGTGCGTCAGTCAGTGTGTCCGTGAGTCCAGTTGTAAACTTTTTCTTTAAAAATCTTCTCCTCAGAAACTACTGGATGAATTTCAAACAAACTTCACCGGAATGATCCTTGGGTGACCCTCTTTCAAAGTTGTTCAAGAAATTTGGATCCAATGAAAAACATGGATTTAATTGGCGTGGCTAATTTCCAAATATGTTAAAAATCGAGTTTTCGCAGATTCTAATTGATGGATACTAATTGAATTTTACATGAATGATCCTTGGGTGACCCTATATTGTTCTACCAAAAATCATTGAGATTGAATGAAAAATATGTATTTTATGTGCGGAGGTCATTTCTCTATATGTAATATAGTTGAAACTTTGAAAATCATTTCTCAGAAAGTAATTGATGGATATCAACCAAATTTCACTGGAATGATCCTTGGGTGACCCATTACCAGTCTACTAAAAATAATCTTGATCAGATGGAAAATATGTATTTTATTTGCGGAGGTCATTTCTCTATATGTTATATAGTGGAAACTTTGAAAATCATTTTCTCAGAATCTAATAAATGGATATCAACCAAAATTTCCTGGAATGATCCTTGAGTTACCCTTTATCAGTCTATTAAAATTTATTGTGATCAGATGAAAAATATGTATTTTATGGGCGGAGGTCATTTCTCTATATGTTATTTAGAGGAAACTTTGAAAATCATTTTCTCAGAATGTAATTGATTGAAATCAACCAAATTTCACTAGAATAATCCTTGTGTGACCCATTATCAGTCTACCAAATATAATTGTGATCAGTTGGAAAATATGCATTTTATGGGCGGAGGTCATTTCTCTACATGTTATATAGTGGAAACTTTCAAAATCATTTTCTCAGAATGAAACTGATGGATATCGATCAAACTTCATTGGTATGATCCTTTGGTGACCCATTATCATGCAGCCAAAAATTATTGTCATCGGATGAAAAATATGTCTTTTATTGGCAGAGGTCATTTCTCTATATGTTATATAGTGGAAACTTTGAAAATCATTTCAACATCAGTAGAACGGAATATCTAAAAATCTAGTCAAAACTTTGATTTGCTGATTTGAGTGACTCAAGCCATTCATGGCTTTCTAGTTTATTCAGCACTGACAAGGGTTAACCAAAAAACTTGACATTGTCAATTACTTCAAGCCTCTTCAAGATAAAAGTATCATATTTGGCATGGCGATAGATCTCATTGATAACACATATACTGATATCAGAGTCATGGTCATGTGACTAGGTCATCTGTCAAGGTCAAAGTTCTGGAAAAAATGCTGTAAAAAAATTGGGGCATTCCTGTTTTACAACATATCTTGTTTCTCAAGCAGTGAACAAAAGTCTGTTATTTCGTTGGAATGAGTTGAGAATAATCTAGCTATTAATCTCGGAAAAAAATTTTTGGTCATTTCTTTGAGTTGTGTCCAGTGTGGCCTTTGCCTGGTTATTTTTGGCTAATAGATTGTCAGATGAAACTGTTAATTGTTTCCATCATCCTGCTAATTAACGACTTGTTAATTATTGCCATCATTTATCTAATTGACTAGACATGTGAACTATGTACCTTGTTCTTAACCTACGCAAGAAATCAGTGCAAAACTCTTACAACTGTCTGTGAATTCATAGGCACTTTCAATAGTTTTGCGCTAACCCCTTGAACTAGCTATTGAGGAATGTTAAATTTATTTTCTATTTTGATGGATCAGTGCAAAACTATTGCAATTGCCTATGTATTATCAGGCACTTAAGATAGTTTTACATTGACCCATTGAACAAGCTATTGAGGAATGTTGAATGAATTTTCTATTTTGATGGATCTGTGCAACAACTATTACAATTGTCTGTACATTCATAGGCACTTACAATAGTTTTGCACTAACCCCTCTTGAACTAGCTATTGAGGAATGTTGAATGTTTAATTTAGTAGTCCCCCACCAGTTACTGGTTGAGGGACTATAGGTTTGCTCGATTCCATCTGTCTTCCCGTCTGTCAAGCCGTCCGTCTGTCTGTCTGTCCGTCACACTTTTGTCTGGGCTATATCTTCTAATCAATATGTGCTAGCAACTTCAAACTTGGTAGACTTATAGATCTCATTGAGGAGAAGTGTCATGTTCAAGAACCATTACTCTGCTACGCCCACTTTTTGAGTTATTGCCCTTTGTTGTTTTAACCCTTACATTCTTGTCCGGAACATATCTCCTAAACTATGTGTACTAGCAACTTCAAACTTTGTTCACTTATAGATCTCATTGAAGAGAAGTGTCATGTTCAAGAACCATTACTCTGTTATGCCGACTTTTTGAGTTATTGCCCTTTGTTGTTGTTACCCTTACATTCTTGTCCGGATCATATCTCCTAAACTATGTGTGCTAGCAACTTCAAACTTTGTACACTAACGATCTTATTGAGGACAAGTGTCATGATCAAGATCCATAACTCTGGCACACCCACTTTCTGAGTTATTGCCCTTTGTTGTTTTTACCCTTACATTCTTGTCCGGATCATATCTCCTAAACTATAAGTGCTAGCCACTTCAAGCTTGCTACACTTATAGATCTTATTGAGGACAAGTGTCATGTTCAAGAACTGTTATTCTGCCACACCAAATTTTTGAGTTATTGCCCTTTATTGTTTTTACCTTTACATTCTTGTCCTGATCATATCTCCTAAACAATGTGTGCTAGCAACTTCAAACTTTGTACACTTACGATCTTATTGAGGACAAGTGTCATGTATAAGAATTGTTACTCTGCAAAGTCCACTTTTTGAGTTATTGCCCTTTGTTGTTTTAACCCTTACATTCTTGTCCGGATCATATCTCCTAAACTATGTGTGCTAGCAACTTCAAACTTTGTACACGTATAGATCTCATTGAGGACAAGTGTCATGTACAAGAATTGTTACTCTGTCACACCCACTTTTTGAGTTATTGCCCTTTGTTGTTTTTAGTCTTACATTCTTGGCCAGATCATATCTCCTAAACTATAAGTGCTAGCAACTTTAAACTTTGTATACGTATAGATCTCATTGAGGACAAGTGTCATGTACAAGAACTGTTACTCTGCCACACCCACTTTTTGAGTTATTGCCCTTTGTTGTTTTTACTTTTACATTTTTGTCCGGAACATATCTTCTAAACCATAAGTGCTAGAAACTTCAAACTTGCTACAGTTATAGATATCATTGAGGACAAGTGTCATGTACAAGAACTGTCACTCTGCCATGTCCACTTTTTGAGTTATTGCCCTTTGTTGTTTCTATCCTTACATTTTTGTCCCGTACTTATCTCCTAAACCATAAGCCCTAGCAACTTCAAACTGCGTACACTGGTAGATCTCATTGAGAAGAAGTGTAGTGCACAAGAACTGTTACTCTGCCACATCCACTTTTTTAGTTATTGTCTGTTGTTGTTTTTTATCCTGACATTTTTGTCCGGACCATATCTCCTGAGCCATCAGTGCTAGCAACTTCAAACTTGGTACACTTATAGATCTCATTGAGGACAAGTGGCATGTACAAGAATCATTCTTCTCTGCCCACTTTTGGAGTTTTTGCTATTGGTTGTTTTTACTCTTATATTTTTGTTTAGGACATTTTGTTCAAAACCTAATGTGCTAGCAACTTCAAATTTTGTATACAGTTATAGATCTAGTAAGTAGGAAATAAATTATAAGAAAGGATTTTTTGTTATCCGGTGGGGGACTCCTGTATTGCATAGCAAGACGACATGCACTTGTTTCTTTAGCAGCTCTATTTTGATGGATCAGTGCAATACTATTGTAAGTTCCTATATGTTATTAGGCACTTACTATAGTTTTGCGCTAATACTATGCACTTACAATTTTTAGCTCACCTGAGCACACAAATATGGTCCAATCATCATGAAACTTTGTCAGAATGTTTGTTAGGTCATGAGGATGAACTCATTTGAAAATGGGAAGTATCTGTGCCATATCACGGGAAAAGGGGCCTTAATGACAATTTTCTGGTAAGAGCTCCAAACGCCCCAAATATAGTCCAATCTTCATGAAACTTGATCAAAATGTTTGCCAGGTCACAAGAATGAACTCTGTTGAAAAAGGGAAGGTTCATGCCATATCATAGGAAATGAAGTCTTAATGGTAATTTACTTGAAATATCAGGTGAACGATTTTGGGCCCTCAATGATCCCTAGATTTTTCTATAGGTCAAGAACATTTTTTGCAATGCTTCCTTGCTGAACTAGGTTCAGACAAGTTGATCACTCAATGTAAGGCTTTTAATCCTGTGTCTCTGAATTTGATCCAAAGATCTGCCAACTATTATCTTACATTTAACAAAATTCATTTTGACACATATCATTTATGTCCCATAAATGAGGAATGATACTAGTCCAAGTGGGATGAGTGCCTCATATAATAATAACATATTATTATGCCCCCCTTCAAAGAAGGACAAGCAAATTCGTTGAATTGATATCCCCCGCCGAACATATTTTCATTGTCAATGGAGTTAATATCAAATTTAGGTACAGGTTATCTTTTATCTACATCAACCTATAGTTTTCAAGAAAAAGCGCGGAAACGAATATCACTATGTATGTATATGGCTTAAACAGTCAGGGGCAGTAACTCTTAATTCCACGGTCAAACCCGGTAACCCCGTCGATATGCGCATGTCCTCATTGTAGTGAAGCTGTGTGCCAAGTTTCATTGAAATCGGGTCTATAGTTTTTTCAAGAAATAGCGCGGAAACAAATATCACTATGTATGTATATGGCTTAAACAGTCAAGGGCAGTAACTCTAAATTTAAGGGTTGAACCAAGTAACCCCGATGATATGCGCATGTCCTCATTGTAGTGAAGCTGTGTGCCATGTTTCATTGAAATCCGGTCAACAGTTTTCAAGAAATAGCGCGGAAACCAATATCACCATGTATGTATTTGGCTTAAACAGTCAGGGGCAGTAACTCTAAAATTCACATTCGAACCGGATAACCCCGACGATATGCACATGTCCTCTTTGTACTGAAGCTGTGTGCCAAGTTTCATTGAAATCCAGTCTACAGTTTTCAAGAATTAGCGCCGAAACAAATATCACTCTGTATGTATATGGCCTAAACAGTCAAGGGCAGTAACTCTTAAATTCACAGTCGAACCAGGTAACCCCGAAGATGGCATTTCCTCATTGTAGTGAAGCTATGTGCCAAGTTTCATTGTAATCGGGTCTATAGTTTTCAAGAAATAGCGCAGAAACGAATATCACTATGTATGTATTTGGCTTAAACAGTCAGGGGCAGTAACTCTTAATTTGATGGTCGAACCGGGTAACCCCGACGACATGCGCATGTCCTCATTGTAGTGAAGCTTTGTGCCAAGTTTCATTGAAATCGGGTCTATAGTTTTCAAGAAATAGCGCGGAAACAAATATCACTATGTTTGTATATGGCTTAAACAGTCAAGGGCAGTAACTCTAAATTTAAGGGTCGAACCAAGTAACCCAAACGATATGCGCATGTCCTCATTGTAGTGAAGCTGTGTGCCAAGTTTCAGTGAAGCTGTGTGCCAAGTTTCATTGTAATCGGGTCTATAGTTTTCAAGAAATAGCACAGAAACGAATATCACTATGTATGTATATGGCTTAAACAGTCAGGGGCAGTAACTCTTAATTTGATGGTCGAACCGGGTAACCCCGTCGATATGCGCATGTCCTCATTTTAGTGAAGCTTTGTACCAAGTTTCATTGAAATCTGGTCTATAGTTTTCAAGAAATCGCGCGGAAACAAATATCACTATGTTTGTATATGGCTTAAACAGTCAAGGGCAGTAACTCTAAATTTAAGGGTCGAACCAAGTAACCCCAACGATATACGCATGTCCTCATTGTAGTGAAGCTGTGTGCCAAGTTTCATTGAAATCTGGTCAACAGTTTTCAAGAATAGCGCGGAAACGAATATCACTATGTATGTATTTGGCTTAAACAGTCAGGGGCAGTAACTCTAAAATTCACAGTTGAACCAGATAACCCCGACGATATGCACATGTCCTCTTTGTACTGAATCTGTGTGCCAAGTTTCATTGAAATCCAGTCTACAGTTTTCAAGAAATAGCGCCGAAACAAATATCACTCTGTATGTATATGGCCTAAACAGTCAAGGGCAGTAACTCTAAAATTCACAGTCAAACCAGGTAACCCCGAAGATGGCATTTCCTCATTGTAGTGAAGCTGTGTGCCAAGTTTCATTGTAATCGGGTCTATAGTTTTCAAGAAATAGCGCAGAAACGAATATCACTATGTATGTATATGGCTTAAACAGTCAGGGGCAGTAACTCTTAATTTGATGGTCGAACCGGGTAACCCCGTCAACATGCGCATGTCCTCATTGTAGTGAAGCTTTGTGCCAAGTTTCATTGAAATCTGGTCTATAGTTTTCAAGAAATAGCGCGGAAACAAATATCACTATGTTTGTATATGGCTTAAACAGTCAAGGGCAGTAACTATAAATTTAAGGGCCGAACCAAGTAACCCCAACGATATGCGCATGTCCTCATTGTAGTGAAGCTGTGTGCCAAGTTTCAGTGAAGCTGTGTGCCAAGTTTCATTGTAATCGGGTCTATAGTTTTCAAGAAATAGCGCAGAAACGAATATCACTATGTATGTATATGGCTTAAACAGTCAGGGGCAGTAACTCTTAATTTGATGGTCAAATCGGGTAACCCCTTCGATATGCGCATGTCCTCATTGTAGTGAAGCTTTGTGCCAAGTTTCACTGAAATCGGGTCTATAGTTTTCAAGAAATAGAGCGGAAACAAATATCACTATGTTTGTATATGGCTTAAACAGTCAAGGGCAGTAACTCTGAATTTAAGGGTCGAACCAAGTAACCCCAACGATATGCGCATGTCCTCATTGTAGTGAAGCTGTGTGCCAAGTTTCATTGAAATCCGGTCAACAGTTTTCAAGAAATAGCGCGGAAATGAATATCACTAATGTATGTATTTGGCTTAAACAGTCAGGGGCAGTAACTCTAAAATTCACAGTCGAATGGGGTAACCCCGACGATATGCGCATGTCCTCATTGTAGTGAAGCTGTGTGCCAAGTTTCATTGAAATCATGTCTACAGTTTTCAAGAAATAGCGCGGAAACGAATATCACTATGTATGTATATGGCTTAAACAGTCAGGGGCAGTAACTCTAAAATTCACAGTCGAACGGGGTAACCCCGACGATATGCGCATGTCCTCATTGTAGTGAAGCTGTGTGCCAAGTTTCATTGAAATCGGGTCTATAGTTTTCAAGAAATAGCGCGGAAACGAATGTCGGACGGACGGACGGAAGGACGGACGGACGGACATGGCAAAAACAATATCCCCCCCCCGAAAATTTTTTTCGGCGGGGGATAAAAAGTGCATAGCACAAGAACCATAACTCTATTTGTCCTATTTCTTTAGTTAATGCCCTTTATTGATTGACAAGAAATAGCCACTGACCTGCTCTTATTGGGGGCATAAAATTAATGCTTTAAAAACATCTCTTGTATTATAGTTGAACTAGTGTAAGAAATGAATGGAAGCAATGGGAGTATCTGATAGCTGCCACAATTAATAGCAAAACTGTTGTAAATGTTATTCAACTCTGTACAAAATACTGTCTGTTCAGAATATGATCCCAACTTGATCTACTTCTAAAAGATCATCTTGTAACCCTTCTTTGGGACCAGGAAGTTTGTTCTGAAATGAACCAATGATTGTATTTACAGGTCTAGAGTGTCATCAACAGACAAAGATAGGGCTATGTTTGAGGTAAGTTATAAATATTATTTATACAGCCAGATAGACAAAGGAAGAAACTTTCACTGGATGACTGTCTTTCAGAACATCTGTTCAACTTTTCCATAAACTGAAAAGTACATATGTACCTCGGTTGTAAGTGTACTAATTTAGTGTCATTCTTTAGGTAAATTGGCTTCTAGTGGTACTTTTCTCATTTAATACACTTGAAGAAAATCGCATTTTGTTAATTCTTTCCTATAGCTTGTGGGGAATTTTTTGGCATATTTTAATTTGATGACAAAACGCAGCAAAACACTGCGTTTTGTTATTAAATAATAACATGTCCACTATTCTCTCGTCAATTTTGTTTTATGCAACGTCGTCCTTGATCCTTCATCCTTGATGTTTGTGACGTCATATAAACCTGTGTGCAAAATGACATGCTTTCATGGCTGTGCCCATATTATTTCTGAGGTCTATTCCCTAGAATTGCAGAGGGTTCCCAATTGGATGACTGTATGTAGGGTTATAAGTTTTTTTTTTCTTTTGGAAATGGGGCTGACTTGTTTGAAAACATTGGAATAGTGCAATTTATTTGTTTGTGATAAGTTGGATTCTTTTGAAAGTTTCACTAGATGAGTTTGCTTTCAAATCAAAGCACTGAAAGTACTGATGGTGAACGAATCTGTTGGCATTCTAAAGTGATATATTGAATTCGTTGAGAAAAGAGAAATTATAAATGTAAAAAATAATCAAGGGAAAGTGTCTCATCAAAATTCTAAATTCAAAGAAAGAGAGGAAAAGAAAGGTAGAGAGAATGACAGACAGAGACAGACCGATAGACAGAGAGCGATAAGCCTAGAGAGAAAAAAACCCAGGCAACTATAGTATCTAGACTAATGATTCTTTTCTTAACTCAAAAAATAGCAGTCAGAAAGGTAATTCAACTTCCACATGCGGAACCCATATTTTAGCAGATTAAACAGCAGTCTTTCTGCATTTTGACTTTTAAACTTTATCCGCTATGGCTCTGGTACGACCTGAATGGGCCCCCCCCCCCCCCCCCCCCCCCCCCCCCCGCATCCTCCGAATTAAAAGACGGCTGTTTCGTAATGGTAATAACAGGGTTTTGGTCTCTTTCGGTAATATTCAGTCTCGTGAAAGAATAATTATCTGATGCCATTGCGTAAAAAAGAATTTAAAAAAAACAATTCGATGAAATCTATGTAGGAAGGTATGTTGTACAGCTAATGAATTGTCCAAATATAGTCGTTGTTCAAATTCTATTGCTCCTACCAAACGGCGGATAATCGTAAACCTAAGAGGGTAGAAGATGGCAGCTACGTACGGATGTTTGCTCACTATAGTTCTGGTGCGAGAAATACCAATTTCTATGTTAAGGTAAAGGTGCTCCAGTCCACAGGCGATTGATTCACAATCCAAGTTTCGTTTTGTGTAATATTTTACATACTTCCGGTAAAACAAATAGATGAATGATTGTATTGAGGAAATTCTAGAGCCATCCGAGGGATAGAAGCGCTACTATACAGTTGTAGTTACGATGTCAAGTACTTTGAAAAAAAAAATCCATTCGATGTTAAAATTTGAATTTAGGTCTATCGTGTTGGGATATTTGTTCATTTGATTCTTTTATTTATAAACAGACATTCATATATTAACAGTAAATCGTACCGAGATTGCTATTTCCCCTGTTTTCCGGCCTTGTTTGAAACGAAAAAAAAACCCGGTCTCGAATTTAATTTCAAATGCTGCTACTCCACGGCGTAATGTTAAATAGATTGTGGGTTAACGATCTTAAATTCCTATCAGGATAAGGCTGGTTGCGTCATTAAAAGATTGTTCAACATCTGAAAAACTAGCGCTTCCTAAATCGCGCAGTCTTCCGGAAGTGCGAAAGGTTAAAATTTAACACAAAATTAAAACTATTTCTCGTTTTTCTTCATAAGTCTCATGCGAACTAAATCCCCTTTCGTTGTTACGAAAATATTTATGAAATCATTTCACCTTCTGCAAATATACAAAATATCCGAGTCAAATGGTTAAATCCTAGTCACAATTCACACTGTTAAAATAGCAAAACCCCCGTAAAATCTCGTGTGTGACTTATTTCAAAAGCGACGTCGCCGCTTGCAAGAATCTGGGGACTTCAAAGGGTGCCGACACGCGGTGACCCAGCTAGCTCCAGACGTGTTGTGTTTTCACTACGAAACACTTTTCATGTACTGGGTGCATTTACACATCACGAAATTTTAGGATTTAATACAGGATTATTTATTTCAAACGTGAATAGGTAATGATTTATTAGACCGCTTTATCCATCGGTAGCGGGCCGTCATAGCGCAGTTGGTAGCGCATCGGACTGTCAAACTAAAGGTCACGGGTTCGATCCCCGACGGCGGCACTCATTCTTTCCGACTATTTGTCTCTCACCAATGGGTCGATAATCGTAGATCTATGTGAGATAGTAGCTGGAGGCTAGGAAAGGATGTAATGGTAGTACTGGCGTAAGAAATACCAGGAATCCATTGTTAGGTGCTCCAGCCGCCGCGATATAACTGAAATAATGTTGAAAGCGGCGTAAAACCCCATTCAATCAATCAATCAATCCATCGGTAGCGGAACATTGAATATTGCATCGTCTGGAACTTCCTTCCTTGTACAAATAATAACAATAATAATAATCTCGGCTTCTGCTAACACAGCCATTTGCTTTTGAAAGTTGCAATTAATGGTCGAGGGTGACCGTTTTTCGATAGATGACTTTAAATGACAGAATAACAATTCATTAGCTAACATTTTTTTTATTTTTTAAATCTATAGCCTTAATAGATAAATAGAAAAGCGTATTGGGTAGCGTTCGTATTTCAATCGATAATTACAAACATGTTAACAGTTTGCTTCTCTTAGGTACCAAAATAAGTATTTTTTTTAATTAAGTAAAAGAGTCTGAAATAATAGCGCCGCCACGACGTTTTGCTCGGGCGCGTTTAATATGAGAAAAACGACAGGAACATTCCATTCGTTTGTAAACTTGACCTTTCGTAACTTAGAAGCAAAGTATTCATTCATAAGAAGGCAGGTAAAATCGTAGTAGGTCATCGCGTGTGGTTTGGCCAATCAGGGGTGTGTAGAAGTTCAAGAGTTCACGACCTCAATAAACACACATTTCCGGCAAATTACTACAAGTTGCAATAGCGAAGATTTAAATCAAAAACATAGTATCTGTCTATACAGTGTACAGACACAAACTTTGTTTTTGCTCTCAAGTCTCGACAATCTTACGCCGATCAAAAATTCGCCCGTATAGACATTCCAAGATATTTTTGTGTTTTTAAAGGGTAATTTTAATTATCTTCACTTGATGAAGAATGCTAGTTTCATGCATTTAACGATACAAACAGTGATTTTGTAGAAAGAAGTCTTTAGAGATACTAAATTGAATCTAAAGAGGTACTGCTTTATTCAAAACCTATTAAGATCCTACAGGATTTTCCATACACAGTATATAACACTGGTGAACGAAAATTTCGTTCACCAAAAATGGGGATGATGAGTCAGAAAACTCAGGAAATGGGACCTTATGGATTTTCACTCTGTGCAAACTTGTTTATGTAATAAAGTCAACAAATATTATTGAATTCTCTTAAAGCTTTCACAAGATGATTTTAGGGTCTTAAGTAAGGTTCTTTTAAAATAGGGATTAGATCCATAGGACAACATCGGAAAAGGATTCTTATTGAATTTCACTTCTAAAGTCCAATTTTATGCTACACAAAATCACAAATATTATCAGATTCTCTTGAAACTTTCACAGGATTATTGTAAGGTTATAAGGAAGGAAAAGTTTGATTTAGAGAGGGACAATCTGCTTGGTACTTTTTACCTTAGACTTTCTTTCTAACACAATTGCACTTGCATGTAAAGCAGGGTATAATTTGCAAACAGTTTGCACCATTTTGTCATCCTTAATTCATGTTTGAACTTCTGGAAAAGAAAACAGTATTTAACTGAAAAAGAAAACAGTATTTTCTTTCCCTCAGTACATTGAACTTTCTATAACAGAGTGATTATCTGCAAAACCATCATGAACCATGACATCATTGTCAGAAATATGATGTGATTTATGATATTCACAACTTTATACTCGCTCTACTACTGGTTTATGAGTTTACCAGCCCAGACATTTTGCAGGACTTGAAAGCGTTCAATTACCAGAAAAATAGGAACTGAGATTAATCCATTACCTGAGGATAAAAAAATGGAAAGGAGCATTTCAGGGGCTTGATCAGAACAAATCTGGGTTCGATCCACGACAGCGGCACTCATTCTTTCCGACTAATTGTCTCTCACCAATGGGTTGATAATCGTAGACCTATGTGAGATAGTAGCTGGAGGCTAGGAAATGATTTGGTGGTTGTACTGGTGAGAGAAATACCAGGAATTATTGTTAGGTACTCCAGCCGCTGCAATAAAACTGAAAAAATAATGAAAGTGGCTTTAAACTCCATTAAATGAATCAATCTTTTGATTAGGACAAAACTATTGTAGGTGCCAACAGTGTTGAATCTTTTCATTTCCTTAACCCTTTCCTGTTTTACAAAATTTTGGACCTGTCCAAATTCAAAGGTTTTGCAGACGAAACTTTAAAGTGGATTTAATTTGAAAAATAACCATACAGTAGGACAGAAAAATGTGTGGAAAAAGAAGAAATTGCTTGTCAGAAGCAATTTCGTCTTCTTTCACAATGTTTTCTCAATCATAAAATCACAGGCACATAAAAAGCAGGGATTAAACAGCAAAGGGTTAAATGTGTGTAACAGGGCAACTTTTTATTTTTCAGACTTTGTACTCCTTTTGTACATTCGTGGTATGGATAACTTTCAGGAGAAAAGACTATGAAGGCCTTTAATAGTCTCTATTAAATGTGTGTAATAGGGCAATTTTGTATTTTCAGACTTTGTACTCCTTTTGTACATTCGTGGTATGGATAACTTTCAGGAGAAAAGACTATGAAGTGGTCAAAAAGGAGATAGGAAGGTAAATCTAGGGGTCATTGCAACACTTTTGTAAGTGCCTATATATTTATAGGCACTTACAATAGTTCTGCACTGATCCCTCAAAATATCATTTGTAAAGAGCTGTTGGACAAGCACTATGTTATATCTACAACTTCATAGATACCGCATAGTGGTCTCCCAACAATGATATTAGATGTAATAGTACAGTCAATTGTGCTCCAGCAACCACTTCTATAAAGCACTTATCGTCCCCCACCGTTCGGCAAAGGGGATATAGTAATGGTCTTGGTCATTCAGGCACTAAACTTGTCAGGAGCATATCTCCTAAAGTATAAAAGCTGTCAACTTGAAACTTTATAGGTTGATAGTTCTCGTGGAGGAGAAGTGCAGTGCACAAGAACTTCAACTCTTGCTTGCATAATTATGGAGTTATTGTCCTTTGATTAGGCTTAAGTTTACTACCGATCTCTGATGGAAGGGAATGGCCATATTCCACATGGCTTTTGTTTTTATTTCGACCATTATCAAAGAAAAACCTTGTTCATTACGCTATATTCTAGAAAAGGGGCTTTTTTGGTCTGTAAATGATTGTAAAACGTTCTGATTTTTAGATACATTGAGACGATTCTAATGAGTTTGGATAACATTGCTAAATGACATTTATTTTTTTTTAATTTTTAAGTGACCATTCTCTTAAGTGACCACTTTTTGGTGGTCCTGTGAGTGGTTACTTAATACAAGTGTACTGTATTTGAGTGTGTGTTAAGTTTTTCATCACTTCCTCACAAAAAAAAAATATCTACATTTTGCTTGCCAAAAAACAAGATGAAAGATGTGTTTCTGTTATTTTTTTTACTTTCTCATCAAAATAATTTGGAAGTCATGGATATTATGTGTTCGTTTAAAATTCATATCTAAAATTATAGATAAGAAAAGAGAAAAATGATGTATGTCAAAAGATATCAAATATGTCTCCTATTTTATAAGAATCACATTAAAACTGTTCACATAAAAACATGATAGTAAAATATCTGATCTAACCTTAGTACATGTACATTTAAGTCAGATTGCCTGGCAAAAAAATCAGCTCCCAACCCAAGCAAATCATTTTGAAATAAAGATTCTTGATCCAGAATCAATCTGTTACCAGATGACAAAGTTTTAGACTGAACTAATTTCAAAGCAGTAGCAAACAGCAATTTCAAACTGATAACAGTAAATTATATTTCTTTGTCTTCGGGTTGACAATATTGTGGGAAACACAGAAATTAGTTCTATAAAGAAATTTCTTCATTTTCTTAGATGGTTTCCAAATTTTCTTTTTTTTTTGAAGGATGCCAGTTTATAAAGGGATGTCAAAAAAAGAGGTTTTTGGAATGGATTAAGGATTATATCCAGGGGTCATTGCAAAACTCATGCCTATTTCCTTCCGAAATATCTTGGCACTTATGGATTTTGCTGACCAATTGATTTGCAAAGGGGTCACTTATTTCTATTCAATTAGAATAAAAAACTTAATGGAGAACCAATTACAGAGAAAAAAGGGATGAATGAAATCAAGTGAATTCATCTGATCAAGATATGGCACAGAAGCCTGGAAAATTAGACCATACCTCAACCGTCATTACAGCATCACGCATCATAACCTCTTTATCAGTGGTTACCTGCTAATGACGTAAAACTCACCATGTACTTTCTGTGGCTTATCAGTTTTACGCCTTAATCCTTGCCCTGACTAAACCACTGTTGCTTATCTGTACAGAATCACATGGCATTATCTTGCTCAACCCCTTTTTAAGAGAAATGTGCATTTTTACAACTCTGGATTCTATCAGAGCTTTCAGATTTAGGGGGTAATTCGGATATGGATCCGCTCCGGTCACAATTTACTTTCTAGGTCGTTGTACCCTCAAATAGTCCGGTTAGAAAAATGATATGCTCCTTTTGCCACACTGTTTTAATGTTTAAATAACAGTAAAGGGCTTGAAATGAGGTTCAGCTAAGTGCCAGACCTCTGCTACATTTCATGCATAGGATTAAATGAAATTAGTTGCGAACTACTTTTTCTTGGAGCCTGACCTTTGATGGAGGTACCAGAGTTGACATACACTTTCGTACCAAGAGAATTTTGAGGGTAGTTGTGCGCAATGAAAAATTGTGAAAAAAGTTATCCTGCAAGGTACTGTTTTCTGGGGCTGATATGCAAGAACATATATTGCTCTTTCAGCCACACAAAGTTATTTAGCCCAAATTAGTTTTTAGCTCCACTGGCTGAAAGCCACTGGGGCTATTGTCATGGTGTTGTGTCCGTCGTGCGTCCGTCCGTACGTGCGTCCGTGCGTCCGGTCGTAAACTTTTACTTTAAAAATCTTCTCCTCAGAAACTACTGCATGGATTTCAACCAAACTTCACAGGAATGATCCTTGGGTGACCCTCTTTCAAAGTTGTTCAAGAAATTTTGATCCAATGAAAAACATGGATTTAATGGGCGTGGCTAATTTCCAAATATGGTAAAAATTGACTTTTCTCAGGTTCTAATCAATGGATACCAATTAAATTTTACATGAATGATCCTTAAGTGACTATTTACCAGTCTACAAAAAATTATTGTGATCAGATGAAAAATATGTATTTTATGGGCTGAGGTCATTTCTCTATATGTTATATAGTGGAAACTTTGTAAATCATTTTCTCAGAATGTAACTGATAGATATCAACCAAATTTTATTTGAAGGGTCCTTGGATGACCCTTTATCAGTCTTTTAAAAATTATTGTGATCGGATGAAAAATATGTATTTTATGAGCAGAGGTCATTTCACTATATGTTATATAGTGGAAACTTTGAAAATCATTTTTTCAGAATGTAAGTGATGGATATCAACCAAATTTCACTGGAATGCTTCTTGAGTGATTCTTTATCAGTCTACCAAAAATTTTTGTGATCGAATGAAAAATATTTATTTTATGGGCGGAGGTCATTTCTCTATATGTTATATAGTGGAAACTTTGAAAATCATTTTCTCAGAATCTAACAGATAGATATCAATCAAACTTCATTAGTATGATCCTATGGTGATCCATTATCATTCAGCCAAAAATTATTTTGATGAAAAATATGTCTTTTATGGGCGGAGGTTATTTCTCTATATGTTATAATAGTGGAAATTTTTAAAATCATTTCAACATCAGTAGAACCCAAAATATCTAAAAATCTGGTTAAAACTTAGATTTGCTATTACAAGAATTTCAAGCCTGTGGAGCGGCTCAAGCCATTCATGGCTTTCTAGTTTAAAAGAGCTACAGAATGTCAAAACGTGCCAATTTACTATATAATTTAACACAGCCAAAACAGACAGGAGTATAACCATATTTAGTACAGATTTTTAGTACACCTGTTTTCAGAGAAAAGCAAAGATAATGGTATAGCCTCCATCATTCTTGTAATCCTTGGTCCAAAATTTTGATATTTTGTGTTATTACTGGTAATAAGTGATTCATTTAATGGACCTTTAATATCACTATCAAGAGAACAACCTTTCAAGGGGATTTACTCTAAATGCATTTTAATAGGCCCGTTAAAAGACAGGAAGTATTTTGTGACAACCCATGGTGTCTGGGCATCTAGTGTTCAGACAAATCTTGGTCTGGATCATAACTCTGTCACCTTTTCTTTGATTAAGTTGAATTCGGCATTTATTATCCTTTTATGATTACAGAGTTTGCAAGAATCTTGACTCTACCTAGCTTAATTTTTGTGTTATTTCCCTTTGTTGTTTTTAATACTTGGATATCCAGCTGTGTAAAGTGTGCATCTTGTGACACCTTGTTGTACAAATTATTTCCCTTTTAAAGAAGTAGTAAGTTGTGTGCAAAGCAAAGTCTCTGTCCAGCCTGTGAGTCTTTAGACAGAATACACTCATTATCCTTCTTCAGGCGGACAGTTAGAATTTTAATTGCATTTTGTGGTTGTCTAAGCTTCTCAGTGTATATCCATCATGCACCTACAAAATTGTTGAAAATGTAACATACATGCTCAATTGGTACATTTAAACTTTACATGAACTATCCATACTAAAAACAATGAAAAAACTGTCATTTGAATTAATTGTGTCCCTTATCAATAAATAAAAGTAGCTACTTTGTGATGATGTAAACTTTCATCATTTTGTACTTTATCTTCTGACCTATATGTTCCCCTACATTGGTTGATCATGGGCATATGGCTGGCTCCTGTCAGTTTTTGCTGTCTGTTTCTGGTGGGTTTTTTTCAAAACTGAATGAAAAAAAAAAATACTTAAACATTTTTTTTAAACCTTTTCTTCATAATTCCAACAGAGATCAATAAATTTTACAGTGGGATTCCTTCTTTTACCATTGTTGGCTTCTAAAAGAGATGCACAATTTTTAAATTTTAGGTACTAGAATTTTTTATTATACGCCGCCGGAGGCGGATGTATATTGCCGTCATCTTCTCCGTCTGTCCGTCCGTCCATCCGTCCGTCCGTATGTCCGTCCACTTTTCTTGTCAACGCAACTCCTCCTAAACTACTGGTCGGATCTTCTTGAAACTTGGTCAATATTATCACCTCAATTGGTAGATGTGCATGAAGGAAGGATTTTACGGTTCATTGATTTTTGCCTGAGTTATGCCCCTTGATAACTTAGTCTCTGGGTCCACTTTTCTTGTCAACGCAACTCCTCCTAAGTTTTTTGCTGGATCTTCTTGAAACTTGGTCAATGTAATCACCTCAATTGGTAGATGTGCATGAAGGAAGGGTTTTACGGTTCGTTGATTTTTGCCTGAGTTATGCCCCTTGATAACTTAGTCTCTGGGTCCACTTTTCTTGTCAACGCAACTCCTCCTAAGTTTCTGGCTTGATCTTCTTGTCACTTGGTCAATGTAATTATCTCAATTGGTAGATTAGCATGAAGGAATGATTTTATGGTTCGATGATTTTTGCCTGAGTTATGCCCCTTAAAAAAGTAGTCTCTTGGTCCACTTTTCTTGTCAACGCAACTCCTCCTAAGTTTCTGGCTGGATCTTCTTGAAACTTGGTCAATGTTATCACCTCAATTGGTATATGTGCATGAAGTAAGGATTTTATGGTTCGTTGATTTTAGCCTGAGTTATGCCCCTTTAAAACTTAGTCTCTGGGGCTTATTGCTTCAGTTATGCCCCCTTAAAATTTAGTCTCTGGGGCTTATTGAAATTGCAACCTTGTGAATGCAACTCTTCCTAAGTTTCTGGCTGGATCTAAATGAAACTTGGTGGATGTTATAACCGGAATTGGTAGATGAGCATGAAGTAAGGATTTTATGGTTTATTAATTTTACCCTAAATTATGCCCCCTTAAAACTTAGTATCTAGGACTTATTGAAATTGCAGCCTTTTGAACACAACTCCTCCTTACTTTTTGTCTTTATTTAAATGAAACTTGGTCAATGTCATCACCATAATTTGTAGATGTACATGGATCAAGGATTTTATGGCTCATTTATTTCCCTGAATTATGTCCCCTTAAAACTTAGTGCCTGGGGCTTATTGAAATTACAGCCTTGTGAAGGCAACTCCTCCTAACTTTTTGTCTTGATTTAAATGAAACTTGGTCATTTTCAATTTGGTTCTGTCAAAATACGTAGTGTCTACAATTATTTTTGTGAAACAGCAGCAAAGTGGCGGCGTATTTTGTGACTATGGCACTCTTGTTGTTGCAATGTCTTGAGTTTGCTCCTGTAAAATAAACCATAATCATGCTTCTCTTCTAAGAAGAGAACGTATATTAATGCTTTGCGGTTTGCACTTGTAGGTTTGTCGGTAGGTCTGTCGATCGTCAATCTGTCGGTCAGTCCATACGTTGACCTTTCTTGTATGGAGTATATCTCAGAGAGTATGCAAGCTAGAATCATGATATGTGGATAGATCTCATTGAAGAGAAGTGCAGTGCTTTGTTTTTAGCTCCATTGGCTGAAAGCCACTGGGGCTTTTGTCATGGTGTTGTGTCCATCGTGCGTCCTTCCATGCGTCTGTGCGTCTGGACGTAAACCTTTTCTTTAAAAATCTTCTCCTCAGGAACTACCAGATGAATTTCAACCAAACTTCACAGGAATGATCCTTGGGTGACCCTCTTTCAAAGTTGTTCAAGAAATTTTGATCCAATGAAAAACATGGATTTTTCGGGTCCGTTTCCCGATTTTATGGGCTCTCAAAGGAGCCAATATGGGCTAAGTGGATATTTTCCTAATACTAGGTTCGGGAAAGGCATTTTGCTTTTCTTCTTAAATGTTTCCTTTAGTTTAACAATGTATTTAGTGTTAAAATATTTTACAAAATACAGTTACCCATTTTTCAAAAGCTTTTCCATTATCTTTGGGCTCTTACAGAGCAGGCAATATAGCAATTTTGGCTGTTTCATATTAATGGGTTTAGGAAAAACATTTTTTTTTTGTTTAGAGATGATTTCTTAAGCTCTATTTGGTATAAAGTGTTGGTTGGCATTGAAATATTTGCAAGTCCATGTTCTCTTGTTCTCCATGATAATGGGTTTTCAGAACAATGGCACTTCTAAGGGTGTTAATTGGTACCAAAATTGCTGTAAATGATTCTTTATTTGTTGATCAAAATTCTCTTAATACTTTGCCTAATAATGGGTGGGGGAAATCAATTTCTTGTCTTAAGCAATTCTCTAGCCTCATTAAATTAAGTAGGGTTATGATGAGGGTAGAATTTAAAAAAAAAGAGAAAGAAAGAAAAAAAATCATCAATCAAATATTCAAAGCCAACACATGATGTGCTGGTTTGAATATCCTCCAAATATATGAAGGAACTAATCTATAGTTTGAAGCTTTCTTACATAAGACTAAAATAATTGTAGTCGAAAATACCTAAAATATGTAACCCGGTCGACAGTATCAAACTTTCTATATTAAATCTGCTCTTTCACATATTTGGAAATGCAATTTTTGATATTTTTATTAATTAATTGGAAATTATGACTTTAGCGTGTAAAAAATTCTACAACAAAATGATTCGATCTTGTGAGGCAAGAAAAAAAGACAGACATTCCTAAATTTAGCGGAATTCCATTCTGAAAAAATAAAGCAACTACTAACGCCTAAAAGATAATTCTTAAATTTTGAGTCAACTATTTACGCCTGCAACTCCGTCTGTTTGTTCAATTCTATCAAAGGTAAAGGTTGAGTTATTTGTCAATTGGGGAACTTCATATCAATAAATGAAACATTATACATGAAACTTAACAATTTCGTTATTAATAGACTGGATATAAAAAGATTGGTTCGTCACTGACCTTGCCGATTCGAACATTCAAGCTACAATTTTTTGAAATGAGTTGTTGTTAGTGCCATACCCATGTGCGATTCTTAAACATCGGAAAATGCACAAATTTCTTAATTTATGAACCAGGTGTGTATTTGTTCTATGAAGATGAACTATGAAAGAGTAGCTTTAAGCATACAGCCATGGTCAACACACCCTTTTTACTGATAGATTTGTCTTTACTGTAAGATACAAGATAGTGGAGAGGTGTAAAGTCAAAAAGGAGAATTAAACTTTTTTTGTCAAATAAGAAACACAATTTCTTGACAATTTTACTGATGGAGACAATTACTCGATCTGTAACATGGTCATCATGAGTGTTCTGACCTTCACGATCACTGTACTATATCTTCTTTTCAGTTGCCACACTTACTGTCATCATTGTTTCGTATAGAAATAGTCAAGAGACTCAGTGCAAAGAATGATAATATTTTTCTATGATCACAGAAGCTGCTTCCATGACTTAAAAGTTTCATTAATAAATCAAAGTTTAAAATTTTCAATGTTATCGACCCGTTCTTGTGGGTCTTATTTAAAATGACTGGTAACACAAACCATTAATTTTTTGTTCTGTTTTGGCTTAAAGGATTTTTCCTTATCACTATACATGTTTCACAAGTCTTCCAAACCAAAACAACATACTTATTGTTGGTGATTTCCAAGATGCATTTACCTCTTCGCTTGTATGACCAATGAAAACTAGTTGGTCAAAGTCCGTCTCCTTAGGAGTTATGCACTTAAAGCGGAAATAAAAATGTCCGTTCATATCTAATCTCATGGTTGTTCAATATTAATTTTCAACCTATACACTTAGGAAAACTGTTAGTATATTCTTATTTCTTTGAAGCATCTCTGCCATAGAAAACATTCCAAATTTTTTTTCTTCAATTTTGTGAATCAAGCAATACTAGAGCAGCCTCGCTTTGCCTTAGTCTGATATTTTCTCCGTGGTATTAAAGTAAATACCGGTAATCATTATCTTGATATGCATAACCTAGTATATACATATGGTCAGCAAGAAAGTCCCTACTTTAACAAACCCTCAATGCCTACACGCATCCATTGTATAGGGACATTTTCAAGGGCTTTCGTTTGCACTAGGAAGGTTTCAAAATTAAAACAAGAATCAGATGGCCATGCCCAATGATGTTCTTTACCAAACATGCATTTCCCGAGGCAGCAAGGTATAATTCAAATCTGCAAGATAACATGTACACAGATTACTGTTATTTTGATCGTAATTGGGCTTGTTCATCATTTAAGAATCCTATACTGTTCAGATTCATTAAAAGCCGATGTAATTTAACAGGCATCCAATATCGTGCATACATTAAAATGGCGGATTCATATAATTTGGTTTAGGTTTAAACCTATTTATTTAACATCGATTGGGAAACAAGTTCTTACAACTTAATTAATCCCTCTCGATTCTGCTTCCTGGAAAATTAACCAGTACTCTCGCCGAACATGTGGGCCATTGAAAGAACCAAGATCCATAGCCCCTCCCGGGAATCAAACTCAGGACCTTTGGGTCAAGAGGCCGACGCTCTTCCTCTAGACCACGGACACCACTTTAATTTGGTCTCATGTTTCATTTATAGACATAAATGCACCTGTTTAGCGATTATAGCATGTCATAACAAGTTGAAATGATAAAGTTGTTGTAAATGACATGAATTTTTGGTAACTGATTTCTATGAAAAATTAAACCAGATAGATAAAAGATAATATAACTATATACGTTACAAGATTTTAACTGTAAAAAGCGTTGCAAACCGTATGCATGCATCTAAGTATCACCTCTTTTACTCGATGTTAAGGAATATTCACTATTTGTTTTAAAAATGCAGCAAATTTTATCAGAACAGATGAATAATAGATATATACTAATAGACATTTCCATAAGAGTGTCTGTGAGTAGGGACATGTAGTTAACTGAAGCAGGCGTTTTGCCTGCAAATGCATGCTCGAGAATGCTTAAAAGTATGGCAATCCGTAAGGACTCAATAATCTGTAAGTATAAACCTCGTATCAACAGCAATTGTGTGTCTTTCAATAGAAATTTCGATGGAAGGGAGCTGATGCACACTTCTATAACTCTTACCCAAATCTTAATAGATGAACTTGTTGTTTGATACAGTTCTAAATTCATAAGCGTAAGCAAACTTTGCATTGTATAGAGCTTACTCGAGACGTTAAAGGGCAGTAAAACAATTTGAAACAGAGTGAAGCGGACAAACTATCAAAAATAATATGACGTGATTTTTATTCGTGGGAACTTATAAATGTCAAAGCAAAAATACAAAATTAAAAAAAAACAACATATTCCGTCGTAAATTTACAGAATGCCAAAAATGCTCTTATGGGCTTCATTAAGCGCAAATGAAAGAGGTATGAGCTTTGAAAATTTGATTCACATACGTTTTACTGAGACCCACGTCCATTAACTCATTAGGCTTCAGAAATGTAATTCTTCAGAAATCTTTTCTTGAACCAAATTGTTGGCAAAGTAACCATGTTTATTCATATGGGCTTATTAAGGGTCCATTTAATCTATTAAAAGTGAGGTAATTGTTAGGAAATTTAAACGGAATATTTCCGATTCAAAGAAATCATTGATACCATTGTGTGGTACGAGTGAGCAACATTGAAAACAAAACTAAACCAAAAAAATTAAGAAATATGTCGTTCATTATTTCAATCTGTCGTTTATTTGCATTATGCAAAATAAAACAAACAAAAAAAAATACTCACACACAAAAGTAAACCTTCTCTCATGGGTTTCATTTAGCGCCAATTACGAACATCGTGTAATTGAAAGATATTCCTCACAAAATCATTCTATATCATTCACTTGGCGCCCCATTCATTCATTCTCAAACCATTTAAAGGGAGGTAATGGATATTTTGAACGCAATTAGCGAGTTTATGTTACCTCCCTTAAAAGTCATTCTCAACACGCTCCTCCCACTCATTTCATTTCATTTTAATATAATTCCACATTCACTATGTCATTTTCACTAAATCTGTACTGTATGGGTTTTGAAAATTTGATTCATATACATTTGTACCATTTGTGGTACAAGTAGGCATCATAAAGAGGGCCATTTTTTTTCAAAAATTGCGAGTTTGGAAAACTCCTAAATCCTTTCATATGGGCTCATTTTAAAGCCAAACAAAAAGCATATCAGAAGTTAAAAAATGAAAAATAATTTACATCAACACTAACCAACGCTAGGTATTGAACGTAATTTGAAAAGAAAAGTCACAGGATTGTCAGTTTTAATCTTATTTAAGGAAAACACAAAAATCGGCTCATATGGGCTATTATGAGAGCCCAAACAAATTCTAAAATGACCCTAGAGAACATGGACATTCAAGTATTTCAACGCCAACCCCCATTTAATACCAAACAGGGCTTAAGAAAACAACTCAAAACAAACAAGATGTTATTCCTTAACCCACTAATATAAAAACACAAAAATTGCTATTTTGGGCTCTGTGGGAGCCCATAAAAGGGTGAAATTAGCCTTGAAAAATTGATTTTTGTATTTTTTTTTAACTTCAATCTACACTTAATATACAGTCAAACCAAAGAAATCATTTTTAGGGAAAAAAACACAGCTCATGAGCCCTCTTCTAGGAAAATACCTATTTTGCTCATATGGGCTCCTTTGAGAGCCCATAAAATTGAGGAATGGGCTCAGAAAATTTGGACCCGCATAGTTTGCGATTACTTGACCCCTAAACAATCAATTAAACCCAAAAAATCAATTTCAGCACGAAAATCCTACGGGAGCCCTTTTTTGTACATAAGGAACCACACTATTTCCAAAATATTAAATTTTGTCTTTAATAATGGGTTGTCTATTGTTGACCTATGTGGGATAGCAGCTAGAGGCTAGGAAAGGTTGTAATGGTCGTACTGGTGCAAGAAATAACAGAAATCCAGTGTTGGGTGCTCCAGCCACTGCGATATATCTGAAAGATTGTAGAAAGCAGCATTAAACACCATTCAAACAAACAAAGTAAGGGTGAGTATGGTATTGCTAGTCTATTGTTTAATTCTGTTTCAGAATGTTACGGTCAGATACATTCAACCCTGCTATTAGAGTAAAGAATGCTCCAGAAGGTACTGTATATACTATACATTCACCTCCTAAATACATGTACATAATCAATAAAATTGACAGTATAGTATTGATAATAAAATTAAATTAATCTTCAATGTGTCCAATAAATTCTCAATAATATTGTCAATTTTGGGCAATACATGTATTGCAGATTGATCTCTATAGCTGAATCAATATTATTAACAGTTAAAAGATTACTCCAAGTGCCTACTTATTGTGTCTTTTTCCCTTGTTTTGTTATGGCTCCTTAATGGAAAATTGTATTTTTCTGCAAGCTTTTTTGTGTCCACTCTATTTCTCAGAAACTAATGGATGGATTTTAATCAATCTTTAAAGATATGCTCAGTATCAAGCAGATGTGTGTATTGTATTTTGGTTATAGTCCATTGATTTACGATACCTTATTGTCCTCTGGTGAGAAAATTGTTAAGCAAATTCACCATACTCTGATGGCATCTCAATATGGACAAAGCTATATTAGGGGGCATTCGGAACACCACTTGGCCAATCTCACGATCAACCTCGGGTGTACATAGACAGACTATTTTAAAAAATTACCTTGGAAAAACTCGATGACGTGAGTAAAAATGGTGTTAGCCCTCAAAACTTTGAGTGAAAACATTTGACGTCGCCAATGCTACTCATTTGAAGTCACTGATGTGAAACCAATGTATCATTATATAAATATCATTAGATTCTTAAATAACAGCTGAAAAATCTTGATGATTCGTCATTCTCAAAAATTAAGACTTTTCGGCCATTATTTACTGTAAAAGATATAAATCCAAAAGATAGCGCAGGTTATTTCCGCGCTAGTTTTTCTTACACTGTTTCCGCCTAACAAAATGCAAAATTTTGTTATATACCCATCCGCCTTATACACATCTGAGGTCTGTTGCAGTTTACGGAAATGGCCCAGTGATGCTCCGAATGTTTTGGGGGTAGTAGTTATATCCTGTGATAAGCTCTCATGACTACTATCATTTTTATTTTTTAATCGAAAATTGTATTTCAATGTCAATGTCGTGTATTTTATTATATTTGATTGGTATGGAATAACAGATTACTTTTGTTTAAGTTTCCCAACTGAATCATCGCTTTCTGAGTAGATTAGGTATATTGGTTTTACAATGTCTGTCTGTCTGTTTGTCTGTGATACCAATTATCTATCTACCTGTTCATATAACTATCCATACAATTTCCTTTTTTTGCTACATCTCAATAACCAGTTGACCTAAAATTTTGAAATGAATTCAATCGTTACCAATGTACCAAGGAAGTGGCTTACTATTTTTAATCAAAGTCAAAATTGAACATTGTTTGAAGCCACTTCCATGCATTTCCACCTAGGACCTTGAAACTTAGTACAAATGTTGACCTAAGGCCATGCTTTTATATATATCTACATAATGTCAAATACCAAAATTCACATCTTTGAAATATGAATTTGATACAATTTAGTCTGTTGTTGAAACAGTTTAACTATTATTTTGTTATCCCGAAAATAAGCCAGGTTTGAGGTCATCAATTAAAGTCAATTGGTTATACAAAGAAAAAAACTTACCTGATATTTATTAATTTCATTTCAGAAAAAGAGACAGAAAAGAAAGAAGAAAAACCTGATGGAGGGAAGAAAGAAGTAAAAGTTGAGACAAAAATTACCCCTGCAGAGTACAGGAGACTTCATCCGTAAGTCAACATCCACCTCTGACCTAGTACTTAAGCTCTTTGGTCCAGGATGCATATTCTTATGAATATCTCTACTGAAGTATCATAAGAAGGAAACCAAAACTACGTACTATAGCTTGAGTTAAGCTGTATTAATGAGTTGAGTTTGTATGCCAACAGTATATTGTAGGATATCCATCGCTCAGTTGACTCAGTTCCCCTAGGCTATAGAATATGTCGCATAATCTTATAAAGTCTTAAACATTTATGCCGTATACAAACAAGGTCAAGGTCGCAACTCAAGGTAAAATTTTCAAAATGAGCTTATCTAGAGAATATCTCCTAAATAATTGGCTTGGTGTTTAAAGTAATTTCGGCAAACTTGTCTTCAATGACACATGAACTGCAATTTGAAACAAATCCTTAAGGTAGTTGACCCATAATAATTCTGCAACATTTCGGAACGTATTACTCAAAATTTAGACAGAGGTTTCCTAATGATTTCAGTAGGAAACCTTGTTAACACTGTTCAAGTTCATGACTTTGGAAACATTGCTGAACTAGTAGGGGTACACTACCTTAAGGCCAAGGTCCTACGACAGCCAATCTAATTAAGCATTATTGTTGATGATGTTCACATATTTTGATGTGCAACATTTTCCTTGCTTCAATGTCTTGTCTGTCTGTTGGCATTATTTGAGGTACATGACCTATCTGAGATTTTAGGTAATAGAAAAAAGATGATATACAGTGGACATTGCTCGAGTGACCACGTCTATTAAGCGACTAATTTCATTAAGCGACCACCATAAAAAGTCCCCTCACCGTAAGCAAATTCTCTGAAAAAGTGGACATTTTTAACGAAAACTGGTTAATGTTGAATCCTATGTTGTTGGAACCCATCAGAATCGTCTCAATAAGACGATTCTAATGGATTCGAACAGCATAAGATTCAGTAGGACTTGACCGAAAATCTATAAATGCTATCAAAATAAACTGTCACATTTATCATGGTATTTCGTATTAAGCGACCATTCCCATAAACGACCGCTTTTTGGTGGTCCCTTAAGTGGTCGCTTAACACAAGTTTTACTGTATACCGCAATTTAGAAATTTTGTTGTAATTTCATTGTTTAATGTTTTTCAGGAAGCGTCCAGCTATAAAGTCAATCATTCAGTAAGTATTGAAAGATATCTGTTTTGTAGCTCACCCGAGCAAGAAGTGCTCAAGGTGATCTTTTGTGCTTGTGTGATGTCTATCATCTGTCGTACAATGTGTGTGGTCAACATTAACCTTGTAGACACTCTAGAGGCCATATTTTGGCTCAATTAACATGAAAGTTTGTCAGAATGATTGTTTTGATGAAACCTTGTTCAAGTTCCAAATAGGGTCAAGTGGAGTCAAAAATAAGGTTGTGGGGTCAATTTTAAGAAAACGGAAGACACTCTAGAGGCCATATTTTTTGCCAGATTATCCTGAAAATTGGTCAGAATGATTATTTAGATGAAAACTTGGCTAACTTTGGAAATAAGGTCAAGTTGGGTCAAAAATAAGGTCAAGAGGTAAAAAGATGAGACAACTTTTGAAATTTGGTCAAGTGGGGTCAAAATTGAGGTCAAGAGGTCAAAAATAAAGAAAAACTTGTAGACACTCTAGAGGTCATATACTTTGCTCAATCTAATAGATACAGACTCACAATGACATTATCAATTGCTTTGAGCTCTTTGATTTTAGTGCAATTTTTCATTTTTATTCAGCATGTTCATAGTTAAAGTTTGGCAGGCCATATGTGTTTAATATAAAAAGCAGAAACAATCTGAGAATATCTGAAAAAGAGTCAAAAGGGAAAAGTGTTTTTTTGAGAAAAACTGGAGATTTTTGATAAAATGGTACATTTTTTATCTATCATAAATAATGTTATTTATGCTTCCATCGTGCATCTGATATAAATGATTAGAATTTAAAAACCTTTTTCCTGTTTGATAAAATATCACTTATAAAACATACAGTAGTTGTACATTTGAAAAACTGGTTTTCTTTTAGAAAGGAGAGGTGTTTCTTATATGATTTCTAGCCCAAGTTTTTGTAGAATAGGGGGGATTTTCTGGGCACCCGGGCATAATCTTGATGCATTGGTTAAGCTTTTACATGCAAATATGTCAAATGAAATCTCTACTTATACTAAAAGTATTGGTTTAAATCTTTGCACATGATTTCTAGCCCAAGTTTTTGTAGAATAGTGGAGATTTTCTGGTCAGCCGGGCATAATCTTGATGCATTGGTTAAGCTTTGACATGCAAATATGTCAAATGAAATCTCTGCTTAAACTAAAAGTATTGGTTTGAATCTTTGCACATGCTTCTGTGACCATAAAATTAGCCTCTATACAAAGATTCATTTCTCTGATATTTCATTTCTAAAGTGGAATTTTAAGCTTTTTCAGTCTACATTTTAAACAAGTTGAAATTACTGTATGTGAAAGGTTTGATTTAAAATCTAGGAAGCATTTTGAAATCATGTGGTAGATATCAAGATGCTAACAGGAAATTCAATGCAAGACACCTGTTTGATTAGTTAAAAACCTGTAATCCCACACTGATGCAAAAATCATTATTTCTTGAAAACATGGGGAATGAAAAGATAGTTTTCATTGATAAATGTAATGACTTCTTTCCAGCAGAATTGTAAGAAGGGTTCTTGTTATTGCTAATTGAATTGTTTGTTTGAATGGGGTTTTAATGCCCCCTTCAGCGATCTTTTTCAGCAATCAGTTTTATCATGATGACTGGAGCACCTAACACTGGATTCCTGGGATTTCTCACATCAGTTCTACAATTACATCCTTTCCTAGCCTCCAGCTGCTATCCCACATAGGTCTACAATTATCAACCTATTAGTGGAAGACATATAGCCAGAAAGGATGATTGCCGCTGGTGGAAATTGAATCCCGGGATCTTTTGAATGATTTGCTACCAGCTGCACTTTCACAGAGGTGTATAAATAATTGGAAAATTTGTGAAAAATTAATGTTACGGAATATAATTATATCTATAGGCCGTTACAATAGTCCTGCACTGACCCAATTTTTTCCTACTTGAAGAATTAATACATGTATTCAAGTACCAATGAAATAAAAATCAATTTTTCGTGGGAATATGTTGAATGAAAAGATAGTTTTCATGGATTTGGACTTGCACTGAGTATTGAGGGGTGCAAATGTATGCTTTTCATCAGCATTTGACCAAGTACTTGTAAGTATTGTTGGATACAAGGGGTTGATCTCCAACCATCATTATGCTGGATTATGTTATTCCAATATTAATGAATAGTTTGTCTTCTTCAATGTACATTTTAACAAATTGATTCAAATTTATATATTAGTTTGATTATAAATTAGTGCCTGCTTGCAAATTACCTTAGAATTGTCAGTAACTATTATAGATCACATTTTCTGATCAGTGCCCGTTTTCATTTTCAAAAAAGAAGTCTTGGGACACTGTTTAGGGGGTTCTTATAATGAGAAATATAGTGCTCAATGTTTGAAAAATGAAAATGAATAAAAATAAATGCCATTTCTCCCACACAAACTTGTCATTTAAAGAGAAACCAAGTGGCAGATAACCCATCTTATCTCAACTCATATTTCTTCTTATATTGACATGAAACACAAATAATGGTGAGTTAAACCCTTTTCCTGTTGAAATTGAACTTTGCTTCAAATAAGTTAACCATTTCTGGGACATTTCAAACAGTGTAGCTCCAGTGTATCCCATAATGATCCAGAAGAGGGCAGTATGGACTAAAATCAGCCTGCACAGATCTGTGCAGGCTGATCTTAGTCTTTACTGTTTGCCAAAGCTGTGGGCATGTCAGGAATATTCTATATACAGCATGGGAAGGGTGAAATGACAAGATTTCCATGCTCTCTGACAAAATTTCTTGAATCTGGAATTTTAATTTAATTTGAATTTTGATAAATGTTGTTTAAAAATGGTAAACATGCCATGAGACATGAAAACATCCTGTTAATATAAATCACATATAAATACATATAAATCAAAGATTGTTTATTTTGAAATACTTTTCATCAGGTAGTCATTAGTTTCCTAGAAAACTTTAATTCATGTCAAGATGTGAAAGATGGAAAATGGAGGATACTTTTCCTCTGTGATCATATTGAAGGCTCAGTGCACAACTATTGTAAGTGCCTATAAATTTATAGGCACTTACAATAGTTTTGGGCTGACCCTTGATATGTTCAAGATGTTGGAAGATTTAATGAGCCTATGCATAGCATTTCTAATAGCATTTCTAATAATTCAACATTCTTGACTAGTGAAGACTCAGATCAGGTCATGTAATCAATTTCTATTTTGACATGTATTTGGTGTGGAATTTGTCATGCAATACAGAGTTACTTTTACTGTTGAGGCCCCCTTAGGGTGAGCTAGACATGGTTGTCATGTTAACAGCTTGGTTTATGGATGTTAGTGCATTCATCTGTTTGTCTGTTTGCGCATCTGTCTATTTGCTTGCCCATATGATTTTATATGCATAATTTCTCCTCAAGTTATGGATTGATTTTGAACGAAACTTGGCATGAGTGTTTTTCATAATGAATAGATATGCTATCTAAAAGAAATTTTCAGATATATCCATGGTCAAGGTCACATTTCAAGGTAAATTGTTTAAATGTAGGCTTGACAGCAGTTGTCCTGGAATAGCCAGCTAGAATTTGTCTTTCATCATAGACTAATCTTTACTTATATTATTTCTTTTTCTTGTAGCCAACGTTCTCCAGCCATTGTTGCAATCTTACCATCCCCAAAAGAAGAAGCTCATTGGCTGTTCAAAAGGACACGCCCACTTTCGCCAAGGTAAGTTTCCTTTATAGTTTGGCCATTTTAGAAGAAAACCCTGGGGGTAACAAAAACCCTGGTGTCATCATTGTTGTTGTCATGCAAAAACTCTGACATTTTGTGATATCTCTTCTTCTACTTGTCACATTCACTTGAATTATTACACACATGTTCATTATCAAGAAAGCAACCTAGACTATCAAGGAGAATAACTCTAGATGCATTTTGTGTGAATTATGTCCCCTTTCTCTACATAGATTTTTTATCCACTATGCAACACCCAACAGCTGAGTGTAGGCACTTGTAGGTAGTGGTCTTATTGTGTTAACCCTTGTCATGCTTAACCCGGAATATTCTTGCTTTGGCAGGAGCGAAAGACAATCATCGGGCTGCACATATGTGCAGTCTGATGTTAGTCTACACCACCTGTTTCTAACTTTCAAAACGGAATTGTCAATAGATTCAGTTTTTCGAATAAAAATTGACCTACAGTTTGAACTTTCAGTGCTTTTTGCCCTTTGATTTTGGTGAATTTTTTTAGTCAAAACTTATTCAGCATGACAAGGGTTAATACTGATGCTCATATTTAAAATGTGTCGAAAACATTAGAAAGAAGCAGTTATATTTTATCTGCTTGATATAATAGCTTAAAAAAAGTTATCA
Organism: Fragum whitleyi; assembly: GCA_948146395.1. NCBI lineage: Eukaryota > Metazoa > Mollusca > Bivalvia > Cardiida > Cardiidae > Fragum > Fragum whitleyi. Next base: position 57,130,129 of record OX411544.1, on the reverse strand, counting down.
TGAATATTATGCAAACATGTATGATTGTTATGACATCCATTTACAAACTGCACCATTTTTCTGCTAGGATCTATGTAATCTGATCTTAGTCCATATCCTTTCTTTTTATACTGTCCAAAGCTATGTGGGGGGAAGGGTATATAGGAGTCAGCTTGTTGGTCCATCCATCCATCAGTCTGACTGTCTGCCTATAGCTTTTTTGTTTCAACTAAATTTCTCAGTAACTAATATGCGGATATCATTCAAACTTTACAAATGTGACCAGTATCAAGCAGAGATGTGCAAGTGAAATTTTGGTTTTGATCCATTGACTTTTGACAGAGTTATGGCCCTTTGATAAAAATGTCTTTTAACTCTTCACATGCTCTTGTAGGGTGTATTAGTCTGCTTTGCGACAGTCTAGGTTAATAAGAAAAACTCAGATCAAAAAGAGTATCCAGTGCTTTCAGTACATACATTTTAATACATGGTTGCCAAGGTCTTTATTCAGCATGACTAGGGTTCAATCAGAGCAGGTATGGAAGACTGTATCTTTTGTAGGTCCCTAGGTAAAGTTGGCCATGAGGACAGTGACGAGGAACAACAACAGCCTAAACCAGTGTTTGTTATCGACAAGAACAAGTTTAAGTAAGTAACAAGTTTAGGGCGAAATAAGCTTGCATGGTTATGTCTAGGGTATTCAGCACAAAACTGTTTTGAATTGACCCCTCTGTGTAAAAATAACTGTTTAATTATATCCCCCACCTTCGAAGGAGAGAGGGGTATACTGGCTTTGCCATGGCTGTCCATCTGTCCATAGACACAATTTTGTCTGGAAGTTTTCTCGGAGACTATTCTAGCTGCAGCTTTGAAATTTATACATAACGTGTATCTGCATATGCAGTTGTGCACCTGCTACTTTGAAGCCCTTACTCTCATTGGTTGCTGAATTATCTCCCCTTGAACATGTCATTTTCACTAAATTATTGTTGTCTGGAGCATTTCTCCTACATTATTGCATGTTATTACTTGAAATTTATACATAACGTGTATCTACTTATGAAGTTGTGCATCTGTAATTTTGGAGCCCCTACTCTCAATAATTGCTGAATTATCTCCCTTGATTATGCAAATCTCACTAAATTATTGTTGTCTGGAGCATTTCTCCTACATTATTGCATGTATATACTTGAAATTAATACATTATGTGTATCTACATTCGAAAATGTGCACTTGCAATTTTGAAGTCCTTACTATGATGTGTTGCTGAGTTAACTCCCCTTGAATTTGTCATTATCACAAATTTTTAGCTCACCTGAGCACATCGTGCTCATGTTGAGCTTTTGTGATCATTGGATGTCCCTCATCCGTCGTGCCTCGTCAGACGTCAACAATTTAGGTGTTTTCACTCTAGAGGCCACAAATATGGACCAATCATCATGAAACTTTGTCAGAATGTTCTCCAGGTCGCAAGGATTAACCCTATCGAAAATGGGAAGGATCCTTGCCATATCACGGGAAAAGCCTGAGGCCGGGTCCTCAAGACAATTTTCTTGTTTACACTCTAGAGGCCACAAATATGGTCCAATCATCATGAAACTTTGTCAGAATGTTCTCCAGGTTGCAAGGATTGAACCAATTGAAAATGGGAAGGATCTGTGCCATATCACAGGAAAAGGGGGCTTAAAGACAATTTTTTTTGTTTACACTCCAGAGGTCACAAATATGGTCCAATCAACATGAAACTTTGTCAGAATGATCTCCAGGTCGCAAGAATGAATCCTATTGAAAATGGGAGAGATCCGTGCCATATCACAGGAAAAGGGGCCATCAAGACAATTTTCTTGTTAACGCTCTAGAGGCCACAAATATGGTCCAGTCTTCATGAAACTTGGTCAGAATATTTGTCAGGTCACAAGGATGAACCCTATTGAAAATGAGAAGGATCCATGCCATATCATGGGAAAAGGTGCCTTAATCACAATTTTCTTGTTAACAATTTAACAAATCATAAATTAAGACTTTTACGGGAAAATTTGATAATTATTAATTATGACTAAATTAATGAAGGTGAGCGATTAAGGACCATCATGGTCCTCTTGTTTAGCTCACCTGAGCACGAAGTGCTCAAGGTGAGCTATTGTTATTGTACAATGTGCATTGTGTGTCGTCCACAATTTCTTACAACATCTTCTTCTCCTTAACCAGTGGGCCAATCTTTCTGAAACTTGGCAGGGATGTTCCTTTGGTCAAGCTCTACCAAAGTTATTCATGTAAATGAAATCCACCCTTAACTCTCCCTTTACCCTTAACAAAAAGGGTGAAAATAGGAAAATCGTCAAAAATTTTCTTCTCTGAAACCAGAAGGTAGACAGCTTTCATATTTGGTATGTAGCATTATCTAGTGGACCTCTACCAAATTTGTTCATATCAAGACCCGGGGGTCATATTTGGGCTCCACCCGGGCACAACCCTTTATACATAGAATTAAAGAGCGAAAACCTTTAAAAATCTTCTTCTCTGAAATCTGATGGCAGACAGCTTTCATATTTGGTATGTAGCATCACCTAGTGGGCCTCTACTAAGTTTGTTCGTATCAAGCCCCTGGGGTCATAATGGGCTTCACCCCAGCACACCTCTTTTAGCTCTTCTGAAATCTTCTTCTCCGAAACCAGAGGGCACACAGCTTTTATATTTGGTAAGTAGCATCATGCCATCATCTAGTAAGCTCCTACCAAGTTTGTTCATATCAAGCCGCTGAGGTCATATTTGGGCTCCACATGGGCGCATCCCTTTGCTCATCTGAGCATGATGGGAGAAATCAGGAAAATCTTAAAAAATCTTCTTCTCTGAAACCAGAAGGCAGACAGCTCTCATATTTAGTATGTAGCATCATCTAGTGGACTTCTACCAAGTTTGTTCGTATCAAGACCCTTGGGTTACATTTGGGCTCCACCCGGGTGCATCCTTTTTTACATAGAATCATAGAGTGGAATGGCATATCCTTCTTGCTCTTGGCTGAAAACATTCCAGGGTATTGATCTATTGAAGAAATTATCTTCTTGTTGACATCTGCCTATTTAATTAATGTGATGTCCCAGGGGTCAAAGAGACTCAGGCGAGCAATCTAGGACAATCATGGTCCTCTTGTTTATATTATCCAGAGTTTTTCTCCTAAACTAAGCTGAAGTAAAATTTATACACAATTTAGCTGGAAATGTAAGCTTGTGCTTCTAAAGTTTTTAGGATCCTACGAAAATTACTTGCTGAATTATCTCCCCTTGAACTTGTAAAATTTTGATATTTTGTTATTACCTGGAGCATTTTTCCTACATTAATGCTGCTACTTCTTTGATATTTATAGACAATGTAACTTTCAGTGTAAGTGAATTTTTTATGACTACTGGAATAAGCTGCTTTATTATTTCCCTTTGAATGTGTCAATTTGTACATTATTTTTATTTTTTCTGCAGTTATGTAGTTGCCAAATTATCTCTCTTGAACTTCTAAACTTCACTCAATTTTTGTTATCATGTTGCAAATAGATAATATACTGAAAGCACTTCTACTGGGAAATAGCCATGATAGGACAAAGCCCACTTTGCAACATTTCTAGTGAATGACTATTAAAATTGTCTATTGACAAGAACAAGTTTAAGTACTGGGGTATAATCCATGATTTTTGCCCTAATGCAGGGTGGAGCATAATTAAAGGATCATTGCATTTCAGGTTTAGGTGAATAAGCTTTTAAAGATAGTCTAAAGGATAAACTTTAAACATTAACTTGGATAAGCTGAAATAACTTGGTTTTGGTAACACAACAATGAAATGTGGTCACTTATGCTAAGCAATTAAATTGTTTTGCTTAACGACATTGTAATGTACACGCATTAGCGGTGATTTCTGACTAACTTTTAAAAGAGCCCAAAATTTTGAAAAGTAAACTTGCCAAATTTCATCATGGCTAAGCCACACCCTGCCAGGTGAATAATAAGGCAGAATAACTTTGGTGTCGGGACAAAATAATCTGTTTACTCTGCATTTATATGTCCAAATATTGGTTGAACTGATTAAGAATCAATTGTGTCTCATTCAAATAAAGTGCAAAAATGTGAATTTTGTAGGATCACCGATTCATTATTAAGCTCACAATCAATACTGTTGAAGGAAAAAAGTATTGAAAGAATATTTGAGAGCTCTGATATACATCAATAGTTTTGACATAATTTCAATGTAATCCCCACGCATTATATATTTTTATCAGTCTCCCCTGTTGTCCGACAAATAATAATAATAATAATAAAATCTTTATTTCATGAAGGTAGAACATTAAGACATATTTCAAATGAATAATATGAAAGTAGTCTTTTTTACAGTGTTGCCTTCAATATAAATGAAGTATGGTTCAAATGATAATGATAAAATGATATAAACATGCTTGCAAAATTGAGAACAAGATCAGAATTAGAGAATCTTCGGACAGATACATTCCGTATGTTAAGCGTTTAGTTTATTTCTATCGGGACTTCAGAATTGTTTTAAAAGCAAATTGATTTTTAAATTGACAAAGAAAACAATAAGTTTCCAAAACCTTTAAAAGGAATAAAAAAATTCAAATTTTAGCCTTTAAGATTTGTTTTTCAGAATGGGTATTTTGGGTGAGCCCCTTGGTCAGTTCAACCCCGTTACATTATCTCCCCTTGGTCAGGAGAATGAAGATGAGGAAAATGAGGGAGAGGAAGGAGGCCAGAAACAGACGGAAGAGACCCCTGCTGAACAAACTAATAATACGGGTAGGGGTTATACTGACGGCAAATCGAGGGGTCAGTGCAACACTTTTGTAAGTGTCTATGTATTTATAGGCACTTACAAAAGTGTGGTGCTAACCCCTTGAAATATACTCTTGTAAGGCTGCTTATACATGATCAATAGTTTTTACAGTAATATTAAATCTACATTATGATGTGACCTACGTTGTGAGAGTGAAATAACCCCATCGAATATTTTTGATATTACACAGGTGTTATTACACTCGTGGAATAACTATGCAAATGAGATAGGAACAAAGAACAACATTATTTTTTTTGTAAAGAAAATGGCATCATAATGGATATGCTGACATCATTTTGCATGAGGGCGTTATATGTTTAGTGGAATAACACGAAGCGATAAATATCATAGTTTTCTCGTTTTATCACCAAAATTCGGGTCATTTTATAGATAGAATATCAAATTTGTGCTCATCAAATATTGAATTTATTAAATGAGTCATCTATAAACAGATAAAAACAAGGCTATGCCGAGTTTTAATCTGTGTATAGATGACTCGTTTAATAAATTTAGTATTCAGTGATCACTCATTCAACATCCTCTGAATATTACCCAAACACAATCAATAATATTGTCAATTCTATTGATTGTGCACGGCAACATTTTCATAGTTCATTATAATACTGTCAATTATATTTCCCATATTGAATTCATCCTTATTGACTCTGATAAAGACAACCTTTGAAAAAGGGAAATGGAGTGATGTATGTTGTATCTTTCTATTTGAAATAAGTTCTTTTCTTTGTCAATTCAATCTTTGAAAATGCACAGTATTTCCCCTAATTTTAGCACCCTTTCTTATAGTAGCACCCCTAAATTTTACCAAGAAAAAACACTTCAAATGCCTAAATTCTTGGAATTTTTTTTTCTTCTCTAATTTGAGATGAATTTCCACTAAACAATCATTTATATGATTGTTTAGTGGAAATTTACCTCAATTTAAAGGGAAATGGGCCACAAAGACATCATTTTAATGATTTAAAGATTTTTTGAATCAGAAAATGCATACTAAATAAAAGCTCTCTGACCTTGTTATGCATAGCTCATGGGAGCATTTATTGGGAGAAATACGGTATCATTTCACAATTTAAAGGCGTGCGTTTTAGATATTCTTCAAGTTTTATTTAAGTATAAGAGCTTACTCTTAAATCAATTCAGAATGAGCAATTGAAAATTGATGAAGTACTTGAGTATTTTCATTTTCATATTATATGCAGAGGGGTGGGGGGGGGGGGGGCACAATTCAATAATCATTCTTTCTAAATAAGATTCTACGCTGTTGGTACTTATTTGAATTGTCTTGTTTTGTTAAAATATTTAGATTTAAAAAGCCTCCGTTATCTGTAGCTCAGAAAATTATATGAATTATGAACTAGGCACTATTAGGTTTCAATAAATCACACTTGATAAATTTTGAAATGGTATAGAATTTGGCTTCATGAGACAATCCTTTTAATATGGGTGGGAAAGATTAAGTGTTCAATTATCAAATCAATTATCAGACTTTATTAATACTGATGACAGGCTAGTTTATATCAGAGATTAGACAAGCTTCTGTTTTGTTTAACACTCGCCCATACTCTTCTTTCACTTTTTGCTAGCAAACTGAATAAATCTATTGAAATACTTTCAATCACAATTTTAGCTTAGCTGTTTTCAAAGGTTTGCCTTGTTGTTGTCGTGGTCCTATGAAAAACTTTGACATTTTTCGATATCACTGGTATTATACAAATACAAATACATTTTTATAGCACAAAAAGTCAAAATATTCAATTGCAATTCACAGAGTCCTGAGATATTTACCAATAATAGTAAACACAGTATTAGGTATTTTTGATTAATTTAGTCACTTTAAAATTGTCCAAATAAATGAGACTTTAGAATTACAGACATTTAGTTGAAATTTTGGATGATTTATGTGTTCACTTTAACAAGGGCAAACTTACTTTCAATTACTCCTTCTAAAATAAGTTAATGCAAAACCTATGTAAATGCTGTAGAGCTTTACAATTGTATTAATAATGTTATGGTTGCCAAATGATTATCATAATGCAATTACAATAGTCTTTGCTTTGACACCTAGAATTGTCATTTACTGTAGTGGACCCATAATAGTTCTGCAATGTTTTTGAAGTATTTAACTTGAACAGTGTTAACTGAGGTTTCCTAGTGATTTCATCAGGAAACCTTGGCTACACTGTTAAAGATCATGAGTTCCAAAATGTTGTGTATCTATTACAGGTCCACTACCTTAAACCTGAAATGTATTTGATTTCAGAGCGAGCTAGCAGAACACAGACAGCTGTTTCAGAGTCTCATACTGATGTTTTTGCCGACGATTAAAAGACCTTTAAATTCACACTAAAAACAGAGAAAAATAATCAACTAAAAATGTAAATTGTTATATTGTTCATGGCCTGTGTATACCCAACAGACATGTGAAAATTATATTTATAAAAACATTGAATAAAATATAAATAAAAGGCCCAGGTTTTATGTTAACATATTTATTTACTTACGTTTAAACTGCCAATCGTTGTGTAGTCATCTTTTTAATGTGCTTCTCCTCACTTAAGGTAGTGGCAGGTAATGCACAATTTTGAAATCGGCCAAGCATCGGGATTCCTCATGTAACTTTGTAACCTTCCCAAATCATGGAAATCTCCCAGTAGAAATAAATGATGTAATGAAAATGTCATAACTACACCAAAAAAGGTTATATTCTGCGTTTCCAAAGTGTCATGACGGGGAAATCCGAATTCGGCCAATCCCAAGATTTTGCAATACTCAGTTTCTAACTTAAGATTCAAACAAAACTTTTTACTTGCTCAAATTGAAAGAAGTTTTAGAAGAGAATACTAAAAGATTACCTGACAATCAAAATTAGAAACTTTATATTGTCATCTGTGATTTGTTTTGACTTGGACCTGCCTAAAAGATGTTGTGTTGTAATGTGTTAAGTTCATAACAAACAAACATTTTCGACTGATTCATATTAAAAGAAACTGCAGATTAATGGCTCAGCACAAAGCAATTGAAACTGCTTTGAAAATATAGGCAGTTACAACTGTTTAGGGTAGTCATTGAATAGTCATTAACAGGGTATAAACGGAGTTGAAGAAATTGCTTGCTATAAGTAATTTCTTCCTTTTCAATTATATTTTCTTAAGTTTTACTTTTTGAGTTCTTCAAAGGAAAGTATTGCTTTGGAATTGTAATTGGCTGAAGGATTAATATCATGTCATATAAAGAATCTTGCATGAACTCAGGAAATATTTTGCCTCCCTCTTGGTGAAGACATGAAATATTGCTTTTATCTGGAGCATATCTCAAAAATTTTGCAAGCTAGAATAATGAAACTTCATGGATAGATAGATCCTATTGAGGAGTAAAGGTAGATTTTGCATGGTTAGCCGTGAAATCTACTTTTAACGGTTACATTCCCGTGCTATTCTTTCAAAACAGATAAAACAGGTTTAAACAATACCAAAAAATGATACAAATTACCTTTCAAATGAAATGTATTGCTTGTCTAAGATCGTAAGGTGTACTCATTCATGTGTTTTCAAAGTTGAAAAGGAAGTATCACGTTCAATTCCTATCATATGCCTTTTTAGATATACCCCATATACCTATGGTAATGGACTCAACGCCTATGTCAGAGCTCAGTTTTGAAAATACACCTATAGTGCAGTGCACAAGAACTGTAACTCTACTCATAATTCTTTTTTTGTTATTGACCTATGTTAATTTACAAAGAATGCGTCGACCTGCTCTTATGAGGGGCATATATTTTTTACAAACATATCTTGTTCCCTTTTCATTCTTTTCTCAAAAACAATATTCAAATTTAATAATAAATCGTGATTTTATAGAGTTTAGTATGCAAAAGTTTGACTTTATTTTCTCATCTCAATATTTTAAATAAAGATTCTGTGATATGTTAATCTTTGAGATAACGATAAGGAAAAGAGGCTTGTTTAGAATTGGAACAGAATACATGTAATTAGATAATGATCACTTTCATCTATGTTTTATCTTCAGTGTTGTTTGGATTGCCAAAAGTCATGCAGAGGTTAACCCTTTCCTACTTTATCTTTTTATAAGCTTAGCTATTTTGGAACAAATTCGAAGGTATTGGCCGTCTGACCAGGATCAACACTAGGTTTTTTCAATATGGTTCCTTTAAGCAAGAACGGTCAGATTATGAGGGGTCAGTGCAACACTATTGTAAGTGCCTATAAATATATAGGCACTTACAATATTTTTACCCTAACACCTCTAGTCATATACTTTTACCATGCAACAAAATCTATGACTTTAGAGAGGTTACATGTCAATGGGTAAGGTTATAAATTATTTCTATTACCTACAAATGTATAGGACCTTACAATAATTTTTCACTGAGCCCTTGAATTCTAACAGGAGAAATTTGGTTACTGTAGGTCATCATGTCTACTGATACAAAAGGGCTATGGGTTTTATGAGTGGTAAATAAGGCAGCGGTAATATAAGGAGAGACACTTAAATTCTGTGATAGAAGTACATGTACCTGCATTATTTTTATTGTAATTTGATACAAATTTATAAAGTTTGCATTTAAATAATATCATATCACTTTTCATTTTAGCTTTGTCCTATTACCATGCAATATGCCTGGAATACATTCATCTAAGCATCTTTCCTGAAACTTATTTGTTACAAAATCTTCTCAGAAACCAGTGGCATGCTTGCAACAAAATGGCAAGGGATTTTTTTTTGGAAAAGTCATATTCTAAAAAACTGCAAGATGAGTTTCAACTAAATTTCTAAAAAAAATCTTTATGACCCTTTAAAAGATTGCTTTTCACTTGCATGCTATTCATGCCATATTCCTGTTGGCCAAAAAGCATTGGCAGGCAATATAGACCAAATTTAGTCTGCTCCGACATACAGTCTGATTTTGGCCTACACTGCATGTTTTCTATTCCTTTCTACTATATAATTTAGGCCTAAACTTCAGCCAAGCTAGTTAAAATGTTCCAAAATTGGACAATTTGTTTGAAACAAAATTGAATTTGAAAAATATTTATTGGGGAGATTGTTCAAGGACAATCATGGCCAACCTGTTGGTCTTTAGTCCTGAATTGGCCCATGCATTTTAAAAATCATTGACAGTAATACAAAATTAATGTTACTTGTCACATGGAAAGGGACCATCTGGGAACTCTGTAAAATGAATAATTGAAAAAGAGATTGGGTTCAGCATAGATCAATCAGAGATCCCATTTCAAAAATTCTTTCACTGGAAGGTAGATTGATCATTCAAGATTCAGAAAATAAGCATATTGCAAAAATCTTCGACCCTAGTAAGTCTTCGCAATCTGATTTAGTTGACTGGGGTCAACACTTTACACACCTCCCAGATGATCCCTTTTTGCATGACGGTTCACAAATATTAACAATAATTTTGAATAAATCTTTCATATTGCCACAAATGATCAATAATATTGTCCATCTTGGGGTTTGACAATATAAGTCACCATTTGTGGACAATTTGAGGGCTCCTCCATATGTGACCAGTCATGCAAAAAGGGACCATCTGGGAACTCTGTTAAATGGATATTTGAAAAAGAGATTGGCCCCAGCAAACGTCAACCAGAGGCTGCATTTTAAAAATCATTTAACAGGAAGTTAGATTTATCATTCTAGATTAAGAAAATAAGCAAAGTGTGAAAAGATTCGACACTGGTCAGTCTGTGCAGTCTGACAAGGGTCAACACTTTACTCACTACCAAGATGGTCCCTTGGCGGGTCACATAATATTATATTAAATATGAGCATGTGTGTGACATTTCCAACAATCTGTCATCTGCATGGAGTGCAAACATTTAGCAGCCTAGGTTGTTACATATTTTAAATAGAATATTGTCGAACTGTCTACAGTTATTTTAACCCTTTGCTGTTTAATCCCTGCTTTTTACGTGCCTGTGATTTAATGATTGAGAAAACATTGTGAAAATAGAAGAAATTGCTTCTGACAAGCAATTTCTTCTTTTTCCACACTATTTTCTACCCTACTGAATGGTTATTTTTCAAATTAAATCCTCTTTTAATTTTCGTCTGCAAAACCTTTGAATTTGGACAGGTCCAAATTTTGTAAAACAGGAAAGGGTTAAGACCTTATCTTTCTATAGATCGCATAGTGAAGACTCTGGTCAAACTATGAGGATGCACAGACTGCCCACAGTCTTTGCTTTGCTCATATTTGTAATTGTTGAAAATGTCACACACAGGCACATATTATAGTCAATAATATTATTTGTGATTTTTAGGCTTAAGATTTTACTTACTGATGGACCATTAGTGTTAACCCTTTGCTGTTTAATCCCTGCTTTTTACGTGCCTGTGATTTTATGATTGAGAAAACATTGTGAAAAAAGAATAAATTGCTTCTGACAAGCAATTTCTTCTTTTTCAACACTATTTTCTACCCTACTGAATGGTTATTTTTCAAATTAAATCCACTTTAAATTTTCGTCTGCAAAACCTTTGAATTTGGACAGGTCCAAAATTTTGTAAAACAGGAAAGGGTTAAACTTTTAATTACAATATACTCTGAGGAGATTTTTAGTAGCACTATCATTATACGTCCATCGAAAGAGGGGACTTATTACGTGATCACCCGTGGGGTCCTGGAGGCAGGCGGCGTGCACTTCTTTTCTTAGAGCATAACTCTGTCACCTTATTTCCAATGGTCTGGAAACTTGGCAGTTATGTTCCTCTGATGATTACTGTGTGCAGTGCGCAAGAACCGTAGCTCTACCTAGCTTAATCTTTTAGTTATTTCCCTTTGTCGTTTTTCTTACTTGGAGATCCAGCAATGTAATGGCGTATCTTGTGACAATTTGCTGCCTTGTTTCCATATATTCCTCTTTATGCCAAAATATTCACACATTGTGCTTTGCATGTATTTCAATTTTTCTTATATAATTCCGTCCATATTTTCATTTTTATGCCTCTGCATCAATAGATAAGGGGTATGTTAATTTTTTCTCTGTGTGTTTGTTTGTTTGTCCCCCCAAAACTTTAATATTGGCAATAACTTTTGATTGGTTATTGATAAAGACTTCATATTTCACATGTGTATTGCTTGTGACAAGAAATTTCTGCTGGTATCAACTCCAATGTCATCAAACAAGGTCATTATTTCAGGTCAAATATGTGTAAAATTATCATTTTTTTAATTGATCATAACATCAATGCATTAAGTCTGAACCAGTCGCCTTTGACCAGTCGAGCTAAAAACAGCAGTGCCGGGGGCATTGGTGTTTGATAAAGTTATCTTGTATTCACTAAAATGTGTATTACATTCCATATAGAAGTGGTGATAAATAATAATTTATTTATGTATTATCTATTTTTATGTAAGTTGAGTATTATTTCATTTGTTGTTTAAGTGAAATAAATTAGATTTTAAAAACAATTATTGGTCTTTGTGCAATTTTAAGCTCAGCTGTTTTCAAAGAAAACCTGAGGTATAATGATCACCTTGTCATTTGCGTTGTTGTTAGCATAGCTGAAATTCAGCTAGGCGTTGGCGTTGACATGACAAACTTAATCCTTGCTCATAACTTTTGAATGGTTAGTCATAGAGCCTTCATATTTCACATGATCATTGCTTGGGACAACACCTTTCTGTAGGTACCAAGTTCAAGGTCATCAGTCAAGGTCAAGGTCATTTTTCAAGGTCAAATTTCTGCAAAAAATTTAACCTTGGTCATAACTTTTGAATGGTAAGTCATAGAGCCTTCATATTTCACATGATCCTTGCTTGGGACAAGACCTTTCTGTAGGTACCAAATTAAAGGTCATCAGTCAAGGTCAAGGTCATTTTTCAAGGTCAAATTTCTTTTAAAATTTTAACCTTAGTCATAACTTTTGAATGATATGTCATAGAGCCCTCAAATTTCACATGATCATTGCTTGGGACAAGAGCTCTCTGTAAGTACTATGTTCAAGGTCATCAGTTTAGGTCAAGGTTATTTTTCATGGTCAAATTTCTGCAAAAAATTTAACCTTAGTCAAAACTTTTGAATGGTTAGTCATAGAGCCTTCTATTTCACATGATCTTTCCTTGGGACAACACCTTTCTGTAGGTTCCAAGTTCAAGGTTATCAGTCAAGGTCAATTTTAAAGGTCAAATTTCTTAAAAAAATTTAACCTTGGTCATAATGTTTTAATGGTAAGTCATAGAGCCTTCGTATTTCACATGATTATTGCTTGGGACAAGAGCTTTCTGTAGGTACCATGATCAAGGTCATCAGTCAAGGTCATTTTTCAAGGTCGAATTTCTGCAAAAAATTTAATCTTGGTCATAACTTTTGAATGGTAAGTCATGGAGCCTTCTTTATTTCACATGATCCTTGCTTGGGACAAGACCTTTCTGTAGGTACCAAATTAAAGGTCATCAGTTAAGGTCAAGGTCATTTTTCAAGGTCAAATTTCTTTTAAAATTTTAACCTTAGTCATTACTTTTGAATGATATGTCATAGAGCCCTCAAATTTCACATGATCATTGCTTGGGACAACACCTTTCTGTAGGTACCAAGTTCAAGGTCATCAGTCAAGGTCAAGGTCATTTTTCAAGGTCAAATTTCTGCAAAAAATTTAACCTTGGTCATAACTTTTGAATGGTAAGTCATAGAGCCTTCATATTTCACATGATCTTTGCTTGGGACAAAACCTTTCTGTAGGTTCCAAGTTCAAGGTCATCAGTCAAGGTCAAGGTCATTTTTCAAGGTCAAATATCTGCAAAAAATTCAACCTTGGTCATAACATTTGAATGATAAGTCATAGAGCCTTCATATTTCACAAAATCCTTGCTTGGGTAAAGACCTTTCTGTAGGTACCAAATTAAAGGTATTCAGTTTAGGTCAAGGTCATTTTTGAAGGTCAAATTTCTTTAAAAATTTTAACCTTAGTTATAACTTTGGAATGAAATGTCATAGAGCCTTCATATTTCACATGATCATTGCTTGGGACAACACCTTTCTGTAGGTACCAAGTTCAAGGTCATCAGTCAAGGTCATTTTTCAAGGTCAAATTTCTGCAAAAAATTTAACCTTGGTCATAACTTTTGAATGGTAAGTCATAGAGCCTTCATATTTCACATGATCCTTGCTTGGGACAAGACCTTTCTTAAGTTACCAAATTAAAGGTCATCAGTTTAGGTCAAGGTCATTTTTCAAGGTCAAATTTCTGCAAAAAAAATAACCTTGGTTATAACATTTGAATGGTTAGTCATAGAGCCTTCATATTATTTCACATGATCTTTGCTTGGGACAAAACCTTTCTGTAGGTTCCAAGTTTAAGGTCATCAGTTAAGGTCAATTTTCAAGGTCAAATTTCTTCAAAAATTTTAACCTTAGTCATAACTTTTTAATGGTAAGTCATAATGCCTTCATAATTCACACGATCCTTGCTTGGGACAAGACCTTTCTGTAGGTACCAAGTTCAAGGTCATCAGTCAAGGTAATTTTTAAAGGTTAAATTTCTGCAAGAAATTTAACCTTGGTCATAACTTTTGAATGGTAAGTTATAGAGCCTTCATATTTCACATGATCATTGCTTGGGACAACACCTTTCTGTAGGTACCAAGTTCAAGGTCACCAGTCAAGGTCAAGGTCATTTTTCAAGGTCAAATTTCTCCAAGAAATTTAACCTTGGTCATAACTTTTGAATGGTAAGTCATAGAGCCTTCATATTCCACATGATTCTTGCTTGGGACAAAACCTTTCTGTAGGTACCAAACTGAAGGTCATCAGTTTAGGTCAAGGTCATTTTTCAAGGTCAAATATCTGCAAAAAATTTAACCTTGGTCATAACTTTTGAATGGCTAGTCATAGAGCCTTCATATTTCACATGATCTTTGCTTGGGACAAAACCTTTCTGTAGGTACCAAGTTCAAGGTCATCAGTCAAGGTCAATTTTCAAGGTCAAATTTCTTTAAAAAAATTACTCTTAGTTATAACTTTTGAATGATATGTCATAGAGCCCTCAAACATCAAATGATTATTGCTTGGGACAAGAGCTTTCTGTAGGTACCATGTTCAAGGTCATCAGTCAAGGTCAATTTTCAAGGTCAAATTTCGGCAAAAATTTAACCTTGGTCATAATGTTTTAATGGTAAGTCATAGAGCCTTCGTATTTCACATGATTATTGCTTGGGACAAGAGCTTTCTGTAGGTACCATGTTCAAGGTCATCAGTCAAGGTCATTTTTCAAGGTCAAATTTCTTTAAAAAAATTACTCTTAGTTATAACTTTTGAATGGTTAGTCATAGAGCCTTCATATTTCACATTATCTTTGCTTGGGACAAAACCTTTCTGTAAGTTCAAAGTTCAAGGTCATCAGTCAAGGTCATTTTTCAAGGTCAAATTTCTGCAAGAAATTTAACCTTGGTCATAACTTTTGAATGGTAAGTCATAGAGCCTTCATATTTCACATGATTTTTGCTTGGGACAAGACCTTTCTGTAGGTTCCAAACTGAAGGTCATCAGTTTAGGTCAAGGTCATTTTTCAAGGTCAAATTTCTTTAAAAAAAATACTCTTAGTTATAACTTTTGAATGATATGTCATAGAGCCCTTAAATTCCACATGATTATCGCTTGGGACAAGAGCTTTCTGTAGGTACCATGTTCAAGGTCATCAGTCAAGGTCAATTTTCAAGGTCAAATTTCGGCAAAAATTTAACCTTGGTCAAAACATTTGAATGGTTAGTCATAGAGCCTTCATATTTCAAATGATCCTTGCTTGGGACAAGACCTTTCTGTAGGTACCAAATTCTAGGTCATCAGTTAAGGTCAAGGTCATTTTTCAAGGTCAAATTTCTTCAAAAATTTTAATCTTAGTCATAATTTTTGAATGATAAGTCATAGAGCCTTCATATTTCACATGATCATTACTTTGGACAAGAGCTTTCTGTTGGTACCATGTTCAAGGTCATCAGTCAAGGTCATTTTTCAAGGTCAAATTTCTTTAAAAAATTTAACCTTGGTCATAACATGTGAATGGCTAGTCATAGAGCCTTCATATTTCACATGATCTTTGCTTGGGACAAAACCTTTCTGTAAGTTTCAAGGTCATCAGTCAAGGTCAATTTACAAGGTCAAATTTCTTCAAAAATTTTAACCTTAGTCATATCTTTTGATTGGTAAGTCAAAGAGCCTTCATATTTCACATGATCCTTGCTTGGGACGAGACCTTTCCTTAAGTACTAAGTTCAAGGACATCAGTCAAGGTCATTTTTCAAGGTCAAATTTCTGCAAAAATTTAACCTTGGTCATAACTTTTGAATGGTAAGTCATAGAGCCTTCATATTTCACATGATCATTGCTTGGGACAACACCTTTCTGTAAGTACCAAGTTCACGGTCACCAGTCAAGGTCAAGGTCATTTTTCAAGGTCAAATTTCTGCAAGATATTTAACCTTGGTCATAACTTTTGAATGGTTAGTCATAGAGCCTTCATATTCCACATGATTCTTGCTTGGGACAAAACCTTTCTGTAGGTACCAAACTGAAGGTCATCAGTTTAGGTCAAGGTCATTTTTCAAGGTCAAATTTCTTAAAAAAAATACTCTTAGTTATAACTTTTGAATGATATGTCATAGAGCCCTCAAATTTCACATGATGATTGCTTGGGACAAGAGCTTTCTGTAGGTACCATGTTCAAGGTCATCAGTCAAGGTCATTTTTCAAGGTCAAATTTCTGCAAAAAATTTAACCTTGGTCAAAACATTTGAATGGTTAGTCATAGAGTCTTCATATTTCACATTATCTTTGCTTGGGACAAAACCTTTCTGTAGGTTCCAAGTTCTAGGTCATCAGTCAAGGTCAATTTTCAAGGTCAAATTTCTTCAAAAATTTTAACCTTAGTCATAACTTTTGATTGGTAAGTCATAGAGCCTTCATATTTCACACGATCCTTGCTTGGGACGAGACCTTTCTGTAAGTACTAAGTTCAAGGACATCAGTCAAGGTCATTTTTCAAGGTCAAATTTCTGCAAAAATTTAACCTTGGTCATAATTTTTCAATGATAAGTCATAAAGGCTTCATATTTCAAATGATCATTGCTTGGGACAAGACCTTTCTGTAGTTACCAAGTTCAAGGTCATCAGTCAAGGTCAAGGTCATTTTTCAAGGTCAAATTTCTGCAAAAAAATTTAACCTTGGTCATAACTTTTTAATGATATGTCATAGAGCCCTCAAATTTCACATGATCATTGCTTGGGACAAGAGCTCTCTGTAAGTATAATGTTCAAGGTCATCAGTTTAGGTCAAGGTTATTTCATGGTCAAATTTATCCAAAAAATTTAACCTTAGTCACAACTTTCGAATGGTTAGTCATAGAGCTTTCTAATTCACATGATCTTTCCTTGGGACAACACCTTTCTGTAGGTTCCAAGTTCAAGGTTATCAGTCAAGGTCAATTTTAAAGGTCAAATTTCTTCAAAAAAATTAACCTTGTTCATTAAGTTTTAATGGTAAGTCATAGAACCTTCGTATTTCACATGGTTATTGCTTGGGACAAGAGCTTTCTGTATGTATCTAATTCAAGGTCATCAGTCAAGGTAATTTTTCAAGGTCAAATTTCTGCAAAAATTTAACCTTGGTCATAACTTTTCAATGATAAGTCATAAAGGCTTCATATTTCACATGATCATTGCTTTGGACAAGACCTTTCTGTAGGTACCAAGTTGAAGGTCATCAGTCAAGGTCAAGGTCATTTTTCAAGTTCATTTTTTTTTAATTTTAACGGTGGTCATAACTTTTGAATGGTAAGTCACAGAGCCTTCGTATTTCAAATGATCCTTGCTCGGGAAAAGACTTTTCTGTACGTACCAAATTCAAGGTCATCAGTTAAGGTCAAGGTCATTTTTAAAGATCAAATTTCTTTAAAAAATTTAAACTAAGTCATATTTTTTTAATGATAAGTCATAGAGCCTTCATATTTCACATGATCATTACTTTGGACAAGAGCTTTCTGTAGGTACCATGTTCAAGGTCATCAGTCAAGGTCATTTTTCAATGTCAAATTTCTGCAAAAAATTTAAATTTGGTCATAACTTTTGAATGGCTAGTCATAGAGCCTTTATATTTCACATGATTTTTGCTTGGGTCAAAACCTTTCTGTAGGTTCCAAGTTCAAGGTCATCAGTCAAGGTCAATTTTCAAGGTCAAATTTCTTCAAAAATTTTTACCTTTGTCATAACTTTTGATTGGTAAGTCATAGAGCCTTCATATTTCACATGATCTTTGCTTGGGACAAGACCTTTCTGTTGGTACCAAGTTCAAGGTCATCAGTCAAGGTCAATTTTCAAGGTCAAAGTTCGGCAAAAAATTTAACCTTGGTCATAACTTTTGAATGGTAAGTCATAGAGCCTTCACATTTCACATGATCTTTGCTTGGGACAAGACCTTTCTGTAGTTACCAAGTTAAAGGTCATCAGTCAAGGTAATTTTTCAAGGTCCAATTTCTGCAAAAATTTAACCTTGGTCATAACTTTTAAATGATAAGTCATAAAGGCTTCATATTTTACATGATCATTGCTTGCGACAAGACCTTTCTTTAGGTACCAAATTGAAGGTCATCGGTCAAGGTCAAGGTCATTTTTCAAGGTCATTTTTTTTAATTTTAACCTTGGTCATAACTTTTGAATGGTAAGTCACGGAGCCTTTGTATTTCAAATGATCCTTGCTTGGGACAAGACATTTCTGTAGGTACCAAATTCTAGGTCATCAGTTAAGGTCAAGGTCATTTTTCAAGGTCAAATCACTTTAAAAATTTTAATCTTAGTCATAATTTTTGAATGATAAGTCATAGAGCCTTCATATTTCACATGATCATTACTTTGGACAAGAGCTTTCTGTTGGTACCATGTTAAAGGTCATCAGTCAAGGTCTTTTTTCAAGGTCAAATTTCTGCAAATAATTTAACCTTGGTCATAACATTTGAATGGCTAGTCATAGAGCCTTCATATTTCACATGATCTTTGCTTGGGACAAAACCTTTCTGTAAGTTCCAAGTTCAAGGTCATCAGTCAAGGTCAATTTACAGGGTCAAATTCTTCAAAAAACTTAACCTTAGTCATAACTTTTGAATGGTAAGTCATAGAGCCTTCATATTTCACATGATCATTGCTTGGGACAACACCTTTCTGTAGGTACCAAATTCAAGGTCATCAGTCAAGGTCAAGGTCATTTTTCAAGGTCAAATATCTGCAAAAAATTTAACCTTGGTCATAACTTTTGAATGGCTAGTCATAGAGCCTTCATATTTCACATGATCTTTGCTTGGGACAAAACCTTTCTGTAGGTTCCAACTTCAAGGTCATCAGTCAAGGTCAATTTTTCAAGGTCAAATTTCGGCAAAAAATTTAATCTTGGTCATAACTTTTGAATGGTAAGTCATAGAGGCTTCACATTTCACATGATCTTTGCTTTGGACAGGACCTTTCTGTAGGTACCAAGTTCAAGGTCATCAGTCAAGGTTATTTTTCAAGGTCAAATTTCTGCAAAAATTTAACCTTGGTCATAACTTTTCAATGATAAGTCATAAAGGTTTCATATTTCACATGATCATTGCTTGGGACAAGACCTTTCTGTAGGTTTTTAATTTTATCCTTGGTCATAACTTTTGAATGATAAGTCATAGAGCCTTCGTATTTCAAATGATCCTTGCTTGGGACAAGACCTTTCTGTAGGTACCAAATTCAAGGTCATCAGTTAAGGTCAAGGTCATTTATCAAGGTCAAATTTCTTCAAAAATTTTAACCTTGTTCATAACTTTTTAATGGCAAGTCATAGAGCCTTCATATTTCACATGATCCTTGCTTGGGACAAGACCTTCTGTAGGTACCAAGTTCAAGGTCATCAGTCAAGGTCAAGGTCATTTTTCAAGGTCAAATTTCTGCAAAAAATTTAACCTTGGTCATAACTTTTGAATGGCTAGTCATAGAGCCTTCATATTTCACATGATCTTTGCTTGGGTCAAAACCTTTCTGTAGGTTCCAAATTCAAGGTCATCAATCAAGGTCAATTTTCAAGGTCAAATTTGGGCAAAAATTTAACCTTGGTCATATTTTTTGAATGGTAAGTCATAGAGGCTTCACATTTCACATGATCTTTGCTTGGGACAAGACCTTTCTGTAGGAACCAAGTTCAAGGTCATCAGTCAAGGTAATTTTTCAATGTCAAATTTCTGTAAAAATTTAACCTTGGTCATAACTTTTCAATGATAAGTCATAAAGGCTTCATATTTCACATGATCATTGCTTGGGACAAGACCTTTCTGTAGGTTTTTAATTTTAACCTTGGTCATACTTTTGAATGATAAGTCATAGAGCCTTCGTATTTCAAATGATCCTTGCTTGGGACACGACCTTTCTGTACGTACCAAATTCAAGGTCATCAGTTAAGGTCAAGGTCATTTTTCAAGGTCAAATTTCTTTAAAAAATTTAACCTTGGTATTAATATTTGAATGATAAGTCAAAGAGCCTTCATATTTCACATGATCTTTGCTTGGGAAAAGACCTTTCTGTAGGTTCCAAGTTGAAGGTCATCAGTCAAGGTCATTTTCAAGGTCCAATCAGTTCAATTTTAACCTTGGTCATAACTTTTGAATGGTTAGTCATAGAGCCTTCATATTTCACATGATCCTTGCTTTGGACGAGACCTTTTTGAAGGTACCAAGTTCAAGGACATCAGTCAAGGTCATTTTTCAAGTTCAAATTTCTGCAAAAATTTAACCTTGGTCATAACTTTTCAATGATAAGTCCTTAAGGCTTCATATTTCACATGATCATTGCTTGGGACAAGACCTTTCTGTAGTTACCAAATTCAAGGTCATCAGTCAATGTCATTTTTCAAGGTCAAATTTCGGCAAAAAATTTAACCTTGGTCATAACTTTTGAATGGTAAGTCATAGAGCCTTCATATTTCACATGATCCTTGCTTGGGACAAGACCTTTCCGTAGGTTCTAAGTTCAAGGTCATCAGTCAAGGTAATTTTTAAAGGTTAAATTTCGGCAAAAAATTTAACCTTGGTCATAACTTTTGAATGGTAAGTCATAGAGCCTTCATATTTCACATGACCATTGCTTGGGACACTTACTTTCTGTAGGTACCAAGGTCAAGGTCATCAGTCAAGGTCAAGGTCATTTTTCAAGGTCAAATTTCTTTAAAAAAATTACTCTTAGTTATAACTTTTGAATGATATGTCATAGAGCCCTCAAACATCACATGATTATTGATTGGGACAAGAGCTTTCTGTAGGTACCATGTTCAAGGTCATCAGTCAAGGTCATTTTTCAAGGTCAAATTTCTGCAAAATATTTAACCTTGGTCAAAACATTTGAATGATTAGTCATAGAGCCTTCATATTTCACATTATCTTTGCTTGGGACAAAACCTTTCTGTAGGTACCAAGTTGAAGGTCATCAGTCAAGATCAATTTTCAAGGTCAAATTTCTTTAAAAAAATTACTCTTAGTTATAACTTTTGAATGATATGTCATAGAGCCCTCAAATTTCACATGATCATTGTTTGGGACAAAACCTTTCTGTAGGTACTAAGTTCAAGGTCATTAGTCAAGGTAATTTTTAAAGGTTAAATTTCGGCAAAAAAATTAACCTTGGTCATAACTTTTGAATGGTAAGTCATAGAGCCTTCATATTTCACATGATCATTGCTTGGGACAACACCTTTCTGTAGGTACCAAGTTCAAGGTCATCAGTCAAGGTCAAGGTCATTTTTCAAGGTCAAATTTCTTTAAAAAAATTACTCTTAGTTATAACTTTTGAATGATATGTCATAGAGCCCTCAAACATCAAATGATCATTGCTTGGGACAAGAGCTTTCTGTAGGTACCAAGTTCAAGGTCATCAGTCAAGGTCAAGGTCATTTTTCAAGGTCAAATTTCTGCAAGAAATTTAACCTTGGTCATAACTTTTGAATGGTAAGTCATAGAGCCTTCATATTTCACATGATTTTTGCTTGGGACAAAACCTTTCTGTAGGTACCAAACTGAAGGTCATCAGTTTAGGTCAAGGTCATTTTTCAAGGTCAAATTTCTTTAAAAAAAGTACTCTTAGTTATAACTTTTGAATGATATGTCATAGAGCCCTCAAATTTCACATGATAATTGCTTGGGACAAGAGCTTTCTGTAGGTACCATGTTCACGGTCATCAGTCAAGGTCATTTTTCAAGGTCAAATTTCTGCAAAAAAATTAACCTTGGTCAAAACATTTGAATGGTTAGTCATAGAGCCTTCATATTTCACATTATCTTTGCTTGGGACAAAACCTTTCTGTAGGTTCCAAGTTCTAGGTCATCAGTCAAGGTCAATTTTCAATGTCAAATATCTTCAAAAATTTTAACCTTAGTCATAACTTTTGATTGGTAAGTCATAGAGCCTTCATATTTCACATGATCCTTGCTTGGGACGAGACCTTTCTGTAAGAACTAAGTTCAAGGACATCAGTCAAGGTCATTTTTCAAGGTCAAATTTCTGCAAAAATTTAACCTTGGTCATAATTTTTCAATGATAAGTCATAAAGGCTTCATATTTCACATGATCATTGCTTGGGACAAGACCTTTCTGCAGTTACCAAGTTCAAGGTCATCAGTTTAGGTCAAGGTTATTTCATGGTCAAATTTCTGCAAAAAATTTAACCTTAACCACAACTTTCGAATGGTTAGTCATAGAGCTTTCTAATTCACATGATCTTTCCTTGAGACAACACCTTTCTGTAGGTTACAAGTTCAAGATTATCAGTCAAGGTCAATTTTTCAAGGTCAAATTTCTTCAAAAAATTTAACCTTGGTCATAAAGTTTTAATGGTAAGTCATAGAACCTTCGTATTTCACATGATTATTGCTTTGGACAAGAGCTTTCTGTAGGTACCAAATTCAAGGTCATCAGTCAAGGTCATTTTTCAAGGTCAAATTTCTGCAAAAAATTTAATCTTGGTCATAACTTTTGAATGGTAAGTCATAGAGCCTTCACATTTCACATGATCTTTCCTTGGAGCAAGACTTTTCTGTAGGTACCAAGTTCAAGGTCATCAGTCAAGGTAATTTTTCATTGTCAAATTTCTGCAAAAATTTAACCTTGGTCATAACTTTTCAATGATAAGTCATAAAGGCTTCATATTTCACATCATCATTGCTTTGGACAAGACCTTTCTGTAGGTACCAAGTTGAAGGTCATCAGTCAAGGTCAAGGTCATTTTTCAAGGTCATTTTTTTTTAATTTTAACCGTGGTCATAACTTTTGAATGGTAAGTCACAGAGCCTTCGTATTTCAAATGATCCTTGCTTGGGAAAAGACCTTTCTGTAGGTACCAAATTCAAAGTCATCAGTTTAGATCAAGGTCATTTTTAAAGGTCAAATTTCTTTAAAAATTTCAAACTAAGTCATATTTTTTGAATGATAAGTCATAGAGCCTTCATATTTCACATGATCATTACTTTGGACAAGAGCTTTCTGTAGGTACCATGTTCAAGGTCATCAGTCAAGGTCATTTTTCAATGTCAAATTTCTGCAAAAAATTTAACCTTGGTCATAACATTTGAATGGCTAGTCATAGAGCCTTTATATTTCACATGATCTTTGCTTGGGTCAACACCTTTCTGTAGGTTCCAAGTTCAAGTTCATCAGTCAAGGTCAATTTTCAAGGACAAATTTCTTCAAAAATTTTAACCTTAGTCATAACTTTTGAATGGTAAGTCATAGAGCCTTCATATTTCACATGATCCTTGCTTGTGACAATACCTTTCTGTTGGTACCAAGTTCAAGGTCATCAGTCAAGGTCAATTTTCGGCAAAAAATTTAACCTTGGTCATAACTTTTGAATGGTACGTCATGGAGCCTTCACATTTCACATGATCTTTGCTTGGGACAAGACCTTTCTGTAGTTACCAAGTTCAAGGTCACCAGTCATGGTAATTTTTCAAGGTCAAATTTCTGCAAAATATTAACCTTGGCCATAACTTTTCAATGATAATTCATAAACTCTTCATATTTTACATGATCATTGCTTGGGACAAGACCTTTCTGTAGGTACCAAGTTGAAGGTCATCAGTCATAGAGCCTTCTATTTCACATGATATGTCCTTGGGACAACACATTTCTGTAGGTTCCAAGTTCAAGCTTATCAGTCAAGGTCAATTTGAAAATTCAAATTTCTTAAAAAAATTATACCTTGGTCATAATGGTTTAATGATAAGTCATAGAGCCTTCATATTTCACATGATCATTGCTTGGGACAAGAGCTCTCTGTAAGTATAATGTTCAAAGTCATCAGATTAGGTCAAGGTTATTTCATGGTCAAATTTCTGCAAAAAATTTAACCTTAGCCACAACTTTCGAATGGTTCGTCATAGAGCTTTCTAATTCACATGATCTTTCCTTGGGACAACACCTTTCTGTAGGTTACAAGTTCAAGATTATCAGTCAAGGTCAATTTTAAAGGTCAAATTTCTTCAAAAAATTTAACCTTGGTCATAAAGTTTTAATGGTAAGTCATAGAACCTTCGTATTTCACATGATTATTGCTTGGGACAAGAGCTTTCTGTAGGTACCAAATTCAAGGTCATCAGTCAAGGTCATTTTTCAAGGTCAAATTTCTGCAAAAAATTTAATCTTGGTCATAACTTTTGAATGGTAAGTCATAGAGCCTTCACATTTCACATGATCTTTCCTTGGAGCAAGACTTTTCTGTAGGTACCAAGTTCAAGGTCATCAGTCAAGGTAATTTTTCAATGTCAAATTTCTGCAAAAATTTAACCTTGGACATAACTTTTCAATGATAAGTCATAAAGGCTTCATATTTCACATCATCATTGCTTTGGACAAGACCTTTCTGTAGGTACCAAGTTGAAGGTCATCAGTCAAGGTCAAGGTCATTTTTTCAAGTTCATTTTTTTTTAGTTTTAACGGTGGTCATAACTTTTGAATGGTATGTAATAGAGCCTTCGTATATCAATTGATCCTTGCTCGGGAAAAGACCTTTCTGTAGGTACCAAATTCAAGGTCATCAGTTAAGGTCAATGTCATTTTAAAGGTCAAATTTCTTTAAAAATTTTAAACTTAGTCATATTTTTTGAATGATAAGTCATAGAGCCTTCATATTTCACATGATCATTACTTTGGACAAGAGCTTTCTGTAGGTACCATGTTCAAGGTCATCAGTCAATGTCATTTTTAATTGTCAAATTTCTGCAAAAAAATTAAATTTGGTCATTTCATTTGAATGGCTAGTCATAGAGCCTTTATATTTCACATGATCTTTGCTTGGGTCAAAACCTTTCTGTAGGTTCCAAGTTCAAGGTCATCAGTCAAGGTCAATTTTCAAGGTCAAATTTCTTCAAAAATTTTAACCTTAGTCATAACTTTTGAATGGTAAGTCATAGAGCCTTCATATTTCACATGATCTTTGCTTGGGACAAGACCTTTCTGTTGGTACCAAGTTCAAGGTCATCAGTCAAGGTCAATTTTCAAGGTCTCAGTTCGGCAAAAAATTTAACCTTGGTCATAACTTTTGAATGGTAAGTCATAGAGCCTTCACATTTCACATGATCTTTGCTTGGGACAAGACCTTTCTGTAGTTACCAAGTTCAAGGTCATCAGTCAAGGTAATTTTTCAAGGTCAAATTTCTGCAAAAATTTAACCTTGGTCATAACTTTTCAATGATAAGTCATAAAGGCTTCATATTTTACATGATCATTGCTTGGGACAAGACCTTTCTGTAGGTACCAAATTGAAGGTCATCGGTCAAGGTCAAGGTCATTTTTTAAGGTCATTTTTTTTAATTTTAACCTTGGTCATAACTTTTGAATGGTAAGTCATGGAGCCTTTGTATTTCAAATGATCCTTGCTTGGGACAAGACCTTTCTGTAGGTACCAAATTCTAGGTCATCAGTTAAGGTCAAGGTCATTTTTCAAGGTCAAATTACTTTAAAAATTTTAATCTAAGTCATAATTTTTGAATGATAAGTCATAAAGCCTTCATATTTCACATGATCATTACTTTGGACAAGAGCTTTCTGTTGGTACCATGTTAAAGGTCATCAGCCAAGGTCTTTTTTCAAGGTCAAATTTCTGCAAATAATTTAACCTTGGTCATAACATTTGAATCGCTTGTCATAGAGCCTTCACATTTCACATGATCTTTGCTTGGGACAAAACCTTTCTGTAAGTTCCAAGTTCAAGGTCATCAGTCAAGGTCAATTTATAAGGTCAAATTTCTTCAAAAATTTTAACCTTAGTCATAACTTTTGAATGGTAAGTCATAGAGCCTTCATATTTCACATGATCCTTGCTTGGGACAAGACCTTTCTGTAGGTACTAAGTTCAAGGTCATCAGTCAAGGTAATTTTTAAAGGTTAAATTTCGGCAAAAAATTTAACCTTGGTCATAACTTTTGAATGGTAAGTCATAGAGCCTTCATATTTCACATGATCATTGCTTGGGACAACTATTTTCTGTAGGTACCAAGTTCAAGGTCATCAGTCAAGGTCAATTTTCGGCAAAAAATTTAACCTTGGTCATAACTTTTGAATGGTAAGTCATAGAGCCTTCACATTTCACATGATCTTTGCTTGGGACAAGAGCTCTCTGTAAGTACCATGTTCAAGGTCATCAGTTTAGGTCAAGGTTATTTTCATGGTCAAATTTCTGCAAAAAATTAAACCTTAGTCATAACTTTTGAATGGTTAGTCATAGAGCTTTCTAATTCACATGATCTTTCCTTGGGACAACACCTTTCTGTAGGTACCAAGTTGAAGGTCATCAGTCAAGGTCAAGGTCATTTTTCAATCTCATTTTTTTTTTCATTTTATCCGTGGTCATAACTTTTGAATGGTAAGTCATAGAGCCTTCGTATTTCAAATGATCCTTGCTTGGGAAAAGACCTTTCTGTAGGTACCAAATTCAAGGTCATCAGTTAAGGTCAAGGTCATTTTTAAAGGTCAAATTTCGTTAAAAAATTTAAACTAAGTCATATTTTTTTAATGATAAGTCATAGAGCCCACATATTTCACATGATCATTACTTTGGACAAGAGCTTTCTGTAGGTACCATGTTCAAAGTCATCAGTCAATGTCATTTTTCAATGTCAAATTTCTGCAAAAAAATTAACCTTACCTTTCTGTAGGTTCCAAGTTCAAGGTCATCAGTCAAGGTCAATTTTCAAGGACAAATTTCTTCAAAAATTTTAACCTTAGTCATAACTTTTGAATGGTAAGTCCTAGAGCCTTCATATTTCACATGGCCCTTGCTTGGGACAATACCTTTTTGTTGGTACCAAGTTCAAGGTCATCAGTCAAGGTAATTTTTCAAGGTCAAATTTCTGCAAAAATTTAACCTTGGCCATAACTTTTCAATGATAAGTCAAAGGCTTCATATTTTACATGATCATTGCTTGGGACAAGGCCTTTCTGTAGTTACCAAGTTCAAGGTCAACAGTCAATGTCAAGGTCATTTTTCAAGGTCTTTTTTTCAATTTTAACCTTGGCCATAACTTAAAATTGGTAAGTCATATGGCCTTCATATTTCACATGAGCCTTGCTTTGGACGAGACCTTTCTGTAGGTACCAAGTTCAAGGACATCTGTCAAGGTCAAGGTCATTTTTCAAGTCAAATTTCGGCAAAAATTTAACCTTGGTCTTAACTTTTGAATGGTAAGTCATAGAGCCTTCATATTTCACATGATCCTTGCTTGGGACAAGAACTTTCTGTAGGTACCAAATTGAATGTCACCAGTTTAGGTCAAGGTCATTTTTCAAGGTCATTTTTCTTTAAAAAAAATTAACCTTAGTTATTACTTTTGAATGATATGTCATAGAGCCATAAAATTTCACATTATCATTGCTTGGGACAATAGCTAAGTACCATGTTCAAGGTCATCAGTTTAGGTCAAGGTTATTTTTCATGGTCAAATTGATGCAAAAAAATTTAACCTTAGTTACAACTTTTGAATGGTTAGTCATAGAGCCTTCTATTTCACATGATATGTCCTTGGGACAACACATTTCTGTAGGTTCCAAGTTCAAGCTTATCAGTCAAGGTCAATTTGAAAATTCAAATTTCTTAAAAAAATTATACCTTGGTCATAATGGTTTAATGATAAGTCATAGAGCCTTCATATTTCACATGATAATTGCTTGGGACAAGACCTTTCTGTAGGTACCAAGATCAAGGTCATCAGTCAAGATCATTTTTCAAGGTCAAATTTCTGCAAAAAAATCAATTTTGGTCATAACTTTTGAATGGTAAGTCATAGAGCCCTCATATTTCACATGATCCTTGCTTTGGACAAAAACTTTCTGTAGGCACCAAGTTCAAGGGCATCAGTCATTGGTAAGTCATAGAGCCTTCACATTTCACATGATCTTTGCTTTGGACAAGACCTTTCTGTAGGTACCAAGGTCAAGGTAATCAGTCAAGGTAATTTTTCAAGGTCAAATTTCTGCAAAAATATATCCTTGGTCATTACTTTTCAATGATAAGTCATAGAGGCTTCATTTTTCACATGATCATTTCTTGGGACAAGACCTTTCAGTAGGTACCAAGTTGAAGGTCATCAGTCAAGGTCAAGGTCATTTTTCAAGGTCAATTTTTCTTAATCTTAACCTTGGTCTTTACTTTTGAATGATAAGTCAGAGAGCCTTCGTATTTCAATTGATCCTTGCTTAGGACAAGACCTTTCTGTAGGTACCAAATTCTAGGTTATCAGTTAAGGTCAAGGTCATTTTTCAAGGTCAAATTTCTGCAAATTTTTTTTTATCTTAGTCATAATTTTTGAATGATAAGTCATAGAGCCTTCATATTTCACATGATCATTGCTTGGGACAAGAGCTTTCTGTAGGTACCATGTTCAAGGTCATCAGTCAAGGTCATTTTTCAAGGTCAAATTTCTTCAAAAAATTTAACCTTAGTCATAACTTTTGAATGGTAAGTCATAGAGCCTGCATATTTCACATGATCCTTGCTTGGGACAAGACCTTTCTGTAGGAACCAAGTTCAAGGACATCAATCAAGGTCAAGGTCATTTTTCAAGGTCAGATTTCTGCAGATAATTAAACCTTGGTCATAACTTTTGAATGGTAAGTCATAGAGCCTTCATATTTCATATGATCCTTGCTTGGGACAAGACCTTTCTGTAGGTATCAAGTTGAAGGTCATCAGTCAAGGTCAAGGTCATTTTTCAAGGTCAAATTCCTGCAAAAAAATTAACCTTGGTCTTAATTTTTGAATGGTAAGTCAGCTGCCGTCAAAGCGCAGTTGGTAGCGCGACGGACTGTCATTCTAGAGGTCCCGGGTTCGATCCCCGACGGCAGCACTCATTCTTTCCAACAATTTGTCTCTTAACAATGGGTTGATAATCGTGTATCTATGTTAGATAGAAGCTGGAGGCTAGGAAAGGATGTAATGGTTGTACTGGTTAGAGAAATATCACGAAGCCATTGTTAGGTGCTCCAGCCGCCGCGATATAACTGAAATAATGTTGAAAGCAGCGTTTAACTCCATTCAATCAATTAATTGAATGGTAAGTTATAGAGCCTTCATATTTCACATGATCATTGCTTGGAACAACACCTTTCTGTATTTACCGAGTTCAAGGTCATCAGTCAAGGTTAATTTTCAAGGTCAAATTTCATAAAAAATTTAACCTTGGTCATAACATTTGAATAGTAAGACATTGAACCTTCATATTTCACATGATCATTGCTTGGGACAAGACCTTTCTGTAGGTAGCAAGTTAAATGACATCAGTCAAGGTCAAGGTTATTTTTCAAGGGCAAATTTCTGCAAAAATTTAATTCTTGGTCATAACTTTTGAATGGTTAGTCATAGAGCCTTCATATTTCACATGATCCTTGCTTGGGAACAGAGCCTTCTGTAGATACCAAGTTTAAGTTCCTCAGTCAAGGTCAAGGTCATTTTTCAAGGTCAACTTTCAGCAAAAAATTTAACCTTTGTCATAACTTTTGAATGTTAAGTCAAAGAGCCTTTGTATTTCACATGATTCTTGCTTGGGACAAGACCTTTCTGTAGGTACCAAATATAAGGTCATCAGTAAAGGTCAAGGTTTTTTTTTCAAGGTCAAGTTTCTTTAAAAAAATTAATCTTGGTCATTACTTTTGACTGGTAAGTCATAGAGCCTTCATATTTCACATGATCATTTCTTGGTAAAAGACCTTACTTTAGGGTAAAAGGTCATTAGTCAAGGTCAAGGTCATTTTTAAAGGTTAAACGTTTACATTTTTTTAATTGTGGTCATAACTTTTGAATGATTAGTCATAGAGCCTTCATATTTCACATGATCATTGCTTTGGACCAGAGCTTTTTGTAGGTACAATGTTCAAGGTTATCAGTCAAGGTCAAGGTCATTTTTCAATGACAAATTTGTGAAAATAATTTAACCTTGGTCATAACTTTGAATGGTAAGTCATAGAGCCTTCATTTTTCACATGATCTTTCCTAGGGACAACACCTTTCTGTAGGTATATGTTCAATGTTATCAGTCAAGGTAATTTTTCAAGGGCAAATTTCTGCAAAAAATTTAACCTTGGTCATAACTTTTGAATGGTAAGTCATAGAGCCTTAGTATTTCACATGATCATTGCTTGGGACAAAACCTCTCTGTAGGTACCATGTTCAAGGTCATCAGTCAAGGTCAAGGTCATTTTTCAAGGACAAATTTCTGCAAAAATTTTTACCTTGGTCATAACTTTTGAATGTAAAGTCATAGAGCCTTTGTATTTTACATTATTCTTGCTTGGGAAAAGACCTTCTGTAGGTACCAAATATAAGGTCATCAGTAAAGGTCAAGGTCTTTTTTCAAGGTCAAATTTCTGCAAAAAATTTAATCTTGGTCATTACTTTTGCATGGTAAGTCATAGAGCCTTCATATTTCACATGATCTTTCCTTGGGACAAGACCTTTCTGTAGGTTCCATGTTCAAGGTTATCAGTCAAAGTCAATTTTCAAGGTCAAATTTCTGCAAAAAAATTTAACCTTGGTCATTACTTTTGAATGGTAAGTCAAAGAGCCTTTGTATTTCACATGATCATTGCTTGGGACAAGACCTTTCTGTAGGTACCAAATTCAAGGACATCAGTCAAGGTCTTTTGAAAATTCAAATTTCTGCAAAAATTTTCACCTTGGTCATAACTTTTTAATGATAAGTCATAGAGCCTTCATATTTCACATGATCTTTTCTTGGGACAACACCTTTCTGCTGGAACCAAGATCAAGGTCATCAGTCAAGGTAATTTTTCAAGGTCAAATTTCTGCAAAAAATTTAACCTTGGTCTTTACTTTTGAATGGTAAGTCATAGAGCCTTCACATTTCACATGATCTTTGCTTGGGTCAAGACCTTTTTGTACGTACCAGTATAAGGTCATCAGTCAAGGTCAAGATCATTTTTTAAGGTCAAATTTTGCAAAATATTTAACCTTGGTCATAACTTTTGAACGTTGAGTCCTAGAGCCTTTGTATTTCACATGATCCTTGGTTGGGACAAGACCTTTCTGTAGGTTCCAAGTTCAAGGTCATCAGTCAAGGTCAATTTTCAAGGTCAAATTTCTTTAAAAAGTTTAACCTTGGTCATATCTTTTGAACGGTTAGTCATAGAGCCTTCATATTTCACATGATCATTGCTTGGGAGAAGACCTTTCTGTTGGTACGAAGAGAAAGGACATCAGTCAAGGTCATTTTTCAAGGTCGAATTTATTTAAAAAATTTAACCTTGGTCATAACTTTCAAATGATAAGTCATATAGCCTTCATATTTCACATGATCATTGCTTGGGACAAGACCTTTCTGTAGGTACCAAGTTGAAGGTCATCAGTCAAGGTCAAGGTCTTTTTTCAAGGTCAAGTTTCTTAAAAAAAATTAATCTTGGTCATAACTTTTGAATGGTAAGTCATAAAGCCTTATATTGCACATGATCATTGCTTGGTACAAGACCTTACTGTAGGTTCCAAGATCAAGGTCATTAGTCAAGGTCATTTTTACACTGAGATTTTTTTTAAAAAAATATAATTTAGATAAATATGATTATGAACATAAAGGATAATATTAATAATTTGTTTTTCATAATAACTTATTAATATTGTCTGTCATGTTTATACATTTATTCCAGTATCATTACATATTTACAGCTTTAATTTCAATTTGAAATTTGAGTAAACTCTGATTTGAGAATGAGAAAAGTTTTATAATTTTGGTGCCCCGTTAAAAGCAAAAAGAATCATCCTGGTCAACCTACTCAGTTCTAAAGTCCCAATTTATGAAACTTTTCTGATTCCCAACTCAAAATTTTCTAAAAATTTCAACTTAAACGTAAAGCCACAATTCTGTTTAAACACTAATGTAAAAGTGTCAAAATAAAAGATGATAACTTATTCTCAGCCTAGTCTAAGAAAAGTTTGATAACCTCGGGCCCTGACCAAAGTCAGCATAGTACTTTTCATACTAACCATAGCCAGAGATTATAAAACCATTTTTGGCTCTACTTGCTGAAGGCCAGCAAGCTTTTGTCATGGCATGGTGTCCGTCATGCATGCACCTGTGCATTTGACAAAACTTGGCAAGAATGATTCTTGGGTGAGCCTCTTTTAAAGTTGTTCAGAATTCGAATTTACCCATCTTCTTCTCCTAAACCATTGGCCTGATTTCATTGAAATTTTGCATGAATGATCCTTGTATGACCCTCTTCTGAAGTTGTTAAACAAATTTGGATTGATCCCCAAAATGGGCGTGGCAGGGTAGCTTTTATATTCACTATAAAAACTTTTAAAATCATCTCCTCCTAAACCATCGGCCTGTTTTCATTGAAACTTGACTTGAAGGATCCTTGGGTGACCCTCTTTTAAAGTTGTTCAAGAAATTTGGATTGACCCGAAAATATAGGTGGGGCATATTTTCACTATGAAATCTTTAAAAAACTTCTCTTCCCAAACCATTGGCTTGATTTCAATGAAACTTGACCCAAATATTCCTTGGGCGACTCTTTTCAAATGCTGTTCAAGAAATTTTCATTGACCCCCAAATATGGGTGTGGTAGAGCAGAGCTTATTTCACCAAAGAAAATCTTTAAAAATCTTCTCCTCCTTAGCAATTGGCCTGATTTCATTGAAACTTGGTAGGAAATTGTTCCTAGGGGAAATCCCCTTGCAGAATTTTGATTGGCTCATGTATTGGGTGTGGCCCAGCAGGGCATAATATTCACAAGAAATGTTTGTCATTTTCCCATGATGTATATAGTATTATTAAAGACCCTTCAAGACATATCTATCTTTTAAAAAAGAACTTTGCCTATTTAGTATCAGTAAATATATATATTTTGAAAATCAGAGGTGCCTTTTTTAGATTAAGATTTTTAAGATATCTTAAGATTTTAAATCAAATTATCGAATGCGATTCAGTTGACATTCTACGACGCAGCCCCAGATATCCTGACTAAAGATCTTAAAAATTTTAATCCTAAAAAACGCACCTCTGATTTCCATATAAGGTTTAGCCTACACTTTCTGTCCATATTTTGGCCTCTTCACTAATTTCCTTGTACTTGTGAGAGAAATACCAGGAATCCATTGTAAAGTGCTCCAGCCGCCGTGATGTAACTGAAATAATGTTGAGTGAGGTGTTAAACTCTGTTCAATCAATTGAAAACTTCCATATCTGACTGAGTTTCTCATTGATAGATATTCGAAAGCAAGTGGAGCGATACAGGCCCTCTTGGGCCTCTTGTCTTACGCATCTGAGAGTTTTCTCAAAACATCATTCAAATTTGAATATTTTCAAATAAAAATATACATCGGATCATTAAAGTAGCAATATACTAACATTTTTTATGCCCTCTTCAAAGAAGAGAGGGTATTTTGAATTGCACTTGTCGGTTGAATCTGTCCATAGACCACTTTTTGTTTGGAGTAAATCTCTAAAGGTATGCAAGCTAGATACATGAAACTTAACAGGTGGATAACCCTCAATAAGGAGAAGTGCAGTTCACAAGAACAGCAACCCTGCTCATAATATTTTTAGCTCACCTGAGCACCAAGTGCTCAAGATGAGCTATTGTGATCGTCGAATGTCTGTCTTCCACAATTTCTTTAAACATTTTCTCCTGCTAAACAGATGGGCCAATCTTGATGAAACTTGGCAGGTATATTTCTTGGGTCAAGCTCTACCAAAGTTGTTCAAATAAATTGAAATTCACCCTTAACTCTCCCTTAACCCTTAACAAAAAGGGTAAAAATAGGAAAATCTTCAAAAATCTTCTTCTCTGAAACAACAATGCAGGCAGTTTTCATATTTGGTATGTAGCATCATCTAGTGAACCTCTACTAATTTTGTTCATATTTTGTGCACATCCCCTTTTACATAGAATCAAAGCAAAAACAAATCCTCTTCTCTGAAACCAGAACATGGAAAGCCTTCATATTTTATAGGTAGCAAATTAGGTGACTTTTATCAAGTATGTTCATATCAAACCCATTGGCTCAAATTGTGGTTACATCTGGGCTTATCCCTTTTTACAAAGAAACAAAGTGTGATTTATTTAAAAATCTTCTCTGAAACCATAAGGCAGAGAGCCTTTATATTTTAGTATGTAGCATAATCTAGTGGAGCCTTACCAATTGTTCATATCATGCCCCTGGGCTCATCTTTGGGCTCTGAATGGCTCCCCCACCCCCTATTTTACATAGACACCAAGGAGGAAATCTTAAAAACTTGTTCTCTGAAACCAGAAGGCAGGGACTCTTTTAATAGTTTTTTTTTATTGAATTTCATCAAGTTTATTCATTACATGGCACTTTGTTCATATAAGGGCTGTGGCCAGGCATATCCTTTTTGCTCTTTGCTGAAACATTCCATGGTTTTGATCTTATGTAGAAATTATCTCCTTGTTGACATCTGCCTATTTAATTGATGGGATGTCCCAGAGGTCATAGAGACTCAGATGAGCAATCTAAGACTATCTAAGACTATCAAGGTCCTCTTGTTTTAATTATTGCCCTTTGTTGAATTAATAACTTGATTTTTGTCAGGAGCATATCTTAGATAATCATGAAGTTTCAGAGGTGGATAGATCTCATTGTGGACAAGTGCAGTGTACAAGAACCATAACTCTACTTGTCATATTTTTGAGTTATGAGTTATTGCCCTTTGTAACCTGCTCGGGGGGGGGGGGGGGGGGCATAAATGTTTTACCAACATCATAATACTTCAGAAAAAAACATTTTGAATATCAAGTCTGATTTTAGGTTACTGGTTATTTGCAGCTGAGAATAAATAAACGTTTTCATAATCTCATTTTCTGGGCCCAAGGTTATATAACTTTTCTCAGGCTCAGGCTCAATTCTCTCAAATTTTGAATTAAAATAAATGTATGAAAATAAAAGATAATATTAATAAGTTGTTATTTATAACAACTTATTAATATCACTTTTTATGTTAATACATTAAAATCAGTAATAAATTAGAATTACGGCTTATTCTCAAATTAAGATTTGAGAAAATTTTGAATTGAGCCTGAGAAAAGTTTTATAACCTCGGGCCCAGATGGCCCTTTTTCAAGAGACAGGTCTCATTTGATAGGAGAGATTCTGATTGCTTCTTATCAGGTCATGTGCAGTCTTGATGCTCTCTCTGAGTGATAAATTAAATTGCATTACACCTTTATCAGGCCCAAATCAAAATAATGTAACCACTTGTTGAAATTCAAAGCATATTCTAAGCAAGTTTTTAAAATAGAATTAACAAGTTTGAACCAGATTCATAAGATACAATATTGTTTGAACAGATTATCTAAATAGTCTGTCAATCTAGAGGCCCAAGGTTTGATTCCCAACGCAGGTCATATTCTTTCCGACTATTTGTCTTTCACCAATGGCGGGATAATCTCAGACCTTTGTGAGATAGCAGTTGGAGGCTAGGAAAGAATGGATGGTGGTTCTGGTGTGAGAAATACCAGGAATCCATTGTTAGGTGCTCCAGCTGCTGGGATATAACTGAAAGATTGTTGACAGCTGCGAAGAACCCAAAACAAACATCTGTCTGTCCATCTATCTGTCTACCCAAAATTTAACTTGCAAACTCTACTTTTTTTTCACTTTAAGGCTACAGGTAGTTACACTGTGATAATGTCATTCATCTCAATCAAAATCATTCTTTTCAAATAGCAATTTCTCCATTTCCCAATGTTTTCCCTCTTTCTTAATTACTTTCAGAACCAATATAATCAGCCACTTCTGTTCAAATCTTTTGACATATTGATGAGCCCCATTTCAAGGGAAGCCATTTAACAGGAAGATACATTGAATCAATAATTCATTTTTGAGATCATTAGGTAGTTTGATTAAATGATATTTTGGGTAAATGTTATTCATAACTCAAGTACTTAAAGACTCTTTCTAAACCTTTATCATGCTGAATAAAAACAGTTACAAAATTGCTGTAAAATCATAGAGGTGACAGCTCTGGATGCTCCATTCATAATCATTGTCAGTCAGTATTGTTTTTTAAAAATTGCTTTTTCTGATTTAAAAAAGAAATCAGGTGGTAAAGAGGAAGATCAGACTGCACATATGTGCAGGCTGATCTTTGCCTATACCTCCTGCTAGGGCAAGATTATTCATGGTTCAGCAGGATCGAGCTGGAATAACAAGTGAATTTCTGAGAACCCGTAAACACTAGCAAAAGCTTTTGAAATAGAAAGATAGTATTACTAAAAATTTATGTTAAATGTAACCTTTCTGGTAATGAACCTGTAATTTTACTATTGAAATTGAGTAAATTTTGATTTGAGTGACAAAACAGTCTTACAATCAAGCGCTCGGATCAATATTTATCTAATGAGGGTCATTTAAAGTAAAGGGCAAATTTCCATTTAGGTGAAAATGCATTTTTTTATGCAATTCAGCAGGTAGTTATAGGGTGACAACTTTTCTTATGAAACCTCTGCCACCAATATAATAATTTGAGTCACTTCTGTTAACATCTTTTGACATATTGATGAGTCCCATTTTGAGGGAATAAAGATACTGAAGCCTATCAGCTGGCTGTTAACGCCTTGAAATGTTACAAACACTTATCAATATCCTGACATAATTTGTTGAACATTGCTAAGTTCTGTGGGGTCTCAAATTATGCTGTCAGTTGTGATATAAACTGGGTGTTACCAGCAGCCATTAGACAGGAAGAAAGATTGAACATGAAATTCATTTATGAGATCATTAGGCAGTTTGATTAAATGATTTTCAATTTTTCAATTTAAGGGTCAGTTAATGTTAGTGCCTATAATATATGGGCAGTTACACGTGCTTTTGCACTGACCCCTGCTCTTGATTAAAGTCAGTTGCCCCTTCTTTTCCTAATGGTATAACGCAAAATAGATTGAACAGCATGTTTTCCTTTTCACTCACTTGATCTTTTGCCAAATACCAAAATCTTTATTAGTTTTTCAAAATTTTAGTCTTGTCCAAATTCAAAGGGATTGCATAAGGATGATAAGGAACAGTGAGAAAAAATTAAATGAAACCATCCTTTATCATGCTGTTCACTGCATATACCCTATGCAGTAAAGAGGCTTTTGTAGTGGTCCAAGACTGATCTTAGCATATACCGAGGGGTCAGCGCAACACTATTGTAACTACATTTTCCAAAATTTTACAGGAGAGGGAAAAAACTGATTAAAACATTTCTGACTTGATCTTAAAACTTGAAATCTCTAAAATAGATACTAAATTACATTGAAAATATATACCAATCAGATTATTTTAGATATTTTGAAAAAATATGATTTTATTAAATTTTTTTGACTTACCATAGTTTTGCTCCAAAAATTGTGTCTATTTTTCACGTAATTGTACTGCAAAACTATTGTAACTACACTTACAATACTTTTTGAAATATTCTTTGAGGAAATAATAAATTTTTACATGATTCAAATCTATTGTAACTACAATTATTAAATCTCAGATAAGCATTTTCTTATGCCTCAACATTGAATAATTGGGGACATACCATTTAAAGTATTGCCTGTCCATCTGTCTGTTCAATGGGCTTTTGGAACTTACCTGAGAACTTGATATTAAAGTTCCTGTTTCATTAAAACTATTTAAGATAAAATGTTCATTTATTATGCCCTTGCAATACATTGAATGAGGACATAAGTTTTACTGGTGTCAGTCAGTCTGTATGTCCCCTTATACAAATTTCTGCCTTTGAATTTGTCTATCTGTATGTCCATCTGCTGAAAAAATAAGCTGTGAACTTAACACATCCCTAAATTTTCAAAAACTAAGGTACAATGCTATAATTTTTGGTATTCATCTTACTTTCAACAATACCCATTTGAGTAGGTCCATATCATCAAGGTCAAATTTAACCTTTTAAACTTATCCATGACCTTGAGAATGGTTCATTTGGGGGTGAATAAACATTTTGCAAATAAAGTTTAAAAAGTATCACCTGAAGAAACATTTTATGCAAAGTTTAGTTGAAATTTTGCCCAGTGGTTATAGAGGAGATGGTTAGATAACTGTTGTCAACTTCTTGCAGCAAGAAGAACAAAACTGATCACAAAGCTAACCTTTAGCACAGTATGCTGAGATAAGCTAAAAGGGATGTTCACTGGCTGAATCCAAATATATAACCCTTGAGCATGGTATCAACATATTGCGTGAAACTACATAATAAATATCTAGGCTGTCTACCATCTTATTTCAAAGGAAAGGATTTTAAAAGATTTTCTTCTAATTGTATTTCATGTTTCATGGTTTTTCACATGTTTCTTTAATGGTTCAGTATAGTTATTGATGGCAGGTCAGAAGAGATATAGCAATGGTGTGTGTTTTCCGTCTGTCTGTCCAATCTGTTAACTTTCTCTTGTTGTCACCATAGAAAGAGTCAATAGTTTTCATCAGATTTTCAGATTACTTTTTAAGAATGATTGTACCATCATAAGGATGATAAGTGCAGTGCACAAGAACTACAACTCTTGCTTGCATAATTTTGGAGTTATTGCCCTTTCTTATTTTTAAGACTTAGATTTTGTCCGTGGGCATATCTCCAAAAGTATAATAGCTATCAACTTGAAACTTTATGGGTAGATAGATCTCATGGAGAGGTTGCAGTGCACAAGAACTACAACTCTTGCTTGCATAATTTTTGAGTTATTGCCCTTTGTTATTTTTAAGACTTAGATTTTGTCCGGAGCATATCTCCTAAAGTATAATAGCTATCAACTTTAAACTTTATGGGTGCATAGATCTCATGAAGGTGAAGTGAAGTGCACAAGAACTACAACTCTGGCTTGCATAATTTTGGAGTTATTGCCCTTTGTTATTTTAAAGACTTAGATTTTGTAGGGGCTTAATTTCTTAAAGTAGATCCCTTAATCTATTAGGCTTCAGTTAACTATCAAGCTTTCTCGGCGGGGGATGGCCATGTCTTACATGGCTCTTGTTATCTTTTGAAATCCTGAAAAAGACTGGTTACAATTTCTGAAAAACAAGAGGCCCAAGAGGGCCTGTATCGCTCCACTGGCTTAAAAATCTCAAGATTTGAAAGAGAGATATTGAAAATATAAGGTAATGAAAGTGAACAGAAGAAATTCCGACTTTTTCTAAGTTGAAACTGACTTATGAAGGAATGAACTTAGTTTACTAATATGTAACATTACAAGGAAGAAAACTATTTAGATATTACTTTGAAACAAGAGGACCAGAATGGCCCTAGACCGCTCGCCTGAATTTTATTGATTCAATGGATCTCAACCAATCCAAATTTCTTGAACAACTTAAGAAGAGGGTCACCCAAGGAACATTCTGGTAAAGTTTCATTGAAAACGGCCCAATGGTCCAGGAGGAGATGAGGTTCAAAGATTTCGGGGTCAAAATAAGCCCTGTCCTGCCACTCCCATATATGGGGGTCAATCTAAATTTCTTGAACAACTTTAGAAGAGGGTCACCCAAGGAACATTCTGGAAAAGTTTCATTGATATTGGCCCAATGGTCCAGGAGGAGATGAGGTTCAAAGATTTCGGAGTCAAAATAAGCCCTGTCCTGCCACCCCCATATATGGGGGTCAATCTAAATTTCTTGAACAACTTTAGAAGAGGGTCACCCAAGGAACATTCTGTAAAAGTTTCATTGATATTGGCCCAATGGTTCAGGAGGAGATGTCGTTCAAAGATTTTGGGGTCAAAATCAGCCCGCCCTGCCACGCCCATATTTGGGGGTCAATCCAAATTTCTTGAACAACTTAAGAAAAGGGTCACCCAAGGAACATTCTGGTAAAGGTTCATGAAAATTGGCCTTATGGTTCAGGATGAGATGAGGTTCAAAGATTTTGGGGTCAAAATCAGCCCGCCCTGCCACGCCCATATTTGGGGGTCAATCCTAATTTCTTGAACAACTTTAGAAGACGGTCACCCAAGGAACCTGCTGGTAAAGATTCATTGAAATCAGCCCAATGGTTCAGGAGGAGATGTCATTCAAAGATTTCGGGGTCAAAATAAGCCCCACCCTGCCACGCCCATATTTGGGGGTCAATCCAAAATTTTTGAACATCTTTAGAAGAGGGTCACCGAAGGAACCTGCTGGTAAAGTTTCATTGAAATCAGCCCAATGGTCCAGGAGGTGATAAGGTTCGAAGATTTTGGGGTCAAAATAAGCTCCGCCCTGCCACGCCCATATTTGGGGGTCAATCCAAATTTCTTGAACAACTTTAGAAGAGGGTCACCCAAGGAACATTCTGGTAAAGTTTCATGAAAATTGGCCTCATGGTTCAGGAGGAGATGTTGTTTAAAGATTTCGGGGTCAAAATAAGCCCCGCCCTGTCACGCCCATATTTAGGGGGCAATCCAAATTTCTTGAACAACTTTAGAAGAGGGTCACCCAAGGAACATTCTGGTAAAGTTTCATTGAAATCGGCCAAATGGTTCAGGAGGAGATGTCATTCAAAGATTTCAGGGTCAAAATAAGCCCTGTCCTGCCACGCCCATATATGGGGGTCAATCTAAATTTCTTGAACAACTTTTAAAGAGGGTCACCCAAGGAACATTCTGTTAAAGTTTCATTGAAATCAGCCCAATGGTTCAGGAGGAGATGTCAATCAAAGATTTCGGGGTCAAAATAAGCCCCGCCCTGGCACGCCCATATTTGGGGGTCAATCCAAATTTCTTGAACAAATTTAAAAGAGGGTCACCCAAGGAACATTCTGGCCAAGTTTCGTCAAAATCCACTCATTGGTTGCGGAGGAGAAGATGTCTAAAGAAAAGTTTACGCACGCACGGACGGACGGACAGACGGACGCACGACAGACACCTCGCCATGACAATAGCTCGCTGGCCTTTGGCCAGTGGAGCTAAAAAGGAAAATGTTTAAACAAAATTCAAAATCAGACTGAAAAAGCATGTCTTGTGCTCTGGAGTTAATTTCTGTCTAAGAATCTTCATCTGACCAGGAAATCTATTATACAAGATTCCAATTCAAAATTTGGCATGTCAATGGCTCAGAGCAAAACAGTTCCAACTGCCTATAAATATATAGGCAGTTACAACTGTTTTGCACTGAGCCACTGGAGTATGATTACTATTACAACAGCAATATTGACTTACAAGGGGGATTCTATTGAGTTTTTGTAAGAATTATAAATGATTGTTAGAATAATGCTTCTTTTTATACACCAAAGTGGTTGTTCATTGGTATCATATTTTCCGACTGTCCCTCCCTTTGATGAATTCTTGTTATCTAAACTCCTTCTTCAATATTTGAACAGATTTGCATGAAACTATCACATAGTATTGACCATACACATATTGTCACAATTTTGTGATACTATTCAAACAGATTTGCATGAAACTATCACATAGTGTTGACCATACACATATTGTCACAATTTTGTGATACTATTCGGAGTCACTGAAAGTGGTGACTTTCATTTTGACTCTCACAATCCTGATAGAAATTAGATATTTCAATTTACAAGCTTCAGTAGCACAGAAGACAATCAAGCTGCAATGCTTCAACTCATGTAATTTCTGAAGCTTCCTTTTCTTGGAAATTGGTTTAAAAAAATTCAAACACAAATAACCTAGTGAACTGTTCTGTTTTGTACAGATGCACATTATCCCATTATCAGTTGACAAAATTTTAAACTAGTCCTCTTTCAAGGGGAGACAAAAGTTAGAAAGAATATGTACCTCCGCCAGGGTTCTAACCCGTGACCCCATGATTTAAGATTAGGAGTCTAATGTGTGCTATAAGCTCCTCTATATGGATGCAAATTTCAAGCAAACTTTATCTGGATTGATTGATTGATTGAATGGAGTTTAACGTTGCTTTCAACATTATTTCTGTTATATCGCAGTGGCTGGAACACCTAACAATGGTTTCCTGGTATTTCTCTCACCAGTACAACCACCACATCCTTTCCTAGCCTCAAGCTACCATCTCACATAGGTCTACGATTATCAACCTATTGGTGAGAGACAAATAACTTTATCTGGAAAGAGCACATCTGAGTTTTTGTGTTGATATTCGAGCTAGTGCAGTTGGTTCAAATATCGCTTCAATCTAAGAGATGTCATTAAGATTGGAATTTAAAAAGAGTGAGTTTTGATATCTTTCCCACAATTTTTGATACAGTTGGAAAGCTGTAAATTGTCACATTTCAATTATTTCAACCTCTTGTATCAACAGATAAGAGTCTATATTTACAAGATTTTGTCAACATTTAATCCTTTTCTACAAATTGACAAATTAAGACAAATATCAGACAAAATTCTGTAAAATAGTCAATTGGATCTTTTTCAAGTCACTTCAATTTTGTTTTTTCCACACTTTAAAGGGTATTAAATGGAGGTTGTCCTTTATTTTGGTGTAAGATTGATTTACATTTCATTGAGTGAACAAGAAAAGCTATATTTTCACGAGTGGTGTAGTCAAGAGTGTGAAATAAAGCTTATTTTGTTTGCGAAATGGAATATCAATCAATTTTACTCGAAAAACGAAAAATATTCAATTTCTTAGATCTAAAAGCTTGTCATTTTGCATGTGATTACTATGCAAAGTTCATGATGATATTACTTTTTGGGTTCCACTTAAATAACGTCAGATTAGGTAAAATGAACAAAAGCAGTGTAGGCTAATATCAGACTGCACATCTGTGCAGGCTGATCTCAGACTAAAGTGTATGCCATAGCTTTATGAACTGTAAGAATAGGTTGTTAACAGCACCATAAGGGTTAAACATACCATTATAGATTGATTAAATGAAGTTTTACGCCGCTTTCAACAATTTCAGCATCTTACAATGGATTCCTGGTATTTCTCTCACCAGTACTACCATCACATCCTTTCCTAGCCTCCAGCTGCTATTTCACATAGGTCTACGATTATCAACCCATTGGTGAGAGAAGAATGCATGGTCAAAAAGAATGAATACTACTGTTGGGGATCAAACCCATGACCTCTAGATAGTCGATCCGATGCACTACCAACTGTGCTATGATGGCACAGAAAAGATTGGATTCATTCACAAAAAATTATATGTAAACATAACACATCTGTAAACCATTCATCATGGTGAATTTTGATACCGCAATATTTTTCATTTAACATACAAGATAACAATCAAATGAAGTGACGAAATATTAACAACTTTAATGATATTTTTTCATGGTTCTCACTTCAAATTTATTATCCCAGTCTTGATAATTGAGAGTTCTTGCATATCAACCTTTTTCCGCTGTTTGATTATCTCGAAGAAAAGAACTTAGGAGGGAAATACTGTGGAAAAAGAAGAAATTGCATTATAACTAATGGGCGTATACACGGGTGCGGCAGGTGCGGCATTCGCCGCACCAATAATTGCCGTAGGTGCGGCATGCCGCTACAATAAAACTGGATTATGTTGACCGCTAAATGACTGAAAATGTATGTGAGCATATAACGGATGAATAAAACGTTTATAAAACATGATGTCTTATAGTTCTTTTAATCCACCATACACAACGAAATGCCAGCATCCTGGGATGACCAATCAATAATCTAAACTTCCAAGCGTCTGTAGAATGGTAATTCTGTTTACTTCCGTTTTCTGTTGATGTCAAACATGCGATTCCCTGTGAGTA
Organism: Fragum whitleyi; assembly: GCA_948146395.1. Classification (NCBI taxonomy): domain Eukaryota; kingdom Metazoa; phylum Mollusca; class Bivalvia; order Cardiida; family Cardiidae; genus Fragum; species Fragum whitleyi. The sequence goes on along the minus strand of OX411544.1, from coordinate 57,086,118 downwards.
CATGGTGAGTTGTTAATGTCATTATCGATTAGTCCTCGTACTAGGGTAAACCCTTTCCTGTTTAATCCCTGCTTTTTACGTGTCTGTGATTTTATGATTGAGAAAACATTGTGAAAAAAGAAGAAATTGCTTCTGACAAGCGATTTCTTCCTTTTCCACACTATTTTCTTCCCTACTGATTATTCATAGACAGACTTGAATATATGTGAGCAGCATCATAAACAAACTGATTCTCTCTCTTATAATAATTTGTAAAATGTTTGTTCTGAGGATAAGCCTAAATTTGTCTTGAATTTACATGGTACAGAGAAAAAATCAAACATGGAAATTGCTCTAAAATGACTCAAAAATTGTGATCAAGTATAGTCTAGAATGCACCAAATCGCACCATTTTTTCAAAAATTTTCCGGGGGGGCATGCCCCCGGACCCCCCTAGAAGGGCTTCGCGCCTTCGGCGCTCACATTCGCTCCTTCGGCACTCACATTCGCTCCTTCGGAGCTCAGTTTTGCCGCTCCAATGTAAATAACATGGCTACGCCACTGTAGCCAAGGTTAAAGTATGTTGCACTACCAACTTGCCTACACAAATGGAGTCAAGACACATGTATGAACTGTTCCCCCTTGGATTGTATACAAATGCATTTTGAAATAGTCGAAATGCCATATCGAAGTAATACATATATCAAACTTTGTTTCATTCTCTGTAAGCTCAGTACAGATGCACAGTTTTAAATGAGTGATCTAAGGTAAATTTTGTCTAGATACCATATATATATAGAGATAAAATTGACCTTTGATACCTCACTTAAACTTCTGTATCTATACATGACCAAATTATGCTTAAAGAAGAGTACTGCAAGTGGATATCTTCCCTTGTTTGTTTAGAGTTGGAAAGTGGATAATTTTTATTGTTTGTTTGAATGGGATTTTACGCTGCTTTCAACAATCTTACATTGTAGCAGCATGAGCACCTAACAATGGATTCCTGGTATTTCTCTAACCAGTACTACCATCACATCCTTTCCTAGCCTCCAGCTGCTATCTCGAATAGGTCTAGGATAATCAACCTATTGGTGAGAGAAAAATAGTTGGAAGGAAGAAAGTGCCGCTGTCAGGGGTCAAACTTTTGTTTCTTTGAATGGGGTTTTAGGCCACTTTCAACAATCTTACAGCTGTATTACAGAGTCTGGAACACATAACAATGGATTCCTGTATTTCTCACACCAGTATCACAATCTCGTCCTCTCCTAGCCTCAAACTGCTATACCACATAGGTCAATGATTTTCAACCCATGGGTGGGAGACAAATAGTCAAAGGGCGTGTGCTGCCGGGGATCAAACCTGGGACCTCTAGATTGACAGAAGGGCTACCAGCTCTGCTATTATGGCGGAAAGTTGATAATAAAATTGAAAAGAATGCAAACTTTGTATACAGTTAATGCTTCTCTTTCAATTTGGCATTCTAAGAGATTACATAACTCTCCAACTGCTTTCCTGCTGAGGTTTAGGCATTGTCATGGTTTATTCACTGCATTCTGGAAATCTTTAGATCGCATTAGTGTGCCGTGGCATTGCCTCCTTGTGTAATAGGCTTTTTTCTAAACAAGCCTGGTGAATAAATCCAGTCTCAATTCTCCCTTGGACAAAACAAAACTAACAACTCTTGTTATGCATTAACGCAAGATGAAATTTAATATTGGAAACCCTTGACAAACATATGTTCATATGGCTTAACAAATATGAATTTTGAAATACACAAGACAAAACAATAATTACGATAAAAGATGACTAATCCAACTTCCACTCAGACAGAGTAAAAAGTTTGATATATCATTAGATTTATATATTTCACAAAATTGTTATCTTATTGGTGTTGAGTTGACCCCTGCCAAGATTTGAACTCAGAACTCCTGGGTATATTGCACCCAGACATTTTACCTTTAAACTACAAGAGTATTAAGCACCAAATAAGGAATAACAATGTTTGTAACTTACATAAATCTAATATATTTTTCTAAATTCATGTTTCCTTCAAAATTCAAGATGAGTCTTGTATGAAATAAAGCCTGAATTAAAAAAAACTTACAATGTAATCACATTTATATCTATATTTACTGGTAAATGTTTACAAGCCTTACAAATTATATATTCAACCCTTATCTAGAAAGTCATAAAAAATTAGCATGTCAGGGTAAAAAATGTGTGTACCCCATGTTTCACATATGATTTATCACTCTCTTGCAAAAAACCCTTGTAAGTTCTTGAAAGATGATTTTTCAACATCTAAAATAAGGTGCTTAAAGAAAGGGAAAAAGCAAGAGAGAAGACGGCCTATCAATCAAAGTATTGGACAATCAAACTGTTTTTTTTGGCTAAAAAGTGTAAACTTTGCTTATTGAATGGGCAATATTACTTTTTAACTTTTCAAAAGAGACAGAAGGACTTTGGAGCATTTAACAGAGAGATTAATCTAACAATGCTAAGGAATACATATACTTAAAGAATTGTTGTTCCCTATAATAATGGGATAATTCTAATTTAATAGTGAAGTACAAGGATTACACAAAAATACATGTAAATACTAATTGATGATACATGAATGATATCATGAATACAAAGAAAGGTGACAAAAAGTCTTAAGATTCTAAACTGGTTAAGGTAGTGGCGACATTTCAGCACTCATGAACTTTCACTATGTTGACCAAGGTTTCCTAATGAAAATCATTAGGAAACCTCGGTAACACTGTTAAAGTTCATTACTTCCAAAACTTTGCGGAACTATTAAAGATCCACTACCTTAAACATACAATAAAAGTAGGTACAAAATAAACATGCAACTAACTTAACAAGTGCTTGTCATAGGATACCCTATTTCCCCTAATGAGAACTTCCAGATATAACAATGTAATATCTTCTGAAACTTTATATTGAATTTTACAATGAAATGGAGTCAAATGACAACATTTGCTAATAATTTAAATAACTGTATCTAAAATGTTTTAAAATGAGAGTTCAAAGAAGTAAGACGTGGTCAAGGTATCCAGTCTGTAGTCTCATAGCTTCATGTCGATGGTACACAAAGGTCATTTTGTCATGAGTTTAAACTTTATGTCAACTTTAAGAATTGAAAAAGCATCAGTCAAAGTCAAAGATATAAGTCACTCTAGAGTCTCAGTTGTCAAAAAGAAGAAAACAGTCACTACAAATTAAAAAGGCTTCAATATTTTAAATATGTTGCAATAACATAGGATGCGTTTTTTGTGGACGTAACAATGGTCAAACTCTAAATATTACAATAACAAAATCATTCTAGAGGGAGTGTGTGTGTGTGTGTGTCGGGCTGGGTATAATAACTACAACACTCAGAAGTGTGTGGTGGTGGGCGGTAACAACAATCAAATCATAATGGGAATGTGTGTGTGTCAGGCTGGGTATAGTACAACATTCAGAAGAGTGTGTTGGGAGGGGGGATGGGGGGAGGGGTAACAACAGTCAAATTATAATAATAACTGCATCATTTAGAGGAAGAGGGGTGGGGCAATAACAAACTATATCAATAACTACATCATTCATAAGTACCTAGTTGCACTACTTCATAAGATAATATTTGGTAAAAGTGCCTAGAAGAATATGGCTCTAGGCATCTAGAATAAATCTATAGTCACCTATTGATCAATAGGATTTCAATCAAAATTAGAGCATTACTATAAGAAATGCAATAATTTTAGCCTTATTTTATCTATTTTATGATACTTGTTTATCATACAGATATTTATCTTACATTTCTATTAATGTTCAAACTTATTAATAGAAATAAAATATCAAATTTTAATTTCATTTCGATGGATCAGCACATAACTGCACAAAGCCTTCGATTTAGCCCTTAAATATATTGTTATCGTTATTTCAATCATTTTTATAACTATTTGAGTTTTGATATTATTACTTTAGTTTAAATTATTTAGTTAGATTTTATTAAAGAACTTTGTCTATTTAGATTATTGAGAATTAAGTAATTTTAATCATTATTATTACTATTTGAGTTTTGATATTATTACTTTAGTTTTAATTATTTAGTTAGATTTTATTACAGAACTAATCATTGAGATACTTATGAAATGATGTAGTTGTTTTAAAAAAAGGTTTTTACAAAAAGAGGAAAGCAGATCAAATAAAATATAGATAGTAAGATTTTTTAAATTCCTTTTAACAGTCAGCCACAGGTCTCAGTGTAACTCCCAATGTTAGATGTAGCTCGTCATGTAGGTAAAGGTGACTTCTGGACAAGATCTCCCCCAACCCATCTGAATATTTAGGCATTTCTTATATAGTGGTCTATATTACGAATTACGAGTACCGGTACTATTATTTTTAGAACTGGTCAGTCAGTTGTAGAAGTGACCCGTCATAATAAAAATTTAATTTTTCAAACTTTCTATGCTGGTAAATATATGTACAATATTTCTCAAATAAAAAAGTTTCTATTCAATCAAATCCATTTGTTTTGAATACCTTAAAGTAGACAATAAGCACGTACTTTATGCATCATAATTCTGTCAAATGAATGATTCTTTTTCGTGAGTTTTTCATAAAAAAGAAACATTCATTGGACAGAATTATGCAAATTAATATCAAAAAAACTTTTCAAGAACAGGGTATAGAAAGTAATCCATGACAAACACAAAACTAACTTAAAATCAAATTTCTAACTAGTTCCTTAAGACAGCAACTCTCGGGAGTTTTAAGAGATAAAGAGAGTATTTTAATAATTCACTGAAGAATGAAACTGAAAAAACTAATCACTATGAATTCATACATAAGAGTTATTAAGTTTTCAGTTTCATACCTCTGTGAATTAAAAGATAAGCCTCTTTATATCTTAAAATTTGATACCAAAAAGCAAACATGTAAAGATTTCTCAATAACAAGACAGATTTCTATTGGAATACTTTGTGTGCAAGTTTACATAAACAAGAAAATTAAAAAATTCTATTGAGAAATGAAAATGATTTCCCAGCCAATCAGAAAACTAAAATCCTGATGGACAAAACTAAAATTAAAATAATTAGAAAAGGTATATATTAACATAAACATTTACCGAAAGATTGTGTGAAGAATAATTAAAAAAATAAATAAAAAAAAAGTGAATGCTGTAATAACTTTTTAACTAAAACTTGAAAAAAGAAAAACTTACAATTGAATTTAATTGAAATAGAATAATGAAAAACAAGTTTTCTAAAATAGTGCTCATCCCATGTTGAAAATTTCATAGTAATTCTTAAAAATTGTTAAAAAAATAACAAAATTCATGTGTTACATTTTGATCTAGTTAGTACCAAACTATTGCAAATGCTTATAAATGCATAGACACTTACTGTAGTATTGTACTGACCCTCAAAATGGATATTACTACATTTAGACCTCTGATGATTATATAGACAGAAAAAAGGTGGCAAATTGTGACTGTAGAAACAACTAAAAAATTTCGGGTTTTTTTGTGTGTATGTTTTTTTTGTATATATCATATTATTCCTCCAGTTATGAGTAATACTGTAGGGAAAGTAAATATAGTAACGTCTCCAAAATAATGTAAAAAAAATTTCAAATAGGATATGAAGAGGATTTATTTTTTTCAATGAAAAACTTAATCAAATAGGATAAGTACTCAAATATTTGATGAATGAAATAAGAATTTAACCTTTTCATACTTATTCCAAAATATTCCTGCTGTGGCAGGAGATATAGAAAAAAGATTAGCCTGCAAAAATAGGCTTTACCTCCTGTTTTTTTCTTTGTATGGCAGACAATTTTCATTTTTTATTTTGTAAAGAGATACTGACACAGGTGCATTTATTGCAATTTTGCAAAGATTTTTATTCAACATGACAGGAAAATATTATTCATTAAAAAAAAAACGGTTGCAACCATGACATTTAACTACTAATCAATATATTGTATTGAGAGATATCTTTGATTGCTTAGTTTAATGCATTTAAAAGAAGAGAGAAACAAAAATAAAAAAAAGCTTGGCAATGTATTTTCACTTAATTGTCCAAGTTATAACAATGGTACAAGAAAGAAAAGATGCACAATGATTGCCCATAAAGTCCATACATCTGAAGAAATGATTGTCCATACAATTTAACAACTCGATGATTGTCTCTAGAATCTTATAGCACTTCTGTGGTAATGTACACAACTTGATGATTGTCCATAGAATCTAACATCATGTCTGTAGAGATGTACACAACTGTTGATTGATTGTCCAAAGAAACTTACAGCATGTCTGTAGAGTTATACAACCTGATGATTGTCCATAGAATCCTACAGCACTTCTGAAGAGTCATACAACCCAATGATTGCCTTTAGAATCTTACAGCAGGTCTGTTGAGATGTAAACAACTCGATGATTGTCCATAGAATCTTACAGCATGTCTGTAGAGTTATACAACCCGATGATTGTCCAAAAAATCTAACAGCATGTCTGTCAAGTTCATACGACCTGATGATTGTTCACAGAATCCTACAGCACTTCTGAAGAGTCATTCAACCCGATGATTGCCTTTAGAATCTTACAGCAAGTCTATTGAGATGTAAACAACTCGATGATCGTCCATAGAATCTTGCAGCACACCTGAAGAGTTATACAACCCGATGATTGTCCACAGAATCTTGCAGCACACCTGAAGAGTTATACAACCCGATGATTGTCCATAGAATCTTACAGCAAGTCTGAAGAGTAATACAATCTGATGATTGTTCACAGAATCCTACAACATGTCTTCAAGTTCATACGACCTGATGATTGTCCATAGAATCTTACAGCACGTCTGTAGAGATGTACAAAACTCGGTGATTGTCCATAGAATTTAACAGCATGTCTTCACAAGAACTTTTGTCTGTATGTTTCTTCTGACATATTGAGGTAAAGTTGACTATCTTTTCCTTTTATTTCTCATCTAAACACTGTGTTGCAGGTACTCATTAGAAATGTCTCTAGTGAGGATGATTTCTGTGAGTGTATCCTTTTCAATTATTCACAAGTCTTTGCTTATCGATAACACATTACACATTTCTGCCATTGGTTGTCCCTCACACTAAATGGATAAGTCACTTTAATTTTGCACTGTTTGAATTGTTTGAGATGGTTATATAAGGATTCTCTAGATATCATTCCTCATAGGTCCTGTAAACATTTGAAACAAATACTGTAAAAGTTTTAAATTGTGTTCTTTATTGCTAATTCTGGATAAAGTGCTTTATAATATGACCTACGTCGCGGGAGTGAAATAAGCCTGTTGAATATTTTTTGATATTACACAGGTGTTATTACACATACTAGTGGAAAAATGAGCAAATGAGCTAAGAAGGTTTAATTTTTGTTGCAAAAATGAAATTGTGATTTTGATGGCTTCAATTTGCAAACGGCATTATATGTTATGCAGAATAACTTGAAATATAAATATCAACAATTTCCGATTTATTGCAAAAATTTGGGTCATATTATAAATAGAATACTAAATTTGTGTTCATTTCATACAGAATTTATTAAACTCGTCATCTAAAACAGATAAAAATTCGATGTAGCCTTGTTTATATCTGTTTAAAGATGACTCGTTTAATAAATTTGGCATTCAATGACCACTCATTCTATATCCTCTATACATATCGCACCTGGTAGGAAGTGGCTTAATGATGACATATTACTTCTGGAATGTTTTTTTCAATATTTGATTTCTGTAAAAAAATGTGAACATGGGTATATCCGTAAACCAAAAAGATAAATGTGACTATCACAGTTTTGTTCATCATTTTGATGATGAAAGTGCTTGTTGATTTCATGGAGTCATAAAACGAAAACCTAATTACAGTGTATGAACACGCAACCAGATTCATACATAAGTGTAATTAGGTTTTTAGTGTCACATCTCCATGAAATCAATTACCATCTTCACATATTATAATCTAATATCATGAAGTAAACAATAACACTGCCTACAAGTGCAATGCTCAGCTGCAGGTGCTAGATAAAGCAAACATTCTAAATACTTTCATATTTATCCCCTTGATAATCTGGATAGCTCTTGTGATAGTAAACACATATGCCAAGTTTCATGAAGATATCTTCAATAAAAACAGAAGCAACCAAAATTAAAGTTTGTCACACCACGGCCTACACAACAACAGGAACCCCAACACAAACAAGGCCAGGGTGATCACAATATCTCAGCTTTTCTTCAAAACAGCAGAGCTAAAAACGTAAAGATACATCAGCGTACTGTCTATAGTGCGGTTTATATTTCCAATTAATTGCGTATAGTGAAATCTAAAATAAATGATCAGACATTTGATCAAGGGTTTCTGAACTGATAACTTGTCAGTAGAAGTCAAGCAATAAAGCTAAGGCTCTTTAGACTAGGGTGAACAATCTTTATTCTGCTTTGAGTCCAGCGATTGTCCAGAACTTGCAGTTTGACTGTTCTAGCCAGTACTTAATCCTGTAATTGTTCTGAATTCTTCTTTTTAAGGTAGTAGAACCCTAAGAGTTCTGCAACATTTCGGAATTCATAAACGTACACAATGTTAACCAAGTTTGAAACATTAGGAAACCTGGATTAACACTGACTTCCTAAACGTTACAGAACTATTACAGGTCCAAAATCTTAAGCCAAACTTTGTATAAACTTGAAAGTAATACCTGTAATGAGATTGACTTCTTTTTTCTATAGCCTCTCAGATCAGCAAGCCATGTCAAGTTAATGGATAATGGATTCTATAATTGTTGTTGTTGTTTTGGCTAATTCTTTGGATATCTTTGTTGTCTTTTTGATGTCTTCAAGATTGACTTCTTTCCTCCTTTTAGACTCTACAAAAAAGAACATTCAAATCAATTATTTTTCTCTTCAAGTTCTGTTTCCAATAGTTTTAACTCAACATTTTGTCACAAAGAATCAATTAAGCTTTTGCCAATCAGTATGACCCTGGAAAGTATTTATCTAAGAAAAAAAAATTACAGAGAAGAAAACTTAATTTTCTCAAAATGAAACAAAAACAAAATCTGGAAACAATAGGTTTTCAGAGGAGTAGGAGCGTTTTGGTAACAATTTGTCAATAGTCTTGCATGCAGAACTGAGCCATTGCACTTATTTCAATACGCACAGAATTTAAATTCTATGTATTTGATTAGTAACCTGCATTACCTATAGAAAATATTAATACAACCACGTCAATGAAAACATCATCACATGAAGTTTATAATTCCATTCATTTGGGTTTTTGGTTTTTCTTTTTTTGTTTGGGAATTCATTTTTTGGTTTTTGTTTAATCCTTGTCAAGCTGATCCTGAAATGCTCAGGAAGGCAAAGATAAATCTGCCATTACATGCTGTCTGATCTTAGTCTACATTACCTTTTTTTTCCTTTTAAACCCTTGTCATGCTGAGCCCGGAATATTCCTGCTTTGGAAGGAGCTATAGACAAACATCAGCCTGCACATATGTCTACACCACCTGTTTCTCACTTTCAAACCAGAATCGTCAATAGATTTAGTTTTTCAAATAAAAATTGACCTACAGTTTGAACTTTCAGTGCTTTTTGCCCTTTGATTTTGATGAAACTTTTTAGGCAAAATCTATTCAGCTTGACAAGGGTTAAGCCAGAATAATTTAAAGATGAAAATTTTGGAAAGAAATTAGCTAACCCAAAATTAGTTCATTCAGTGCTGTCAGCACCTTGATTTAAATACAATTTTCCGACTCCTGTTTCAGCATGACAAGGGTTGAGAAGAAGAGGATTTACTATTGATCAAAAACATAACTACACTCATACACTCATTACCCAAGTGCGTAATAGAAATAAATCCTCATTCAAAAGATTTCTTGATGAAAGATCATAACATCAAAACTACAGCTTTTTAAGCTGAAGTTACGATGTTTGATTTTTCATCAATGCTCAAATCACAGAAAAGAAGAGCAAATGGAGGACATTCAACTTTTGTCACATTTTGCCTTTATCCCATATATTCTATGTTGGTGGTCTTCTGAGTGCCTATAAAAATCCTAGTTACACCTATGTGGATAATAATTTGTGACCCGTCACTCAAAAAGGGACCATCTGGGTAACGCGAAAAGTGTGGACCCTAGTCAGACTGCGCGGACTGTGCAGTCTGACTAGCATTTAAACTGTTTGCCAGTGGACCAGGATTTTCCCTCTATGTTCAAGACTGGGTGTCATTTTGCCACATTATGACCCCCTTAAACTAGATAAAGAATGTTTGACAATTTTGGGCATTTCATAAAAAGAGAGGGGGGGGGGGGGCAAAGTCAAAGAAACAAGGGGGTCATGGAAAACCCTGCAGTGGACTATTTTCTGAATCTACAATGTTGATTCTAACTTCCAGTGAAAGAATTTTTGAAATGCGACCTCTGGTTGACCTTTACTTGAACAGATTTTTTTTTTAAATATTTGTCTTACTCAGTTCCCAGATGATCCCTTTTTGCGTGACGGGTCACATTTATTTGTGGAAAATGAGATGCTTATTTATTCTCCCTAGCCTTGTTTATTTGGACATATCTTATGCTTTGTTGAACAAGAGCGCTGTAAACAGTTCTTAATAGGGAAAAAAATCTTCACTCATGTCAAACTGACTGTATGATATTCCTGCTTGCAGGATCCATAGACAAAGATTGGTCAGCACATATGTGTAATCTGATCTTAGTCTATGCCACTTTATTTCCTCTTAAAAACTGAAGATTTTGAAAATTACATCTTCAAAATAATTATACCGATCCGGAACCACTGCATCCAGTGCTTCAAACACTTTGTTGTTTTAATACATATCTATCAAGGAGTGGGTTATGTTAACCCTTGTCATGCTGAATAAAAAATCTTGGCACAAATTCTATTAAAATCAAAGTACCTAAAACACTGGATGCACTGATTGTGAGTTACTTCTTATTTGAAAAATTAAAGTTTTAAAACCTTTTTTTTTCTAAAAAAGTGACATCAGGTAGTATATCCTAAGATCAGACTGCACATATGTACAGGCTGATCTTTGTCCATACCTCCTGCCAAAGCAGGAATATTCCAGGTTCAGCATGACAAGGGTTAAATTTTGTCATGCCACCAAGGACTGCATCAGGTCATCACAATAACTGGACTTTTTTTGGTTTCAAAACAGCTGAGATAACAAAATAGATATATTGACTTACATGGTATCCATGTTTCACAGGACTTTTATGGTTCTTTATCATCTTTCCTTTAGTTTTTTGTTGGGCCATCAGTTAGTGTTTCCTTATCTGTTACTTGAGGCACTAGCTGTATTTTCATCAGTTGTGTATGGTCAGACTTGAGGGTTCTTGTAGGGATCTGACTCGAGGGTTCATGTAGGGATCTAACTCTAGGGTTGTAGGGATCTGACCTGAGGGTTCTTGTAGGGATCTAACTCGAGGGTCGTAGGGATCTGACTCGAGGGTTCTTGTAGGGATCTGACTCGAGGGTTCATGTAGGGATCTAACTCTAGGGTTGTAGGGATCTGACCTGAGGGTTCTTGTAGGGATCTAACTCGAGGGTTGTAGGGATCTGACTCGAGGGTTCTTGTTGGGATCTGACTTGAGGGTTCTTGTAGGAATCTAACTCAAGGGTTGTAGGGATCTGACTTGAGGGTTCTTATTGGGATCAGACTTGAGGGTTCTTGTAGGGATCTTACTCGAGGGTTGTAGAGATCTGACTTGAGGGTTCTCATATCTGTCCTACTTCATTAATTTTAACATCTGTAATTAAACATACGCAGGTGAATAATTTAATTTTACTTGTGTCCATCAAGATTCATGCATTCTGAATTGCTGACAAATTGGTTTCAATGAGACGATTCAAATGCTTTTCAACAGCACAAGATTTGATAATAAACAACTGCATGTTACAAAATATCTACCCTCAGAGATTTTGCTACATTGAATTCTTTTTTTTACAATGGTCGCTTAATAGAGGTGGTAGAACGAGCAATATCAACTGTACTTGTCCAAGCTCTAAAGTCCTCCACAAAGGTTGTTTTTGTGTTCCCTGCTTGTTTGATTGATTTATTGAATGGAGTTTAATGCCGCTTTCAACATTTTTTCAGTTATATCGCGGCGGCTTGAGCACCTAACAATGGTTTCCTGGAATTTCTCACACCAGTACAACCACCACAACCTTTCCTAGCCTTCAGCTGCTATCCTACATTGGTCTACGGTTATCAACCCATTGGTGAGAGACAAATAGTCGGAAAGAATTAGTGCCGCTGTCTGGGATCAAACCAAGGACCTCTAGAATGACAGTCCGACGCGCTACCTACTGCGCTAAGACGGAAGCTGTTCCCTGTTTGAGCTAACTAACCTGTTTTTGAGGTACTTCCACAGTTTGTTATGTCCAGGTGACTCCAGTCTGGTCTCCGACGAATTACAGCAATCAGGGTCTTGATATAGAGAAGCATTCATCATAGATCACCTGACTTAAAACTGTCTCTGTAAAAACAAAAATGCATCACTGAATTGGACTTAGGGGGGGGGGGGGGGGGGGCCTCATACTATTGAATTTTTATTCAAACAAATAGCTTATCTTTGGGCTTTTCATCAATTCTTGCTAAAGATTTCCTCCAATTAGATGCAGGCAGTGAAACAAAAAGAGAATATAGAGAATAATATCTAGTGTCTTTATCAATGTTTTATGGTAGAAGTTGAGACAATTTTAATGATGAGGCTTTGTTATTTCATGAAGGTATGAAACTAGAAATCTAATTAAACTTATGTAAACAAAGGATTTGTGCCAGTGTTTTCCCTGTGAGAGGTAACCAACCTGTTGTTGGGTATATTCCGATAGTTTGTGTCCAGGTCTGTGACCCCAGTCTGGTCTCTACGGGTTTTCTGTCAGTGATTACAGCAATCAGGGCCTTCATGGAGTTGTATTCATCATAGATCACCTGGGCTTTGGACTTCCTCTGTAAAAAATACAACTTGTCACTAAATTACTACCACAGCTGCCATGTGAATGTCATGAGAATAAATTTAAATTATTATGAGAGTAAATCAATTTAAAGGGATTTAATCCTTAACCTGGTAGAAAAGCTATTTCAAAATGGATTTTTGCTAAACCGTAAGTGTGATCTGTTACAAAGTTTCATTGTAATTGTAGGAATTCTTAACCTTTTACCATACTTTTCAGTTTTTGAAGATTTTAAGCTCTGAAAAACAATTTGTAAAAGCAGTTTCTTATATGTTATGTAGCAATTAAACAATAACTTCATAGTTCACAATTATTAACCCCCCCCCCCTCCCCCCCCTAAATCTATGGGGGGGTTTTAAATTTCAACAACTAAAAATTGTTGTTTGCTAGTGTTTTGAATTTGAACTAGTGCATTATTTCATCTGGTAATAGGTTTACTTACATAACTACTATCAGATTGGCTTCTTTTCAATTCTTCTACAATCCACCAAGGCGAGTCAGCCAACCACCAAGTTCTGTCATTGTCCACCAAACATCAAATCCCGCATTGTTCGTCCACCATCCACCAAGTTGAGTCATTGTCCACCAAACCCCGCATTGATCGTCCACCATCCACCAAAATGAGTCAGCCAACCACCAAGTTCAGTCATTGTCCACCAAACCCCGCATTGTTTGTCCACCATCCACCAAGGTGAGCCAGCACACAACCAAGTTCAGTCAATATCCACCAAACACCAAATCCCACATTGATCGTCCACCATCCACCAAGATGAGTCAGCCAACCACCAAGTTAAGGCATTGTCTATTACAAACCTCCCAATAGACTAGCTACCGACCATGACCTTCAGTCAGTGCCTTCAAAAGCATCTTACCATGTACTCCATGAACCAGGAAGCTTACCAAGATTTCCCTTAAACCTTAATTATTCCCGATTCATATAATCCTAACAAAATCACCAATGACAAATTTTGATATATATTTTCACGCTTCCTAGCCTCATTAAATTACTAATATTACCACTTAAACTCTTACAATACAACCTGACTTTTAAATGTCTATGATAATTGACATCGCCAAAAATATTTAGAAGAATTTGCTTGAAAACTAGACAATGCACACAAGGAAGAATTCATGTTTAGCAGATATAATGATACAAAAGTTGAAAGGGAAAATAATCCACATTAGGCAGGTTTATTCAATTAGTTTTAATTTTTGCAGGAATCCTATGGTTAACTGATTAATACCAAGCATTAAAAAAAGAATAAATTTTTAAAAACAAGACAATGCACGCGGTGAGAAAGAACTGAGTATTATTGGCAGAAATTAGAAAACATAATTAGCAGAAAGGGGATAAATCAATGTTAGGCAGGTTACTTTAATTTCGTTTTCAGATGAATCCTATACATGACTGTCTTTAAAGGGAGTCATTCAAAACACAATGCAGGTTGGTCAGTATTTATCATCCTCATTTAAATCTTGGCATAATCGCTCTAACAATACAACCAAAGGCATTTAATTACTATATAATGGATATCACAGTAATGAATCTTTGTATAGAGGCTGATGTTATATTAACAAAAGCATGTGAAAATGTGAAAACTCTCCAAGCAATAGCTTAAGGAATTGAGACAGTTGCACAAAAAAATAACCAAAATATTACCCCAATGCCGACACCCGAGTGACCGGAATAGCCCCCCTATTCTATGTAAAGTTTAACTCTTACAATATAACCTTGCAATATAAACTAACTTGTTAACTTTATAATTTACGTCTCTGCGAATTTTGGAATAATTTGCTTGAAAACTAGACAATACACACAAGGAAAAACGACAATTTTTGCAGTGATATCAAAATGATAGCAGAAATGTGAATAGTCACATTACTTCAGGAGTTCATGTAATTTGTTCTGATTTATGCATGATTCCTATAAATAACTGGGACATTCAAAACAAAATGGGAATTTGTCCATCTGTATACCAAACATTTATAAATTTTTCTTGACATACCATTCATACCCTTCAAGCTAAAATTTCAACTTAGCTTATTGGCTTTATAACTGATGTCATCACAAAGATTAAGAACAGTTTCCTAAAACAAGATAATGCACTCACAGGAATAATTAACATAGTTGGCAGAAATAATGATATAGTAATGGAGAAGGGAAAAAGCCACATTATCATGTTCCTTTGACAATGCGTGTTGGTCAATGCATATACCATGAACTTTTAAATCTTATTTGATTGTTATCATGAACTCTGATAATACTGCTGAATATTTAAAATGTGCTAAAAGCTAGAAAATGCAGCCAAAGAAAATTACATGATGTCGGAAGAAATAAAGAGAAAATTGTGGAAGAGGAAAAATACACATTACCACAGGTTCCTTTAATTAATTGATGATTTCCATCGAGTCAATCAAAACACAATGTTAGCCAACGCGAAATGGACCACCCTTTAAATCTTAGATTTGATGACATAAAGATCTTAACTCTTAAAGAGAATTGATGTATTAGAAGAATAGGAAAAACATTTTTGCGGCTCTTATAGTTCCTTGATTTCAAAATATGTATCAAACACCTAATCGCGTTGTTCCAAACACTTAATAAATCTCATTGACAAACACAATAATATAATAATATGTGTGTAGTTAACATGATTTTAATGTTAATAAAGGTTAAATTAAATTAATGTTAGTAAGTTCGAGAAACATGCAGAGATTAGTGATAATCATTATATACAGACATAGATGACAATAAGAAAATTTAAGTGAAATGGATAAATGTGCATATACTATTGTTGAAGGGATGAGTGTGAAAATTGTATAATTACTACAAGTACTACTACTACCACTACAATCAGTTATAATGACTTTTATTGGGGAGCTTTTAAACGTGATTTGAGAATTTGCTACCAAATTTTTAAAATCTTGAAACCTAAATTTTTTATGACTTGCGAAAATTGGTTTGATCCTTGATGTTGGTACTTACAGATGAAAAGGATTCTTTGGCCATTGATCAATAGAAGAATGATGTTTGTACCAAAAAGGAAAGAAAGAAAGAAAGAAGGGAGAACGGGAAAAAGTATCACGAATGCTCAATGCAACAATGTTGTAGTGTCAATAATATCATAAATCTTTGAACATTTAACCTCTTTTATGCAGATTTAAAAAAGTCTTAAGGATTAATATTGTTAGGCTCTAACTAACATGTTTAACATTCATGATAAGGCTCTAATTCATATGTTTATTAATATTGTTAGCAAATATTGTTAGTAAAGCTGGCAGACACATCTAAACTTAAACATAACATCTATGATGAGGCTCTTATTAACATGTTTACTAGAGTAATATTGTTAGTAAAGCTGGCAGACACATCTTAACTCTTAACATATAACATTATTGATGAAGCTCTTATCAACATGTTTATAAATATTAATGTTGTTAGTAAACGCTGGCTGACATGTCTTAACTCTAAACTTAACAATTATGATAAGGCTCTTATTACAATGTGTATTAATATTGTTAGTAAGGCTTGCAGACTAAATACGAGTAGACAAATACAATCTAATTGGCAAATATAACTATAAACATATAACATTAATGATGGGGCCCCAATGCTTATTTATACATAAATATATTGTTATTAGTACATGTGTTAATTTTGTAAGTAAAGCTGCCAGACTATATAGCCAAATACAATCTAATTACCAATATAATGACACATACATCTTAATTTTAAAACACATGACTCAATTATGTGGCTCAAATTAACATGTTTGTTATTGTTAATATTGTTAGTTAATCTGCCAGACTCGATTGACTAATACAAACGCCTTAGATAATCATTATTTACAGATATATATTACAATAAGAAAACTGTGTGAAATGGATGTGCACATTCAGGACCTACCAAAGCATAATGTTGTATAAATGGCGCCACAAAGGATGAGGGATATTGACAAGCTGGCAGGCAGACTATATAGACATATCGTCAATGGGCGATCAAAACATCATAACTCCAGCTTTCGATCTGTAATTAGGAGGCTTTGATTGCCAAAAGGACAATATATTACAATCATAAAGTAGTGTGTAAAATGGAAAACGAGCACTTACAAGACCTAACTAAGCATCATGTTGTATGAATGGTATTGTAAAGGACGGGTGCAATGATAGAAGGGTGCTTTGGCCATTGAAGAGATAGTCATTAGATGGTAAATGTAGATGATGATTTTGAAAATGTGATACTTTAGCAGAAGAGCAAAAAAAAAAGATTTTGTTTGGATTTTAACAATTTGATATTTTCTGTATAAATTTTACATTAATCTTTTTCATTTGAAACATTTAGATGGGAGTTTGTTAATCTTGATAATCCACTAACCTTACATCTGAACTACCAGTATAAACTTACCATAAGATCAATTATGCAGTTGTGATTTATATACAAATTAATGTTAATACCATTAGTAAAGATAGAAATAGAGAAAATAAGTAAGGTTAATGATTATCAACTGAACTAAATTACTATTAGAAAACTGTGTGAGAAAAGGATAAATGTGCACATACAGGACCTTATGTAAAGAAATTGTTCTACAGATGCCGCCGCGAATATCAGAGTAAAATTAGCATAAACAAAAGTAAGATATCTACGAAAATGAATAATTTACTTATATCCTTAGAAACATAGAATGCTCTTTTGTGGGAACCTTGATAAATTGACCAGTAAAGGTATGTTTTTGTGGGTTAGAACAAACTTATCATAACTACTTAGCCTAAATAATTCACCTACTTATATCAATGAGAACACATAGTGTGACATTAGACGGAGACCTGTTGCATTGTCCAGTTAAAATATGTAGGAAGGTTGGAATAAATTATCCTAACTTATAAACTTTGATACTTATATCCTGCGGGAGAATGTGACTTTGGTATATCCGCGATGCATTTTCCAGATGAAAAATGTAAAGTTGTCAGAATAAATCATTGAGAGCATTGTCCAATTCATTTACGTATACAGGTTTGAATATATTATCCTAACTTATTAATTTATAACCAAGAGAGCACGTAGAGAGACATTGATTGAAACCTCAATGCATTGTCCATTATTTCTTAGGTTGAAATAAACTACCCTAACTTATTTCCACAATAACATATAAAAAGACATTGATTCAAAATGAGATGCATTGCCCAATTAAAGAATGTTGAAAGATTGAAATAAATTGTCCTTGTTGAAAGGTTGAAGTAGATTATCCTAACGCAATAACCTATCTCTGTGAGAATATATAGAGAGACATTGATTCAAAATGTGATACATTGTCCAGTAAAAATATGTTTGTAGGTTGAAATTAACTACCCTTACTCATTAATTCATTTCTGCAAGAACACATTGTCAAGTTAAAACAATTTGGCAGGTTAGAATATCTGGGGTACGGACAAAAGCCCCCTAGGACAAAAGCCCCCTGGGACAAAAGCCCCATGGACAAAAGCCCCATGGGACAAAAGCCCCATGCCCTTAACTGAAAAGTGGACAAAAGCCCCATGGTTATAATAAAAAGTGTTTTTTCTGAATTTTTGAATAAAGTCTTAAAAAGTTATGATTTTTATATGAAGCTGTGAATATTAATTTGTTAATTCTTTAAAGAAATTAATATTTTAGTCATTTTAGATAGAATAAAATTTAACATTTTAGGTGGGTGTAAAAATATTTTCTTGTGTATAATTATCTGTGAAAGATGACTTTGAAAATATCCTCCATTTTGATTTATATTTCATAATCGACTTGTTATTAAAAAAAATAATTATAAAAGGTCATAACAGGTGTGAAAAGACAAAAATATACTGTCCTTATAATCAATTTTGTCAACACCTTTTATGTTGTAAACTTCATGTATAGTTATACTTGTACTCTAAAAAGGTGTGAAATAAGTCAATAAAATATTGATTATGTTTCAATGAACTCAAGAATGTAAAATGTGTGAATAAAAGAAAAATACATTAATAAAGGAATGAATTATTCAGGATTCTCCTTTTCAATGTACATTTCTTTGCTTGCTAAAATATCTAATTAAATTTTCATATAATGTAATTCAATAAATGATCAACTGATTTGGGGTTGTCTGAAAGAGGGGCTTAAACAGTGGTTTCTGTAAAAGTTCACCTTTTGAAATGGCAAATGAAACAAAAAGATGATCAATTTTATCTAAATGATCCAGTAATAAGTAAAGGAAATGGAAATATAAATACTAGTATTTATTATACTGTGGGGTTTTTGTCCTAGGGGGCTTTTATCCTAGGGGGCTTTTGTCCCAAGGGGCTTTTGTCCAGGGGGCTTTTGTCCTAGGGGGCTTTTGTCCCAGGGGGCTTTTGTCCTACACCCGAATATCTAAATTATCCTAACTACATGTAATTAATTGATATCCACAATAACGCCTAAAGACACATTGATTTGATCCTTGGTGTATTGTCCAGCAAAATTAATTTGGCAGGTCGTAATGAATTATCCTTGCTAATTGTTTTATTTCCAAAAGAACATGTTTTATACGAAACATTGATTGGAACAGTGATGCATTGTCCTGATAAGATAATTTGGCAGGACAGAAAAAAATATCCTAACTAATTAACTTGTTTCTTCATGAATATATACAGAGACATCAATTGGAATGGACTGGTAAATTGTCTGGTTTAAATATGTTGGCTGGAAGGACGAGTAAGATTTGAATTGAATATCTGACCTACTCAACTAATTTCCATGAGAACACATAGAGAGACATTGGTCAGAACTGTGATGTATTGTCCAGTTAAAATATGCCGACATGTAGGAATTAATTATAGTAACTAATTGACTTATATCTGGAAGAACACTTACTCTGAAATCGTAAGGAATCACCGTGCATTGTCCAGTTTAACAATTTGGCAGGTTGGAAAATAAATTATCCTAACTAAATAACTAACTAATATCCTCGAGAACAGGAATTTAGACAATGGTATTAATTGTGCTGCATTGTCCAGTTAAAATACAATGGCAGGTTGATATAAATTATTGTAACTTATTTAGTTGTGAAATTAGTTGTAAACCACGACACATAGTCCTTTGAAAATGTGTTGACAGGATGGAATAAATTATTATAACTGATTAAATTTTTTCCACAAGAACAAGTAGAGATAATGATTGAAACCATTGTGCATTGTCTAGTTAAAATTTGTTGACAGGTTGGAATAAATTATCCTTACTAATTAAATTTTTCCTTGAGAACAGTTAGAGAGACATTGGTCTGAACTGTGATGCATTGTCCAGTTGAAATATGCTGACAAGTTCAAATAAACCATCCCAACTTACTTTTATCAGCAATCCATTGAAAGCGTGCCGAGATACGATATGGTATGTGTAAAGAACCTATTTATCTTAATATACTTACAGAGGTCTGCCAGACTTCCGAGCCATTAATGTATGACAAATATACCCAATGAATCAGGAAATCATGGTTAGGAGAGTTGGTGGTGTGAAAATACTGACATACCTGTACTGTTGATTGGCTTGACTTACTTACAGGGTCAAAATTGAAGAAATAAATACCACATTCATTCTACCTGTATGTTGAATGTGACATTGAAAAAAAAAGGAAAACCAGCATAAACTGGGGTTTGAACTATCAGGAGTCTGAGGTCATGGCTAGGAGATTTACCGTGATATAACTGAAAAACTGTTGAAAGTGACGTTGAAACCCCATTCAATGAATTAATAGAACTTGTAATAATTACACTTACTTGGTGCCACATCCTCTGGAGTTAAGTACAAACAAAAACTTACATCCTCAAAACCTAACTAACAAACCAAGGGTGAATTTGACCTTGATTTTATCATCAATTCTTATTTTTTTCCTAACTTATTTCATTAATTATTAACTAAAACAATCTGTAGAAATCCATTTGTACCTATACATTTCTCAAATTGTTTTACCTCATTTATGATGAAAGTAAAAGCTGGGCCCAGTTAGCTTATACTTTCATCTATCTGGATTTTTCAATTTAATTATGAAGAAATTAATTTTGAAAAATAATGATGATGTTGCCAAAAGAAAAGAGTCTCCTTTATTACCTTTGATTAATAATTACATTTTAAATGACTAATGATTTGATAATTAAGATAAATAAATAAAACTTAACTTTCAATAGTTGTTGACGTGAACTCCACCATATCTTCTGCCATCCACCATATCTTCTGCCATCCACCATATCTTCTGCCATCCACCACGACCATCCAGGCTACAAACTGAAACTGTAAAATACAAGGGCAAACCATTAACTATCTGTACAAGCAATATAGCAAACATGTTTTCCCCACTCATAGAATATTATTTGATACTTGTCACCATATAAAGTGAAAAAATGAATATTGAGAATCATGATTTTTATTAATTAAATGCTTGTATCCTGCATTTTCTTCACTAAAACCATGTTTTCTGATCTCTGACATACTGTAAAGGTTTGGATAATATATCTTTATGATCTTACAAGTACAATTCCAAGATTTGCCTTTAGGTTTTTACCTGAAGTTAAGTTTATTGCCAAGTGGCAAATATGGATGAACATTAAATCATAACATAAACAGCTTTTTATAGCTGCAGTCACTGTGTTTTAAGATTTTTCAAATAACAAATGGAGGAGCGAATTTATCCACATTTGATTTCAGATCTTTTGATCTGGTCATGGAATTGATAAAAAAAAAATTGTAAAAAAGGAATAAGTTCTCTAGATCTACTTATCCAGTTTGAAATTTTCCCGCTGGAAATACTGATAGCCTCAGTGTTTCGAATGTGTGGCGTGGCCTAATAATGACGTAATTTGATGATTTTATTAACAAGATCTAATGGATTGTTTCAAAAGGTGATCCGCAATTATCGTTTTCATTTTCGAATAGCCTTAAACAAAGTGTTAGCGTGCAGTGCACAGCAAAAGCCGAGCAAAGTTATTCGCTGGGTTACAAAAAACCTTGTAACTCAAGGCCTTTCATGTACTCAAGCTTCATAAATTTTGTAACCCACCGGCGATTTCATCGTTTTGTTGTTGTTGTTGCTGCTGTTTTTTAAATGTCGATCTAGATTCAATTAAAGGAAAATAGCCAAACAAAATTACGAACCCTATATCCTGTCATGCAAAAACAAGGAACCTAATATACGGCGCAAAACACGATGTAATTCGCTTTGCACATACACATGCTTACTTGAAAAGCGGAGTATGATTTGCAAACAGTTTAAATCGTTTCGACATCCTGAACGCAGTGCTGGGCCGGGCGGTTTACGACATTCGGAACATCGCTCGGATTTTCCCGTACATTTGAAAGTGCCCTTTTCCGTAGAATCGACGAGAGTTTCCGCAATCGGGAATCCTCGGCGATTCTACGGAAAAGACAACTTTCCAGTTTACGGAAAAGTCCGAGCGATGTTCCGAATGGTGTTCCCAATGTAGCTGTAATGGAAATGCACGAGTGATGTTCCGATTAGCTAACGTAATCCGGGAAATTCCGACGGTGACTGTTCCAAGTGCATAACCAGATTATTTCTATTAGGAGGGAAAACCGATTGAAAATGTTTCAATAATCAATATAATTCTCGCCAAAGGACGAGTAAAATATCGCAACTACAGCCTTAACAAAACTCGATGCCTCAGCATGAAACAGTTTTAACCGTCCCTATATGTTTATAGGGAGTTCCAACCGTTTCGCACTGAGCTATCGAACTATAATTACGACATATTGCTAGTCAATTGATCGGAATGATATTTAGAAAACAGGCATAACTTCATTTTCCTGCATAGTTCTCGAAATCCTGAAGCCGTTCGCCCATTGTAACAAGTCGTGATCCGAATTTTACTCAGAGCAAAAAAGGTACGCGACATGCACTCCGCCGGGGATAGAGACTGATTTTTTCGTTTTTGAGTAATAAAATACGGAAAATAAATAATCTTTTGTTCATCCGGCGAACAAAACTTCGAAACTGCAGCTTTGTCCAAGCTAGATTTGCTCGATCCGCGAAGAAAACTTGGTTGGCCTCAGAGAAAACCCTGGATCTGCGTGGGTACAGCTTTGGAACTTGATGTATTGTTTGAAATAATTCAGATCGATCTACCTAAAGAAAGCTGCTGAAAAAGTTCAAGATGGTAAAAAAAACCCACAAAATTTACTTACTATAATAAAGCATATTGGTCCACGTTCAAATTGAAAGTGGCCCCTAATCCCCTGATTGGGCTTTTATAGTCTGCTCACCGTCACTCACATAATCCCCTTTTCGTCGCCCAAGGGGTACATTATCCTTTATCCTATTTTACCTGAATAGACCTTTATTCTGTTAAGAACTAAACTCATCGGTTTGTGCGTATATTAAGGTTTAATGCCAGTTTAAAAAGTATATGTGACCCGTCACGCGATAAGAGATCATCCGGGAATTCTGTAAAATGAATCATTGAAAAAGATATTTGATCCAGCATAACTATGTCAACCAGAAGTAGCATTTTAACAATTCGTTCACTGGAAGGTAGCCTGATTGATCATTCTAGATTCAGAAAATAAGCACGACGCAAAAAGTTTTGACCCTAGTCAGTCTGCGCACTCCGCGCAGTCTGACTAGGATCGACACTTTAAGCACTACCCAGGTGGTCCCTTTTCGCGTGGCGGGTCACAATTATATTTCAGTTATATATCGCGACGTCTTGTGCAACATATACAGGCTTAGACGAATAATCGCTCGGTGGAAGTTTTTCAATACCCTTTCTATCTTGTCACAAGACTGGACGCGGCATATTTTTCAATGTGATATGCTGATACGTCGCAAAGGATGTTCTTTGAAAGGAATTTATATTAGGGTAGAATGACTAATCAACCGTTCACTGCAATCACTGATGTTATACATAAAACCAGCATGGTTGATAGGTAACACCAGCACCAGATGCAGGCCTTTTAGCAAATTCTTAAAATACATGACAAAGATCTCGTGTTCTAGATGGATGCTATGTTACAAGGGAATATCTGGCAATATTTCTAAAGAGTTTCGGATCCAGTGCAGGTCATTCATAATTAATCCTCAGTGTGCGTGTTTTTTTTTTCAAACGTAAGTGAATGCACGATGAAAAGACTGAGCAACATACTCAACAACAGAACGCATTGATATTTATTCGTCGACATTCACGGTGAAGACTCGCTAATGCACAGGCTGACCGGGGGGGCTTGGCTTTGTAAAATTGTTGGAAATGCCATGCACACGCCCATTTTGTATATCTAGGGCAACCTTCATACAATATAAAAGAAGTAAAGAGAATTTGGCACTGCGCAACGGTTCAGGATAGAAACACGAACATGAAATGTTTCAGGAAATGGTACCCGCGCCTGAGTCTTGACGTGAAAAGCGGGATACATTTGTACATTTTGTGAGTGTTCTTCGACGTTTTATGCATCCTTAAGACAGGACTGGTCAGTGCCCGGCGTCTGCCACGGGTCAATACTCATAACACAGATGGTGGTTTATGTAATGTCGAACTTGTCTTTATAACCTATGCGGGCGACCAAAAACTTCGTAACTGCAGCTTATTCAAGCTGAAGTGACGAAGTTTTAGTCGCCAAACTACTGAATCAATAAGACAAGATTTTTTTTCAAGCTCCAGTTATCAAACTTTGGTTGTCCAACGGCGAAAATTAAGTTGCCGAATAGAAGATATGTCAGTAAGAGACCAAAATATCGTAACTATAACTAAAAAAGTTTCAAATTTGCCGTTTTGGTCACTGCAGAGAGCCGCCGTCATAGCGCAGTTGGTAGCGCATCGGACTGTCAATCTAGAGGTCCCGGGTTAGATCCCTGACGGCGGCACTCATTCTTTACGACTACTTGCCTCTCATCAATGGGTTGATAATCGTAGACCTATGTGGGATAGCAGCTGGAGGGTAGGAAAGGATGAGGTGGTTGTACTGGTGATAGAAATACCAGGAAACCATTGTTAGGTACTCCAGCCGCCGCGATATTAACTGGAAACAAATGTTGAAATAGGCGTGAGACTCCATTCAATCAATCAATTAGTCACTGAAGACGACTGTAGACATACCATTTAACTATTCTTAACTCCAAAAATAACGTTCACAAATATATAATCTCTAAAAATCTTAACCGTTTATGACTTATTTTTTTTTCATTTTTATGATTATTTATTTTTATACCTGTCAAAACGGTATCTTTTCTAGACCGATCTTTTGAGTGTTTGATTCTATTTTACTTGTCGTAGCAACGCTTTATTAGTAAACGAGTCTCCATAGCTCACTGGTATAATGCACAAAGGCTTGTTGACAAATTTCTATGTGCATTGACAGACAATTTAACATATAGCAATAGAGGTATTTCACATAAGTCTGCGCATGCGCGGCAATTGCTCGACTCCGCCCCTTTTACTGGTTAAAATGTCCCAAAAGAAACAAAATTCAAATCAAGTAAGATAAGGGTTATTAAATACAGCTTTGCAGATGTTCAGATCAGAAGGGGTCTAAAATCTTTATTTCTCATTAAAACCCTATGTTGTGGGTACTTATTTGAATCTTCTCGACTAGACGATTCCAATAATTGTACACATTAAAGGATATGTGCAAGTATTGTTATAATTATTTAAAATCCATTTGAAATCCAAAATTTCCGCTCCATCTGTACATAGCTCTAGTTAAGCTGCACCTATAGTAACAACATACACTGCAACTCTAACTTGAACTGTC
This sequence comes from Fragum whitleyi, assembly GCA_948146395.1. Classification (NCBI taxonomy): domain Eukaryota; kingdom Metazoa; phylum Mollusca; class Bivalvia; order Cardiida; family Cardiidae; genus Fragum; species Fragum whitleyi. The sequence continues at coordinate 57,060,405 of OX411544.1, read as the reverse complement.
GCAGAGCGGACTTATACCCCCCAGAAGCACTTTGTCAAAATGCAAGTGCTATTAGTGTAGGATGTGTTTGTAACAATTGATTGATTGAATGGAGTTTAACGCCGCTTTCAACATTATTTCAGTTATATCGCGGCGGCTGGGTGTTTGTAACAAATATTGAAGTCATATGCATGAAGTTTCATGATTCTAGGTCACTTGAGTCCTTGAGTTAGAGTCCAGATATGAAAATTGAAAAAAAAGATTTACTGTGACCTTGACCTTTGACCTATGTGACCAAAAAATAATAGGGCACTTCCTTGAGTCATAAGCAACATTTGCATAAAGTTTTATGATTCAAGGAAGCTTGGTTTTTGAGTTAGAGTCCTGAAACCAAAATTTAACAAAAAGATTGACCATGATCTTGACCTTTGACCTATGTGACCCCAAAACAAAGGGCACTTACTTGGGTCATAAGCAACATTAGCATAAAGTTTCATGATACTAGGTCACTTGGTTCTTGAGTTAGAGTCCGGAAATGATAATTGAACAAAAATTGACTATGACCGTGACCTTTGACCTACATGAGCCAAAAACAATAGGGCACTTCCTTGGGTCATATGGAACATTTGCATAAATTTTCATGATTGTAGGTCATTTGGTACTAGAGTTAGAATCCGGAAACAAAAATTGAGCTAGGGCTAACTGCGACCTTAGCCTTTGACCTATGTGACCGAAATTCATTAGGGCATTTCTTTGGGTCATAAGGAACATTTGTATAAAGTTTCATGATTGTAAGTCACTTGGTTCTTGAGTTAAAGTCTGGAAACGAAAATTGAACAAAGGCTGACTGTGACCTTGGCCTTTGACCTATGGCGCCCCCAAACAATAGGGCACTTCCATGGGTCATAAGGAATATTTGTATAAGTTTCATGATTGTAGGTCACTTGGTTCCTGAGTTAAAGTCTGGAAACGAAAATTGAACAAAGGCTGACTGTAACCTTGACCTTTGACCTATGGTGCCCAAAAACAATAGGGCACTTCCTTGGGTCATAAGGAACAATTGTTTAAAGATTCATGTTGTAGGTCACTTAGTTCTTGAGTTAGAGTTTGGAAACAAAAAGGGCTACGGGCAGACGGACGGATGGACAGACTGACAGATGGAGGGACAGACAGGCAGACATGGTGAAACCAATATACCCCCCTCTCCTTCGTAGGTGGGGGGTATAAAAACGCAGGTCCACTTGGCTCTAGCCTTTTTTTTTTTTTAATTTTATCACTGCAGTGTTGGTTTCCAATTCAATAATGAATAAGTTTGCTTGTTAAAATTGAGTTCCAGGCCTTTTTATAAACCATTTTTCAGTCATATTGCAGAGGCTGGAATGCCTAATCATAAATTGTTGGTAATTTTTCTAATGTTAAAGTACTGTATGTGCCACAAATTCTATTTGAGCATCTAGCTGCTCACCCCACAATGATTTATAAATGATTGTTTGGGGTTTAATGCCACTTTTATCATTATTGCAGTTATATCAAGCTGGCTAGATAACCTGCCAATGGCTTTCTGTAGTTCCGTCTAGTTTCTCACACTAGGGAACACTTGACTTCAGCCACCAGCTACCCATACCTCTTTTAGTTATCATTCACCCATTGGTAATAATGGTTTATAATTATTAGCTCCACTGGCTGAAGGCCAGTGAGCTATTGTCATGGCAGTGTGTTTTTCGTGTGCATGTGCGTAATTTTTTTCTTTAAACATTTTCTCCAACACCATTGGGCTAATTCAAACTAGAAAGCCATGAATGGCTTGAGTCGCTCCACAGGCTTGAAATTCTTGTAAAAGCAAATAAATTTTTTGACTAGATTTTTAGATATTTGGGGCTCTACTGATGTTGAAAATAATTTTCATAGTTTCAACTATATAACAGATAGAGAAAAGACCTCCGCTCTTAAAAGACATATTTTTCATCAAATCAAAATAATTTTTTGTAGACTGATAAAGGGTCACCCAAAGATCATACCAAAAATGTATGATTGATATCCATCAGTTACATTCTGAGAAAATGATTTTCATAGTTTCCGCTATTTAACATATAGAGAAATGACCTCCACCCATAAAATGCATATTTTTTATCCAATCAAAATAATTTTTTGTAGACTGATTAAGGGTCACTCAAGGATCATTCCAGTGAAATTTGGTTCATATCCAAAAATTAGATTCCGAGAAAATGATTTGAAAATTTTCCACTATATAACATATAGAGAAATGACCTCTAGCATAAAATGCATATTTTTCATCCGACCACAATGATTTTTTGTAGACTGATAAAGGGTCACTCAAGGTTCATTGCAGTGAAAATCGATTCATATCCAAAAATTAGATTCCGACAAAATGATTTGCAAAGTTTCCACAATATAACATATAGAGAAATGACCTCCGCCCATAAAATGCATATTCTTCATCCAATCACAATGATATTTTGTAGACTGATAAAGGGTCACTCAATGATCATTCCAGTGAAATTTGGTTGATATCCATCACTTACATTCTGAGAAAATGATTTTCAAAGTTTTCACTATATAACATATAGAGAAATGACCTCCGCCCATAAAATGCATATTTTCCATTCGATCACAATGATTTTTTGTAGACTGATAAAGGGTCACTCAAGGATCATTCAAGTGAAATTTGGTTGATATCCATCTGTTACATTCCGAGAAAATGATTTTCAAAGTTTCCACTATATAACATATAGAGAAATGACCTCCGCCCATCAAATGCATAATTTCCATCCGATCACAATGATATTTTGTAAACTGATAAAGGGTCAACCAAGGATCATTCATGTAAAATTTGATGGGTATCCATTGATTAGAATCTGAGAAAACTCACTTTTTACCATATTTGGAAATTAGCCACGCCCATTAAATCCATGTTTTTCATTGGATCAAAATTTCTTGAACAACTTTGAAAGAGGGTCACCCAAGGATCATTCCTGTGAAGTTTGGTTGAAATCTATCCAGTAGTTTCTGAGGAGAAGATTTTTAAAGAAAAGTTTACGACCGGACGCACGCACGCACGAACGGACGGACGGACGGACGGACGCACGACGGACACAACGCCATGACAATAGCCCCAGTGGCTTTCAGCCAGTGGAGCTAAAAACTCGGTAGAAATGATCCTTTGGTGACCTGCTTCTAAAATTGTTAAAAAAAAATTTGATTGACTCCCAAATTTGGGCGTGACAGGGCAGGGCATTTTTTTCGTGATAAAACTTCAGAATTCTTCTCCTCCCAAACCTTTGGGCCCATTTCAATGAAATGTGGCATGGATAATCCTTTGGAGACACTTTACTGAAATTGTTAAAGAAATTTTGATTGACCCCCAAATATAGGCGTGGCATATTTTCACAATAAAATCTTTATAAATCTTTTCCTCGAAATCATTGGACCAATTTCATTGAAACTTGGGATGGAATTTCTTGGGTGACGCTTTACTTAAATTGTTAAAGAAATTTTGATTGACCCCCAAATATGGGCATGCCAGGGCGGGGCTTGTTTTCACTACAAAATCTTTATAAGTCTTCTCCTCCCAAACCATTGGGCCGATTTTAATAAAACTTGGCATGGATGTTTCTTGGGTGACGCTTTACTTGAATTGTTAAAGAAATTTTGATTGACTCCAAAATATAGGAATGGCAGGGTGGGGCATTTTTTCACTTGAAAATCTTGAAAAATCGTCTCCCAAACCATTGGGCCCATTTCACTGAAACTTGGCATTGTTGACACAAACTCTTTATACAAAACCATGTATGGTATAAACATACAATATTGTTACAGATGACAAGTTTTAAACAGTTGGATGGACCCTATTGGCAGGAGAAATCGGCCAAGCCTATCATCAAATGGGATTTTTTTTGTTTGAATTGGGTTTTACCCTGCTTTCAACAAGCTTTGAGTTATATCAAGGTGGCTGGGGCACCTAACAATAGATTCCTGGGATTTCTCTCACCAATACTACCATTACATCCTTGTCTAGCCTCCAGCTGCTGTCTCAAATAGGTCTATGATTATCAACCCATTGGCAAATAGTCAGAAAGGATGAATGCCGCTGAAGGGAAATCAAACAGGAGAATATAAATATAAAGGCAGTGTAGAGTTCAATATTTTATGTCATTTATGAAGCACTGTTTTGACGAAAATTTTATAACAAACTTGATCAATTCAAAATGTACACAAAAATATTCTTGGTCTGACAAAAATGCTTTAACAAATATGAATTTTCTGATGAGAGGCTTTAACAATTATGATACAAAAATAGTGCAGTAAACAACCCCTATTATTTACAGAAATTGTCAGTGTGTGACTGGGTATTGTTTTGTTTAATCCCTGTAATGCTTAACTTGGAATATTCCTGCTTTGTCAGGAGTTATAAACAAGGACTTTGTCAGAAGGTAAAGACAAAGATCAGCCTGAACATATGTTTAGTCTAATCTTACTCTACACCACCTAATTTTCAATTCTTAACCAGGAAAGTTTAACAAGAACACTGCCTATAGGTACTTTCGCTTGGATATCAAGTCCTGATTGGTGGATAAAGAATTCAAGTAAAACAAGAGGGCCATTGGCCCTAAAGCGCTCACCTGATGCATGGCTTTACAAAAGTCAAAGATATCAAGAAGTAAACATTTCAGTTCAATATATTGCCTCTAAAGTACTAAAAAAAAGTTTTTGACCCTCTATAAAACTTGTGTAAGATTTCAAGATAATTTCAAAATTGACCTAGGTTTCATACAAAGATTCTGACCAAGTTTCAAGATATTTGAGTAAACAAGTTTTTTTTAAAAGATTTGATCCCCTGAACCCCATTTTTGACCCCACTTGACCCAATTTAAAACTTGACCGAGATTTGATTGAGACAAACATTCTGACCAAGTTTTAAGACATTTGGACCAAAAATATGGCCTTTAGATTGCACACAAGGTATTTCTAAGATTTGACCCCTTGACCCCATTTTTGACCCCACTTGACCCAATTTAAAACTTGACCAAGATTTGATGGAGACAAACATTCTGACCAAGTTTCAAGACATTTGGACCAAAAATATGGCCTTTAGATTGCACACAAGGTTTTTCTAAGATTTGACCCCTTGACCCCAATTTTTATCCCACTTGACACAATTTCAGACTTGACCAAGATTTTATGGAGACAAACATTCTGACCAAGTTTCAAGACATTTGGACCAAAAATATGACCTTTAGATTGCACACAAGGTTTTTCTAAGATTTGACCCCATTTTTGACCCCACTTAACCCAATTATGAACTTGACTGAGGTTTGATGGAAACAAACATTCTGACCAAGTTTCAAGACTTTTGGACCAAAAATATGGCCTCTAGAGTGCACACAAGGTTTTTCTAAGATTTGACCCCTTGATCCCATTTTTGACCCCACTTGACCTACTTTCAAACTTGACCGAGATTTGATGGAATTAACATTGTGACCAAGTTACTAGACATTTGGGCCAAAAATGTGACCTCTAGAGTGCACACAAGATGTTGACGGACAACCGTACAAAGGACACAGCTCCATCACAATAGCTCACCTTGAGCACTTCGTGCTCAGGTGAGCTAAAAAGGGGCATAACTCTTACAAAAAGCATCTTTCCCCCTTGCTCTTTTGAAAGTGAAACAGTGTGCCAAGTTTCAAGTGAACGCTGAAGTAGAACTACAGATATCACAAAATGTCAAAGTTGTTGTAGGACGACGACCAAAACGATGGTGTCGAGGCTATGGCAATACCTCAGGTTTTCTCCATAAAAAGCCAAGCTAAAAATGATTTTTTTCAGAAAATAAATACTGACACAATAATAAGTGCATCCAGAGCTTTCTACACTTTGATTTGAATCCCATTTTGATAAGGTGTTTATTCAGCATGACAAGGGTTAAATGGGGCTTAATGCTTTAAACAGCTTTTAAGACATATTGTTCGGACTGCATCACCTAACAGTACATTTCTGGTTTTTCTCACAAAGGTATTTATCATAAATTAGAGAATCCAGCCTTTAGGTTTACAAAACGATTGTCAGAAAAGATATTCGCTGCAACTGGTGATCAATCCCTGGACTAAATAATTGAAAGTCTAAATATGCACTTAGGCAGCTTCATGAATGTCATTCTAAATTCTATCACTATATTTAGGGAAATGTTCCAATTTGATAGATATAAGTCCTTAATCATAGGGAGATAACACCCTAAAATTTGTGTTGACCAAATTAAATCATGTAAATCTCACTATCTTTAGTTTTAGAAATAGATAATAATCCTTTGCTTCAGTGTTGGATCAAACTACATTTCATTTAGCAAACAAGAAATGATATATTTTCCTCATGTGGTGAGGTAGCGAGTGAAAATATAGCTTTTGTTGTTCACCAAATCAAATGAAGTATCAATCAAACTTCCTTTAAGAAACAAATGATTATTCTATTTCTTTAATGCAAAAATGAGACAAAATGAGACAAATTTTCTTAAAGTGTGTCATTTTGCATGTGATTACTATGATGACATCACTTTTTTGGGGCTCCCCTTAGATAACGCCAGATAGGATGATATGAAAGAAAGCAGGGTATAAGTTTTTCATATTTCACATGTGGTGATTTTAAAAAATCACTAATCTACCGTTATTACTTGATAATCCACCAAAAAGCAGTAAAGAAGAAGTGATAATGAATTATGCAATTTTTCATTGCTTGAATTTTCTAACCATTTGACATTTATTTTCCAATGTCAAGGCACTTCAAGCGTAGTATGCATCTTCTTTCAATCTTGATGTCTATGTATCAGTTTTCTTTTCACAAATTTATGAAATGGGTGAAATAAAATGATTCTTATAAAGTAATGTGCCACAAAAATTTATGACAGAATTATACATCCACCCTTATCATGCTGTTAACAACGATTATTCTGTACACAAATCTTTGGCAGAGAGCATAGACTAAGATCAGCCTGCACAGGTGTGCAGTCTTATCTTAGTCTATACTGCCTGCTTTCTATTGAATTATTGTACGAAAATCTTGATCCAGACTGGTTGAAATGTTCACAAAATTTTCACTTGATTCCAAACAAAATTCAAATTCAGCAGGATGACCAAATTGCAATGATATAAGATGTCCAAATAAAGGGAATACGTGATCACATTATATTACATGTAATTTTTCCTGAATGATTTCGATAATGATGTATATGAATGATTCACTGCTTTTGGATAACCAAATGAAAGCAACCCATGATTAACAAGTCATTTCCCATTTTTTTAAAGCCTAATTTCCTTTTCAAGTAGGAGAAAACTTTGGATAGCTTAAAGTATTTAGCTCTTTTGAGACACATAGGGTGAAAATAGTCCTGCACTGAAATGTCTAAATACAATAGGTCTTGTGCCCTCACACAGTATGGTACATCTTCTTGGGTGTAACTGCTATGCCTGAAATAAAAGGAAAATATATATAAATATAGATCTGGGCACAGTTGTATAAAAAATTACCATTGGTTATGTTTCAATTGGTACTATCTAGAATGCTAAATTCAAACCAAACCTCTTTGCTTCAATTTGAATACTTTTGAGTTTTTGAAATGTATTGTTTCATGTTGAAATCTAGAGACAAGTGCCATCAGGGACAGAAAAAAGCTCTCCCAATAAGTGTTGATCACTTAGTTGGAATTTGATAAAGCCCTCCTTCTACAAATTTCATATATCCACGAAAAACCCATAGTCACGCACTTATGGGGACTTATTCAAATAAAATTATTTTTGAAATTAAAAGAACATATTTTCCTATAACTTATCTTTGTTTACATATTGTCATCTCAATAAAACATGAAACTTGTCAATCGTACATATTTTATAGAAAGGTCATGGTTTTCAAAAAACCTACCGAAAATGACAGTCCAGTAAAAAGAGAACCAATTTTCATGCACTTAGAATAAAAGCAAAAAAATTTAGGGAAAAATTGTTTTTGGTCTCAAATATCACCTATGTTTAGTAAACAACAATTTTCAGACCAATTATTCAAAATACGATGTTTGTAAACCCATAGTGATTTCTATATTGAATCATAGATTTCCAAATATTCCAACTCACATAAAGTGGTCAGTCAAACCTTATTTTGAAATGGGGTTCCCAATAAATTGATTTTAGCACAAACAATTTTTCTGAAGTGGGAATTTATGTTATTGTCTGTCATATTAAAAAGATATTTCCTGATAAAAAAATCCATTTTTCATAAATTTATATTGTCTTAAAGACACCACAATGTTAGATAAAGCATCTCAGCTAGACGGTAAGAATATTGCCTTATTTTCTTGTTTCAATATAAGGACCCCCCTATATGTTTATCTACCCATAAAATCCTCAATTAACGACACACTCCATAATGCTTGTGTCATTTCAAAGCCTCAAATGATAACAAATACCAAAAATAAAAAGAATACCACATTAGGTAGATAACCAAGAAAAAGATGACATATTAGGATGCAACAAATTAGGACATAAGAAAAAAGAGATAAATTGACCCTATTGTTTTAAACTGCGCTAGAAAATACAATAAATTACTAACAAGTTAACTTTCTGATATTTTTCGAATCAGAATAAGACTACTTAGATTGACATCAGAAGATTGTGCCATTTAGTTTTGCGTTGACTTCATAATCAACCATAAATAGATAGTGCGTGACTATTGGGTCGCGTGAAAATGGGTACCTGGAGGATATAGCATCTCCCAATGAAAAGGAACCACTTATTTTTCTCTTTTTTTGTCTTATTTGAAACTATATAAAAGCAAAACTATACCTTTCTCGTCAGCTATCTCTTCTCTTCCTTTTCTGTTTTGACACGATCTACATCCATTGAGCTAGGAGACGGGTTTCGTAACTGGGGTGAAGGGTTTCTGCGACTACGAGAGTCAGTGGGTCTACGTCGCTGTGTTGTTGTGGTAACGGTTTCAGATGGTTCAGGGTTCATACCGGCCATTCTGTCTGCCCTTCTCTCCCTTGTATCTGTTGATGGTCTCTCTCTTGGCCGCTCTCTTGGTGGCTCTGCATTTTAAAACATTTATACACATTATCAGACAATTTGAAGTTTTAGATTCCAAATATTAAATCCAGAGAAATGGAAAGATCAAATGTTTTTAAACATGTCCCTGCCCCTTTTTCCATATAATTGAGAAATATTAATTTTACAATCATCTTAATTAAAAACTTCAGTAAATAAAAATCAAATCCCTGCTTTTATTGAAAGCTCGCTCAAGAACATTTTCTGGCTACAAAGTGCTTTGTCAACCTTAATTCCCCTAATAATCACTATCTAGAGCAATGCTAAACATAGGCTGGATTGACTTCCTTTCCTGTCCTGTATACATGTCACAACCAATTTTTTATTTTTTGCCTAAAATATTTCTACAACATAGGATGATTTCATTAAAATCAGCGGACAACGTAGCTCGCCCAAACTGCTGCTTGTCACAAATAGCAATTGACGGAAGATGTAAGTTCAAGGCAAATTTTTTTATGGTAAAGTCCATGGTCCAATACATATCAGTCTGATTTAGAAGTAAGAAAGGAATATAAAAAAAGATTTTTTTGTTTCAACTACATGTAAAAGGTTAGATAAAAAAAAAAGCCTATAGCCTGATGAAGTTACAAATGGAATTTCATTGTATTGAATAAAAGGTTGATCATCTTATCATCACACTTATGAAGTATAATTGTCCTATCTGTAAACATTAAACAAGAGGACCAAGATGGTCCTAGATCACTCACCAGAGTCTCTTTGACCCCTGGGACATCACATTAATTAGATAGGCAGATGTCAAAAAGAAGATAATTGCCTAAGATCAATACCATGGAACGTTTTCAGCAAAGAGCAAGACAGATATGCCTTTTTGCTCATTGATTCTATGTAAAAAGGGATGCACCCGGTCGGACCCCAAATGTGATCCCAGAGTCTCGATAAACTTGGAAAAGGTCCATAAGATGATGCTTCATACTAAATATGAAAGCTGTCTGCCTACTGGTTTCAAAAAAGAAGATTTTTGAAGGTTTTCCTATTTACACCCTTCCTGCTCAGATGAACTGTAAGGGATGCGCCCGGGTGGAGCCCAAATATGAACCAAGGGTCTTGATATGAACAAACTTGGAAGGGGCCCACTAGATAATACTACATACCAAAAATGAAAGCAGTGTGCCCTCTGGTTTCGATTTAAGAAGATTTTAAAAGATTTTCGCTCTCTGATTCTATGTAAAAAGGGTTGCGCCCGGGTGGAGCCCAAATATGATCCTAGGGTCTTGATATGAACAAACTTGGTAGAGGTCTACTAGATGATGCTACATACCAAATATGAAAGCTGTCTGCCTTCTGGTTTCATAGAAGAAGATTTTTGAAGATTTTCATTTTTTTACCCTTCGTGCTCATAAGAGATAAAGGGATGCACCCGTGCAAAGCCAAAATATGACCCAATGGTCTTGATATGAACAAACTTGGTAGAGGCCCACTAGGTGATGCTACATAGCAAATATGAAAGCTGTCTGCCTTCTGGTTTCAGAGAAGAAAATTTTTAAAGATTTTCGCTCTTTGATTCAATGTAAAAAGGGTTGGGCCCGGGCAAAGCCCAAATATGACCCCAGGGTCTTGATATGAACAAACTTGGTAGAGGTCCACTAGATGATGCTACATACCAAATATCAAAGCTGTCTAATTTCTGGTTTCAGAGAAGAAGATTTTGAATGATTTTCATATTTTCACCCTTTTTGTTAAGGGTAAAGGGAAAGTTAAGGTTGGATTTCATTTATTTGAACAACTTTGGTAGAGTTTGACCCAAGGAACATCCCTGCCAAGTTTCATCAAGATAGGCCCACTGGTTTAGGAGGAGAAGATGTTTAAAGAAATTGTGGACGACTGACGAGGGACATTCTACGATCACAATAGCTCACCTTGAGCACTTTGTGCTCAAGTGAGCTAAAGAAGAGGGCCATAGTGGCCCTAAATCGCTCACCTGAGTTAACTGTCTTAAAATCTGACCTCTCAACCTAGTGTTAAACCAAACTTGACCGAATTCAAACCAGACTGAGATTTCATTAAGACAATCAACCTAAGCAACTTTTTGGGTGATTGGGCAACAAATATGGCCTCTTGAGAGTCTACAAAGTTTTTATAGGATTTAACCCTGTGACCTCATTTTTTACCTCACTTGACCCAATTTAAACTTGACCTAGATTTCATCAAGACACTTATTCAGACCAATCTTCAGGTTGATTGAGCCAAAATTTAGGCTCTTAGAGTGTCTACAAGGTTTCTTTAAAATTTGACCCTGTGACCTCATTTTTTACCCTACTTGACCCAGTTTTGAACTCAACCTAGATTTCATCAAAACATTTATTCTGACAACTTTTCAGGATGATTTAGCAAAAGACATGACCTCTAGAGGGTCTACAAAGTTTTTATAGGATTTGATCCAGTGACCTCATTTTTGACCTCACTTATGACCCAATTTCAAACTTGAACTAGATTTCACAAATGCAGAGATTCTGACCAATTTTCAGGATGATTTAGCAAAAATATGGCTTCTATAGTGTCTACAAGGATTTCCAAAGTTTGACCCCACTTGACCCAATTTCAAACTTGACCCAGATTTTATCAAGATAATAATTCTGACCAATTTTCGGAATGATTGAGCAAAAAATATGGCTTCTCAAGTGTCTTCAAGGTTTTCCTAGATTTAACCACATGACCTCATTTTTAACCCCACTTGACCCAATTGTGAACTTGACCGAAATTTTATCCAATTTATCATTATGACCAATTTCCAGGATGATTGAGCAAAAAATATGGCCTCTAGAGGGTCTACAAGGTTTTTCTAAGATTTGATCCTGTGACCTCATCTTTTACCCCATTTGACCCAATTTTGAACTTGACCGAGATTTAATCAAGATCATCATTCTGACCAATTTTCACGATGATTGAGCTGAAAACATTGCTTCTAGAGTGTCTTCAAGGTTTTTCTAAGATTTGACCCTGTGACCTCATTTTTGACCCCACTTGACCCAATTGTGGACTTGACTGAAATTTTATCAAGATCATCATTCTGACCAAGTTTCAGGATGAATGAGCTAAAAACATGGCTTCTAGAGTGTCTACAAGGTTATACTAAGATTTGACCCTGCGACCTCATTTTTGACCCCACTTGACCCAATTTTGAACTTGGCTGAGATTTTATCAAGATAATCATTCTGACCAAGTTTCAGGATGATTGAGCTAAAACATGGCTTCTAGAGTGACTTCAAGGTTTTTCTAAGATTTGACCCTGTGACCTCATTTTTGACCCCACTTGACCCAATTTTGAACTTGACCGAAATTTTATCAAGATCATCATTCTGACCAATTTTCAGGATGATTGAGCTGAAAACATGGCTTCTAGAGTGTCTACAAGATTTTTCCAAGATTTGACCCTGTGACCTCATTTTTGACCCCACTTGACCCAATTTTGAACTTGACCGAAATTTTATCAAGATCATCATTCTGACCAATTTTCAGGATGATTGGGCTGAAAACATGGCTTCTAGAGTGTCTTCAAGGTTTTTCTAAGATTTGAACCCTGTGACCTCATTTTTGACCCCACTTGAACCAATTGTGAACCTGACTGAAATTTTATTAAGATAATCATTCTGACCAATTTTCAGGATGAATGAGCTAAAAACATGGCTTCTAGAGTGTCTACAAGGTTATACTAAGATTTGACCCTGCGACCTCATTTTTGACCCCACTTGACCCAATTTTTAACTTGGCTGAGATTTTATCAAGATAAACATTCTGACCAATTTTCAGGATGATTGAGCTAAAACATGGCTTCTAGAGTGACTTCAAGGTTTTTCTAAGATTTGACCCTGCGACCTCATTTTTGACCCCACTTGACCCAATTTTGAACTTGGCTGAGATTTTATCAAGATAAACATTCTGACCAATTTTCAGGATGATTGAGCTAAAACATGGCTTCTAGAGTGACTTCAAGGTTTTTCTAAGATTTGACCCTGCGACCTCATTTTTGATCCCACTTGACCCACTTTTGAACTAGACTGAGATTTTATCAAGATAATCATTCTGACCAATTTTCAGGATGATTGAGCAAAAAGCATGGCTTCTAGAGTGTCTACAAGATTTTTCCAAGATTTGACCCTGTGACCTCATTTTTGACCCCACTTGACCCAATTTTGAACTTGACCGAAATTTTATCAAGATCATCATTCTGACCAATTTTCAGGATGATTGAGCAAAAAGCATGGCTTCTAGAGTGTCTACAAGGTTTTTCTTAGATTTGACCCCTGTGACCTTATTTTTGACCCCACTTGACCCAATTTTGAACTTGACTGAAATTTTATTAAGATAAACATTCTGACCAATTTTCAGGATGAATGAGCTGAAAACATGGCTTCTAGAGTGTCTACAAGGTTATACTAAGATTTGACCCTGCGACCTCTTTTTTGACCCCACTTGATCTAATTTTGAAATTGGCTGAGATTTTATCAAGATAATCGTTCTGACCAATTTTCAGGATGATTGAGCAAAAAGCATTGCTTCTAGAGTGTCTACAAGGTTTTTCTTAGATTTGACCCCTTGACCTCATTTTTGACCCCACTTGACCCAATTGTGAACTTGTCAGAGATTTTATCAAGATAATTATTCTGACCAATTTTCAGGATGATTGAGCTAAAAACATGGCTTCTAGAGTGTCTACAAGGTAAATGTTGACGCTGCACGACGGACGACGGACGCCGGACATCATGCGACCACAAAAGCTCACCTTGAGCACTTCGTGCTCAGGTGAGCTAAAAACAAGATGTGTTTGTGAAACACGAATGCCCCCGTAACAGCATTTTTTTTTAAAAAAGTTTGACCTTGACAGATGACCTTGTCCTATGACCTTGTCACATAACCTTGACTTCGGTGTACAGCTTTGTATGTCAAATAATTTTGGAGAAAAGGCAGAGGTTAAGTTTTCGGGTTAAGTTTTCGGACAGACGGACGGACAGACAGACAGACGGACATGAGTAAAACAATATGCCCCTGATCTCTTGATATGGGGGCATAAAAATATGCAAGTTTAAAGCAATATGCTAAATTCAAAAGTCAAGGTCAAGGTCACAAAGTCAAGGGGTTTGATCACAGTAAAAGCCTATCTCACCTGTAAAGTAAGGATATTAGGTATAATAGCCATAGGTAAAAGCACTCAGAAAATATAAGCAAGGTTAAAGTTTTGGGTTTAAGTTTTTTAGCTCCACTGGCTGAAAGCCACTGGGGCTATTGTCATGGCGTTGTGTCCGTCGTGCGTCCGTCCGTACGTGCGTCCGGTCGTAAACTTTTTCTTTAAAAATCTTCTCCTCAGAAACTACTGGATGGATTTCAACCAAACTTCACAGAAATGATCCTTGGGTGACCCTCTTTCAAAGTTGTTCAAGAAATTTTGATCCAATGAAAAACATGGATTTAATGGGCGTGGCTAATTTCCAAATATGGTAAAAAGTGACTTTTCTCAGGTTCTAACAGATCGATATCAACCAAATTTTACATGAATGATCCTTGGGTGACCCTTTATCAGTCTACCAAAAATTATTGTGATTGGATGAAAAATATGTATTTTATGGGCGGAGGTCATTTCTCTTTATGTTATATAGTGGAAACTTTGAAAATCATTTTCTCAGAATCCAACTGATGGATATCAACCAAATTTTACATGAATGATCCTTGGGTGACACTTTATCAGTCTATCAAAAATTATTGTGATCGGATGAAAAATATGTATTTTATAGGCGGAGGTCATTTCTCTATATGTTATATAGTGGAAACTTTGAAAATCATTTTCTCAGAATCTAAATGATAGATATCAACCAAAGTTTACATGAATGATCCTTGGGTGACCCTTTATCAGTCTACCAAAAATTATTTAGATCAGATGAAAAATATGTATTTTATGGGCGGAGGTCATTTCTCTATATGTTATATAGTGCAAACTTTGAAAATCATTTTCTCAGAATCTAAATGATAGATATCAATCAAACTTCATTAGTATGATCCTCGGGTGATCCATTATCATTCAGCCAAAAATTATTGTGATTTGAAGAAAAATATGTCTTTTATGGGCGGAGGTCATTTCTCTATATATGTTATAATAGTGGAAAATTTGAAAATCTTTACATCAGTAGAAGCCAAAATATCTAAAAATCTAGTCAAAACTTAGATTTGCTATTACAAGAAAGTCAAGCCTGTGGAGCGACACAAGCCATTCATGGCTTTCTAGTTTTAAGTCCCAACAAGTTTCATGAAGATTTAGGCCATATTTGTGGCCTCTAGAGTGTAAACAAGAAAATTGTCTTTAAGGCCCCTTTTCCTGTGATATGGCATGGATCATTCCCATTTTCAATAGGGTTCATCCTTCTGACCTGGCCAACATTCTGACCAAATTTCACAAAGATAGGACCATATTTGTGGCCTCTAGAGTATAAACACTAAGATTGTTGACACCGGACGACAGATGACGCACAACGCACGACGGACATTCAATGATCACAAAAGCTCACCTTGAGCACGATGTGTTCATGTGAGCTAAAATAGGTCAAGGTCAGAATGTCATGGAGCTTGGTCTCTGGTGAAAGCCTATCACTTAGTGAGTGTGTTATGAAGTAATGGTGTCCCTAAGTAAAACAATTAGAAAATAAAACAGACTATTTCTAACAAATAGTCCAGTTTATTGTGCGAAAATGACAGGGGTGAGGGTTGGGGGGGGGGGTGTCGTATTGGTAAACATGTGAAAGTGATTCTCACACAGCACCCTTTAACAGCATTGCCCGCCTTGAAAAATTCTAGCTTATTTTGCGATAAAGCGACGTTTGCGATTTGTTTTAGGCAAAAATAAATGTTAATCATAATAATGCAGCATTGTACGGTTAATACGAGGCATAGCTGGTTCTAAAGTACTCGTAATCGGCGATAAAATTGCTTCGACGAGCCCCGTTTAAAGTGTTGTTGTCTTCGGACAAACTATATTCGGATTGATTTTGCATGGCTTATATCATGGCTATTATCGCTAATGAGTGGCAAATACTTGTTATTGGTCGTTGTTATTTCGATTTACAAGTTATCCTAATCTACAAATGACCTGTTAAAAGCGGTTTTATCGATTTAGTGCTTGTACAATATGTAAAAGGTCTCCAATAATCGCAAAAATTACCAGAATATCAATAGAACGTATCCTCTTTTCTCCAAGATTTGTGCATCTTAACAATAATAGCCATGTGTGCATTGATTAAAAGGGGTACCAGATTAAAAGTAAACACCAAAATATTTACTTCATTTTCTGTTGCAGTGGTATGTAATCAAATTAAAATATGTAAAAATTAATGGTGGCCACTCTAATCCTGACTAGAGTTTCTCATTGGACTTGTGGGTCTGATTGAAAGAGGTTTGGGGCTATGACAGAGAATTTGTCCCAATACTTCTCTCTCTTAACTATTTTTAACAAAGTTAGTCCACATGATGATTTTTAACAATTCGATTTGCACAACTTGCAGACACAAACACTTTTTCAAGGATGGTAAGACGAAGCTAGTTGGCAATTTTAGAAAAGATGGTAATTTCTTTAAATTCATTTACTAGTTGCACAGGAAAAGAAAACATAATTCTAGTTGCTGTTTTCTTTCTTCATTTTCATGTAAAGTAAAACTCTACACAGTAAGGTTTTCCAAAATCATCAAGACATTGAGTTCACTGCCAATAATACCACTAAAGAGAATCGGGCAGTACATATAAATAGATACCTTTCAACTATAGCACAAAAAACCCCCCAAAAAAACGGGGTCATGGGTCTTATCTTGACACAGCCATTAACAGACTAAAAAGCTAGGCCAAGATCAAGGGAGGTATCATAGTTGGCCTTCTTGATGGATTTCTTTATGGTCTATGTTTACCGTGTTCAGTCATTGACTAAATCATATGAACCAAATTAATAATTTTTTAAAAGATTAAGGTAGAATATACATTCAAAACATGTTTCAATAGAGAAAAAAATGTTGTTGTTGTTTTTCCCTCAAGGGGACTTTAAGAACTTACTGCTATTTCAATTGCTTTTAAACCAGACGAAATTAAATTCTATCAGATGAGAAAGATGAACACAGTGTATATATTATTAGACTTGCTATTCAATTTGATCTGCCCTCTTGTGGGTATTATCACACCATTATTATTTCAGTGGGACTGGCAGTTTTTCTTTGAATCTTAAAATAAATAGTTTGGCTTCAGTTGTTCAGAGGTCACATTTTCAGATTTTCTAAAATTTCATTGCACGTTTTGTTTGAGATAGTAGCAAGAAAGAAGAAGCTTTATTTTAAAGTGATTTATCTGTTACTGTAAAGTCCCTTAAATGACTCAATTTTAGGAATCAAACTGTGTATTAATAGGCATTTGTATGATGGCCTCTCTCCATTATTACACTTTATGTATTCATAGTCATGGCATACATGTATAAATTCATGAAGGCTAGGTATTCTTTACAGTGTTTGCTGGCTTGCAGTCAATACGTAGACTCCTCGCCGTCCAAATATGGTATGGACTTTTTGGGCGGTTTTTGGAGCCCCTCCCACATGGGTTTTGTACTGTGGGTTGTTGGTGGTTTGGAGGACCATATTCCCTCAATGCATATGACCTCAATGGGTGTTGAGGTGCAGTAGGGGCATGTGGTGGGTGCCACATGTGGTTTCGGCCCTCCTGGTTTAATTTCATATTGGCTGCAGCCAGCAAACTGATGTAAAAAGAGAGGGCAAACACACTGACTGAAGTTACATTCCATAGAAATACTATCAATAGCTGTGTATTGGATTGTAAACCAATATTTGTAACCTCAGTATGGATTTAGGGGTACAAGATTGTAATTGAGATTAATCAGGCTTGATTCTGCTTCTTGGAAATAAACCAGTACTCCAGCCAAATGTAGGGACCAAGGAACCTAGATTGGTAGCTGCTCCAAAATCAAATTTTTGCCTTCTTTACAAAGAATGCGCTGCCCTACCTCTCAACCAAGGCCATCTCTTTGAGCAATTATTTCGCACCTTATGTCAACAATTGCAGCTTTGGTTTGAAATCACATGCTTGCACATAAGCAACTGCTTGGGTTGCTACTTGTTTACCTTTCTTAAAAAATGTACTTATGGAGATGGGCAGCAGATGCCTCTATATAAAGTAAATATATTAAACTTGCTTCACTTCTGCTACACCTATTTTCTTTTTATCAAACAAAGAAGTTAGAAACATGCATAACTGTATTAGCTAAACAATCATATGTACTTATCAAAAATACAAATTTAAATTGAATTGTACTTCACTGCAATCCATTATTTCTTCTACAAATTATACTGGTGCGGTTTAAGCATACTAAAGCTTTCTTTTTTCATACATGGGATTTGTTTGGGGCTTAATGGATCGTTTTTCTGTAAATAATATTTGCATTAGTATATTTCAGGTGTATGCTTTTCCTACAGTTAACTTTTACAACATTGGTTGGAGAATCATCTAAAGCACAATAGATCAGCTGCAAAAACTTCAATGGGCCAAGTTACACAAAGCTTTACAACTGAAGTGCCTTCAATTCAGTATTCTTGAGTTTTGGTTATTCATTTAGGTTCTAATGAGCCAAAAACCATTTAACTATTTTTGAAGTACAGATGGGACTCACCTATCACAATGATTTAATTAAGATTTTGAAATGATGTTTATGCTTTTATGAAACTATTCCAGTCATAATACAGTGGGTTTTGCTTATTCATGTGCTTCTTTTGTTACCCATGAAATTAAAGGGGAACAGTATTCCTTTACAGTCTAGCGAACAGCCTACAGTTCACCCCTCAGAACCACCAAAATAATAACGGTATACCAATTTTCTATGGTCAGTTAATGACATAACACTGACCCTAAAATCACCCCTAGAGGCTAGTAATGTCTTCATGGTATGTTTACTGATAAGCCAGGAATGTAATTTGAGAAAATCACAGAGCAAGATGTATTGTGTTCATCTAATCAAGATTAGACCAATCTTATTTTCAAAGTTTTAAACCTAAGAATCAACAATACAAAATCTTTGTCAAATGCCGTACGGTCCAATGGACATTGGGTACCAGTGTTATTGTCATTTAGATTGTGACTGGCATGCGCCCGTCTGTCTGTCCGTGTGTAAGTCCGTGATTTGTTTAGCTGACCACTGGCTGAAAGCTACAGAGGCAATTGTAATGGTGCAGTATCCGTCGTGTGTACCTCCGTGCGTCCGGTTGTAAACTTTATTTTAAAAAATCTTCTACTCAGAAACTACTGGATGAATTTCAATCAAACTTCACAGGACTAATCCTTGGATGACCCTCTCTCAAAGGTGTTCAATGATTTTTGATCCAATGAAAAACAAGGCATTAATAGGTGTGGCTTATTTTTGTATATGGTAATATGTGACTTTTCTCAGAATCTCACTGATAGATATCAACCAAATTTCATTAGAATGATCCTTGATAAGTGACCCTTTATCAGTTTGCAAAAAAATAGGATTAGATGAAAATATATCTTTCATGGGCAGTTCTGTCTATGTTAAATAGTTTAAACTTTGAAAACATTTTCTCCGAATCTAACTCATGGATATCAACCAAATTTCATGTGGGTGATTCTTGTGTGACCCTTTTCATTAGTCTTCAAAAATATTATGATCAGAAGATACATGTCTTTTTTTATGGACGGAGGTCATTTCTCTATTTGTTATGTAGTGGAAACTTTAAAAATCATTTCATAAGAATTTAACTGGTTATCAACAAAATTTCACTTAAGTGATTCTTGGGTGACTTTTTTCAAGACTACAAAAAATATTGTGTTTAGACGAAAGATATGTCTTTTATGAGCCAAGGACATTTCTTTAAATGTTATATAGGGTAAACTTTGAAAATCATTTTCTCAGAATCTTATTGATGGATTATGAACAATCAAATTTCGCTAGAATGATCCTTTGTGTGACCCATTATTAAACTGCACACATTTTTGTCATGCGATGTTTATGGGGTATGAAAGGCTGGAAGTTAACATGTAGACGGACGGACAAAATCATTATTAAATGTTTTTTAACAGGCGGAAGTCAATTTTCTATATATCATTCATTGATCATAATTTTTTCTTGGCAGAAATATTTGGGCATGTGACACTTAAAAATACTTATTTACCTGAAATAAAAATTCATTCAATCATATCGGTAGATTCAGGGCTGTGGAGTTGTTCAGCTGCTCAAGCAATTATAGTTTTGTTTTTTTTTAAATCCTCTTTCCAGGAAAAACTGGATATATTCAATAAATCGTTCACAAATTAACGTTGGGAGACCTTCTGTCAGATTAGTTCCAAAATAATAAATTGGTTGAAAAACATATCTATTATGAGATTACCTCAATTTCCATACAAGTACATGTATGATACAAAGTTACTTTTCTCGTAAAATTAAATGATGGATTTAAATTAAGACACACAATAAGATTCTAAGGTGAGCTTTTATAATACATGTATTGCAAAAAACTTCATTAGAAGAAAAAAAAAATATAGACAGAAAACTTCATAACCATAATCATTAACATGACTTATATAAGTGAAAACTTAGAATATTATTTTTTGACCGAGTAAATGATTTTTGTTTGTTTGTTTGAATGGGTTTAACGCCGTTTTCAACAATCTCGCAGTTATATCGTGGTGGCCGGAGCACTTAACAATGGATTCCTGGTATTTCTTTCACCTGTACTACTATTACACCCTTTCCTAGCCTCCGACAGCTATCTCACATAGGTTTACGATTATCTACCTATTGGTGAGAGACAAACGTCGGAAAAGATATTTGGTGCCACTGGGGGATCGAACCCACGACTTCCAGATTGGAAGTCTAATGCCTAACCAACTGCGCTATGGTGGCGCCTCCCCAAGTAAATGATATGTTTCATCAAGATTTCACATACATGTATATGCATCTGGGGTGAATCTTCATCAGACTGCAAAAAACTTATTTGAACTGTTAAAAATTGAGCTAATAATTAACGTAGGTCAATTCGATTAAATAATGATTTCCAGGGAAATGTTAAATTTGATTTTAAACAAATTGTACTTTAATTTTTCTGAATGTCAACTTTGCTTCTGAACTGCGAAAGACAATTTCGATAAAATTCACTAAAAATTCCTTAAACTTTAAAGTGTGTTAAGTAAAAAAGTTTTGATTGACGCCAACTCCGCGTAGGCTAACATCAACGCCGACATTGACAGTATGACTGCATTTACTGGACTTTTTGTTCCAAAACAGTTGCAAATTGTTATGATTTGCGTTAAACCCCATTCAAACAAATAATCAATCCGTTTCCATTTCCAGTGTTATGGTCAGTCTTGAATAAACTTTCACAGAGTTGTCGTCTTGAGAACTTGACTATTATTACATGAATGTGATGTTATGTATCATTTTATGCAGGCATACAGAATATATTCGCTTAATAGAATTTCAATGCTTCCCTTCGGAAAACCAACCAATAACTGATTGTTGAATGTTCTACAACTTCAGTGAATATTCATGAACACCAAAAAGAAGTTCTCATTTTAAATGGCATTTTCGATTTCTAGAACTGGTTAAAGACTTTCATATAATGAACTGGTTTTTGAATGTCCCAAGAATTTGGCAAATGTTAGTGAATTTAAATGGTATTTCAAGAACTGGTAAAAGGGCTAGTTTCTTAAACGAGTTTTTGAACATAAGTTTATTTTTTTCTTTAACACCAAGAATGGTAAAAATTCGGAATTGAAGACCCTGTAGCCAAAATGTAGATTCAGCTTGTATGCTCAAGGAGCTTGTGAAAAGGCATACCCCCCTAAAATATGTTTCATTCAACCTTATATCTTCAAGCATGTTGGTACATTTTTCGAGCTTTTAACAAAGTTATAGCAACTTTTACATTCAGTTCTTATGTGCCAGACATGCCATTAAGGCGACATCTTAGTCAAGATGAGATGAAGAGGGGCATGGCATGCTTGGTCATAAGCAGCAGTTGTATGAATTTTCATGATTCTAGGTCACTTGGTTCTTAAGCTAGTCTGAAAACAAATAGGTCTACAGACGGGTGGACATACAGATCGACATGGTGAAACCAATATACTTCCCCCCTTTACTTCGTAGGTGGGGGGTATAATAAAATAGCTGGTAAGAAAAGACATTTCATTTCAAAGTTTCTCTTTTTCAAACTGGTCACTTTAATCTTCATATATCCTTATTGTCATGTTGCATTCAGTTAAATGAAGAATAGAAGCATTGTAGTTTCTACTACGCCAACTTTTTTTTTATTCTATTTTGTCATTTTAAATCCAATTTGAATTGTGGTTTCATTATTCCATAAATTTGGACCAATAGAAAATATAATTTCTCTAGTGATGTGGTTTAAAGTTGTTCTGAAAACTATTTGGCTAAACTTTAAGAAAGATAAACAGACGGGAGAACATAATAGAAATTATAATTAAGATATTAAAGAAAAAATGAAAGTTTTTTCTTCTATGGTCTTTTCTCCTTTCCAGCAATATTTACCAGTATGTATCTCAAGACTATCAAATTTTTATCTATTTTCGTATTCAATATAATGAATTAATAAAAAATCTTATTTCTCTTTTGCACTTGTCACATGGTATGTTTAACTGAAGAAAGTGAAAGTCTGACCTGACCAGCTAACTCTCTTATCATTGATAAATTTCTTATCAGCATTCTTGATCGGATGTGATTTTAGT
The DNA here is from genome assembly GCA_948146395.1 of Fragum whitleyi. Taxonomy (NCBI): domain Eukaryota; kingdom Metazoa; phylum Mollusca; class Bivalvia; order Cardiida; family Cardiidae; genus Fragum; species Fragum whitleyi. The sequence continues at coordinate 57,037,576 of OX411544.1, read as the reverse complement.
TTTATTGCCCTCATGCTGGGAAACTCGTCTGGAATGCACTATTGACCCTCATGGTGATTAGGGATCTAACGGGATACCTGGGTGAAAAATCTGAGCCATTTTCAGGGGCCCTTCTCTAAAGTGTTTAAGCAGTGAACAGAGGCACCATATTGATTAAGTAAATGTGCTTTTCTGTTAGTTTGAAGGAGTAAAACAGCTTTTAACGTTCAAGTCATATCACAGCTGCTAAAACATAAAACCCATCAATAGCGATATTGGTTGATAAGATTTGCCGCCAATAACAATGTAGCCTTATGGTCAGAACAAACTCCTTTGACAAAGTAGTTTTATGATAATTTGAGTATAAAGATATAGGTAGCATTGAAATACATGTTTCTGTAGTTTTTCTTAAAAGGTGATATTTGAATTTTTAATCTACGGCTGCGAAAGACAGGCAAATTGTAGACTATGTAATAAATGTAACCTCTAGGAATGCAAAACTGAGATAAAATATACTTGTCAGTAAGGATGAAATGTAATTTGGAATATAATTTATACACTGTGCGATAACTGCAAAATCAAATGTAAATCATTTTGCAGCCTTACTACTTATATATCTCATAAGCAAGCATCCTCTGTTCGGAATTTCGGGGCGAACAAGTTCGTGTGGCGGAAAATTCCTGGGGGTACCATGTTGTATCAAATCGGCAAAGCTGTGTGTTGTATGAAATCGTCAAGGCTGTGTATACTTTAAAGATTGTGCTGGCTTGCAGTCAATACGTAGACTCATTGCTGTCCAAATATGGTTTGGACTTTTTGGGCGGTTTTTGGAGCCCCTCCCACATGGGTTTTGTACTGTGGGTGGGTTGGTTGGTTGGAGGACCATGGTTCCCTCAATGCATATAGCCTCAATGGGTGTTGAGGTGCAGTAGGGGCATGTGGTGGGTGCCACATGTGGTTTCGGTCCTCCTTTAATTTCATGTTAGCTGCAGCCAGCAAGGCTGAGGTTCCCCTAGGGGTTTTCTGCCTGGGAATAAGATCTATCCGCCACATTTCCAATTTCATTATAAATAGAAAAATAAATTTAATATTTAATATTGTGATTCTTTATCGTCATTTTCGTTTCTTACAATAAAAGCAAAGTTAAAGTTTGTTGGTTAAAGTTTTTGGTCAAAAGTTTTCTAAGTCCATAAAAGGTCAATGTCAAGGTCAAAATGTCAAGGCACTTGGTCTCTGATAAAAGCCTATCAACTGGTGAGTGTGTATTTGAACTAATGATGTCCCTAGGTAAAGCATTCAGAAAATATTAGCAATGTTGAAGTTTTTTGGTTAAAGTTTTTTTGGTTCAAATTTTTTTGGTTGAGGTTTTTGGTTAAAGTTTTTTCAAAAGTGTCAAGGTCACTGTCTCGAGGTCATTTTGACATGAGTGCTTGTCTTAAATGAAAGCCTATACCCTAATGAGTGTTTATGTCAAATATAAAAATTCTAGGATTAATATTGATAGAAATAAAGAACTTTAACCTAATGCGGACACTGACAACGACACTGACGCCAACGCCAATGCTGACATCTTTGGTCCCGGGCGAGCTAAAAATGCATTACATGTTTTTTTTCTTAACCATTCTAAACTTTTTTCGAATAAGACATGTTTAAAATTTTAGAAAATAGAAAATTGAATCAAAGAAATACAGCCCAGCGTTTAGGCAGGCTGTCCAGCACCTCTTGTTGAAAAATTAGGGCTAATTTTAGGGACAAAACTCGAAAAAAATAGGGCTAAATTAGGGCTAAAATTAGGAATTACAATGATAAATAAGGGAAATTTAAACATCAAAATTAACTTAATATTGCATGGCTCATGACGGAAAAATCACAAGCTATAGTGTTGTTACAATAAAAACATCCAGAAATATCATTACTGCAGGTATTTTGTTTAATATGTGTGTATTACTGTTTTGTGACATGAAAAATTTAAATTCTGTATATTATGATCAGCGGTCAATCTCAACTTCTACAAGTTACAAGGACTTTGGCATTCTTCCATAATATTTCAACGGAGGGATTCAAATTATCACCAGCAGAGTTGTGAAGTGTTTAGGCAACATTATTGTCTAAAGGAAATAAAAGAAAACTTATCACTAAGATCTTATTATAAAAGAAAAGAATAACATTTTTAAATAGATCTTTTTCATGGCCAACATCAATTTTGAAAAAAAAAAAAAAAACATGGCAAATTTGACAGGCATATAAAACAATTGAGTCAAATTTGTAATCTATTGAGTGTTTAAAAACTCCATTCCAAAAAAGAGCACTCTCAGATTAATATTTGTCAAAATACCACCATATTCAGTAGAGATCTTTACTGTAATCAAATTCAAATAAAGCAAATTTGAGAAAGGCTTAGCCAAAAGTGTTGTCTGTAGAGTGGTTGTATAAAGGAAATTAGGACTGAGACCCCCTTTTGTTTGATATTTTATCGAACAGCATATGGACATATTCATTATTCAATAAAGCTGATCAATGCATGTATATAAATATTATTTCTCTGAGAGATTTGGAGAATCAAAGCAAAAAGTTATATCTTGAAAATGGGTAGAAGTAAATACATGTAGTCACTAAGGTACCATTCTTATACAGTATGCTTCCCAGAAACTGTCCTTACTATGACATAACCATTTTCATGAAGTCAGTGAAAGATTAAGCCAAAATTTAGCCTAGTAGAGGGGGTACAAGCCTAGCAGAGGGGTTACAAGGAAATTTTCAATCAAATCTGTGATTTTATGTCAAGTAAATAAATTGTTAAAATATTCAGTTTAATAGGAAATGTTCTTCATGACACCTATTTTTTTTTTACATATTTGAAAAAGATTGAGCTATAGTTATATAGCAAAGAATTGTCACTAGGAATACTTTTGTTTTGGTATTGAAAAGAATGTATAGCAATACTATTGGCTTAAAGTTAAGCATATCTTTCTACAATTTTGTAAGGTTCATTTGCAGAAGGCTTATGAATTCCCATCATGTGCAATACACAAAAAACTTGTGTCTTCGATGATCAAAAGATGCTGAGCAGTCATTCAAAAAGGGACAAGTTACACAGTATAAATCTGCAAGTTATCATTTCTCATGTGATTCTAAGAGTGTTACCCAAAATTAACAAATTTTGGAAATTTTGGAAATTTTATTAATTTATAAATAAAGTGCCGAGTTACTTTAAGAGATTTGACGTGTTTTGGGCACCAAGATTATTTGCTACAAATTTTGAAATTTGAGGTAGACTTTCAACTACACATACTTGTTGCATATGCAAGTGAACATTTCAATTAATACTCTCATGAAATGTTAACTTAACTTGTCTTGAAATAAGTTGAAATTGAAGTTTAGCTATATAGGATTGGTTTCATTTTTGCAGCACTACATATCCTATTAGTAATTCTAATTTCCATATGCTTAACTTTATGCCAATAGTTTTTATTCAATGAAGGTGCTTCTGCCCATGCTTATGGTTTCAGGTTTTACTGCTTTATGAAGTGGTATCCACAATATGACTGAACTCAATGTTGACCTGAGTTTAATAGAGTAAAAAAGATTCAGATATCTAACACAGTAAAAAAGTATTTAGAAATAATTGTTGAGAAACGTTCATTTAAAAAAGTATTCTTTCAGACACAATGCGGGCAACCAAGAAAACTCACAAAGACAAATTAGGAATTGCACGAAAAAATAAGGGCTTTTTTAGGAATTTCCCTTGTTTTCTTCATTTTTTTAGGAATTTTAGCCAACCTGGAAAAAATTAGGATTTTTTAGGAATTTTAGGGACGCTAGACAGCCTGTTTAGGATGACAAAGTGGTGCAAAACTGTGTGCAAATTATACCCCGCTTTGCATGCAGTTTACATCATTTTGTCACCCTTAAACGCAGGGCTGAGGTTTATTTCCAAGTATCTCTAAAGGCAAATTGAAGTTAAATCAGAAGAGAATTGTCACCTGATGGATCATCCCCTGGCTCCTGTTTCACATATATAATCGAAGTGTCCCTGCCTTCTGATTCACTCACTGGTGCCCTATTCTCTTTTGCCCTCTCTACTGATCTTTCTCGTCGCCTGTCAGGCTGTAAACAGAAAGTTAGAGTGGTAAATTGTTTATTAATCATTTTCTAACATTGTTGTCTTGTTTTTAAATTGCAGCTTTTGACAAAGAAGTAGGTGAAATCTGGAAATTTCTTAAGTGAGTTATACTCTAGAAACGTTGACAGTTTCTCTTCATTATTTTCATCTGTTGAACTGTAATTGTTTTGTCTATTTTTTTTATTTTAATTCATAAAACTCTGGCTTCATATAGGAATAACTTCTGTTTCCCTCTTTACAGTTTTAAAATCCTATTTATAGGGCTGTTAGAAAAGCAAGAATAAACAAGATCTGTTTCTGAAACAAGAATACACCCAAAACAGTAATTTTTAAAATTTTTGACCTTGACAGATGATATTGACCTTGTCACACGACCTTGACATTGGTACATAAGCACCATAAAGATCTATCATCATACCAAATATGAGTATTGTATCTTAAATAGCCTTAAAGCAATTGGCAATGTTATGTTTTTGGTTTAGCAGACAGATGGACATATGAGCAACAGACAGACTGATTTTGCTATGCATAAATATCATTTATATCCACTTGCTAAGAGAATAGCAATACACTAGGTCAACACGTCCAAATGAATAAGTATGCAACATTTCTATCTAGTTCACACATGCAGAGTAAAAGACTATATATCTGCATAGTCTTCAATTTTCCCCCTTCAAATTAAAACTTTCCACAGACAGTCAAGAGATTATTATTTCTTAGCTTGGATGTTTCAAAGAAAATCCAAGGAATTGCTATAGCCTTGGTGTCGTAGTCATTCTTGTCCTCATGCAAAAACTTTGACATTTTGTGATATCTCTGGCAATAATAATCACTCGCAACTTTGCATACATATTCAATGTCAAAAGATCAACCTATACTATAATTTGGCATTTTGTGTAAATTATGCCCCTTTTTCAACTTTGATATCCACTGTCCAGGATTAAACAGGATAGTGAAGACACCCATCGGGATTGCTATTGTATACACTGTTACTGTCAAGGTTACGCAACATCTCTTGTGAATATGTTTAAGGTAGTGGGCCCGTAATAGTTCCGCAACATTTCGAATCTTATGGTTTTTCACAATGTTAACAGAGGTTTCCTAATGAAAATCATTAGGAAACCTCGGTTATCACTGTTAAAGTTTTTGACTTCCGGAACATTGCGGAACTATTACAGGTCCACTACCTCACAATGAGCCCGTGTGTGAGATTTCCAACAATTCAAATGTGTGCAAAGCAAGGACTCTGACCAGCCTGTGCATCTGCACCGTCTGACCAGAGTCTTTACTAAGCGTTTTGTAGATAATTAAGGCCTCAGTGTATTTGAAGACCATAAGGTAATTCAATATTAACAGTTTGAGGCTGTCTACGCTGCTCAATGTTTGCCCCTTGTATACAGAGCTACAGATAGAGGGGGTAATTTGGATTTTAAATCAAAATATATCAACAATTCTTTCACAAATCCTATATTGTGTACTCATTGGAATTGTCTTGTCAAGATAATTCAAATAAGGGCTCACAACATAGGGTTTCATTGAAAAACAAAGATTTAAGAATGACATTACCCCTTCTTATCTGTACCTCTGATAAACATTTCAAATTGTTGGAAATGTCACACACAGACTCAGTTCATTCAAAACATCACTCGGCCATTTCCGTAAACTGCAACAGACCTCAGATGTATATAAGTGGATAAATATGTAAACAAGAGGACCAAGATGGTCCTAGATCGCTCACCTGAGTCTCTATGACCCCTGGGACATCACATTAATTAGATAGGCAGATGTCAAAAAGAAGATAATTGCCTAAGATCAATACCATGGAACATTTTCAGCGAAGAGCAAGACAGATATGCCATTTTTGCTCTTTGATTCTATGTAAAAAGGGATGCACCCAGGTGGAGCCCAAAAGTGACCCCAGGGTCTTGATATAAACAAACTTGGTAGAGGTCCACTAGATGATGCTACATTCTAAATATGAATGCTGTCTGCCTTCTGGTTTCAGAGAAGAAGATTTTTGAAGATTTTCATTTTTTTACCCTTTGTGCTCAGATGAGCTGAAAGGGATGCGCCCGGGTGGAGCCCAAATATGACCCAAGGGTCTTGATTTGAACAAACTTGGTAGGGGCCCACAAGATGATGCTACATATCGAAAATGAAAGCAGTGTGCCCTCTGGTTTCGATGAAAGAAGATTTTAAAAGATTTTCCCTCTTTGATTATAAGTAAAAAGGGTTTGGCCCGGGCAAAGCCCAAATATGACCCCAGGGTCTTGATATGAACAAACTTGGTAGAGGTCCACTAGATGATGCTACATACCAAATATGAAAGCTGTCTGCCATCTGGTTTCAGAGAAGAAGATTTTTAAAGATTTTCATATTTTCACCCTTTTTGTTAAGGGTAAAGGGAAAGTTAAGGGTGGATTTCATTTATTTGAACAACTTTGGTAGAGCTTGACCCAAGGAACATCCATGCCAAGTTTCATCAAGATTCGCCCACTGGTTTAGGAGGAGAAGATGTTTAAAGAAATTGTGGACGACGGACGATGGACATTCTACGATCCCAATAGCTCACCTTGAGCACTTCGTGCTCAGGTGAGCTAAAAACTTGTGAATTTTGTTAGGCAGAAACAGTATAAGAAAAACAAGTGCGGAAACAACCAACGCTATCTAAAAGTGTTAACAACCAAGGCTATTTTTAGATTGATATTTTTTTACAGTAAATAGCAGCTAAAAAATAAAATAAGTCCTTATTCTATTCCTTAAGAATTAGTTGCACTTTTCCTTTAGAATAGTCCTTGCTGTCCATTTGCTCTTTTACACATTTACCTAACAGTTTTCATTGTCAATATCAACACATAATATTTTCTGTACAGAAAATGTTCTTACCTTCTTAGATGAGGCTCTTTGTGATATAATGAATGCCTTCACACTAGGTAAAGAGGGGTTTCATTTATAATTGTGGGAGTTCATATTCAAAGAAACACGAGTCATGGAAAACTGTATAATTAATAGTCCAACGAAATGTTATTGTTTAATATACCTGGATTACCCATTTCATGCAATTGATCTATTTTACTTTATGCATGTGGCATTTACTGCAAAGTTGTTTTTAATTTCCTCTTAATTATTCATTTTATTATTCAACAAAGACTGGTGCAACATATGAGATGTATATACCAACATCAACCTGAATTCACTGGAGTCTCCTTGAAAATAGTTTAAACTTTAGTTAATTCAGGTTCCAGGGCTTGAAAATTCTTGAAATATCTACTTGTCCTGCTATATAAGAAAATATAGTGATACATTAATTTCATTAGTGAAATTTTGCAAAATCCACTCATCCTGCTTATATAGACAAGGAGGGAGAGGATCATGCAGGACGGGCGGACGAGTAGAATTTTCGGGCCCTGGGTTCCCCAAGCTCTCAAATATTGTTGTGCACCCCCCCTTCCCCCCAAAATTATAGCTTTAATAATGTTAGGTGCATTTCTTGGTCCCTCTTACAGAGATGGTTCAAGCATGCTGTAAAATTAGATTTAACCCTCCAGTGGGAGCACTTGTGTACCTACCTGCTTCGAAAGAAGTGGCTTAGTTGTACTCTTTCTGTTATTGATGATGTAGGTTCAAGTTGTAGTATAATTTCCCTACAGCCTGACCTTGTCTAAAGACAGGGTGTATTTGAGGAACTTATTCTATATAAGCAGTCACTCTTATAAAATACGTGTGTCTTGTTTCAACAGACTGGTCTCAATACAACATATCCACTAAACACAATATTCATTCATCATCCAATACTTGAATTGGAACCATACAGCTTCCGTTGATAGGCTTGTTCTCACAGTAGAGTTTTCTATATAAAGCCAGATTGCTTTAACTTTAAAAAAAAAAAATGTTTCAGATTGGATGTGTACATGGAACTGCTTCTTATAATTAAAATATTCCTTGAGTAGATGCAACACTATTTCATTCACTTATGTATTTATTTTGCTAGGTTACTTGATGAAAAATGTGAAAGCAAGATTATAGGTTTACAAATATATATTAATTTAGGCTTTGCTGAGTGATCTACTGATGTATCATGTTTTTTACTTAATATAGGTGGCTTGTACACTTAAAATATTGGATTGTATCAGGAGAACCATGGATTCTTCTAATGGATTCATTTACCAAAGGATGACCGTTGTGGTTTATCTACGATGTAAAAAAAAAAAAAAAAAAAGTAATAATACATATATAACTTGACTCTTTTAAAATGTTTTTAACTTTGTTGTGTGTTTAATAAGCTCTTTTCTAATAGTGGACCTGTAAAGAATAGCTTTCTTCACATCTCCCAATCGGAATCATGCAGTAAAGTTGCTTAACCACTTTTAGTCATTTCAGGTGGGCTTTTCAAGTGATTTACGGGATGCTCAACAGAGATTTCGATTAGGAAATATATCCAATCAAGTGTTTTTGTTGCATACTCTTTTTGACTTGATATTTTGAAATTAATCATTGTAAATCATTTTTATTGCAGGAACTCCTTACAGCTTTAAAGCAGGCATTTGCATGACATATTGTTAAAACCATTTTTCTAAGTCTATTTCAGATTATAGATTGTCTGATGTTTATAACGATATCATTTCCTGGGCGCACTAGTGGGCTATTTAATGTTTAAGATTTAAAGAGGTGACTTGTGATATGAAAACACAAGATAATGAATTGGGATAGACTGATGCTATGAGTAAAAAATTATCTTTCATGACTTAATACGGTTAGTATTACATCTTAGATTGAATGCCCTATGTGAGGTAGCATAGTATTGTCTTGGAAACAAATTGATTGGTGATGGATTGCAATAGAATTCCATAAGTTTTAGTTAAATGAGTTTTGCAATAATAAACTTGTAATGTGGATTATAATGATCAAAACAAGGTGCCAAATTGTCACAAGATACGCCCGTCACACTGCTTAGTATTAACTGGGGGTTTGAATAGAACTGAGGTTATTTTGAATGAATAATTTTTGCACCCATGAAGTTTCATGATCCTAGCTATTATACTTTTAGAGATATACTCTGGACAAGATTTTAGAATGAACAAGAGCTGTCACTGTAAGATGACAATGCCCCCGACACCGCTTTGATTTAGAAGTTATGGCCAATGTTAAAGTTTTTGGACGGAATGACAGACGGACAGACAGACGGACGGACGGACAAGTCAAATTTATGATGCCTCCCTATCGGGGGCATAAAAACAACAATGGGCAATAACTCAAAAAATAGGCCAGGTAGAATTATGGTTCTTGTACACTGCACTCCCCCTTGATGACATCTATACACCGATGAAGTTTCATGATCCTAGCTATTATACTTTAAGAGACATACTCCGGACAAGATTCATGTCTGAAAAACAACAAAGGGCAATAACTCAAAAAATAGGCCAGGCAGAGTTATGGTTATTGTACACTGCACTCCCCCTTGGTGAGATCTATACACCCATGCAGTTTAATGATCCTAGCTATTATACTTTTAGAGATATACTCTGGACAAGATTCAAGTCTGAAAAACAACAAAGGGCAATAACTAAAAAAAAAGGCCAGGTAGAGTTATGGTTCTTGTGCACTGCACTCCCCCTTGGTGAGATCTATACACCCATGAAGTTTCATGATCCTAGCTTCTATACTTTAAGAGATATACTCCGGACAAGATTCAAGTCTGAAAAACAACAAAGGGCAATAACTCAAAAAATAGGTCAGGTAGAGTTGTGGTTCTTGTGCACTGCACTCCCCCTTGGTGACATCTATACACCTATGAAGTTTCATGATCCTAGCTATTATACTTTTAGAGATATACTCCGGACAAGATTCTAGTCTGAAAAACAACAAAGGGCAATAACTCAAAAAATAGGCCAGGTAGAGTTATGGTTCTTGTGCACTGCACTCCCCCTTGGTGAGATCTATACACCCATGAAGTTTCATGATCCTAGCTATTATACTTTTAGAGATATACTCCGGACAAGATTCAAGTCTGAAAAACAACAAAGGGGAATAACTCAAAAAATAGGCCCTGTAGAGTTAAGGTTCTTGTGCACTGCACTCCCCCTTGGTGACATCTATACACCTATGAAGTTTCATGATCCTAGCTTTTATACTTTAAGAGATATACTCCGGACAAGATTCATGTCTGAAAAACAACAAAGGGCAATAACTCAAAAAATAGGCCAGGTAGAGTTGTGGTTCTTGTGCACTGCACTCCCCCTTGGTGAGATCTATACACCCATGAAGTTTCATGATCCTAGCTATTATACTTTTAGAGATATACTCCGGACAAGATTAAAGTCTGAAAAACAACAAAGGGCAATAACTCAAAAAATAGGCCAGGTAGAGTTATGGTTCTTGTGCACTGCACTCCGCAATAATGAGAAGAATATAATTGCCAAGTTTGAAGTCCATCGGACTTCAAGTGACAGAGTTATGCTCCGGACAAAGAAGTGGACGCCGCCGGACGCCCGGACGCCCGGACGCCGGACGTCACGGGTGATCCCATAATACGTCCCGTCTTCGACGGGCGTATAATGAATGAAGTTATTTAACAGTAATGCCACTTGAAGATAGTGGTGGTGAGGTAAGGGCAGATGAAGAACTGTCCAATGTGGTTTGACTTTGTTTTGTAACCAACCTTAATTTACCAGGTATCTATTGTTCAGGTGGAGACTCAATGAAATGACGATGAATACTGGTGGAATTTTGGGGCGAACATGGTTCGTGTGGCGGAAAATTCCAGAGGGATATCAATTTTATTAGGAATATTTTATAAATTGCTCAATATCTATATATTTTACCTAATTTTTGGCGGGAGAAGGAATAGGCTCAGGGCCGATCCATTGTATAGTATGGCTCTGTGATTGGACACTGAGCCAAGGGGGTTGAGAGTTTAGAGGTTATAGCTCAGTGATTGGATCACTAACGCTGGGCTGGTGAAACAGGGATAGGACCCTGTAGGTTGGAATATAGATATAGCTCAGTGATTGGGTCCCTAACGCTGGGCTGGTGGAACAGGGATAGGACCCTGTGGGACTACCCGGCCTGTGATTGGGTCCCTAACCCATGGCCACCTCCATGAGAGGAGAGTAACATCCATGGAGGGTTGGGTGGATGGAAATAAATAAATGGGGAGCCGGAGTCTAGTTCCTTACTAAAAATCTAATGATATCTCTCGGGGATTTTCTGCGACTCCATGCCCCATTCTGCCACACTATTATGTAATAATTATTCATTAAAGCATTTTGATACATATGTTGCTTGTAATGTGATAATAATTCATTAAAGCAATTTTGATATATATGTTGCTTGTACTATTTTAGCCGTCATGTAATAATAAGGGCTATTTATTCAAAATAGGCCGATTTATTACTGCCTAAAATTGAAGGGGATCTGTTTACCTTGTCACCGACGGGTCCACCGGTTACTCATGAGAAATTAATCAGCATGAAACTTGCTAGTCATCAGATGGCGCTTTAATCAGAACAATCATCAAAAATATTTTGATAACTGCAATTAATGCAATTTCCCACCCACCCTCCCTCTTTTTGGCATGACGGCTAAAAATATATGTATATGTTAATAAGCTTAATAGTAGAGTATGGTATAGCATTTTTTATTAAGTAATTATAGGTTTAGATTCAATCTTTAACATGATAATGTATTGTATACTTGCAGGACCATTGTGGAGGACCACCAGAAAGGGGGCGCTCTTAGGTTTTCTGTGATGCTTATAAAATATAAATGAATAAGAGACTTTATGAAAATAATTGTATGTGCATTATTTTATGTTCGTAAATTTAAATGTATCATTCATTCTCATGGTAAGAACATTTCCTGTACAGAAAATATTATGTTTTGATATTGACAATAAGTACTGTTAGTTAAATGTGAAAAAGAACAAATGGATAGAAAAGACAATTCTGAAGCAAAAGTGAAATCAGTTCTTAAGTAATAGGATTAGGACTTATTTTATTTTTGGTCATGAGTTGCGGAAAATTCCAGAGGGATATCAATTTTATTAGGAATATTTTATAAATTGCTCAATATCTATATATTTTACCTAATTTTTGGCGGGAGAAGGAATAGGCTCAGGGCCAATCCATTGTATAGTATGGCTCTGTGATTGGACACTGAGCCAAGGGGGTTGAGAGTTTAGAGGTTATAGCTCAGTGATTGGATCACTAACGCTGGGCTGGTGAAACAGGGATAGGACCCTGTAGGTTGGAATATAGATATAGCTCAGTGATTGGGTCCCTAACGCTGGGCTGGTGGAACAGGGATAGGACCCTGTGGGACTACCCGGCCTGTGATTGGGTCCCTAACGCATGGCCACCTCCATGAGAGGAGAGTAACATCCATGGAGGGTTGGGTGGATGGAAATAAATAAATGGGGAGCCGGAGTCTAGTTCCTTACTAAAAATCTAATGATATCTCTCGGGGATTTTCTGCGACTCCATGCCCCATTCTGCCACACTATTATGTAATAATTATTCATTAAAGCATTTTGATACATATGTTGCTTGTAATGTGATAATAATTCATTAAAGCAATTTTGATATATATGTTGCTTGTACTATTTTAGCCGTCATGTAATAAATAGCAGCTAAAAAATCTTAATTTTTGAAAATGACAAATCATTCTTTTTCAGCCGTTTTTCAAGAATCTAGAGAATTTTATATAAAGACACGATTGCTTCACATCACTGACTGTAATAAGTAGCATTGGTGATGTCGAATGTTTTCACACAAAGTTTCGAGGGCTAATGCCATTTTAACTGACATTGAGTTTTTCGAAGGTTTTTCCCATAATTTTTTAAAATAGTCCTTCTATGTACATCCGAGGTTGATCATGAGATTTGCCGAGTGTTGTTCCAAATGAGGCTCAAATGTTACACATAGGCTCTAATAATACTATTACCTCAGGTTCCCGGCTATTTTGAGCTGCCTTCATCTCCGCCTCCTGCCTAATTATCATCATTTGCTCCGCTTCTTGTCTTATTCGCTCCTCCCTCATCTCTTGTTCTCTTTTCTCTACCGAGTGATCCGTCTCAACAACCGTCATGATAGCCTGGGGGATGTGAGACCTCTGTAAAATACAAAGGAAAGTTGGTGTTAACCTTTATCCTTTTAAACTTAAAATAATCCAATTTTTTTTTACATATTATAATCCCTGCTTTTTACGTGCCTGTGATTTTATGATTGAGAAAACATTGTGAAAAAAGAAAAAATTGCTCTTGACAAGCAATTTCTTCTTTTTCCACACTATTTTCTACCCCACTGAATGGTTATTTTGCAAATTAAATCCACTTTTAATTTTCGTCTGCAAAACCTTTGAATTTGGACAGGTCTAAATTTTGTAAAACAGGAAAGGGTTAATTTATTTTTCTTGTTGTATGATTTATCTCTACAACTCTAATGAATGCATAGGGAATGTAAACCCTTTTCCTGCTGAATTTAAATTTTTCTAACAGATTATAAATTTTGAGGACATTTCAACCAGTCTGGCTTAATTTATTCCCCCAATTATGAACAGCAGAAGGGTTTAACCTCTCTCACCAAAATGATCAGAACCATCAATATAAATATTCATGGATTGTATGCCATTTATAAAACACAAATATTCAGCAGATATTGTAAGTAAAATTAACAACATAACAATAGATGATTGTAAAACAGATCCCCCATAAAAGCAGGTAAAAAGCCTATTCTTTGTTAATCAACAAATGGCAATAACTATGATGAGTAGAGTTATGGTTCTAATGCATTGCACCTCTCCTCAATGAGATCTATCCACGTGTGAAATTTCATGATTCTAGCTTGCATACTGTTTAAGATATGCTCAGGACAAAAAACAGTCTACGGATGGACAACCTATGGAACTGACCGATAAGTGCAAGGCATTATACACCCTTTCTTTAAAGGGGGGCAAAATTAATAGATATCAAATAAATTAAACAAGAGGACTGTTGGCCCCGGGTCGCTCACCTGAGAAAAAAGCTTCATTACCTAAGTATGTCCATGCAACCACAGAAAAAGAGATTTTCAGTTATTCAATCAGATAACATTTGAAATAATCCTCCCCCCCCCCCCCTCTGCTCCTCCCCTGGTCATTATTTATTTAAGCTTTTTTCATAAAAGATCAGCTAATCTATGCCAGATATACAGGTTGAGTCTGAAACTTTTAAAGTTTTCTTTAATGAGTTGATCAATCCATGTCAAATATAAAGGCTGTAGGGATTCAAAATTATGAACAAAGCACTCCCCCCTCCCCCAAGATGCTGTGCACCTGGTGAATCTACAGTCATGATTTTAGCTAATTCAATTAATGTCCATATGCTGATCATCCATACCAATTTTCAAGTCTGTAGGACTCCTGGTTCATTAGAAGAAGTTTAAAGATTTCAAAAATGATCCAAAATACTACCCCCTCCCCAAGACACTCAGCACCTGGTGACCCTACAGTCATGATTTTAGCTATTTTTATTAATGTCAATATATTGATCACCCATGACAATTTTCAAGTCTGTAGGGTTCCTGATCCAGGAAAAGAATAAGGTTAAAGATTTCAAAATTGGATCCAAAGTACTACCCCCTCACCCCTGTTGCTCGGCATCTGGTGGCCCTACATTCATGATTTTAGCTATTCTATTTTAGATCCATATGCTTATCATCCATGCCAATATTAAAGTCTGTAGGGCTCCTGGTTCATTAGAAGATGAAGGTTAAAGTTACAAAATTTTCACAAAAGTACTACCCCCTCCCCCCTTGTGCTCCGCACCTGGAGGCATAACAGTCATGATTTTAGTTTTTTTTTAAGGTCTATGAGCTGATCCTCCATGCCAATTTTCAAGTCTGTAGGGCTTGTGGTTCAGAAGAAGAAGAAGGTTAAAGATTACAAAATTTTCACAAAAGTACTACCCGCTCCCCCCTTGTGCTCCACACCTGGTGAACCTACGGTCATGATTTTAGCTATTTTCATAAAGGTCCATATGCTGATCCTCCTTGCCAAATTTGAAGGCTGTAGGGCTTCTTATTCAGAAGAAGAAGAAGGATAAAGATTACAAAATTTACCCAAAGTACTACCCCCTCCACCCTGGTGCTCCACACCTGGTGGCCCAACAGATATGATTTTAGCTTTTTTTATTAAGGTTTATGAGCTGATCATCCATGACAAATTTCAAGGTTGTAGGGCTGCTTGTTCAGAAGAAGAAGAATTTTAAAGATTTTCTTAAATGTTTAACTTGGCAACCAGAGTTTTTCACCCATTTCAATTCTTTTAGCAATTCTTAAAGGGGATCACCTAAGGAACATTTCTGCCAAGTTTGGTTAAAATTGGCCAAGTAGTTTAGGAGAAGATGTCATTTAAAGAAATTGTTGACGGACGCCGGACAGATGCCGGACAAAAGGTGATCACAATAGCTCACTTGAGCACGTTGTGCTCAGGTGAGCTAAAAATAATCAGCAGCATATAGAAATGATTTTTAGACATATTATAGACCAAGATCAGGTTCTCCTTTTCCCTATATTTCTTTCATAATTAAAATGAAAGGATAATGAAAACTTGTTCTGTTTTGTTTGAATGAATTTAAATGCCACTTTCAAATAGTATATCAAACCACATTTTTAAGTTGTCAAACCAAAACATGTGCATCCCACTTAATGCACTTTGACCTTGACCTTGTTAGATGACCTTGATCTTGATACCTATGGATGCTCATCACAGATCTTTCATCATGCTAATTATCAGGATTGTATTTAGAAAAAGATTGAATAAACTGAATATTATTAGTTTTAGATAAAATTTATAAGAAGTTTGACCTTTACAGATGACCCTGAACTTTTCACATGACCTTGGTATTTACAGATGTACATTATTGAGATCTATCACCATGCCAAATATTGGTAATATTTTTTTGGTTAAATTTTTCAGAAGTTCGATCTTGACAGATGACCTTGAAATAGTCATATGACCTTGACCTGAGTATAAGCAGATACACATCATTAAGGTCTTTCAACATGCAAAATACAAGGCTTGTATCTTTAATATGCATGAAGATATTGGCAATTTTAGGTCTTTTGTTTAAGTTTTTGATTAATTTGACCTTAACTATTGACCTTGACCTTGTCAAATTATCTTGACTTTTAGTATCAGCAGATGCATATAATTTAGATCTACAATCATGTCAAGTATGCTCATTGTAGATGAAATAGGGTTGAATTAACTGGTAATGTTAAGTTTTTTGCATAAGTTTTGGGGACAGACAAACCAACAGACAGACAAATGGACAACATTAAAACAATATACCCTTAATCTTTTGATGTTGGGGCATAAAAATGTGTGTCAAAATAAGTCTGGTCAAGGGCCAAATGAAATTTTGCCTACCTGCACATCTGTCAGGCTATTGATATGCCCCAGTAAAGGTAATCTGAGATCTGGACATATCATAAACACATCCTTCAGCTGCTCTGGTGGTAACTGTAGCAATACTTGAAAACTCTGCGGTTTTGTTCTCTGACAACACTTCACAAACCCCTCCCACACCTTCTTTTGGGTCCACACCTGAATTGGAAATGAGGAAAAAAAATTGATCATGAAATATATGCTAGATTGAGATCTAGATATAATGGGAAAAAGCCCTTCTAATTTCTATTTAAAACCATACGATGCCATGAAGCAAGGGGTGTGGAAATATGCATTTTCTCTACTTGTTCCTGGACAAGTAAAACATTATTTTCTACAAGTCCAGGATCAACATGAACTTGCTGCAAAAAAAAGAATAGACAAATTTAAGGAACTATTGTTTTTAAAGAAGAAAATGCTGGAATCCAGCATTTTCTTCATTGAAAACAATATTTTCTACCTTTTGATACAAACATTTGGCTAAACATTCTTTTACCTCTATTCAAAACCATTCTAAGATTTGTCCTCGATTTACTTGTCCATAGACAAGTGGCAAAGAAAATGTTATTGTCCACAGGTAGAAAAAACGGACAAAAAACAGTCTACAGACGGAGGACCTACCAACTGACCAACAAGTGCAAAGCAAAACACCCTCTCTTCTTCGAAGAGGGGCATAATTACCATTACATCAATTTTAACCACAACCTCCTTTCCTAGTATCAAGATGCTTCCCCACTAAAGTTTACCATTGTCAACCCATAGGTGAGAGACAGCAACATTGTGGTTTTGAAAGGTTTTTCGGTATGCTTATTTGTGTGCAAATTTATTTACCATTGCTATCATAGCCAACATGAGCAACGCTCCATAAGACTGTTAGTTGTTACGCAAGACATTGCAAGGACACATGACAAAACTTCTGCCAAAATCTGACATGGTTCTTTAACATGCTAAGAGTAAAGCACCGTCACACAAGACATTTGTTTAACATCTTCTTGCTAGTGTGCCAGCTGGGAATTGAACCCATGATATTAAACTAAATTTTTTTGAAGTCAGGTGCTCTACAAACTGAGCTAATAGGGCTGACATAACTGTGCTTACTTTGCAGACAACTATGCCTCTCTTAAATTCACAATCTTGAATAAAAAAGGAAGGCTAATGAGAACAAGAGGACCATGATGGTCCTATATCGCTCACCTTCGTATCTTTGTCTCATCTAATAAATAAAATTTTCCAGCAAAGTAGTACTTTTACAATTTGAGACCTGTGAGACTGTTAACGAGAAAATTGTCATTAAGATCCCTTTTTCCATGCTTTGCCATGGATCCCTCTAATTTTCAATAGGCTTCATCCTTGTGACCTGACAAACATTCTGACCAAGTTTCATGAAGATAGGGCCATATTTGAGTCTCCTAGAGTGTAAACTCGAAAAATTGTCACTATGGCCCTTTTTCCCATGATATGGCACAGTTCATTCCCATTTTCGATTGGGTTCATCTGTGTGGTCTGATAAACATTCTGACCAAATTTTATGAAGATTGGACCATTTTTGTGGCCTCTAGAGCATAAAAAAGAAAATTGTCATTAAGGTCCCTTTTCCCCGTGATATGGCACATATCCTTCTCATTTTAAATAGGGATCATCCTTGTGACCTGACAAACATTCTGACCAAGTTACATGAAAATTGGACTATATTTGTGCCCTATAGAGCGTAAACAAGACAAGAGGCCCAAGAAGGCCTGTATCGCTCCAATGGCTTAAAAATCTCAAGATTTGAAAATGAGATATTGAAAATAGAAAGTAATGAGAGTCACCAGCATTCAGAAGGAATTCCGACTTTTTGAAAGTTGAAACTGACTTTTGAAGAAATGTATTTATTTAACTAATATGTAAAACAAGGTGCCAAATTGTCACAAGATACGCCCGTCACACTGCTTAGTATTAACTGGGGGTTTGAATAGAACTGAGGTTACTTTGAATGAATATTTTTTGCATCCATGAAGTTTCATGATCCTAGCTATTAAACTTTTAGAGATATACTCTGGAAAAGATTCTAGTATGAAAAACAACAATGGGCAATAATTTAATAAATAGACCAGGTAGAATAATGGTTCTTGTACACTGCACTCCCCCTTGGTGAGTTCTATACACCCATGAAGTTTCATGATCCTAGCTATTATACTTTTACAGATATATTCCGGACAAGATTCAAGTCTGAAAAACAACAAAGGGCAATAACTCAAACAAGAGGACCAAGATGGTCCTAGATCGCTCACCTGAGTCTCTTTGACCCCTGGGACATCACATTAATTGGATAGGCAGATGTCAAAAAGAAGATAATTGCCTAAAATCAATACCATGGAATGTTTTCAGCGAAGAGCAAGACTTTGCTCTTTGATTCTATGTAAAAAGGGTTGTGCCCGGGTGGAGCCCAAATATGATCCTAGGGTGTTGATATGAACAAACTTGGTAGAGGTCCACTAGATGATGCTACATACCAAAAATGAAAGCTGTCTGCCTTCTAGTTTCATAGAAGAAGATTTTTGAAGATTTTCATTTTTTTACCCTTCGTGCTAATAAGAGATAAAGGGATGCACCCGTGCAAAGCCCAAATATGCCCCAAGGGTCTTGATATGAACAAACTTGGTAGGGGCCCACTAGATGATGCTACATACCAAAAATGAAAGCAGTGTGCCCTTTGGTTTTGATTTAAGAAGAATTCAAAAGATTTTCGCTCTTTGATTCTATGTACAAGAGGCCCAAGAGGGCCTGTATCGCTCCACTGGCTTTAACATCATTAGACTTGCATTAAATGAATCTTTCTTTGAATGAAAACAACACTTTGAAATCTCTTAAGACCTATTTTATATTAATTAAATGGGTATGGCTCACATTGCACCAAAATTCTCAGGTTTCATTGAAATCGGCCGAACCTTCATCAGGAGATGTAGTTCAAAGGTCAAAATAAGCCACACCCAGACATGCCAATATTGATGGGCTTATTAATATTTCGCATACAATTTTTGAAAAGGGTCACAGAAGGAACATTCTGGTAAAATTTCATTGAAATCAGCCCACTGGTTGAGGAGGAAATGTCGTTCAAAGATTTCGGGCTCAAATAAGCCCCGCCCTGCCACGCCCATATTTGTTGGCCAATCAAAATTTCAGGAACAATTTTTGAAAAGGGTTACCCAAGGAACATTCTGGTAAAGTTTGGTTGAAATCGGCCTAGTGGTTCAGGAGGAGATGTCATTCAAAGATTTTGGGCTCAAAATAAGCCCCGCCCTGCCACGCCCATATCTGGGGGTCAATCAAAAATTCTTGAACAATTTAGGTAAAGGGTCACCCAGGAAACATCCATGCCAAGTTTCATTGAAATTGGCCCAATGGTTTAGGAGGAGAAGATTTTTTAAGATTTCAAGGTGAAAAAATGCCACGCCCTGCCACGCCCATATTTGGGGGTCAATCTAAATTTCTTTAACAATTTTGGAAGAGGGTCACCCAAGGAACATTTCTACCAAGTTTCATCAAAATTCGCCCATTGGTTTGGGAGGAGAAGATGTTTTAAGAAAAAGTTTACGCACGCACGGACGCACGCACGGACGGACGGACGGACGGACGCACGCACGACGGACACACCGCCATGACAATAGCTCGCTGGCCTTCGGCCAGTGGAGCTAAAAAAGGGTTGTGCCCGGGTGGAGCCCAAATATGATCCTAGGGTGTTGATATGAACAAACTTAGTAGAGGTCCACTAGATGATGCTACATACCAAAAATGAAAGCTGTCTGCCTTCTGGTTTCATAGAATAAGATTTTTGAAGATTTTCATTTTTTTACCCTTAGTGCTAATAAGAGATAAAGGGATGCACCCGGGCAAAGCCCAAATATGACCCAAGGGTCTTGATATGAACAAACTTGGTAGAGGCCCACTAGGTGATGCTACATACCAAATATGAAAGCTGTCTGCCATCTGGTTTCAGAGAAGAAGATTTTTAAAGATTTTCACTCTTTGATTCTATGTAAAAGGGTTGTGCCCGGGCAAAGCCCAAATATGACCGAAGGGTCTTGATATGAACAAACTTGGTAGAGGTCCACTAGATGATGCTACATACCAAATATGAAAGCTGTCTGCCTTCTGGTTTCAGAGAAGAAGATTTTTAAAGATTTTCATATTTTCACCCTTTTTGTTAAGGGTAAAGGGAAAGTTAAGGGTGGATTTCAATTATTTGAACAACTTTGGTAGAGCTTGACCCAAGGAACATCCCTGCCAAGTTTCATCAAGATTGGCCCACTGGTTTAGGAGGAGAAGATGTTTAAAGAAATTGTGGACGACGGACGACGCACGTCGCACGACGCACGACTGACGACGGACGACAGACATTTTACGATCACAATAGCTCACCTTGAGCACTTTGTGCTCAGGTGAGCTAAAAATAGGTCAGGTAGAATGATGGTTATTGTACACTGCACTCCCCCTTTGTGAGATCTATACACCCATGAAGTTTCATGATCCTAGCTAATATACTTTTAGAGATATACTCCGGACAAGATTCAAGTCTGAAAAACAACTAAGGGCAATAACTCAAAAAATAGGTCAGGTAGAGTTATGGTTCTTGTGCACTGCACTCTCCCTTGGTGAGATCTATACACCCATGAAGTTTCATGATCCTAGCTAATATACTTTAAGAGATATACTCCGGACAAGATTCAAGTCTGAAAAACAACAAAGGGCAATAACTCACAAAAAAGGCCAGGAAGAGTTATGGTTCTTGTGCACTGCACTCCCATTTAGTGAGATCTATACACCCATGAAGTTTCATGATCCTAGCTATAATTCTTTAAGAGATATACTCCAGACAAGATTCAAGTC
This sequence comes from Fragum whitleyi, assembly GCA_948146395.1. Classification (NCBI taxonomy): domain Eukaryota; kingdom Metazoa; phylum Mollusca; class Bivalvia; order Cardiida; family Cardiidae; genus Fragum; species Fragum whitleyi. The sequence goes on along the minus strand of OX411544.1, from coordinate 57,016,182 downwards.
TGAAAAACAACAAAGGGCAATAACTTAAAAAATAAGCCAGGTAGAGTTGTGGTTATTGTGTAGTGCACTCCCCCTTGGTGGGATCTATACACCCATGAAGTTTCATGATCCTAGCTATAATACTTTAAGAGATATACTCCGGACAAGATTCAAGTCTGAAAAACAACAAAGGACAATTACTCAAAAAATAGGCCAGGTAGAGTTATGGTTCTTGTGCACTGCGCTCCCCCTTGAGGAGATCGATACACCCATGAAGTTTCATGATCCTAGCTATTATACTTTAAGAGATATACTCCGGACAAGATTCAAGTCTGAAAAACAACAAAGGGCAATAACTCAAAAAATAGGCCAGGTAGAGTTGTGGTTCTTGTGCACTGCACTCCCCCTTGATGAGATCTATACATCCATGAAGTTTCATGATCCTAGCTATTATACTTTTAGAGATATACTCTGGACAAGATTCTAGTATGAAAAACAACAAAGGGCAATAACTCAAAAAATAAGCCAGGTAGAGTTATGGTTCTTGTGCACTGCACTCCGCAATGATGAGAAGAATACAAGTGCCAAGTTTGAAGTCCATCGGACTTCAAGTTACAGAGTTATGCTCCGGACAAAGAAGTGGACGCCGCCGGACGCCGTACTCCACGGGTGATCCCATAATACGTCCCGTCTTCGACGGGCGTATAATTACAAGGATAAAAACTATTTAGATATCACTTTAAAACAAGAGGACCAGATTGCCCCTTATCCGCTCACCTGAATTTTATTGATCCAGTGGATCTCATCCAATCAAAATTTCATGAACATTTTTTGTGGTACAATCTCAATGAAATCGATCCCAAGGCTCAGGAGGAAATATCCTTCCCAGAGTTCAACCTAAAAATAAGCCCCACCCTGCCATGCCCATATTTGGGGGTCAATATAAATTTCTTGAACAACTTTAGGAGAGGGTCCTCCAAGGAACATTCTTGCCACACCCATATTTGGGGGCCAAATTTCTTGAACAACTTTAGAAGAGGGTCACCCAATGAACATTCTTGTAAAGTTTTATTGATATCGGTCCAATGGATCAGAAGATGTCGTTCAAAGATTTCAGGGTCAAAATTAGCCCCGCCCTGCCATGCCCATATTTAGGGGTCAATCCAAATTTCTTGAACAACTTTAGAAGAGGGTCACCCAAGGAACATTCTTGTAACGTTTCATTGATATCAGCCCAATGGTTCAGGAGGAGATGTCGTTCAAATATTTTGGGGTCAAAATAAGCCCTGCCCTGCCACGCCCATATTTGGGGGTCAATCCAAATTTCTTGAATAACTTTAGAAGAGGGTCACCCAAGGAACATTCTTGTAAAGTTTCATTGAAGTCAGCCCAATGGTTCAGGAGGAGATGTCGTTCAAATATTTTGGGGTCAAAATAAGCCCCACCCTGCCAGGCCCTTATTTGGGGGGTCAATTCAAATTTCTTGAACAACTTTAAAAGAGGGTCACCAAAGGAACATTCTGGCAAACTTTCGACATAATCCACCCAATGGTTAAGAAGGGGAAGATGTTTCAAGAAAAGGTTACGCACGGACGCATGCACGACAGACACATCGCCATGACAATAACTCGCTGGCCTTTGGCCAGTGGAGCTAAAAACTGTTATTAAGGCCCCTTTTCCCATGATATGGCACAGTTCACTCCCATTTTCAATTAGGTTCATCTGTGTGGTCTGACAAACATTCTAACCAAGTTTCATAAAGATTGGAAATATTTGTGGCCCCTAGAGCGTAAACAAGAAAATTGTCATTAAGGCCCCTTTTCCCCTGATATGGCATGGATCCTTCCCATTTTCAATAGGGTTCATCCTTGTGACCTGACAAACATGCTGACCAAGTTTGATGAAGCTTAGACCATATGTGTGGCCTCTAGAGTGTAAAGAAGAAAATTGTTATTAAGGCCCCCTTTCCAATGATATGGCACGGATCCTTCCTATTTTTTGGATAGGGTTCACCCTTGTGACCTGAAGAATATTCTGACCAAGTTTTATGGACAATATTTGTGGCCTCTATAGTGTAAACACTTAAATTTTTGACGTCTGACGTCTGATGACAGATGACGCACATTCAATGATCACAAAAGCTCACCTTGAGCACAATGTACTCGGGTGAGCTTAGAAATACTATGTTTTATTCCAATACCTCTTTGAGTATAAGCCTCTGTAAAATATTGAGTACCAGTCCAATTAGTCTGGGATACATGGACAGAGACTGGATGACTGTCCTCATGAACAGTTTGGGGAGGGGAGTCTGTTCCATCAACTGTTGCATTACTAAGGCAAGAACTTCCTGGGTGTACACCTTTTTGGCACTGTAGATGAAACTGGTGGCTGAAACAAATACACATGGGGGATTCAGAGCAAGACAGTACTAAGTGTCTATACAATGTATGGACACATGGTATAGTCTTGCACTGAACCCTTGTTATACTAGTTGGATTTTGATTCATTGCCATCTCATCATACATCTCCTCAAAGGTCATGCCTGATTATGCATGATTTGAATTTTCCTATCAAGAAAAGAGGATATCTTCAGAAATAAAAACAATTTTGTAAATGCAATCTAATACTTCGCCAAAATAAAAACATCATCAATTAACCAGTTTTTCAAGGTTCCATTATACAACTTTTTTAGGATAAGTTTAGTCACCTTTGATAATGGTTTTCATATCCACCACTTTTTCATCCAAATTGTGTAAAGCAATCAGTAATTCAGCAGGGGTCAAAGGGGACTGATAGGTACCTGCAATATAAGAAGTTAATAAATCATCGGGGTTTGTATTCATTGACATTTCTTATCTACCAGGTAAATCAAAATCATTTTTATAATAAATAGTAAATAGAATATAAAATTTCTTTGTTTTGGATTGAAAGTTGTTCGTGTTATCCAGGCTTGACTAATGTTTTTAAGGTAAGAGAATTTTTTTCACACTGATTTGGGAGTTAAAATTTTCTATTAGTTAAGTCAACAGTAATAGACTAATCCAAAGCAATTTTAAAACATTAATGAATACTTGATGACTAAATTCAGACTGAATCTTACCATGTCCTCCAAGTAATTTAGTAAACACTTCTTTCATGACAACAGTGTTGGTTTTCATCAACCTAGGTAGAGCATCCAAGATTTCTTTCTGGAAAAACAAAAGACAAATATGAATTCTACTTTTAGAACGAAATACTTAACTAAAGCGAATTTTCAATTGGAAGGTAAATTTTTGTGCCCAAATGAAGGAACTTTCCAAATAAGAAATATTCTAATCATTCCTTGTAACAATACAATGTTAATACAATCAATTCAGTGTTAAAATAATTTAACAAATTTACTGATAACTTTTTTTCTTTTACAAAAGCAAAGGAAACTTCTTGAAACAATGTCATTGTAAGATTTTTGTCTCTGAGTGAATTGCTTTTAAGCAAAATTTCAACTTAGCCTTACTTACCTTAGTAAGCCCTGGAAGAACTGGAACAATAAATCTGATATCTGATACACGCTTGTGGAAAAGTTCTCTCACACGCTCTACCAGCTCTGGTGATGGAGTAACTGGAGAAGATATGATAAGATTTTGTGAAAATAAAAATAACTCTGCATGCCCCTGACCTACGACATCCCAGTTTGTGTCAATGAGTTTGGAGGTCTGACAACCCTGTCAGTTTAATTTCAGATTATACCATGATGGTGTAAAATGCACACATGAAATAAGAAGCAATAAAATTCATAAGCCATATGTCTTATTCTGTAAACAGATAGCTCCACCCATTTATTATACTCAATGTCATCTTTAGTGGGAATGTTGATGCTTTAGACATCATATAACCCACATGCTAAATAAAGTGCTTCCCTTTTGCTGAAATTTACCAAATGTCAATATCATTAATTGTTAATAATTTTACATACAGAAAAATAATTGTACCTTTTGCATATAACTCCTCCTCCATCCAACTTCATTCATGGACGTATCAACACAAAAATGAAATTAATTCATAAATAATGCATTGTCAAATAGTGGTGTATTCATAAACAGAGGTACATAGGGGATTAAGCCAGTCTAAAATCTTTGTTTCTCAATGAAATCCTATGTTGTTGGTTCTCATTTGAATTGTCTTGACAAGACAATTCCCATGAGTGCCCACAACACTGGATTTATGAACGTATTGTTGAAATATTTTAATTTGGAATCCAAAATACCCCTTCTATCTGTAGCTCTGTATATATATAACTCTAATCCATTGATGACTTTCAGAGAAACAGAGCAGATTGTACTGACTTTATGCCTTGAGTTTAAATTGCTCAAGGGCTAAGAAAGGTCTTGAGGACCTGTACTCAGAGAAGAGGACAGGTGAATTTATGAACCAACTGGTCCTGAGGGCCTGTGGTAAAATGAAGTTAGTGTCAAACCCTGGACAGTAACGTAAAGTGCCCTAAAGTCGTCAGTGTCCTATTGTCGTCACTTATTTGTGACCTCGTTTTCTGTCATATCCATTGAACTCAATAAAGATTTCGCGTCATTATTTGATATATTAATGTTTTTCACTTCATTTGTACTCTTTCAGCATTTAATATCTTTTACAATAAACTGAAAAACGCCAAGTGTCCCGAACTCGTGTTTTTCGCACTCGAGACGGAAACTCGCGAAGTTGTTAGGGAAAGACACATGCTGTTGCGCGAAAGCTGAATGTAAACAAACCATCACGTGAACAATTTAGGGGATAACTGACTCTCAAATGATATATTTTTCTAAACGTATGACTTCCCTTTATCACTTGGTCATAGGTATTTACTCAATAAACTAACTTGAATCTTGATGACGACTTTAGGTCCAAGATGACGAGTTTAGGACATACATCAACTCCTCGATTTCTAGGATCAATTAGTCAGCTCAATTCAATTTAAGAGCACCTGACTTTAAAAGTAACGACATGAAGTCCGATATCAAGTATTCTATTCCCGAGCAAGCACACTAGCACACTTTAATTGTCTTTCAGATGAGCTGTTAAGCCAAGGTCCTGTGTGTGCTTTACATCGATCAAGTAAAAGAACCTTGACAGTTCTAAGTAGTAGTTTCATAATGTATTCTCACATTATTTCCGGCAATAACTAACCGTCGCTTATATGGATACATGCTACGGCAACGACGTTAAAAATACAAACAAAAACAGAAAAACACGCACTAGAATCAATTTCTCGGTGGCCTAAAGTTAAAGTTAAAGTTAGGTTTATAGTCTGTTTCTATGCATTGCATATTCAACCGACTTCACACTTTAACCCCCGATCATCGAATTGCAAGTCGGCTGTTAACAAACGGCGCTCATCGGCAGCCACAGCACATAGACTTACATTCTCACAGGTACCCATTTATACACCTGGGTGGAGAGGAGCAACGTGGAGTTAATTTTTTGCTCAGAAAAATTCCCGTGATCTGGCCAGGATTCGATCCCGGGACCTTTCGATCCCAAAGCCACCGTCCTAACCACTAGACCACGGACTCCACCGTCCTAACCACTAGACCACGGCCTAGTGATAAAGGCGCTCGGCCCTTGACACGATAAAGGCCCGCAGTTCCAGCGCTACCGTCGCTTGGGTTTGTTTTATGGACAATCCCCTTATATATAAAATAGCAAGCCCCATTCAATTCATCTGCCTCTCTCTACGGGATATTGAAACACCAGGATTAAATGTTCGAGAGCGACCCTCGAAAGGCGCTCGTCACAGTGCAGTCGAATTGAAATAAATTTGGATTAAATCATTTTTATATATACTCTTCAAAAAAAAGTTCTTTGACACTGATTTAACATACGATTTTTATGAGTTCATGTAAAAACCTTCGATAAATTTTGATTGATGTGTGAACAGTTATTAGGATGTAAGAATATCACATGTAATTGCGATAAATTACCCGACCACGTTTCTCGAGAGAGACGTCAACGTCAAATAACGTAAAATCTGAATTCTCATTCAGCACGTGCAGTTCCAGATTAACTGAAAAGTCTTGATAGCTCTCCATTGTGTTGTGGATGAAATGCCATTGCTTGATTGCTTTTGAAATTGAACGTCTTGTCACACGCCTGTAATGAAAACATGTCAAGCGAACGGAGGAACAATGCCATAGAGTTTTTGGTCGCCACAACGCAGGATCTATAAAACAAGCCGTTGCAAATGACTTTGTTGTTTCCGGAAAGACTATCCTGTACCTCTGGCAACGCTATAACATGCCTCACAACGTTATGTATAGAACCAGATCAGTCTGGCGCTGGATTACAACGTTCGTCCAGGACGTCGAATGACATAACGATATTTTGGATTTTTCAATCTAACAGCTACGTCAAGGAACACTTAGGTCTCCAGTGTAAGTTGGATCTCTGGTGAGAAAGTGCGGAACCAGATAAGAGAGGCCAAGTTTTCCACTATAAGACACGTGCGACGTAACGTCCTTAATCAACGTCTCTGTTACAAATCTTTGATCAAAAAAGTAATTTTGTTTTAATACAGTGTGAAGATGCATTGACTTCACCTTCATTGATTGACTTTGCTGATACTTATAGATATTTTTGTCGAAATTATAATATGCATATAGATCAAATGTCAAAGAACTTTTTTTGAAGAGTATATACTAGTATGTGCGATAATGTCCTTTGTAAATGCGTCTATGAAGAACATTATTGAGGTTTGATGTAAATCCTCATATATTGTGCAATTTTACTCTTTAAACAAGAGCACCGCCTACGGGTGCCTACGCTAGGCTGTCGAGTGCTGGATAGTGGGAAAAAATCTAAGTCGAAAAAGGGGCATAATTTGCACAAAATGCATCTAGAGTTATCCCCCTTGATAGTATAGGTTGCTCTTTTGATGGTGAACATGTGTGCCAAGTTTTGAGTGAATGCCTTCAGTAGAACCAGAGATATAACAAAATGTCAAAGTTTTCGCACGACGACGACGACGACGACGACAACGACGAAGACAACGACACGGAGGCTATAGCAATACCTCGGGTTTTCTCCGAAAACAGCCGAGCTAAAAATGATTTTACGTGATCAATAAATAAAAAAATTACTAATTACAACTCTTTAGAATTTATATAATATGGTTGGATTTTTTTTGATATAAATACTTTTTGTATCAATTTAATTCGTTTCCATAGTATTTTAACAAAACTGTAGGAAATTCTCTAGGTTGGGATTACCGACGCTTTGATAACTCATTTAGCCACATCGCGGTGGCTGGAGCACCTATCAATGAGTTTCAAGTATTTCTCGCAACAATATTACCATTTCACACTTTTAAGCCTAAAGATGCTAACACATAAGTTACATTTAGGAGATTGGTATATATTTCTGCAGTATCTAATTTCCCAACATCATATTGTAACCCTTGGTTTCGGAGCGACGTTGCATTATTGCATAGAAAATAAAATAAAGCACGTTTTACAGTATTCATTAATTATATATTGGGCTTTTTTACAGGCTTAAGAGTCTGTGACGACTTTTGGACCCATTGACGACTATAGGAACCTTGTCGTGACGACTTTAGGTTTACTATGTCCAAAAGTCGTCAGCATGACCCCCGCCTTCTTTCTTAACCAATATCTTTCGTGTTTTGAATATTAGAATAAATATTTATATAGAGAAATGTACATGAATGGTTCCATTTTAATATAAACTAAGCAGGGAAACAGTTATTTGACGACTTTAGGTACAAATAATGTTTGAAAAGCTAAATATGACGACTTTAGGGCACTTTACGTTAGGACCATTTTCGAAAATTAAGCTAACAATTTACCAAGTCTTACCTTTGTCTGTTAATAAATGTATAATTCTTGTAATAAGTGTTTCAGCTCCTTTAGGACAGTTCTCAACAAAAGACAAAATTTCTGGAGAGTCTTTTCCCATAGCTGTAATCTGGAAATGGAAAAAAATATTACAATATGCATTATTGATACTTTTCTCTTTTTAATTGGACACAAAGCTTTTACTTGTCTTTTAGATTAAGTTTTACATTATAATCCTAAAGCATACTATCTTTCGTGGAATAAATTGAATGCTCATTCAACCCACTATGAGTTCGATTCCAGATGGCAGTACTCATCCCTTCCGACTATATGTCTTCCACCAATTGGATGATAATCGTAGACCTATATTGGATAGCAACTTCATGCTAGGAAAGGATGTAATGGAACTACCAGTATGAGAAATACTAGAAAACCATTGTTAGGTACTCTAGCCCTTGTGATATAACTAAAAAATTGTTGAAAGCAGTGTTTAACCTCATTCAAACCAAATCAACCCATTACAAGATCTGCAAATATTTCACTGATTGTGTTAACTCAAATGAGTTAGAATATTTTCAAAACAGACAAAATAGCTTGTTAACATTGTGATTACTAACAATGTCTCCTTTTTGACTATGTTTATATAATCTTCAGCAACATGAAACAAAGGCTTGTTAGCATGTTGGTCAAGCTTGACAGTAATGTAAGTGTAATTTATTGAAAATTTATCTAAATTTTACACAGGGAGATTACTCACTGGTGGTTCAATCATCCGAAGAATTGTTCTTTTGATATCATTTATATCTGTAGATGTATAAACAGTGGCCAGTCTGAAATGAAGTTGTTTTTTTTTTAAACATGGTTTATGTAGTTTTTAATAATCTTCGAGTTGTAACATGTTTAAGTCCACTTATTCAAGAACTATCAGAACATTTTAAAAATATAGGGCAGGGTTTTTAAGTTGCTTTGTCTTAGATTGAGGATAAAAGGCATTGATTTGATAGAACAACTTAATAACTCTAAAAATTAAGATATACAAGATGTATTTGTGAAACACAAATATCCAAACAGCAAATATTTCAATACTTTGACAGATGATCTTGACAGATGACCTTAACCTTGGTATCTGCAGCCGTGTAACAATTAGATTGATCATCATATCAAACAAGGGCATTGTATCTTGCATAGGTCAGAAGGACTTGCCTATGTTAAGTTTTTTTGTTATGTTCTGCAGACAGAAATACAGACAAATGAGCAGGCATACTATGGGAGTATAGTTTGACTAATCCAATTGATATGATGTTGGGGCCTAAAAAATATTTCATCTTAATCGCTTTTCTATACCAAAACCATCTGTAATAGTAAATATAAACATTTCTATGAAAGGTCTTTAGTATTGAAGTTAGAAACACAGAATCCTTTTTCTTTAAAACTCATTCATATCATTGGGAGCTAAGCAAGTGACACAATTAATCAAACTATTAACTTATTAACTATTTGCCTATGAAATGGAAAGTACATAAATGAAATAATAATCTTACTCATGAATCAGTTTGTGATTACAGGGTAGCAATCCAAGGTACAGATATAGAGACATCTTGATGGCATCATCTTCCCAGCTCTCTGGGGCTTCTAAAATGAAACAAGAATAACAAGTATCTGGTGTTGTATGCAACACATAAAGTCCCCTACCGGCTTCGTTTGTCTCAATGTTTTCCCACGCCAATTCTATCAGGGACGTCAAAACCAGGTCTTGTTTTGGAAAGGGTTAAACAAGACTTACATGAGTTGTTGTCTCTGCTGTGCCCACTATACAATTCATGCAAGCAATAGACAGATGCAAGAAATAGTATCAATAACAGTTACCTTGTCTGATCCAAGATGTTTTTCTTCAGTCTTGTTGGTAAGAAATGAGAACTTTCACTGGAGGTGATTAATACTGCTGCATCACCACCCTGACTAACATGGCTTATAATTTTTTTTACATTTTAAAACAGGTTTCATCAAGTTAGCTTGCTTAGTTATTAAGTTATTGCAGGATCCATTTTTTGCCATATTTTCACTATTTCCGTTACCATAGCAACCGCACTTTTTGTCAAAGAACAAAGATAAAATGATGTGCATAATCTACACATTGCCATCTAGTCATATACCAAGTCTCATCAAATTAGCTTGCTTACTTATTAACTTATCGCAGGATCCAATATTTTTTGCCATATTTTCACTATTTCCGTAACCATAGCAACAACAATTTTAGTCTAAAAACAAAAATAAAATGATGTGCATAATCTACACACTGCCATATAGTCATATACCAAGTCTCATCAAACTAGCTTGCTTAGTTATTATCTTATCGCAGGATCCCATTTTTGGCCATATTTTCACTATTTCTGTAACCATAGCAACCTCAATTTAAGTCGAAAAACAAAAATAAAATGATGTGCATAATCTACACATTGCCATCTAGTCATATACCAACTTTCATCAAAAACACTTGCTTAGTTATTAAGTTATCGCGGGATCCAGATTTGAGCGGACAGACGGACGGACAGACGGACGGACGGCCGGACAGATGGACGGACGGACAGACAGAGGGCAAACCTATAGTCCCCTCCGGTGTGAACACCGGTAGGGGACTAAAAACCTTGGTAAAGTTGCATTAAAATCAGGGGCCGTATTCACCAACACTTTTTGCATCAATTTAGCACACTAAATCCCAAGAATAAAGAATTTAGAATTTAGTACGTATTCACCAACCAATTCTAAATTACGGAATGGACTAAATTCTTAAGAATAAAGTCGTTTTCCAAGTCTAATACCTACCATCCTAAATGTGAAAAAATGGCGACTGTCCGCCTCGCTTCGGATGGAAAACATGGTTTAATATCAAAGTAGTGGCAAATAAAATGTCAATATAGAAAGAATTTCCCATTAATTTTCCTTTCTGACACAACAAGATAGATGATCTATTGAATTTTTAGATATGGCAATTTATTTCGACTGAAAAATTACATGAATATGTCATTTGTAAACAAGGAGGGAAATTAAGAGTGAAGGAAAGGAAACTTAATGGTTACTTAAAGTATTTGCGCCTCGTCAAAATTGGGGAACCATCGCAAGTCTGTGGCCGCTTAAGTACTGTACAAGCCGTTCTAAATTAAGTCTATTCTAAATTGCGTTGGTGAATACACACTTTAGTTCATTCTTAGGAAAGTCAAGACTTGGCAATTTAGCCTTGACTAAATTCTAAATTTTAGAATAATTTGGTGAATACGACCCCAGTTCTAAAAGTGATGGACACATTAATTGTGAGTCAGTTTTTGTTATGAAAATATTTCCAGAGTTATCTGGTTTCAAAAGGAAGATAAGGTGGTATATACTAAGATCAGACTGCACATGTGTGCAGGCTGATCTTTGTTTTTACCCTCTGCTGATGCAGGAATACCCTAAAGTGTGGCTCAAAGATTTTGAAATTATCATATGAGCTTCCTAAACGATTTCTCACATACATAAATCTAAGACATTGAACAGTTTTAATAACCCGATAGTAAGATAAACATTACAATCATTGATTAGATGACTTGATATAATTGGATTGCTATTTACACTTTGTTAAAATGGGGTTTTTATCCAACTTTCAACAATCTCTCAGTTATATCATGTCGGCTCGAGCACCTAACAATCGATTCCTGGTATTTCTCACCAGAACTACCATTACATCTTTTCCTAGCCTCCAGCTGTTATTTCACATAAGTCTATAATTCTATTGCCCCATTGGTGGAGATAAATTGTCTGAGCAGATGAGTGCTGCTGTCATAAAATTGTTTTTTACAGAGTGCTTAACTAAACTCTGACCAGACTGTGACAACTTATAGGATAATCAGTCAATACTCTGCACAGACTTTTGTGTCTGAATGAGAATTCTCATAGATTTTTGTGTCTGAATGCGAATTCTCATCACCCAATTCAACTATTTTTTAGTCATATTGCAGAAGCTGGAGCACCTAACAATGGGGTCCTAGTATTTCTCGCACTAGTGCTACCATTATATCTTTTCCTAGCCACCAGTACAAAACTTAGAATTTTGGTAAATCTTTACACAGATTTCAACAGTATAACTGAAGTAATATTGAGGGGGCAGGGTTTTAGTATGACATCTACAAAATGGGGTCCAAAGGACTCAGTAATTGGGACATTAGGGGTCCTTTCCAAGATTTTGAGAATCCCCACTTAGGATAAAGACTATTTCATTTAGGCTATAATCTTGCACTGTGTGAATTTAGAGCTATTCCTTGATTAAAGGTAAGAAACTTGGTGGAAGAATATCAATATTTGGTACTCACCTTCAGGAAAGAATTGAAGACTGTTTAAAGCAGTCTTCAATTCCTTTCAGAAGTTGATCCCAAGAGAGTCGATGGTACTCACATCAGATAGTTTTGAGGGTTCTGGCTACTTATTTTTGTATCTCAAAAGCCCAAAACTTGCATCAATTAAAACATAAAGTGGTAACATATCTTAAACACTTGAGAGTTTGTCATCAGCTTAAAAGTCCTACATAACATACCTTGTCTGCCCCTCAATTTAGCATACAATTCTGGAGAAGGTTTTGGTAACAACAAGTATTTCAACATTTGGACAGCATAATACTGAAACAGATAATACTACTGTATTAGAAGAGTGTTTTTTAAGTTCTTTTTTTTCTTTTCAAAACACACAAAACAGAAACCATTTTTTAATCCTTAAATAGGTGACAAAAGTTTAGCCCAATCCAAATGCAGAGTCAAATCTTGTTGATGCATTCATTGTGAAAACTATGTCTCGCTCATTTAAAACAGACTTAACAACATTAATAGTTGAAAAAGTACTATTCACAAAAAATACAGCTTTCAAAAGTCTCTATTGCATCAAGGTTAAGGATATTTAGAGTACAGCAAAAACTTTAAGATTTTAAAGACTACATGTAGATAGTTTGTTTACCTCAATTGCATGATGGACCTGCCTTGTTTCATATAATTCTTTGGTAAATGTAATGGCTTGCTCTCTTAACTGAAAATAGAAATGATATACATTGTACAATCATTTTTTGTTGAAAACTATTCACTCATGCAAAAATACCATCACAAAGGACAGAAATATGACCAATATGGGAATTAATCTCACACTGATGGCTCAGCAGGAAACAGTTGTTACTACCTAAATGTTTATAAGTAGTTACAACTGTTTTGCGCTGAGTCATCAACATACATGTATGATGCCAAAATCAAGGGTGCAAAACTTTTGCAATACATCATTGACCTTTTATATGAAAATAGCCAAGATAAAGATAATTCAATATTATTTGCTACATTTACACGAGTGGCGGACCCACAAGTGAAAATGTAACTTTTGTTGTTCACGAAATAGATCTTACTCGAAAAATAATTATTATATTTCTTTAATGCATACATGAGACAAAATGTGGAAATTTTCTGACAGATTTTCTTTAAGCGCCTCATCTTGTACATGATTGCTATGCAATGTTCATGAAAATGTCACTTTTTGGGCTAGGGTTAGATAACAACCTGGGCAAAATGAACAAAAAAGAGGTATAAGTTTTTGATAATTTTACTGGTTAGGCAGTGAGTTTATTGAATGATTATCTACCACTATTTCTGGATAATCAGTCAAAAAGCATTAAAGGAACTGACCTTTTCTTTATCACTGGACGTAAACTCCAACAGCACATCAAGAAACCTTAGACGGTGATTTGGTCGAGACATAATCAAGGTTTTCAGGGTCTTCAGGCCAGCCTGACATCGCTCCTAGAAAATTTAAATAAATTAGTAGTAATTGCAATAAAAAAAAAATTCACAGCTTGAATTGTTCTATTTGGAGGCAAAATCATCGAAGTGAATAAATTTCTTCAAGAAGACCATTGTCACTGCAGACATTCTGTCAGAAAAGAGACTTCTTTCTGAAACAAAGTACATTATATAACTGTTCATATTCCTTAGACACAAAATGGATAAAAAGTTTTGAATTAGAGAGAGAAAATATTTTAGTCTACAAATTGTTGGATAGGTGCACCTTCAACAGTTTAAAATTGTTGCCTCCAAAAATTTTTGACTAATTTCAATCTTAAATTCAATGTGTGTTGAAATTGAATTAAGACTGCAAAATATTGTAGAAAACATTGAGAAAAAAGAAAAGAATTGCTTGAAACAAGCAATTGCTATTTTTTTCCCTTAGTATTTTCCCTTAGAGTTGCCTTCAGTGCATGAAAAATCAGGGTTTTGGGAAAATGATTGCATAAACAGGTACAAAGGCTCTTATTCTTTTTGGAAATGATATATCCTTTCTTGTTTTATGGATAATTAATTTTGCATTTTCTAAGAAATGAAGTTTAAGTCTGCTGTCAATTTTGTTGCAATTTACGGGGGTTTTCCTGTATAATGGATCATTTATTATATTGAGCTGTCACTTGAAAAAGGACCAACTGGGAATTCTGTAAATTAAATATTTGAAAAAGAGATTGTTTCTAGGACAGGCCATCCAATTTCTAAAATTCTTTCACAGATAGGTAGATTGAACATTCTAGATTCCGGGAATTAGCAAAAAGCGAAAAGTTTTTACCCTAGTCAGTCTGCGCAGCCTGACAAAGGTGGCCACTTTAACGCACTACCCAGATGGTCCTTTTTGCATTGAGGGTCACATATGATTATACTTCTTAAGAAATCAATAATTCTGAAGCATTTGCTTGATTTTCTTCACCCTGATATTTTCTGAACACATAAAAATCTGTCTGGATTTCTAAACTTGGGGATTACAATACTGAAATGACTTTTTTTGAGTTAGCCCTTACATACCTCGTCCATGCAAAAACCTCTCAATATAAACAGTGCATTATCTGTTATAACCGGAGCTTCTAGGAGTATTTTGTGAAATAACCTGAAACAGAACAAAAAGAAATATTACAATTGAGGATAACTATGTGTCTGGGAAATTGACCAATCATATATCATGCCTACTGTCTATGACATGCAACTTTGTCTGAGATAGCAAATCATTCTTTTGTTTGTAAAGCAATTTGAATTGCCATCTCAGCAATGTTGGATACATACAACAGAAGGCAAATCTCAAATAAACAACAATAACATTGTAACTACCCACTACAGCATCAGAGCTACAGTTTCATCATTTAACAAGATATGTTTGTAAATCATTTATGCCCCCAATGAGAGCAAGTCAATGGCCTATTCTTTGTAAATTAACAAAGGGCAATAACTTAAAAAATATGATGAGTTATGATTCTTGTGCACTGCACTTCACCCACAGAAGATCTATCCACCTGTGAAGTTTCATGATTTTAGCTTGCATACTTTTTGAGATATCTTCTAGACAAAAAAGGGTCGACGTACTTGAGCGGCCACCTAAATTAAGCGACCACTTGTATTAAGCGACCAAGTTCAAAAGTCCATTTACTTTAATAAAAATCTTTGAAAAAATAGACATTCTTCAACCAAAAATTATTTCCAAATGAATCTTATGATGTTGGAACCCTTTAGAATCATCTGAGGACGATTCTCATGGGTTAGAATAGCATAGGATTCAGTAAAAATTTTGCTACAATCTATAAATGCTATCAAAATGAGAAGTCTTAATCATCATGAAATTATCTATTAAGCAAACATTCCCATAATCAACTGCTATTTGGTTGTCCCCTAAGTAGTGACTTAACACAAGTTTTTACTGTATTTTAGTTGTTGAAATTTTTGAAATATTTTACTTTTTTCCAAAGTCTTTTTCCTGGAAGCTATCAAAAAGTCGGATTGAGCCTGAATTAATTTTATCATCTATCAATGATATGAATAACTACTTACGACTCTCTAAAGTGATCCTTAAACTCCATTATTCCGTTCAGTAAGCGTGTAAGACACTCATCATAACTTGTCATATTTTGTCTCCCGTCCACCGCCACAGAATTAAAGTTCATACATTTGGCATATTCTTGATATAACCAAGCAAACACTAAATCTGTTCTGTTTCGTAGATCAGTAAAGATGTAATTCTGCAGAACTGTAAAAACAAGTGCATGTCGTATTGTGATGCAATACAGGAGTCCCCCACCGGATAACAAAAAATCCTCTCTAATAATATATCTCCTACTTACTAGATCTATAACTGTAAAAGTTTAAAGTTGCTAGCACTTATAGTTTAGGAAATATGATCCGGACAAGAATGTAAGACTAAAAACAACAAAGGGCAATAACTCAAAAAGTTGGCGTGGCAGAATAACAGTTCTTAAACATGACACTTGTCCTCGATAAGATCTATCAGTGTACAAAGTTTGAAGTTGCTAGCACTTATGGTTTAAGAGATATGATCCTTACAAAAATGTAAGGGTAAAAACAACAAAGGGCAATAACTCAAAAAGTGGGCGTGGCAGAATAACAGTTCTTAAACATGACACTTGTCCTCAATAAGATCTATCAGTGTACAAAGTTTGAAGTTGCTAGCACTTATATTTTAGGAGATATGATCCCGACAAGAATGTAAGGGTAAAAACAACAAAGGGCAATAACTCAAAAAGTGGGCGATGCAGAGTAACGTTTCTTGAACATGACACTTCTCCTCAATGAGATCTATCAGTGTACAAAGTTATAAGTTGCTAGAACTTATATTTTAGAAGATATGATCCGGACAAGAATGTAAGGGTAAAAAAAACAAAGGGCAATAACTCAAAAAGTGGGCGTGGCAGAGTTATGGATCTTGAACATGACACTTTGCCTCAATGAGATCTATAAGTGTACAAAGTTTGAAGCTGCTAGAACTTATAGATTAGGAGATATGATCCCGACAAGAATGTAAGGGTAAAAACAACAAAGGGCAATAACTCAAAAAGTGGGCGTGGCAGAGTAACGGTTCTTGAACATGACACTTCTCCTAAATGAGATCTATAAGTGTACAAAGTTTGAAGTTGCTAGCACTTATATTTTAGGAGATATGATCCGGACAAGATTGATTGATTGAATGGGGTTTTACGCCGCTTTCAACATTATTTCAGTTATATCGCGGCGGCCGGAGCACCTAACAATGGATTCCTGGTAATTCTCACGCCAGTACTACCATTACATCCTTTCCTAGCCTCCGACTGCTATTTCACATAGGTTTACGATTATCTACCCATTGGTGAAAGACAAACGTCGGAAAGGATATTTGCCGCCACCGGGGATCGAACCCACGACTTCCAGATTGGAAGTCTTATGCCTAACCAACTGCGCTATGGTGGCGGCTGATCCGGACAAGAATGTATGGGTAAAAAACCCAAAGGGCAATAACTCAAAAAGTGGGCGTGACAGAGTTATGGATCTTGAACATGACACTTTGCCTCAATGATATCTATAAGTGTACAAAGTTTGAAGTTGCTAGCACACATAGTTTAGGAGATATGTTCCGGACAAGAATGTAAGGGTAAAAACAACAAAGGGCAATAACTGAAAAAGTGGGCGTGGCAGAGTAAAGGTTCTTGAACATGACACTTCTCCTCAATGAGATCTATAAGTGTACAAAGTTTGAAGTTGCTAGCACTTATACTTAAGGAGATATGATCCCGACAAGAATGTAAGGGTAAAAACAACAAAGGGCAATTACTCAAAAAGTTGGCGTGGCAGAGTAACGGTTCTTAAACATGCCACTTCTCCTCAATGAGATCTATAAGTGTACCAAGTTTGAAGTTGCTAGCACACATAGTTTAGGAGATATGATCCGGACAAGAATGTAAAGGTAAAAACAACAAAGGGCAATAACTCAAAAAGTGGGCGTGGCAGAGTAACGGTTCTTGAACATGACACTTCTCCTCAATGAGATCTATAAGTGTACCAAGTTTGAAGTTGCTAGCACATATGGTTTAGAAGATATAGCCCGGACAAAAGCGTGACGGACAGACGGAATCGAGCAAACCTATAGTCCCCCATCCGGTAACCGGTGGGGGACTAATAAAAAGAAAATATTATGAATGGAAACTTTTTTATTGATGACTTTTGCTTTTTCAAATGGATCAAGCATCAAAACGTGCCATTCCTTTTTAGCTCACCTGAGCACGAAGTGCTCAAGGTGAGCTATTGGGATTGTAGAATGTCCGTCGTCCGTCGTCAGTCGTCAGTCGTGCGTTGTCCACAATTTCTTTAAACATCTTCTCCTCCTAAACCAGTGGGCCAATCTTAATGAAACTTGGCAGGGATGTTCCTTGGGTCAAGCTCTACCAAAGTTGTTCAAATAAATGAAATCCACCCTTAACTTTCCCTTTACCCTTAACAAAAAGGGTGAAAATATGAAAATCTTTAAAAATCTTCTTCTCTGAAACCAGAAGGCAGACAGCTTTCATATTTGGTATGTAGCATCATCTAGTGGACCTCTACCAAGTTTGTTCATATCAAGACCCTGGGGTCATATTTGGGCTTTGCCCGGGTGCATCCCTTTTTACATAGAATCAAAGAGCGAAAATCTTTAAAAATCTTCTTCTCTGTAACCAGATGGCAGACAGCTTAAATATTTGGTGTGTAGCATCACCTAGTGGGCCTCTACCAAGTTTGTTCATAACAAGACCCTTGGGTCATATTTGGGCTTTGCACGGGTGCATCCCTTTATCTCTAATGAGCACGAAGGGTAAAAAAATGAAAATCTTCAAAAATCTTCTTCTCTGAAACCAGAAGATAGACAGCTTTCATATTTTGTATGTGGCATCATCTAGTGGACCTCTACCAAGTTTGTTCATGTCAAGACCCTGGGGTCATATTTGTGCAGTGCCGGCGTGCATCCCTTTTTACATAGAATCAAAGAGCGAAAATCTTTAAAAATCTTCTTCTCTGTAACCAGATGGCAGACAGCTTAAATATTTGGTATGTAGCATGACCTCGTAGGCCTCTGTTCGTATCAAGACCCTTGGGTCATATTTGGGCTTTGCTAGGGTGCATCCCTTTATCTCTTATGAGCATGAAGGGTAAAAATATGAAAATCTTCATAAATCTTCTTCTTTGAAACAAGAAGGCAGACAGCTTTCATATTTGGTATGAAGCATCATCTAGTGGACCTCTACCAGGTTTGTTCATACCAAGACCCTAGGATTATATTCTGGCTCCACCTGGGCGCAACCCTTTTTACATAGAATCAAGGAGTGAAAATCTTTTAAAATCTTCTTTAATCGAAACCAGAGAGCACACTGCTTTCATTTTTGGTATGTAGCATCATCTTGTGGGCCCCTACCAAGTTTGATCATATCAAGACCCTTGGATCATATTTGGGCTCCACCCGGGCACATCCCTTTCAGCTCATCTGAGCACGATGGGTGAAAATGAGAAAACCTTCTAAAATCTTCTTCTCTGAAACCAGAAGGCAGACAGCTTTCATATTTAATATGTAGCATCATCTTATGGACCTCTTCCAAGTTTGTTCATATCAAGACCCTGGGGACACTTTTGGGGTCCACCCGGGTGCATCCCTTTTTACATAGAATCAAAGAGCAAAAAGGCATATCTGTCTTGCTCTTTGCTGAAAACGTTCCATGGTATTGATCTAAGGCAATTATCTTCTTTTTGTCATCTACGTATCTAATTAATGTGATGTCCAAGGGGTCATAGAGACTCAGGTGAGCGACCTAGGACCATCTTGGTCCTCTTGTTTCTTATAAATTAACCATAATCATTTGCCTTTCCTTTTTTCTAATAGATCATCCATTTTCATGTGCCATTCCTTTTCCCATATTTACATTCTATCATTCTGTACTTGAAGAAAAATACTGTATCATGCTTAATTCTTTCCACAAATATTTTTACCACATGGAATGGTGTTATTTAAAACTGCACCTTTCTTCATTGTTGCCTTTAATCTCTTCCAATTTGAACCTGTTTAAGATTTTGCACAATAGGGAAGGGTTTCTATTGATGATACGTAATTAGAGGATCAACACAACTATGAGCAGTATTAATGTCAAGCACATCACACCAGTTTAGCCAAATTATTCAGATAAGTATCTGTTCAACCTGACTAGTCATTTCCTGCTTAATTACAAGCAAGTGGGTTAATTAACACAGGAATCTTTCCATTTTAGAAGTACATGTATTTCATCATAAAAAGTGTTATAAGTTAACAAGTATTTATTTCAATCTGATCTACATAAGCCTGTTAAGAACATTCTCAACCCTTTTCATTCATTTACAAACAAAAGTAAAAGTAACAGTGGGTCTCACACCCATTTAAAATGGGTATCATTGTGTAAATTATTTGTTGATTTGGTATAACACTATATGTAGTATATATACAATGTATATATGCTTAGTACAGATTGCACTTAACGCTCAAACTTTTTACTTACTATCTTTAAAATCTCCACCAAACAGTGTTACAACACAGGAAAGTATCTTTGTTCTTGCAGCTACAGCATTACCCATCCGGGCTGGTTCTGAATAAAAACAACCATTTTATTTTTTTCTGTGGATTATCAAGAAATAACGGTGGATTATAAGTTGATAAACTAACCACCTTACCTGTTAACAGCAAAATTAGCTCAGTTGGTAGAGCACCGAATTACAAAACCATTGAAGTTCCACCGCGTGGTTCGATTCTCAGGCTGGTACACTAACACAACTAATTGTCTTTTGGATGAGACATTAAACCGAGGCCCCGTGAGATGGTGCTTTACACCGAGCATGTAAAAGAACCATGGCGGATCTCAGCAGTAGTTTCGTCACATTTCCTTGCACTATCCCCCTTAACAACTAACCGTCTTCTGGGGACGTCGCTCATATGGGATTGTGCTACGGTAGCGACGATAAATAAACGGAAATACATACATACATACCTAACATGTGAAATTTTCCTAAATTATACCCTGCTTTTATATTACATCCTTTTTGAGGTTATCTAAGTGGAGCCCAATTAACAAGAGACCTCACATTGTTGCATAGTTATCACATACAAAATGATGCTGATTAAAAAAGCTTGTCCAATTATTTTCACATCTCATCTCATTTTTTAATTTAAGAAATATAATTATCATTTATTTTCAAGTAAGATCGACCTGTATTTCAAAGAGTAAACATCGAAATCTTTGATTTTAAGAGTGGAGTAGTACACAATAACAAATAATTATCCTCTATGTAATCATCTAAATTGAAAACCTCTTTTTCTTTTTTTTGATCAACTCTGTTTTTCTTTAAATAAAGTTTTTGCATAAATTATTCACAAAGCCCTGATAAAATTTAAGTCAACCAAGTAATCTAGTTTTCTCAATACAGAACAAGGTATAATACTTTCTTTACTATAAGACAGTAATATCTGCTAGTTATTATAATTGGGGTTTGTCCATGATTTTCAAACAAGAGCTCTGAATGACCAAGGTATTTGTCTCATTGCATCAGGGTTTAGATATGAACATTTAGACTTGTTAAACAGCCTATTACAATACAGACACAGGTATAATGTTCTCACTATCCAACTGTAGCATCATGTCAATTGACTCTTCAATATCTGCCTGCTCTAATGCTTGTGCTCTGTCAATGAATTTTATAACAAAAGCATTGATTGGATGAGACAGATGTCTCACCCAATCATGGCTCTTGTTATAAAATTGTACTTAGACATGTCAATTAGTCAGCTGGAATGCAGACAAAAGCTTAATGCTTGGGTATCTACTCACTATCAGACTGTAATATCCTATCTATGGACATGATAGATAATTCCTCTATATCTGCCTGTTCTAATGGTTGGGTAACTGTGGCAAGTTTGAAACTTTTCACTCCTCTTCTAGTGGGAAACTGCAAATGTTTAGAAGCATCAAAATAGTTTAAAAGTGTACTGAATTGTAACCATTTATGTTATCTATGGCAATTTTGCCAGATTATTTATCTTTTTTTTTTTCTAAGTAATATTGATTAGCAAAGAAAGTTCTCTTAATCTATCCACAATATGTATTTCAATACAAGAGTGTGAGGGTTGCATTATTCACCGCCACATATTTACATTGCAAAAATCGCCATACACCAACATTAAGAGCTAGGTCAGGGGGACTAGAAACAGTCGGTGAAATTTTTAACTCAATTCATCCTTTTTTATTGGAGGAGTAGAATTTAACAGCTGTTGTCTTATACACATACGAAAGTTGGGATATACAGACAAACAGAGAAGGAAACAAATACATGTCCACCCTCTGCCCCCAATAAAAATTCTTTATGAGAAATTATTTTGGAATTGATCTCACATAGCAATATCTACTTCTTCTCCTATGCTTTCTATCTTAAAAAAGATATTTATTTCTTTGTTGCAGTAATTTTGTTCCATTTTTTCTTTAGTAAACATTTTCATTTCTATCCAATTTCATTTGAGCCTGTGCGTAACATTTCCAACAATTTCAAATGTGCACTACGCAAAGACTCTGGTCAGCCTGTGCATCCGCACAGTCTGTCCAGAAACTTCACTTTGCATTATATAGGTAGACAAGAACTTAAAGTATCTTGGGATAAGCGACACTCTTTTTATTGCACTTTGTGATTGCCTAGACTACTCAATGCTTGCACTCCTGCATACTTCAAATTGTTGGAAATGTCACACATTTGCTCATTTTCAACACATTTGTGAGCAGGTTTTATCTGCACTTAAATCAGTAAGATACCCTGTTCAAACAGTACCTGAGGAGGGGGAGGAAGCATAGCTTTATTCAGTAAATCCATTTTTGTTGTACCACTTTGGCCACCTGTAAATGGAACCAATCAATGTGTTAGCATGTCTTAAAGACAGCTAAGTTTTCATTTTACTTTGGCACTACAGTAATGAAAGTCAAAGTTCAAGACATTAAAACAAAATAATTATTAAACTATTCAATTTTTAATACAAGTTTTCTAGACGACTTTAACATTTTGCCTTTACCCATTTAATCACAGGTTTTCAAGTGAAGATCAATATTTAGCAATGATATGGTTTGAAAAGAAAGTGGTTCTTATAAGGAATATCTTCCTTTCTAACATACTCAAAATCATATTCAGTATTGTTTTGATCATTCTTGAATTGAGATGTCTAGAATACTTTGTTGATAAACTTACAAATATAAAGCACCATAACTATTCAATTATCTCTTCACTTACCAACTACTGTTGAAATCAGTTGTTTTGGAGATGTGCCTTGAAAAGCAGGCGACTCACCACCAGCCGTAGAGTCCTTTTTCTCAGCTTGCTGTAAAATTCGAAAGAATGTGGCCCTTAAATTGATTTCCAGGACATAATATCTGACAATAGCACTAGGGATATACTTTGACAGTAACTAAGATTTACATTCATGTGAAATATGAATTTTTTTCTTTTGCAATAGAAATCCTATGCATAGCATGTTTACAAAATGCTATACTATTTAAAAACATATACCTCTAAATTGTAATAATAGAAATTTACAAATGACTTTTATAAATGTAAGTTTTTTCTCCAAACCTTTAACTTAAAATATGCTGAATTGTAATTATTTATTTCAAATATAAAACAGTAGTAACTTATTTTTCTTTAAAATTCCAAAAATAAGATATACATCTATGCTGTTGTCTACAAGTACCTTTCGATATGCCAATTTCTTCATATAACCTTGATTAGTTTTTTTGAATAGTCTTTTACCACATGTTCAACAATCTTTCAGTTATATCAGGGAGGCTGTAACACCCAACAATTGGTTCCTGGTATTCTCACACCAGTACTACCATAACATCCTTTCATAGCCACCAGCTGCTATCCAACATAGGTCTACGATTATCAAGCCCATTGGTTGAAGATAAAAGGTCAGAAAAGATGAGTGCAGCCGTCGGGAAATCAAACCCAGAACCTTTTGAACTATAGTCCAATGGGCAACTAAATCTCTATGACCGAAGTTTACAAGTAAAAGCACCATTCACTTGATTTATTTAACAACCAGTTAAAATCACCTCTCTCTGTACTTCAGCAATACCCTTTCCCATTCCAGCCATTGTTAATTGTGTTGCTAAGAGACGTGCCATGTGACCTATCTGACCGTCAGTACCCGCAGCTGCTATTGGAGTGTATGTCGCTTGAAAATGGGCCGGCATTGTGTCTGGTAACATCACCTGTAATGTTTTTCAATTAAAAGATTGTTCAAAGAACAATTGAATTCTCATCATCCTAAATAAAATTATACACTTAAACTTGCATTAAATCACAAGTTCAAACACTGGTTGGCTCAACTTTGTGTCAATAGATCTATTGAGCACCGCCCACTGGTGCCAAGCTGCTTTATTTAATACCTTCAGCCAAGGGTTGGCACACCCTTGGCTGAAGGTATTAAATAAAGCAAACCTAAATTGAAAAGGGAGTATAACACTTACACAAATGCTTTCAAATAATCTGGATAGCTCTTATGATGATGAACACACATGTCAAGTTTCACGAAGATATCTTCAATAACAGCAGATATATGATCAATGTAAAAGTTTGTCACACCTATGCAAATACCAACCACAATGAGGCGAAGGATGCCAAGGTGATCACAATACCTTGGGTTTTCTTCATATCTTAAGGCTGGTCTTTGTTTATGCTGCCTGGAAAAGCATGAACAATCCTAGTGCTATGGGTTTACAACTAGATTGGCTAGACCAGGGTCGAGAGCATGACATTGCCCCAGAATAATGGAAGAATAATAGTCATGTTTTCAAAAATGTTTTGATATGCTGGTTTGTAACTTCCTATAGCCAAATCTGTTACAATTGCACTTAACTCAAAATGCATGTTATGCAACTAAGGTTCCAAAATATTTATTTACTTAGATATTTCTTAGGAAAACAACTGCAACAAGTTCATGTTGAAATTTGTTCTTACCATACTAATAAGCACCAAATCGGCCACATTGCTGGGTGATAAACGTGGTACCAAATCTTCGGCTGTTATATCAATGGCTGTCTGTCTCAGTTTAACACTAGCTAGTTTTTTATCAGTTGCTCTGTCTGTCCATGGTGTCAAACCAATGTCATCATCATCATCATCTTGCTGCATAAAAGTGATTTAGAATGAATTCTTTAAGTGATCTAACACAAACAAGCATCATGAACTTAGTGAATGATAGATAGATCCCTGAATGATAGATAGATCCCTAGCACCACCCCTTGACCTGCCTAACAACCCCCATCCAAAGATATTCAGATGTCAATGCAGAAATAAATTGTCAAAGGTTAGAAATACAAAGTAACAATTGAAGGCCACATAAACATTGTAAATAAAGTTTTTTTCAAGTTATTGTTATGACATCTTATTTGCTGATTTGCAAAAATGTTTGAAACAAAATGTTGGCAAATAAGGTCAACAATTATTCATGTATATATCATTGGGAACACCACTTGACCAATCTCACGATCAAACTCAGATGTACATAGACACACTATTTTTAAAAATAACAGAAACCCTTTGAAAAACTCAATGACATCAGTTAAAATGGCGTTAGCCCTCAAAACTGTGAGTGAAAACATTCAATGTTGCCAACACTACTCGTTTAAGTCACTGACGTGAAACCATCAAGTCCTAATATAAATATCTTTAGATTCTTAAAATAACGGGTGAAAAATATTATTTTTGAGAATGATTCGTCATTCTCAAAAATTAAGATTTTTCAGCAGCTATTTACTGTAAAAGATATAAATCTACAGTGCTAGTTTTTCTTAAACTGTTTCCACCTAAAAAAAATGCACGATTTTGTTACATACCAATCCGCCTTACATACATCCGAGGTTTGTTACAGTTTACAGAAATGGCCGAGTGATGTTCCTAATGATGTATATATGAATGATTTGATTTGTCAGTCATGATTTTAATTGACAGCAGTGATCTGTTGCAATGAAGAGAGTATTTGTTGATTTCATGGAGGTATGAAACTTAAAACATTTTTAAACTGTATGAATGCGCAAAGTGGATTCATCCATTAGTTTGATAAGGTTTTAAGTTTCAAACCTCCATGAAGTCAGCATTGTCTCTGCATATCTTATATTTTAATTTCTTGAAGCAAAAATGTAAAGATTTATCCTAAAATACATGGATTGTTTATGGCTTAACTTTCAGCGAAAGGTTACAAAAAAGCTGCAT
Organism: Fragum whitleyi; assembly: GCA_948146395.1. Lineage (NCBI taxonomy): Eukaryota > Metazoa > Mollusca > Bivalvia > Cardiida > Cardiidae > Fragum > Fragum whitleyi. Next base: position 56,990,288 of record OX411544.1, on the reverse strand, counting down.
ACTCAAAAAAATTTTCATCAAGTGATGAAACCAATTTTTTAGTTTTTAGCAAATCAGAATGCACAAATCTTGGTGAACAAAGCTAGAATTAAAATATGTTTGGTTATAGTCTAACCTTTGCAAATAAAGAAGAAAATAAAGAATTGCTTTACCAGAATCCTAGTTTGTTATACACCAAAACAGCAATACCAGCTGAGGCATTACATAAAATATTTCAACAAGTAACTACTGTAATTTGGGTAATAATCACACCAGGGTTTTCTAGTCCTGGGTGACAAAAATACTGGCAAATTCAAAAGCAACATTCTTAATTCTCTGTTTAATCAGTAGATGATATTATTTTCAGCATTTAATAGCAAATACTGAAGAGTTAATAATTTAAAAATTTTATACTAACCAGATCTTCCTTATCAATTTTGATTTTCTTTGAAGAGCTTCCACCAGCTTCATCTCTCTTTCTTTTTCTCATCTCTTCTAGTTTAGGCATTGCTTTTAGAACCTAAAATGTACATGTTAAAGTGTCAATTTCAAAGCTAAAAGGTGCTGTTAGCCTTTTTCACCATAGCTGTTGTCCTAATTTTTTAGTAAATTTAGCTTGTTGCAAAAGTATCTTACAATTTGATACGTTAATTTGTAAGTTTGTAAGAGGTGTATGCCTCCTTCCATTCTGTTCATCGACTGCTCATCTTACACTTTGATACATTAATTTGTTAGTTTGAAAGAGGTATATGCCTCCTTCCATTCTGTTCATCGACTGCTCATCTTACACTTTGATACATTAATTTGTTAGTTTGAAAGAGGTATATGCCTCCTTCCATTCTGTTCATCGACTGCTCATCTTACACTTTGATACATTAATTTGTTAGTTTGAAAGAGGTATATGCCTCCTTCCATTCTGCTCATCAACTGCTCATCTTTCACTTTGATACATCAATTTGTTAGTTTGAAAGAGGTGCATGCCTCCTTCCATTCTGCGCATCGACTGCTCATCCAAGTTACACATACTTCTCATTTTGTAGAAGACGATGTATGTCAAATATCGAATAAGTAAGTCAAAAGAGGGATCAAACCATGATTTATAGACCATTTGATGGGTCAGTGCAACACTATTGTAAGTGCCTATATATTTATAGGCACTTACAATAGTGTTGCACCGACCCCTCGCATTGCTTTACAGACTAAGCTAACCTTGGTCTGAACAATGACACCTTGAGAGAGCATAGAGAATTTAAACTAAATGTTTATTTGTTTGAATGGATTTTTATGCCGCTTTCAACAATCTTTCAGTTATATCATGTGTGCTGACACACCTAACAATGGATTCCTTGTATTTTTCTCACCAGTACAACCATCACATCCTTTCCTAGCCTCCAGCTGCTATCTCACATAGGTCTACAAATCGATGGGTCAGTACCTATATATTTATGGGCACTTACAACAGAGTTGCGCTGACTCCTCACATTGCTTTACAGTCTAAGCTAATCTTGATCTGAAGAATGAAACCTATAGTGTTGTTAGGGACTTTAAACTAAATGACAGTAGACGGTGAAGACTTATTAAGACATAAATCTAATGACAGTGCTTACCTCGGACTGTGTTGCCCCCAGATCGGTGAGAAGTGTAGTTATATTAGTTAGATAGTCGGGACCACAGCTGTGTTTCAACAACGCCAACATCTGCATCTTGAGATTCTTTCTCACACTGCTAACTTGAGATTTGGCCAATGTTGGTGGAAGGTTTACTGTAAAATAGAAAATTAATCACAAGTCAAGTTATATTTGTCAGATAGTCGGGACCACAGCTGTGTTTCAACAACGCCAACATGGATCTTGAGATTCTTTCTCACACTACTCACTTGAGATTTAGCTAATGTTGGTGGAAGGTTCACTGTAAAATAGAAAATTAATCAGAAGTGTAGTTATATTAGTCAGATAGTCGGGACCACAGCTGTGTTTCAACAAAGCCAACATCTGCATCTTGAGATTCTTTCTGACACTACTCACTTGAGATTTGGCCAACGTTGGTGGAAGGTTCACTGTAAATAAAGTATACATGCTATTTCATTTCCATTTCTTTGATTGGACAATGCTTGTAAATTGATTTGTAGATTGATATATCTACAGTGGGCGATCTTATTAAAACTGTAGTTAGGAGCTTTTGACCATCCATCGACCATATGTTTTATGTATTTTCACTCAATGCAAAGGTAAGCTTGCATTAAAATTGATGTGCAATATGATATATGAGTGTTTTCAACAGCTACTACTGAGTATTCAATAATTTTGTTGATATACTCACATATGATTAACAATGGATTGAGATCAAAATAATCATATTTCTCATCATCTTGTCGAACCAAGGGTTACGAACGTTTTACTTATCTTACCTTTGGCTGATTGAATGGGTAATTTCTGTACGCATGACGTCACAGAACGGAAAACGAGGGGGACCAATCAGTAACCTTCTTACAAAAAAGGTCCGACAGCGGGAGGTATGTTAGATAAATATACCCCGCGGCTACTTTCCAGAAGTGAAATTAAACCTTAGAATTGCGCTTAACCCCTTCAGTTTTAAGTAATTGTGACACTTAGCAAGACTGAAATACAAAATCACAAAAACTGATCGAAATTCCTATATCTGTTCAAATGACAACATATCTTTTTTATAATTTGAAGGTACATTGAAAGGTTCTCAAATTCCTCTTTTTCTACCCTCGATGACAGTGTATTACGATTTTTCAATGTTTATTTGAATTTTCAAGTTATTTAATCAATCAATACCTGTTTAAGTTTTCAATGTTTTAGACCTTAGCGATGGCATACTCCAATATAGTAGAATGCATGTATATTTAAGTACACGAAATTTAAAATTTGGAATAAATTAAATAATTAAGCCGTCTTATAGATAGAAATAATTTAGAAATGATAATTTACTTGAATTTTCATATGAATTCTTTTATTCAGGAGTTTTTCTCCTTCTTTTCCAGCAGACTTTTCTTTAAACACATTAAATGACAAGAGAAATAAAGATGAAAATATGAAAATAAATAAAGAAAGAAAGAAAATAATAGAACAATTTTTAGTAAAAATCCTCTATCTGTGTAAAATAAATCTCGTGTGAGAATATTGTGGGAGCCGAAGAATTAATCAATTTATTTGTTTATTGTTATAATTTGTCTTCATTATTTATGTATTTGTTTATTTATTTGAATTAATTTTAATTTAAAAAGTACCCATAATGCAGGTAGTCACAATGTTACGATAAATTTAAAACTTAGATTTGCTATGAAACAACTTATTCACGACGTTTAAAACAAAGCAATCACGCGCAATGTCGAATCCAAATCGAATTAAACATGTATTTGTAATTAAAAAGGGATTATTTGATTTTTATCTCTAATATATATGATATATATGTCTTTTAATGTGGGGTAGTCCAAAATCTCGTGGCTACAGCTTATTTGAGTTATGATTAAGTAGTTTTGCCGCCCGTTGACTATATTCTATGTAGTATAGAAATTTATCTTATAACTATACAAATATCGGTATGATAACATCCCGTATGATATTTTTTATGTTATCACATAGTTATTTTTAGAACAATAATATCATGCAGTTATTTTTAGAAACCTGCATTTCTGTTAGAAACATCGACGAAAACAAGACATATTGAGGTTATAAGATAAATATAATACATACTAAGTGTATTGTATGAAAAAATATCTAACTCGGTTGTGAGAATTGATAATTGTCTCGGCAGAGCCTCGACACTTATCAATTCTCCCAGCCTCATTTGATATTTTTTCTCATACAAAACACTAAGTATGTATTATATATATATTTGCTTTCAATAAAAAAAAAACTGGCCATTAATTTTATTTATTTTTATTTCATACATTTTTTTTTTTGGGGGGGGGGGGGAAAGAGAAGAGAGAAGGCTATCCAAAATGTTTTTCTATGGAACAATATGGGAGATAGATTAACTCAAAATCATTTCATGTTATTTTTGTTAGTCGGCAAAAATACAAAACGTGTGAAAGATAATGTCTGAATTCCCAACTCACATTTTTGATGTTATTAAATGGGGGGGAGGGATTCGGAAACATTTACGGTGGACAATGAGGAAACTTTCGGCTAACTATTCCTATCATTCTGATAAAAAGGAACTGATTTATATTTTGTTGATTTTATAAATCTATCTGTCACCGAATAAAAACGTACTAAAAAGTCAGCGTCTACGATGCGACGCATTTTCTTTATCAAAGAATGAAGGGTTATCTACAAAGTTGTCGGAATACAACAGGTTGCCATAGGGATTAAAAGGTACCGATGTCGTTTGTAAGAAGCTCTCTGATTGGCAGTCACAGAAATCGCGTTTGACCTTTTGATTGGCCGGCTAAAAATAAATCGTACAGAAAATACCTATTCATTCAGTCAAGGGGTATTCGAGAAGATCTTATCGATTCGATACCCCTTGACTCGTGAAGATGATTTCTCATCCAAATATTATTTTGTGAGCACACATTGCCAAAAAAAGTAGATTCCTATGAGTATCCATAGTTGAGTCTGATGGACTCGCATTTAGTCTTGACTAGTTACAGGTTAGTGATTTAAGCAAAATTGCCATCTTACCATGTAAAGTTTCAAAGGCCTGTACTACACGACCAAAGAAGTTGGGTCTTTGTTTAGCAATGTTTGTTAAACTTCCCATAACTGTCATCAGGTTGATACTGCAAATTAAATATAGCAGAATTGTTAAAACTAAAATTGTAGATACAGCTCTTCAAAATATCACTCGCTTAACCTGATAAAGGTTTCTTTAGGAACAAGGAATTAATATTACAGTATTGTAGGTTAAATTTACTAATATTGGCCCCATCTGAATATATTCATGACTAACATGATTATGTATCTCATCTAATCAAAGCTTTTGTTTTAAATTCAAAAACATCAAATTTCTAGACTGGCTGATATGTACAGAAACCACTTGTAAGTACTATAAGCTCGGTTTGAAGAAGGCTTAACTGCAAACTTCAAGAACAAGGGTTTCATCCCTTGGCCAATTTACACATTCATTGCATTATTATTATTAATTATTATTTAGCCGTTTTCCTATCTGATGGTGCTGTAAAAGAACCAGACAGAGCTCAGAAATAGTTTTGTCAAGTATCCTTGCACTATTCCCAATTACAACTCACTATCTTTTTGGGCAAGGCCCATACAAAATACAATGCAAAGACCCCACTTAAAAATATAGTAATCATTTTGATTGATGTTAATAAATGAATTTTGTTCTTTGTCGTCTTTTTCCCCAATTCCTTACCTTGAGATATGTGGTGAAGCCTGGAACTGTAAGAGAGCATCGAACATTTTCTTGCCTTCTTCCTCTAGTTTGTTAACCTTGAGATACTTGCTGTTTTCTGGTATGGTGTCTAGTGTAATATCCTTATCTCCTTTAGCAGTTTTGGGTATCTCTGACTCCTGTAAAAACAGTCAGCATGCCAAGGTTTGAATTTTGACTGCAAAATGACAAGGAGGTTAGAATATAAGATTTGTTGTTGGGCAAACAAAATGATATATCAACAGCTTGAATAAAGCTGTAGGTACAACATATTGAGCGCCCATGTATTAGACATTCAAACACCAACCGCGACATAATTTATAATGAACAAAATTAGTCTAAATTGCACGAAAACATTCATCTGAAGGATCTGCCATACATTTTTTTGTTTTGATTTCTGATTGATTTCATTTCATATTTTGTCATCAGGGATGAAGGCAGCATGCAGCAGCTACTTCTCAAGACAGAATTATTTCTAACACTGTAAATATTTTGAATTTGTTATAAGATTTTTGTTTGTAAGAATCAAAATAATAACCGAAGGTTGACTGATCACAGCTAGAAATTACTTTTGCAACTTGTCAAATTGGCTGTATCCAAGCATTTTACTAAGATATCATCCAAACTTCCAATGCAATGTAATTGACAACTTTGATAACATTGAACAATATAGAATTCAATTATGGTTTGTTTTAAATTTTTAGCCCCCTCTAATGGATCAGTGACTTGGTCTAAAATTAGCTTATCCTGTATTAGTGGAAAGTAACTTACCTTGGTTTTATGGGATAAAGTCAAAACTATCCCTTCTGTAAATTTCACAGCATGAGTTCTAATGCTGAAATATTAAACAATTAATCTTAAAGAACAAATGCCAATATCACTCTCTAGAAATAATATTTTCTTGAAACCTGGCCTTGACACAGAATGAAAATTTAACATTATTATTTTTCTTCTAATTTGTTAATTTAACAGTTGTAATTTTCTACATATTTAAATTTGTAAACAACTATTATTCAATTATAACAAAATTATTTGTGTGTGTAATGCACTGAACTTGAAGTGTTAGCTTTAATTTAAAGTGGTATTCAAAACTTTGTTTATGTAAATTGGTGAAAAAAATCACATTGCAAAGTTAACCAGAGACAAACTGTATGACTGTTAAGGAAGATACTTGATACCTCAAATTTAAAGGTTTTCTCCCCAATATGAAGTATTTTAAAGGTTTTTCAAGCTTAAAAAGGTTTTAAGGGTTCCCCTAGCAGGGCCTGCATTAAGCTCTTACCCATCATTTTCAGAATCCAACATATCATACAACTGTTTCTTCATTCTGGCCATTATGTCCCAAACCTGGGTCATTTCTGGGGTGGGGAACTTGCTCTTTGTCAACCACTTAAACAGAAATTCAAAACCATATTATAAGCCTGTTATAAATTAACTTTTGATTTGTTTGTTTGAATTGGGTTTAACACCACTTATACCAAAAGTTTCAGTCATATTGCAGCAGTTAAGCACCTAACCTGGTATTACTCTAACAAGAACTCCAGCTGGAAGAAGTCTGGATAAAGTATCATAAGCTACCATTCTTGATAATCAAGTTTTTTCTTTAGAAGTGACAGGACAGTCATTGCATTTTTAATATTAGATTCCGTGGCAAAATCAAACAATATTACATCCAAATTCTATTTGTTTCTTCTTGACATCCCACCTGATTCAAACTGCACAATTATCTGAGATGGAAGATCAAAGCTACAGATAGAGGGGGTAACTTGGATTTTACATTCCCCACATTAAATGATTTAATTCTAGCTATGTCCATCAGGTTCTGTGCATGTGACTGGCTTTAAATTAGATTTATTGCTGAATCAGAAACAATTTTGACTTTGCACCTATTTTGTAAGCTTGCACACAAAATAGTCCTAAAGAAATCTGTGCCATTATGGGGATCAACACTAACACTAGTCTTCAAACCTGAGACATATGGATTTCAAAGAAGACTAGAAGAGGCTACCATGTTGTGGGTCCTTCAGGAGTAGTTATGGCAAAATCATTTCCTAGACTGTCCTGTTTTGAAAAATAGTTACCTTTCCCATACTATTTCTTTTTACATTGCACTATTAAAACATTGTTGAACAAGCATTTGGAAGTATTGCATGGCAATACCAAGTCCCCTACCGGATTTATATATATATCCCTAGAGCAGTATTTTTTTGGTGGTAAAGGTATAACTACCTCTCCAAAATATTAGTTGTATCAGATTGTATCAGCTCAATATCTCTGAGGATAAAGAAAAAAAATCTGTAAATTTCCTGGTTATTTTCTAAGTCCAGCATCTGTATCTTCCACAAAAAACAATGAACCGGAACCAAACTCAAACTCATTCTGTAACTCATTGATACGGACTCAAATACCAAAAATCAGCTCAATATCTCCAAGGGTTAAGAAAAAAATCCGGAAACATGAAATTTCCTGGTAATTTTCTAAGTCCAGCATCCGTATCTTCCACAAAAATCAATGGACGGGAACCAAACTCAAACTCATTCTGTAACTCATTGATGCAGACTCGCATACCAAAAATCAGCTAAATATCTCCAAGGGTTCAGAAAAAAAGTCCGGAAAACTGAAATTTCCTGGTAATTTCTAAGTCTAGCATCTGTATCTTCCACAAAAATCAATGGACCAGTACCAAACTCAAACTCGTTCTGTAACTCATTGATGCGGACTCACATACCAAAAATCAGCTCAATATCTCCAAGGGTTAAGAAAAAAAATCCGGAAAACTGAATTTTCCTGGTAATTTCTAAGTCCAGCATCTGTATCTTCCACAAAAATCAATGGACCAGAGCCAAACTCAAACTCGTTCTGTAACTCATTGATGCAGACTCACATACCAAAAATCAGCTCAATATCTCCAAGGGTTAAGAAAAAAAGTCCAGAAAACTGAAATTTCCTGGTAATTTCTAAGTCCAGCATCGGTATCTTCCACAAAAATCAATGGACCGGAACCAAACACAAACTCGTTCTGTAACTCATTGATGCGGACTCACATACCAAAAATCAGCTAAATATCTCCAAGGGTTAAGAAAAAAAAGTCCGGAAAACTGAATTTTCCCGGTAATTTCTAAGTCCAGCATCCGTATCTTCCTCAAAAATCAATGGACCGGAACCAAACTCAAACTTGTTCTGTAACTCATTGATCCGGACTCACATACCAAAAATCAGCTCAATATCTCCAAGGGTTAAGAAAAAAAGTCCTGAAAACTGAAATCCGGACTGACAGACGGACGGACAGATGGACGGAGCGCAAACCTATAGTCCCTTTCGGCTTTTGTCGGTAGGGGACTAAAAAAAGAAGACATTACTTGACACAAGTAATTTCTTCTTTTACCACACTGTTTTCTTTAAAGTTTACTCCTTACTTGCTTGATTCAAGGTTACCAACTTTTCAAAGCCTCTTATATAAACGGAACTATTTTCTTACTATCTATTATGCAAAAAAATTGCACTTACTGAGAGTAATGTTCTGTATATGCTGGACAAGGTCAATATGACCTTCTTTACAACATTCACATTTTCATCATTCAGTAGATGTTGTAAACACGGCATTATCTTGGTCAGGAGATCTGGGTCTTTCTTACTGTGAAACAAATGACAAACAAAGGGTATAGATTAGACTAATAGAACATGAACCTTGACTGGATACAAACATAAACAGAAAATAAAGAAACACTTCAGAAACTAGATACAGGGATCAACACTAACAACAGCCCTCGGGCCCAAGACCTGTGGATTTTAGGGAGGGCTTGTAGATGTTACCCCTTTCGGCCTGTCCTAAATGGCAGTACTTAGTATTTCAAATCCATCCAGTTTTGAATACTTATATTTGCATTTCCAAATGGAAAACATAGCAGAAAAAGAAGAAATTGCTGGTCAAAAGCAATTTCTTCTTTTCTAACAATGTTTTCCTTGCAATTTATCCCATAAATTGCTAAAAATCAAACACGATTGTCATGCAGGACCTGTAGTGATTAGGGGAGGACTTGTTATATCTAGGGCTAACTAGTCCTTCAGGCTGGTGGCAAAAAGTAGTGTCAAACCCTACTAGATATGCTTTTGAAGCATTAATGGCCCTGAAAAAGCAGTTTTATTGTCAGTAATTATGTTGAAATCAGCAAGACAGGATGCATATGAGGAACATGTATGCCAATTCTGATCTGACTTTAAATTAATATTTAACTTATCACATGAAAAAGGATCATCTGAGTACCATGGTGATGATAAAAAGTATTGCATATTTGTGTCACACCAAATCCAGACTAGTCACATGTTCATGCTTTATCAGTACCATGTGGGTAAATTGAATTATTAAATAAATATTTAAATCTACTGCTTTAAGCTCTTTGTTTGGTGAACTCATTTAAATAATCTTATTGAGACGATTCAAACAATCAGTCAATACATAAGTTTTCACCGAGATCATAGAGTGGTTCTACCCCATTTATCTAAACACCCTCGTGGAATACACACCATGCATCTTCCATAAAAGAGGGTTTTGTTGGGAAATAAAAATTTGAGTTAGGTTACCCCACACAACCACACACACCACCACCCATCCCTAGACACCTTATAAACACACTTGCCATATGAGCCTGACATTTCCAACAATTTCACACCTGTGCCAGGTACGAATGCTGGGTAGCATTGACAAGGACACAATGCAATAATAATATATGCTGACGGATGGATTAAGATGGATTAAGACCTTATATATCGATATAGCACATAGTGAAGAATCTGGTCAGACTGTGCGTCTGCACAGGCTGGACAGAAGCTTTGTTCTGTGCACATTTGAAATAGGTGGAAATGACGTGCTCAGGCTCATATATCTTACATGAATATCACCACAAATTACTATCATGAACTAAACCCTGTGTTGTGGGAACTCATTGGAATAATCTCATTGTGACAATTTGAAAGAGTAGTCCTAACAAATGTTTTCAATTAGAAGTAAGTTATTGTACAGTGTTTCCCCCTTTTCTTAACACATTTGTAAGATACTGACCATGCATCTTCCATGAATCCTACCACAAATTTCCTTACATCTGTTGATCTATCACTCTGAAAGGCTATCATTTCCTGTAATATATAAATACAAAATATGATCACCAGCTGTAAGTTTAAGTTTTTAAAATCAACAATGTTTGAGATGATTTCTTTCTTTTTAATTCAACATTCTACTTCAAAGTAATTCAAAGTCCCAGAAAACTGTAGTCCTATGGTATCCAAATATTCTAGGTTTAAAAGAGGGCAGGATATTGACTATTTGTGAGTAACAATTCTAATATAATCTTTATAATGAATATCAAGAGTTAAAGGTTAGCTATCTTTGGTATTTAAAAACATGATGTTGTACCTTGGCAGATTTCTGTAAAATTCTGAAAATTGTGTGTCAACCAATCAGATGGGCAGATTTCTTTGCAGTAAATTCATAAGTTATCAATGTCATTGTACCAACTATTTGCAGGCACATTAAACACAATAGTTGGACTTCAATATTGATTTATGTTATAACCATTTTCAATATCATGAATTTTTTTCAAAGTAATTTAGGAAAATCGAAGTAAGAGAATGTCTACTCACGTCAAAAAAGTTGTCCAGCAAGTTTCCATCTTTATGAATAATAAGCTCTTGAACCTATAAAACATCACAGAATCATCAAATACAGTATCAACGAAACAATGCTTCATCAAAAAGATCTCTGCTGAACTATGAACAGATTACATGATTGTGCATGGAAAAATAAAGGGAGCAGTTTCGCAAAGTGCTCTCCATTTTTCCATAATCCTTTTTGGTATCAAAATAGCTATAATTGAACCCTTTCCTGTGTAGTCCCTGGATTCTACATAAAACATAACATCAAGGAGTCCAAGCTCTAAGTAAGGAGTCTAGGTTTTCATAATGGGAGAAAATTCTCTAGGCAAGGGGTTAAGTTGATCCAATTCTGTTATTTCTCATCCAAACCCTATGTTGTGAGTACTTGTTGGAATCTTCTTGATGAGATGATTTCATTGAGTACTTATAATATTGAGTTTCATTGAGCAATAACAAAGTATTTTGTTTTGAAAACTAAACTCCCTCCCTTTAAGGTAATGGACCCATGATAGTTCTGTAACATTTCGGGTCTCATGATCTTTCACAATGTTTACCAAGGTTTCACAATGAAATCATAAGGAAACCTCAGTTAACACTGTTAAAGTTAATGACTTCCAAAACACTGAGGAACTTTTAAAGGTCCACTACCTTAACTGGAGCTCTGACATCCATGTTGACAGAGAACTCTTAATTTAGAGACAAAGTACCTTATTTATAAAAATATCATGCTGTACCTGTTTTAAGTTTGCAATCTTTTGTGAGTCTTTTGACATCAAAGTTGCCTGGTTAATGAGCTCCACTACCTGAAAATAATTGGAATCAATAAAGAGCTTGAATTCAAAATTATCTTCAGGGTTTGATGCAAACCACATTTTGCCATCAGTCTGAAGAACCTGTTAGCCCTTAATATTACAGGACCTGCCTGATTAAAATCAGGTCCTCAAGAAAAAACTATGCTTATTTCTAAGCAATTCAGGGGTAAATTGTAAGGAAAACATTGTTAGAAAATAAGAAATTGCTTGCGACAAGCAATTTCTTATTCTCCACAATGTTTTCCATAGGGTAAAAGAATTCTAGTATGGAAAGGCAACTTATTTCTAAAAAGAAGTGGGCAGATTGGAAGTAGAAAGGTGATTACTTACAGGCCAAAACAAAAAGACCTGTAAAATGGTAACTATTACCAGTCCTCCATAAAATACACAGACCTTGGACCCCAGGACTGGTGTAAGTGTCGATCCCTGATCTTGGAATCTTTATAATAAGCATAAAATAGGGCAACCAGAAGGGAGCTGGAGATAACACATTGCATATTTCAATTAAGCCTCTCAGTGGTAATTATTTTTTTGACCCTTTGAAGTAAATTAAAAAGGTGCTTGACTATGGGAGGCTGTTTCTTGGTAACTCCGATTAATTTTATATTACACTACTCTCATCCAAAGAAATGATAAAACAAAAACACAAATACCCCTGCCACTACCATATTTTAGAAACAGTAATTTGATTCAATATGAAAATCAGTAGCAAATCAGAAATCAATGTAAAGTTTAAAAATACCATGTTTGATCTTGAAAAATGACCTCGACTGTTGACCTCAAAGATAGTACCAAAAGAAAGGTCTTGTCTCAAGCAGTACACATGTGGAATATAAAGACTCTACCATCAACAAATCAAAAGTTATGGTCAATATATTTTTTGGAGGGGGGGCAATTTATTTGTTTGTTTGAATTGGGTTTTACGCCGCCTTCAACATTATTTCAGTCTAATCGTGGAGGTTGGAGCACCTAACAATGGATTCCTGGTATTTCTTGTACCAGTACTACCATCACATCCTTTCCTAGCCTCCAGCTGCTATCACACATACAAAAGAATTCAATAGGCTAAAATGCTGACTATAGTAGGGTATCATTTTGTAAATACTTATTATAATTATCAATACTTAATACACTCACAACCTTTTTTTTATTCTTTGTTTAATTAAAACTTTGCCTGTCAAAATAAGAAAATGGACACTTAACAAAAGGCCCATGGAACATCCCTACCAAGTTTCATCAAAATTGGCTAAACCAGTTTAGGGGGCGAAGATGTTTAAAGAAATGGTGCATGACGCATGACAGACCCTGGACATTGTAAAATCACCCATTATGTTTATAGGCAGTTACAAATGTTTCATGCTAATTCATGAAGTAAGTAGAAAAATCTGCAGAAAGTCTTTAGGTTATTAGTTTTAACTAAACTTTCACATTCTATTCTTCAAAGGATGATAATGGGAGTGCTGTATTATCAATTTCTAAGAAAACGATTGTACCATGGATCATTAGTTGATTTACTCTTCCGACTAAAAAACTAATTATGATTTGAAACCCATTGCCCAACACTAACAATACTTAACCGGGGCCAGAAAAAAGTAGGCAATGAGTGTTGGAGCCACAATCAAAGATACTGGATCTATGGTCATGTAACTAATTCATTTGTCAAATTTTAGATGCTCTCTTCTCTTCCTCGCCCAAATGTTGGCAATAATCTTTATGTACTGCCCAACTCTCCTTTCGGGTATTATGCTCAGTTACCCTATTACTGGGGTATACCACTTACCAGTGTAGTAATGAATTTTGAATTTTAAACAAAGAGATACTTCAGACAATGTTTCAAAATATTTTTATTAGTTGGTCCTTTTACTACAAAAAGTAAACTAGGTTGACCCCTACTAGATCCCATTTCATTACATTTATCATTCAATATTACTATTTCACAGAGGAAAACAAGATTTTGATATGGTGGTGTATATATTTCTTTTGCTCAACATAAGATTAGAAATATTTACAACAGAAAACTTGATGGACAGCACCTAAATAGGTTTATGCTAAAGGTTTCAAAGGTGTATGAAAGGGTTTGTAATTCATGAACTTTGGAGGTTTTTGTAAGTACTATGGTACACTCATGTCGGGTAATCCTGCGCGTCGTCTGAAGCTGCGCAGCTATATGACGTCATGTAAACTAAGAAAATGGCCGCTAAACATAAAAGCAGAACAACCTATTTTTCATACTCAAAATTGGATAGATTCTACCATTTTTAACAAAAAGTTCATGTGCGTATTTTAAAGCAAAAAGATTCCCGTTTTTGTCTCAGTGTTTTTCATTTTAATTTTAACAGATTACAGACATTAATTTTAGGTTCTTTCCTCAACTGCACAGGTTTAGCCTAAGAAAACTGCGTCGATAATACATGACGGTGCCTCTCTTCATCACTGGATTATGTAATTCTAGTAACATTTTGTTCCAGATAAAATGTCTTTTACATAGCCAAAATGGTCAATGAGTACATTCGTGTATCGATTTTTTTTTGTAAAACCGATATCTTTACACAAATTTTGTACTTGACTTTCTTAAGTGCGCAGGGTTAGCCGACAGCACTGTACATAAGTAGTTCGGACAAATCTTTAGGGTCATGTTATTTCCAAGCAAAGAATATTTTTATATTGATGTTGCCAGTAACGAAAGTCATAATTTTGATTAAGGAATGTTTTTTTCTATGTGATGACATAAAATTCTCCTAGAAAAAATCAAGAGTTTCTAAAACACAGACAATTTACATTCAGACCACTGGTAAAAGGGTCAAGGAGTATACCATTACTAGCAGGTGAAATTACATCATAAATTGTTCATGAAAATTACGCTATCAATTTTACATGTAAGAAATTATCATTTGAAGAATATGTTTAAAGATATAAAATGTGTCAAGTAATCTATGGTCAGTACTAGAAAATAATCCCGAATCAAGTAGGCCTTTAGTCAATTTTTACAGAGTTGTCTCCCTTTTAATTTAGTGGGTGGGGTAAGGTAAATTTCTATGACAAGTGTGGAATTCAACCAAGCTTAAAAGTCTAAAAACATCTAGATATCGATAGATCAAAATCAATAAATCATACTCTGTCATAGGTTGATGTTTTCTCAGCTGCTTCTTGCTCCTCAGCGAAAAACTGTGCAGCGGCCGACCGTCGAACAGTGTCGTCCGACATATTGGCAGGTTTTACCACAGACAATTGTGATAATTTGTTGTTTCGGTAAATGAAAGTGTATAATTGTTTGAGAAGTGCATAAAAGACTTAGTTTATTTGATGTGAGGGGGGTTTATTTCATTTTGTTTGTCCTTTCCTGGGTCACATTTTTGTCCGATCGTCAACTTTTACTGAAAGCTAGCATGGAATAAATTTGATTAGTTTCGAAATAATTTGGTATTGCCTAGAATTGAAATAAAAATAAACTATATTTATAAAAAAAATATAATCATAAAATCATATTCCTAAATCTACGATTCAGTGGTCAATTTGTAAAACAAATAATGATGCGTAGCTAAAGTCTCATAATTTTCCAAGTTAAAGGGAAATCACTCTTATAACCTTATTTTTTACGGATGACGACGTCTCGCCTTTAAAGCACAATGATGTTTATCTAGACACTTGACATGTGTGATTTTAATGTTATTTAATGATAACTTTCATCTCCAACAGAAAAATTAGAGTTGTTGATAAACTTAGAAGTAGTTGTTTCTAAATGTCATGTAATTTCGCGAACCGTAGAGAAGAGAAATGGAGCCCAAATATTTTATTGATGACAAGTCTGTTTTAGGCTGTATTTGCAAGGATTTAAAACAGATTGGATGTTGCTCAAGATGTATTTTAAGATATGCTGGACTTGCTGATATGTACTATTTCAGAGGTGACCACCAAGTAAGCATACATCATTCAGCTGTATTTCTTGATCAACACTGGACAAGCTGGGACGACCACAATATTTGTACCCGTGTACCTGAGATCTTGTTACCTGTGGGTACTTGAGTACTCGATGATTACTGTCTATATTTTTATTTTAATAATTATTTTACAATTAAGGTAATGGACCCGTAATAGATCCGCAACGTTTCGGAAGTAACAGTGCTAACTGAAAATCATTAGGAAACCTTGGGTAACACTGTTGAAATTCATTACTTCCAAACATTGCGGAACTATTATGTTTCCACTACCTTAAATTCAAAGGCAGATCTAGAATTTATGTAAAGAGCCTTAGAGGTTTAAAACATATGGTTTTAAGGGAAGAACTTATTGGTTATCTGTGAGTAAGTAGCCGGGATTCTGTAGGACCAGCTGGAAAACAACTTCATTAAACATTTAATTTTCTTGAACCCCAAAGGTACATATGGCTTATACAATAGCAGGTTAACAGATAATAATTCAGGACCAAGCAAAGAACGTTAACCTACTTGATACCCTGGTACTTATCCCAGCAGTAGTCAACACACAACAATATAGAAAAAACTGAGTAACCTGTCACCTGAGAATACTGGCCAAACTACAGTAATCAGCAAGCTCAGGTCAGCGAGTGCAAAATTGCTCTGTAAAGTTAGTGTGAAAAGCAACAAGCAAGAATCCTGGGGTTGTCTTCACATACCGTAATGATTGCATTTATTGTGTATCCCCTTAAATGGTCACCAAGTCATGACAAGTGATTCAAACAGAAACAAAAAAGAAATCCCACAAAATCATCAAGATTTTTTTTTATGAAAATTCACAATCTGACAACCATGGTAAGTTTATTATATCATACTGAGAGATTACCATAAATATTTTAATAATTTTCTTGGCATCGGTTATTTATAAATATTTTTCACCTTGTTTAAGGAGTGGATCTTAATAACTGATGGATTCTTGAGAATTTCTAAGAGATTGTCAGATTGATATAGCAATACTAGAAAATTAGGTATGTCAGGATGCCATCTTTGCAAGCTAAGAGTCTCATAAATTCTGCACAGAAGTCAGTCCTGTGGGAAAAAAATTATATAACACAATTCAGCGTTGACAGGGGTTTTTTTTCTTTTTTTTGAAAAGCTGAGTTTGAGTTTTGATAAAATTCACATCACGGTTGAATGGGTTTCATATTAACATTTGATGACTGGGAAATATGACTCAATAAATTTCTTTAATTGCTTTTTAGCTCACCTGAGCACAAGGGCCTCAACATGCATTTTATATTTTTCATGTATTGGTTGTTTTGTCCATCCTTCTTTTTGAACAACCACACAACATTTTAACCCTGGGAGAATTGAAGCCAGTTAAAAAGATTTAGCAAATTCTGTTTTAATGACAAATGAATCCTTTGGTTAATGAACCCTAGGTAGTTGTCACCATCAAACTCACTAAAACAGCTCTATTTCCTTGTCTGGCCAAAATGCAGACGAAAGAAGTTTGCACACTTATTTGTTGTGACATTTTGTAAATTCCCGTGTCTGGTTAACAGTACATTTTTTGACTGGAAATCAGATCAAAGGATGTTTGAAAATCTAAGACCCGTCTGCATATTTCATTGACAGAGGTCACATAAACATCGTATCTGAAGCGTGTTAATAGGTTAGTTACCATAATATGTCAATGTTAACACCAATGACAATCTATAATAAACAATTTCCCATTTAAACATTTTTATAGCACTGATCTGGATTTAAAAACTTGCGTCATTAGTGACAGTCACACACAGTTAACATTTTTGCGGATCATTTGTTTTGAAATTGTGACAATGATGCATGTTTTCTGCGTCATAGAAACCCTGGTGTTTAATAAAAATTTAACATTATTTCTCAGGAGATGAAGGCAGTTGTTGAAGTACTATGCAAAAACATCAAAGACAAAGCAGAGTCTAAGGGAAGTGAAATGGAAGAAGATGTTGAAATGGAAACAAATGACAATCATGAAGATAAAGCATCCGAACTAACAGACACAGCTGTACAAAATGGAACTGTTAGTAAAGACAACAAGTTGGAAAATGACAGTAAAGCTGGTTGTGTTGTTTGCCTTGGTGTACTTCAGCAGTTTTCTGACACTGAATTCATAAATAAGGTAAGATCAGGGATTGACACTAAAGCCAATTCTCGGGCCCGAGACCTGTGGATTTCAGGGTTGACTGGTAGGCGATGCCATGATGCAGGTCCTTTAGGACTGTAGTTAATGGTCAGATTATTTCCAGTTTGTCAAGTTTTAAAAAGTAGTAGCTTTTCAAATTTTAATTGTTCTAATGAATTGATTACTCTTTGGAAAACATTGTGGAAAAAGAAAAAAAAGCTTATCACAAGCATTTTCTTTTTTTTCCCACACTGTTTTCCTTTAAATTTACTCTTTAATTGCTTAGAAATAAATAAAAGTTTCATGGAGGACCTGTAATAACGAGGGAGTGACCTGTAAGATTTAAAAGGTCTTCTAGGAAGTTGGTATCAAGCAGTTAAGGTCAAACCCTGGTAAGATTAATGGAAGATTTATTCATTTCCATAGAGATTTATTACAAGAATTTAAAAAAGCAATTTTTCCTTTTTCACAATGTGTTTAAGAAAACACATCTTTTTATGCCCCTGCATCAATAGTTCGGGGGCATATTCTTTTACTCATGTCCGTCTGTCCGTCCATCTGTCTGTCCTACAGTCTGTCTGTCTGTCCATCTGTCTGTCCGTCCGTCTGTCCAAAAACTTAACCCGAAAACTTAACCGTGCCAATATCTTCAAGCCTATTCAAGATACAAAGCTAATATTTGGCATGATGATAGATCTCAATTATCCACATCTGCTGGTACCAAAGTCAAGGTCATGTGACAAGGTCAAGGTCAAATGTCAAGGGTCAAACTTTGAAAAAAAATGCCGTTACGGGGGCATTCGTGTTTCACAAACACATCTTGTTTCAATTTACATAGACCAAGACATCAGTATAATAGTTATAGTTATATGCATTTTAAACTTGTAGAAAAGTTCAATGATTTTGCATTTCATATTTCACTCTTTAGTTATCTGTAAATGAATTATTTAAGGAATACAAGTTAATTGATAATATAATCCTTGTCATGCTGAGTAAGAAAAAAACAAATTTGATACCACAGTGCTAACAACCCTGAATGCACCGATTAAAAGTAGGTATTTACTTTGAATATAACTTCTAATTTTCTTGATGTAAAAAAGGAAAAAAATCAGGCGATATAGACTAAAATCAGACTGCACATAAGTGCAGGCTGATCTTTGTCTATGTCTCCTGCAAAAGCAAAAACTATTCTGGGTTTAGCATGACAATTGTTAAAGAGTTTTTAGCTCCACTGGCTGAAAGCCACTGGGGCTATTGTCATGGCGTTGTGTCCGTCGTGCGTCCGTCCGTGCGTCAGTGCGTCCGGTCGTAAACTTTTTCTTTAAAAGTCTTCTCCTCAGAAACTACTGGATGAATTTCAACCAAACTTCACATAAATGATCCTTGGGTGACCCTCTTTCAAAGTTGTTCAAGAAATTTTGATCCAATGAAAAACATGGATTTAATGGGCGTGGCTAATTTCCAAATATGGTAAAAAGTGAGTTTTCTCAGATTCTAATTGATGGATACCAATGAAATTTTACATGAATGATCCTTGTGTGACCCTTTATCAGTCTACAAAAGATTATTGAGATCGGATGGAAAATATGCATTTTATGGGCGGCGGTCATTTCTCTATATGTTATATAGTTGAAACTTTGGAAATCATTTTCTCAGAATGTAACTGATGGATATCAACCAAATTTCACTGGAATGGTCCTTGAGTGACCCTTAATCAGTCTAACAAAAATTATAGTGATCGGATGAAAATTATGTATTTTATGGGCGGAGGTCATTTCTCTATATGTTATATAGTGGAAACTTTGGAAATCATTTTCTCAGAATGTAACTGATGGATATCAACCAAATTTCACTGAAATGGTCCTTGAGTGACCCTCTATCAGTCTACCAAAAATTATAGTGATCGGATGAAAAGTATGTATTTTATGGGCGGAGGTCATTTCTCTATATGTTACATAGTCGAAACTTTGGATATCATTTTCTCATAATCTAACCAATGGATATCAACCAAATTTTACTGGAATGATCCTTGAGTGACCCTTAATCAGTCTACGAAAAATTATTGTGATCAAATGAAAATATGCATTTTAAGAGCGGATGTCATTTCTCTATATGTTATATAATTGAAACTTTGAAAATCATTTTCAACATCAGTAGAATCCAAAATATCTAAAGAGTCTAGTCAAAACTTTTATTGCTTTACAAGAATTTCAAGCTTGTGGAGCGACTCAAGCCATTCATGGCTTTCTAGTTCTTTATCCCTCTAGATCAAGTGATCAAGTCTGCACATAAGTGTCTATGTCTCCTACAAAAGTAGGACTATTCTGGATTCACCATGACAAGGGTTAAAGAGTTTTTCTGTTTCCCTCTAGATCAAGTCTTCAACTGAAGAATTCACCTTTACAACATATATGTGTTCACTTGCTATACCTGTGTGTGTGATTTTGAGAGAGGTATGGACTGTTCAACATCACAAGATTTTAGATAACATGATTTTGATAAGAAGTTATAGCATTTGTTTACAGGTTATAATTCATATTCCTATTTTAAAAGCATGTAGAAGGACAGGAGGTATTATGTGATCACCTGTGGATTTTAGGCATCTGGGTGGGAAGCAGTGTACACCTCTTTGTCCGGATAATAACTCTCACCTTATGTCCGACTGACTCATAGCTTGGCAGTATGATTACAGAGTGCAGTGCCTATGAAATGTAACTCTACTCAGCTTAATTTTGTTTAGAGTTATTTCCCTTTCTTGTTCTCCAAACTGGGACATCCAGCAGTGTAACAAGCGTATCTTGTTCAAAATTTTAGACTGGTCCAAACTCGAAAGGGTTGCTGATGACATTGACAAGTGAGTGAAATTTGAAATGAAATCATATGTGTTAGAAAATAATTTGGGGAAGAAAGAAACAGCTTTGAAGCTCACCTGAGCACAAAATGCTCAAGAGGAGTTTTTAGGGTGATGCTGAGTCTGTCGTCCGTTGTGTGTCGTCCGTCGTCAACAATTTAGAATAACTTCTTCTCCTGAATCACTGGGCGAATTTCAATGAAACTTTGCCAGAATGTTCCTTGGGTGACCCTCTTTGAAAATTGTTCCCTATATTCTGATAAGCCCATAAATACGGGCGTGGCAGGGCAGGGCTTATTTTTAGCCCAAAATCTTTGAACAACATCTCCTCCTAAACAACTAGACCAATTTCAATGAAACTTTACCAGAATGTTCTTTGGGTGACCCTCTTCAAAAATTGTTTGCGAAATTTTGATTGGCCCATAAATATGGGCGTGGCAGGGCGGGCTTTTTTTGAGCCCAAAATCTTTGAACGACATCTCCCCCTGAACCATTTGGCCGATTTCAACGAAATTTTAATGTTCCTTGGGTGACCCTTTTTGAAAATTGTTCTCGAAATTTTGATTGGCCCATAAATATGGGCGTGGCAGGGTGGGGCTTATTTTGAACCCAAAATCTTTGAACCATATCCTCTCCTAAACCATTTGGCCGATCTCAACTAAGCTTTACCAGAATGTTCCTTGGGTGACCCTATTTAAAGAATTGTTAGCGAAATTCTGATTGACCCATAAATATGGGTGTGGCAGGGCGTGGCATTTTTTCACTTTGAAATTTTTCGCACAACATCTCCTCCTGAACCACCGAGCCGATTTCAATGAAACTTTACCTTGAGTGACCCTTTTCAAAAATTGTTCACGAAATTTTGATTGGCCCAGAAATATGGGTGTGGCCGGGCGGGGCGTATTTTGAGCCTGAAGTCTTTGAATGACATCTCCTCCTGAACCATTTGGCCTGTTTCAATGTAACTTTACCAGAATGTTCCATAGGAGACCCTTATCAAAAATTGATCACGAAATTTTGATTGGCCTGTAGATATGGGCGTGGCAGGGTGGGGCTTATTTTGAGCCCGAAATCTTTGAATGACATCTCCTCCTGAACAACTGGGTTGATTTCAATGAACTGTTACCTTAATGTTCTTTGGGTTTTTCTTTACAAAAATTGTTTGCGAAATTTTGATTGGCCCATAGGTATGGGCGTTTCAGGGTGGGGCTTATTTTGAGCTCAAAATTTTTGAACAACATCTTCTCTTGAACCACTGGGCTGATATCAATGAAACTTTACCAGAATACTCCCTTGATGACCCTCTTCAAAATTAGTTTGCAAAATTTTGAATGACCCAAAAATATGTGCATGGTAGGGGTGGGGTGGTGGGGGGCTTATTTTGAGTTGTCGCAGTAAAGAATGGGTGGGCAGGTTCTATTTTCACTTTAAACTCTTGGAATTACATCTCCTCTTCAACAATTAGGCCAATGTTAATGAAACTTTGTCAGAAAGCTACTTGGATGGGTTCCACTGGACCAATAAAATTCAGGTGAGCGGTTTAGGGCCATTCTGGCCCTCTTGTTTAAGGCAATTTCTGTTTCTTCTTTTCCACATATTTTCTGAAGTATTTTAATACTTCAGAATTAGTGCTCTATGATTAGCTGTAACATTTGTTTAATAATCCCATAAAAAAATTGAGCAATAATAATGAATCCTCAGATTTTCCTTGCATGACCTCTTCATTTGTAAGTTCATGTCTATTTCAGCATGCAGTGATGTTGTATTTGAAAGAAAAGTACCCGTAAGTTTTAAATATCTTAACCCATTACTAGACAACTGAATTTTAGACTGGTCCAAATTGAATGAAGCTTCTGACATCAGACCAGAGTGAAAAGTTGGTTCAATTTCAAATAAAATCTTCCTTTGTGGTGGAGAATATTGGAAAGGGATAATTGCTTGTTACAGACATTTTCTTCTTTTTACACAATATTTTCATGAGAATTAATCACAATTTTTTAAAATCCTACAATTGTACTTGAAAGGGTTAACATTGACATGCTGGATAAATTGAATTCAGAATTCAGAATGACCTGCCCTGTGTTCAGGGTGCAAAACCAATTATGAATGTTTGGAATTTATACCTTGCTTTGCATGTTAGTACATGCATGTGTAAAGCAGGGTTACATTTTGCGAATATTTTTCGAAATATTTCATCTTGAACGCAGGGCTGGGTCAAGATTTCTGTGTTGAATGCAATCATATACTCTTCCTTTTGAAGTACATACAAATTGTGAAAATAGAGATCAGACTCTGCTGTCCAATCTTTGTCTGTACCTTTTGCCAAAAGATTAATATTTTTGGCTCATCATGCCTAGGGATTTTTTTTCTCAATAGAAATGATTGAGCTATGTGCTGAAAAAGTAAGAATCTGTAATTAATTTTTTTAAGACACAATGAGCTGAATTGAGTCTAGACTCAAAATATGATGATTGTTCAAGAACTAG
Source organism: Fragum whitleyi (assembly GCA_948146395.1). Lineage (NCBI taxonomy): Eukaryota > Metazoa > Mollusca > Bivalvia > Cardiida > Cardiidae > Fragum > Fragum whitleyi. The sequence continues at coordinate 56,967,072 of OX411544.1, read as the reverse complement.
GAATTTTGTTGTATGTTTGAATGTAAATATAAAATGAGTAAGTTTTACCATCTGTCTTTTTGATGCAGGAAAGTATATGAAGGGAAGACCTTGTCAAGTTTAGCTGAGATCAAGACAGTTTGGAAGTGGAGAAATGGACCTGTATTGAAAGAGATGATGGATGCATCCTTTGAAAATAGGGTATGGCTTACATTATACATGTAGCTAAAAAACCTGTTCTATTAATACAGTAGAATCATGACAACCCTTGCCATGCTGAATAAAATTGGTGGCAAAAAATGCATAAAGATCAAAGTCCTTGATGCACTTGTAGGGAGTCAGTATTTTTTTTCGGTAAACAAACTTTAAATTTTTCTATTTTGAAAAGAAAATCAAGTGGAATAAATTAAGATCAGACTGCACATATGTGCAGGCTGATCTTTGTCTATACCTCCTGCCAAAGCAGGAATATTTCTGATTCAGCATGCCAAGGTTTTATAGCCACACCAGTTGTCAATGCTTTTGTTGCCCTTAACCAGAAGTCGCTACAAAAAGGAGTTTTTTGTTGCTGAAATCTATTGTATGTACACATAGACTGGTGCAATTGAAACTATTGTCACATAAACCTTCTGACGTGTCGACGTCATTGCTGACTAGTTGGCAACTGATCAGTTTATCGGCCAATACAATTTTGGATTTTTCTGAGATCCACGATGAGTCTGTGAGTTTTGTATGACAAGCTGGCAATATCTTTTAGATTTGTGAAAGACAATATTGTGACTTATTACTGTCAATTGGCTGGGTTATGGCCGATCATTGGCAGAGCTCCAGCCAATTTTGTTCACATCTTGTTTGACCCTTTCTTTTCTGCTGATTATCTGTGATAAGTTGATGACATTTTGCCTGCATATCATCATCACTCATGTTTAAGCCACCATGCAAATTTGGTATCATCACTTAAAATCATGGTGATGGTTTTATGTGACTTCAAAATAAATGTTTTGTCCTGATATTGCCAACACTATTTTTTTTTTTTACTATTTTCCTGATGAAATATTTGATGTTCCCGCTGATATTTATGTGACCTTGCATAAGCAGTGAGTTTCTATTAGTATTGCAATTATCATGATTGCATTGTATTCAGTTTTCTGAAATTAATTTAACCATTATTATCATTCCTCATTTAAAAGGGACTTTCTTTCTAGTTTTTCACCATCAATGGGTTGATAATTGTTAACTGAAGTCGATTAGCAACTGGAGGCTAGGAAACAATTTAATGGTAGTAAAGATGAGAAAAATACCAGGAATCAATTGTAAGGTGCTCCAACTTTCGCGATATGACTGAAAATTGTTGAAAGTGGGATTAAACCCCATTCAAACAAATAAATCTTTCTACATTTTTCACCCACTTGCCCTTTTGTCAAAACTTTTCTTTGAAAGATTGTTAAAAGCGGCGTTAATTCATACAAACAAAGCTTTTTCTACATTCGGAAATATAAAAATTCCTCTAGGCAATTGAAAAGATAGAAAAGATGTCCTATCATAAATTTTGCATAATTTTCCTTTTATCATGATCAAATTGAAAGTAGAAAATAGATGGTAAAGTATAAACCTATGCCTTTCATTAAATTCATTTATTTCAGAGTGTTTTCAACATAATAATGAATTTCACATACAAGAATTCAGACAAAGAATGTAACTTTCTGTAAGTATGCGACATATATAACTACTGTTTTGTTTCAAGTATTGCAATGCCCATCTAATGAAAAGACTAAATATCAATCATAGTATATCAATTAGAAAGAAGTGAATTACGACTTGTCCCAGAAAAATGGATCTCTGTTAAAGAATGATTAAAAGAAAATACGCCCAAAGAAAAAAAAGCTTATGAAAACATAGCAGACAATGAAGAAATTGCTTGTTACTAGCAATTTCTTCATTTTCCACAATGTTTTCTTCCCAAAAAGACAAAACTTTTGAAATGTAATCAACCTAAAATTGTTGTCTACATTTCTTTCTTTGCATTTAGACCAGTCTTAAATTTTTACAGCAAAATATAAATCAGAGACTGTATTTTGAATATGAACATAGAAATTAGACTTAAAACTTGACATTTAAAAAAGCTACCAAGATTGACATGCTACAATCTCAATCAGCTTGCACAGGCTCTGCAATTTTACCAGGGTAGAAAATTTTTGACTTCACAGATGGTCCCTTTAACTAGAGTATTCACAAATGTTTAGTGGTATTTGAAATGTATGGAATTTTTGCATATTACACAGGATTGTAATACATAGTTGCTCTATAATGGAGAAGCAAAGTACCAGCATCACATTATGCCTCAAGAAAAAAGTGTGGGAAAGTGAAAAACTTCTTTGAATATCATTCTCTTCATTTATCCAGAATGGAACTAAAATGTTATATAATTCTATAATATCACCTACCTCGCAGTATTTTTGCCTCCCACATTGCAGGGATCTGCCCAGGAATCAAATCAATGGGGCCAAATGGCTCATTGGGTTCAGAAAAAGTGGGCCATTTCAGAAATTGCGGGGCCTTACCAATATTTACAATAAACAAAAGGTTAGCAAGCCAGCATTGTGTCATCATTTAAAGAAAAGTAAGCCTACTGGACTATTAGGCTTTTTAGCTCACCTGAGCACGAAGTGCTCATGTGAGCTATTGTGATCACCTTTCGTCCGGCGTCCGTCCGTCGGTCGTCGGTCGTCGGTCGTCGTCCGTCGTCCGGCGTCCGTCAACAATTTCTTTAAACGACATCTCCTCCTAAACTACTGGGCCAATTAACTCCAAATTTTACAGAAATGTTGCTTGGGTGGTCCCCTTCAAAAATAGCTAAAAGAATTGAAATCCATGAAAAACTCTGGTTGCTATGGCAACAAAAGGTGAAATTTTAAGAAAATCTTAAAAATTCTTCTCCTTCTCAACCAGTAGTCCTACAGACTTAAAACTTGGCATGGATGATCAGTTCATAGACCTGAATAAAAATAGCTAAAATTATAACTTTTGGGCCACCAGGTGCGGAGCACCAGGGGGGAGGGGGTAGTACTTTGGGTAAATTTTGTAATCTTTAAGTTTCTTCTTCTTCGGAACCAGGAGCCCTACAGACTTGAAAATTGGCATGGATGATCAGCATATGGACCTTAATATAAATAGCTAAAATCATGACTGTAGGTTCACCAGGTGCGGAGCATCAGGGGGGAGAGGGTAGTACTTTTGTGAAAATCTTGTAATCTTTAACCTTCTTCTTCTTCTGAACCACAAGCCCAACAGACTTGAAACTTGGCATGGAGGATCAGCTCAGACCTTAATAAAAATAGCTAAAATAATATCTGTTGGGCTGCCAGGTGCGGAGCAACAGGGGGGGAGGGGGTAGTACTTTGGGTAAATTTTGTAATCTTTAAGTTTCTTCTTCTTCGGAACCAGGAGCCCTACAGACTTGAAAATTGGCATGGATGATCAGCATATGGACCTTTATATAAATAGCTAAAATCATGTCTGTAGATTCACCAGGTGCGGAGCATCAGGGGGGAGAGGGTAGTACTTTTGTGAAAATTTTGTAATCTTTAACCTTCTTCTTCTTCTGAACCACAAGCCCTACAGATTGAAACTTGGCATGGAGGATCAGCTTATAGATCTTAATAAAAATAGCTAAAATAATATCTGTTGGGCTGCCAGGTGCAGAGCACCAGGGGGGAGGGGGGAGTACTTTTGTTAAAATTTTGTTATCTTTTACCTTCATCTTCTTCTGAACCAGAAGCCTGACAGATTTGAATATTGGCATGGATGATCAGCATATGAACGTTTACATAAATAGCTTAAATCATGTCTGTAGATTCACCAGGTGCGGAGCATTAGGGGGGAGAGGGTAGTACTTTTGTGAAAATTTTGCAATCTTTAACCTTCTTCTTCTTCTGAACCACAAGCCCTACAGACTTGAAACTTGGCATGGAGGATCAGCTCATAGACCTTAATGAAAATAACTAAAATAATATCTGTTGGGCTGCCAGGTGCGGAGCAACAGGGGAGAGGGGGTAGTACTTTGGGTAAATTTTGTAATGTTTAAGTTTCTTCTTCTTCGGAACCAGGAGCCCTACAGACTTGAAAATTGGCATGGATGATCAGCATATGGACCTTTATATAAATAGCTAAAATCATGTCTGTAGATTCACCAGGTGCGGAGCATCAGGGGGGGAGAGGGTAGTACTTTTGTGAAAATTTTGTAATCTTTAACCTTCTTCTTCTTCTGAACCACAAGCCCTACAGACTTGAAACTTGGCATGGAGGATCAGCTCATAGACCTTAATAAAAATAGCTAAAATAATATCTGTTGGGCTGTCAGGTGCGGAGCACCAGGGGGGAGGGGGGAGTACTTTTGTTAAAATTTTGTTATCTTTTACCTTCATCTTCTTCTGAACCAGGAGCCTGACAGATTTGAATATTGGCATGGATGATCAGCATATGAACCTTTATATAAATAGCTAAAATCATGTCTGTAGATTCACCAGGTGCGGAGCATCAGGGGGGAGAGGGTAGTACTTTTGTGAAAATTTTGTAATCTTTAACCTTCTTCTTCTTCTGAACCACAAGCCCTACAGACTTGAAAATTGGCATGGAGGATAAGCTCATAGACCTTGATAAAAATAGCTAAAATCATGACTGTAATGCCACCAGGTGCGGAGCACCAGGGGGGGGGGGGTAGTACTTTTGTGAAAATTTTGTAACTTTAACCTTCATCTTCTAATGAACCAGGAGCCCTATAGACTTCAATATTGGCATTGATGATCAGCATATGGACCTTTATATAAATTGCTTAAATCATGACTGTAGATTCACCAGGTGCGGAGCATTAGGGGGGAGGGGGTAGTACTTTGGATCAATTTTGAAATCTTTAACCTTATTCTTCTTCTGGATCAGGAACCCTACAGACTTGAAAATTGTTATGGGTGATCAATATATGGACATTAATAAAAATAGCTAAAATCAGAACTGTTGGGTCACCAGGTGCTGAGTGTCTTGGGGAGGGGGTAGTACTTTGGATCATTTTTGAAATCTTTAAACTTCTTCTAATTCTGATTGAATAAGTGAAAATCTCTTTTTTCTGTGGTTGCATGGACATACCTAGGTAATGAAGCTTTTTTCTCAGGTGAGCGACCCAGGGCCAACGGCCCTCTTGTTAACCATTTACTTAACTTGCAGCTTAACACATAAGCATACTGATCTGTTGTGTTTACAGGCATCAGATGTAAAAGTATTTCTTTTTGAAGACACATTGGCATTGGCAATTGATTAAATATAGATAATACTTCAAAATATTGAATCATTATTTAAATTGACTAAAAATAACATTTAGGCTGGGGTTATAATTTGGTCGAGTCGCTTGTGGCGTAATGACAGGTCACAATTATGTTCACCTTATATTTCTCTTTGTTATCTAACCAGTTACACTAATCAAATCACTGTGTAATGAAAAATCCGGGCCTTTTTATTTTTGTGATTGGCTGAAATATTCCAGTTGAAGCATTCAACCATTTGCCAAGCAAACTTTTTACCGAGACGGATTTCTTGAGAATCTGTGACATTGGATGGTAATGAAGCCTATCCAGGGCTTTGAGGACTCGTCTGGGTGCAGACGCTCAACTTCATCATAAACTTTATCTGTTTTGGTCAAAGTCCATGTGAAATAGAAAAAAAATAGTCCTTATACACCTTTTAGTTTGATCCATTGCTCAGAAACATGTAAACAAGGAATGGTTTCTGACTAATTTTCAACTTCCGATAACAAGGTGTCGATTGCATTGGGCGGGGCACCATATTGATTTTTATTTTGGAGTAGGCTAAATCGCTATGAGAATGTCCCAGAAGTCGTCTTTCTGCCGACGCTGTATGTAAAAATTTCAGCGCGCCTTTTGGCCCATCTGTTTGATGTTTCTGCGTTGTCTGCAATTTTTTTGCGGCACTCTCGCGATGGCGCGGCCTGGGCAGAACTCTGCATTCATAAGATCAGTGGCATTGTTCTAACATTGTTGGTCTGTCTGTCTGCCAAACTTAATGAAAAAACGTAACATTACCAATTACTTCAAGCCTTTTCATGATACAATATTCATATTTGACATGATAATAGATCTCATTGATACTCATCTGCTGGTGTCAAGGTCATGTGACAAGCTCAAGGTCATCTGTCAAGGTGTTACTTGTGAAAATCTTCCTGTTGCAGGGTTAATTGTGTTTCACAAACACATATTACAAAGATATTTATTCACTAGTGAAATAATTGAGAATTGTAATCAATAAATTTCAAGAATTTGACAATTTGTTGCAAAAACTTTGATCATATTATATTTAGTAGTTTAAAATTTTTGTCATAAATTACTAAATTTATAAAGCTCTTCAACTAAAAAAGATAAAATCTTTGAAAGCCTTGTTTCTGTTTATAGATATCTCCAATAAATTTGGTACTTCATTAGCTCATTTGACTTCAAAGGGTCTTGAAATTGTCTCATTTGGCCATAAATTACCCTGTGATTGTATACCCATATTTCAGACTAGATTCAGACACGGATACATTCAGAAAGAGGAAGCAGGACAAACGGTACAAAAACAGGTCAAAGAAGTCTATCTTCACCCTGTACAATAATGCAAATGTATCCAAGGCTATTGAAGAGATGTCAGACACTGATTTCAAAAGGTAAGAAATGTAAATGAATAGTAGAGCTATAACCAGAGGGGATGTTTTTGATTTTACCTTCAAAAATATATCAATCATACTTTCAGAAACTTAAGTTATTGGTTCTCATTGGAATGGTCTCATTGATTCAAATTAGTACCAACAACATTGTATTTCATGTAGAACTACAGCAAAACTTGTTTAAAGGAACCACTCACATTACCACCAAGAAGCAGTTGTTAAAGGAAATGGATTCTTGATACAAATTTTGTTTACAAATAAGAAACATTTTGATTAAATATGTATATTATTGTGAAATTCTCAATAATCCTATGTTGTCAAAACTCAAACCAATTGTCTCAATCAGAGGATTCCAGTGACTTTTAACAACAAAGGATTTCACCGAATCTATCCACATCTTTATAGATCATGATCCCCTGATATTTTCAAAAGCAAACTTTTTATGCCCCCATATAGAGAGATCGGGGGCATATTGTTTTACTCATGTCCGTCTGTCCGTCCGTCTGTCTGTCTGTCTGTCCGTCCGTCTGTCTGAAAACTTAACCCGAAAACTTAACCTTGCCAATATCTTCAAGCCTATTCAAGATACAAAGCTAATACTTGGCATGATGATAGATCTCAATGATCCGCATCCGCTGGTACCAAAGTCAAGGTCATTTGACAAGGTCAAGGTCATCTGTCAAGGTCAAACTTTGAAAAAAATTACCCCGAAAACTTAACCTTGCCAATATATTCAAGCCTATTCAAGATACAAAGCTAATATTTGGCATGATGATAGATCTCAATGATCTGCATTCGCTGGTACCAAAGTCAAGGTCATGTGACAAGGTCAAGGTCATCTGTCAAGGTCAAACTTTGAAAAAAAAATGCCGTTATGGGGGCATTCGTGTTTCACAAACACATCTTGTTTAACTGTTAGAGTGCTGAAGTAGTTAACATGGACTCTTCCACACCAGACAGTGGACAGATTCATATATCTAGTCTCAGTCTGTCAGCTGCTATCCATTCTGCGTACCAAACAGGCTAGACCCTTATCAGACAGCTCCTGAATGAGCTGTCTAATAAGGGTCTATCCTGTTTTCAAAAACAACATAAGTTGTACTCAGCATTCTAAGGGTTAAAATGGTTGTTGTTGGGGTTTGGAAGTGGGGGGGGAGTAGTGTTGATAAGTGTTTTTACAAACATACTTTACAAGTACAACTTGTTCGCAGAAATTTTGAAATTATTCTTACTGATGTTATTTTCTTTTGTTTCAGTGTTTACCAATGCCCTCCTGTATCCCCGACCTGTGATCTTGTCTGTGATATTAAGTGTCAACATGATAATGTATTTGTAGCAGGTTAGTACTGCCAAAATGGCTCAAGCAACCACTTGATAACTTTTGTTTGAAATTTCTGTCTATATACTTAATTAAAACATGACAGGATAAAAGAGAAGAAATTAGCTAAATTAATTTACAACCAGAAAAGTGTCATGAAACTTCATCTGACGCAGGTGTCAGACATTGTATTTAAACATACGAAGCTATGCAGGACAGTGGTGAGAGTGGTCTCCCATAACACACTCCCCCTTAAGAGTCATTATATATTGATGACGATAAGCCTACCTAGGCAGTTATGTGCTTTCCGAACTAACCAAGTCGGTACAATGCCGACATAAATGGCTCATTTGCCAATCCCGGACGAGCCCCCATGTTATGTACAAGCTGTCCTCAACAGTGAGTGATAAAAATAGAAACACACACCATACCTGGATAACATAATTTTGCATGTACCCTCTAGAAAGCTGGAGAATAAAAGATTATATATCATGACCAGCACATGCATACCCGATATGAAATAATATAACAAAGAAGATATTCTTTGGCTCAGTGGTTAGCACATTGAACTTGTAAACCAATTATTTGAATTTTGTTGTCTGCGTGGGTTCGACACAGGCTCACATCGATATTTTTCAGGTATGCTTCGGTAGAGGACAGTTTGTACATAACACCAGGTATATATAAAAAGTACAGTATAACTTTCAGCCAGACCCAATTGTGAATAGAATGCAATTGTAAATGTTCAGTTTGAGAATATTCTTGTTATTCAAGACGGCCATATTCATTTAACCAGGTAGATATAACAAGTACAGTATAACCCTGATATGCTATATATTCTTGTTATATTTATTTAACCAAGTAGATAGTACAAGTACAGCAGAATCTTGAACTCTATTTTCTTTTGTAAATTGTTGCATTTATTTAACTTGTTAGATATATCAAGTATGGTAGAATCAAGAACATTTATATATAATTGCTATCTTAAACTATTGTACTAAATACCCCTAGCTGTTTCAGCAAAGGTGAAATAGTAATGGTCTTCCTCCTTCCGTTATTTTGCTATTATACCCCCAAAACTAAGTTTGCAGGTTTACAGGAGTCAGCTTGTTGGTCTGTCTATCCATCTGTAGCCTTTTTTTTGTCCTCTCAATTTCTCAGCAACTAACAGGTGGATTTCATTGAAACTTTACAGATGTGATCAGTATCAGGCAGAGATGTGCAAGTGAATTTTTGATTACGATCCATTGACTTTTGAAAGAGTTATGGACCTTTAATGGAAAATGGCTGTTCATCATTGACAAGTACTTAGGGTGTGGGGGGAGGGGGGGTTGGTGGGGGGGGGGGGGGTGGGGTGGTATTAGTCCACTTTGCGCCTGTCTATTTTTTAACTGCAATATAAATATTTAACCATGTATATATAACAAGTACAGAAGAATTCTGAACTATTATAATTATTACTGTCTTTTATTAGCTTTTATATTTATTTCACCAGGTAGATGTAACAAGAACAGAAGAATTCTGATCTGTTATAATTAGTGCTATCTTGATCTTTTATTTCACCAGGTAGATATAACAAGTATAGAAGAATTCAGAACTGTTATAATTCTTGCTATTTTGAACTTTTATTTCACCAGGTAGATATAACAAGTACAGTAGAACTCTAAGCCAGACCCCCTGGTTGATAGAAGGTGTTAGAAAATCAGAGTCATCTGTTGAGGAACTTCTCTGTACCGAAATAAACAAATATTTTAAACCAACAGGTATGGGTAGACTTGATTGATATAAAAACCAAGGCCTAGATAACAGGGGTAGGGCCAATCTGAATTATTTATGTCAACAAACTATGTTGTGGGTACTCATTGGAATTGTCTTTATAAGCTGATTGTCTAATTAAAAGGAAAAAGCTATTCCTAAAACATGTCTTAATTCAATCCACCTGTCTGACTTAGAATAACAAACAATTGATTGTTTTGCATTGTGAAGAAAAAAGATTTTACATAATTGATGTGGTGAAATGGATTTGTGGTACAAATTCTATAGATTAACTTGAATAATTGTTTCTCTTGTTGAAGATTTTGAAATATGACCTATCATAGATAAGTGTGTAATTTAGGAACTCTATAAAATTGATATACAAAAAAAAAACAACCTTCATTTCAGCAAAGGTCAAACATAGGTCAGATTTGGAAAATAGAATCATACACTGTAACTGAAAGGTAGAACATTTTAGACCAAGAAAAACACCCCAAGTATGAGGTTTCAGTCTGGGCCGTTTGCACGGCCAGACTAGGGTAGACTCTGCTTTAAGCACTCCCTAGATTGCCTTTTAAGTCACACAGTGTTTTAAGTGGCGCAGGTTTTGAGAGTGCAAGACTCACAAATAAATATCCAGGACCCTCAAAACTATCTGATGTGAGTCCCTAGGACCCTCTAGGGAACAGCTTGAGAAAAGAATTGAAGACTGTTGAAAACAGTCTTCGATGCTTTCCTGAAGTTGAGCCCCAATTAGTCAATACATATCCAGTACTTTCATTAACTTCAACAAGGGAATAGCTCTTTATTCATATGAAAACAATTTAATTGCTTAAAAGAATAGTCTAAATCTTAAAGGAAGGGATCCAAATTATTGAGTCCTTTGGGCCCCGTTTTGTTGGTGCCAGACTAAAACCCAGGTCCAGGGATGATTTTGGGGCAAGATATTGAAAGATTCTCTCATTTCTCTGGTTTTACTAAGAGAAAAATCTCAAAGCATAATGTAATTTAGTGAAGGGTTTGGTAAAATGTCAAGCTAAAAATTCTTAATTTCTCATTAGATTTGGCTAAATGAGGTATTTTTGCACATGATATTCTGAGCCAGAATTATCCCTACTGGTCACAAAAGTTTATGCTGTTTTGCAGAACAGAAATTTTCCTCATCTGGTAGAGAAGATGTAGATGTCTTGATGCTTGGAAATGGTGGGTTACGTTTGAGCCTGAGTGTGGCATTTCCAACAATTTGACACCTATGTGAACTGCAAACATTTAGTAGCCCTGGCAGTTACTTGGTGCGATTTGAAGATTGCCCAACTGTCTAAAGATACTTTGGGATTTTATTTACCTGCAAAAGGCATAGTGAAGACTCTGGTCAGACTGTGGGGATGCACAGACTGGCCAGAGTCTTTGCTTGGCACATATTTGAAATAGTTGGAGATGTCATGCACAGGCTCATTTTTGATCTGCACAGAATAATGAATGGTGACCTTTGACCTTCTGTATAAAAGTATGATAAAATTGACTCAGCTGAAGATCCAACTTTATGTCTATGGAGGCGGGTCCTATGCTGCCTGCTCATTTAACCAACACTGGCAAAAACCACTAAAGGTTGTGTGTCCTTAATAGTTCCACAACATTTTGGGAAATAATGAACTCTAACAGTGTTAACCGAAGTTTCCTAATGATTTCTTTAGCAAACCTAGGTCAACATTGTATAAGATCATGAGTTCCGAAATGTTGTGGAACTAATTTGTGTCCACTAACTTAACCTCTAACATGGCAGACTGCCTCAGATATTAAAACAGCCAAATAAGTATGTCAATAGAAAAGAAATCATTCATAGTCACATGATAAGGTTGACAAATATTACTAAACCTACCAGTCTTTAAATTTACAGGGAATGATTAAATGATTCTTAAGGAATTTTCTTTTTGGAGTTGGAAATAGATTTGGAAAATGATACTTAGTAAATTTCACTTTTTACTTTCAACCTTGCATGAGCGACGACGTCTATTAAGTGACAATTTTTATTAATCGACAGTTTTCAAAATTCCCTTCTTTAAATCGAATTATCCTAAAAAGTAAGTATTGTTGGTCTAAAAATTATTCAAAATGAATCCTATTATGTTAAAACTCGACAGTATTGTCTCAATGAGACGATTCTATTGAGTTTTAACAACATATGATTATGCAATAATATGCATATTCAATCAAAAAGTATGTTTCTTACATGTATTAAGCGGCCATTTTCTTAAGCGACTGCTTTTATGTGGTCCCTGTAGTGGTTGCTTAAAACAAGTTTGACTTTACATTATTTTCTTAACCCTTAATTTTTAGCTCGCCCGGGACGAAAGTCTCAGAAGAGCTATTGTCATACCCTCGGATTTCGGCATCAGCATCGGCCTCAGCTTTAACCTAGAAACATCATTACTTCATATGCACACTCATTAGGTGATAGGCTTTCACCATAGACAAAGGTCCTTGACAATTTGACCCAGACCTTGACCCTTTGTGGACTTAGAAAAACTTTAACCAAAAATCTTTTACCAAAAACTTTAACCTTGCATATATTTTTTTAATGCTCTAACCTAGGGACATCATAGCTTCATATATATATATACTCACCAGGTGATAGGCTTTCACCAGAGACCAAGGTCCTTCACAATTTGACCTTGACCTCTACCATTTGTGGACTTAGAAAAACTTTAACTGAAAACTTTAACCTTGCTTATATTTTCTGAATGCTTTAACCTAGGGACATCATTACTTCATATACATACTCATTAGGTGATAGGCTTTTGTGAGAGATCAAGGTCCTTCACAATTTGACCTTGACCTTTTATGAACTTAGAAATACTTTAACCAAAATTCTTTTACCAAAAACTTTAACCTTGCTTATATTTTCTGAATGCTTTAATCTAGGGACATCATTACTTCATATACATAGTCACCAGATGAATGGCTTTCACCAGAAACCAAGGGCCTTGACAATTTGACCTTGACCTTGACCTTTTATGGACTTGGAAAAACTTAAACTGAAAAACTTTAACCAAAAATTTAACCTTGCTTATATTTTCTAAATGCTTTACTCAGGGACATAATTACTTCATACACATACTCACTAGGTGATAGGCTTCTACAGAGACCAAGGTCCTTCACAATTTGACCTTGATCTTGACCTTTTGTGGACTTAGAAAAAATTTTAAAGAAAAACTTCATGTTTGATACAAAGAAATTCCATAGGTAACCTCATCTGCTTGTAGGCTTTCACTTTACCCTAACCTTATACATGCCATTAAAACAAAAAAGTTTATATTTCTTAATTACAACTCAAACAGATATATATTAGATCATGGACTTTAACATTTAACCCTTTCCTGTTTTACAAAATTTTGGACCTGTCCAAATTCAAAGGTTTTGCAGACGAAAATTTAAAGTGGATTTCATTTGAAAAATAACCAATCAGTAGGGTAGAAAATAGTGTGGAAAAAGAAGAAATTGCTTGTCAGAAGCAATTTCTTCTTTTTTCACAATGTTTTCTCAATCATAAAATATCAGGCACGCAAAAAGCAGGGTTTAAACAGCAAAGGGTTAAAGAAACTACTTTGAACTTTGGTCTTCGGTCAAGCGCTATTAGTGATAAGCAGCTGTTTTGGGGAGCTACGTTGTCCGCGGACAACTCTTGTTTTGTAATATCAATAGGTTAAAATTAAGGACACTTGTTAGACAGTATCTTTATTGGGCTTTATATTGAAAGGAATAAAGAACTGCAGTGGTTTAAATAAGTGACTGCTTAGAGATGGGTTAAGGTAGTGGACCCATAATAGTTCCACAACATTCAAAACATTTACTCTTTCACAATGTGAACCAAGGTTTCCTTATGAAATCATTAGGAAACCTCTGCTAACACTGTTAAAGTTAATGACTTTAGAAAGGTTTTCGGAACTATTACAGGTCCACTACCTGAAGATAAACTGAAACCGACTTCTAATCAGTCACTGCATATTTTCCTCTTTTCAACACATTTACAATAAAATAATTTAGTAGAACATTACGTTCAAGCAAAGACAAATCAATCTCGAGGATTTTTGTGAAAGAATTGGGTAAAAAGAACCGACACAGCGATTGTAGCAGACAAAAGAAGACACCAACCCTACTTTGAAAAAGTCACAAAATTCGCAAAATGCAGGGAATTTTCATAATTTCAGTCGAAGAAAACCCGTTATGTTGTTGAAAAATCACTATGCTTTCGAAGCCTTAAAGGTATCTGAATAGAATTAAGTAAAGAAAACATTATTTAAGACGTTCATTTGCGCAAATGAGGTGAATTTTGTTAAATTTACCCCACCCACCAATGTTAATTTTGAAATCAGGGGTACTCATGTTCTCATGCAAGTTAAATTGCTTTCACTGGAGAATTTTTATGCATTTTGGTTTTGCTATCTACCAAGTGCATGGGCTATCGGAAATCATCAAACACTTGCATCTTTAACATAATTAAGCATTACTTCTCGTGCTTTATTTGAGTGACCGATTAGAAGTTGGTTTAAGTTTACTTACAATAGTTTTGTGCACCTAGACAAAACTATAAAACTGTATTCCAAGGACACCACTGCCTCTATTTTTTCAGGCAGACCATTTGTGTTAGAATTGGTGAATCCTAGATGTAGAGAATTTACACAGGAACAAATAACAGCCATACAACAGGTATGCATTATCTTGATATAATTGCTTATTATGGACATTAGCATTGTCAGCTTGGTAATTGTTAAAGATTTGTTATATCTAGGCCATTACAAAGATTTCTAGCTTTCTCAGGAAGAATGTTTCTGAAGAACTATTATACTAATCTCCATGTTTGCATTGGTGTCTTATTTAGTAAAAAATTTCATATGGGTATGTTTCGCTCAGGTGAGCAATGTGTACTAATGGGACCTAATACTCCATGTCCTTACCAAAGCCTGCTTTAAAAAGTTTCTGTTCTAGAATTAGTAAGATCAGCTTATCTCAAATAAAATCTATAAACCAATCCTATATAATTATCTTACTTGCAGCAAATTAACAAATCAACAGAAGATATAAAGTGCTCTGATCTCCAGATAGTTTCAAGGTAAGACTAAGTATAAATAAGGAGTAAATTTTATTTCAGATAAGAAAAACTGAAAAAAAAAGAGACTATTTAAGTAAAATACACAAAATTGTTTGCCATTTTCAACAGTTTTAAACACGAAACGCCCCCACTTTTTAATGCCCTTAAAGAAAACATCTTAGGAAAATATACTATTCAAAATTTGCTTGGTATCACTTTTTCCATTTGAACATTTTTGTATCATGATCAATTTATGCAAGATTTGTATGTTTCTGTGAACTTCTGTTTTTAGCTCACCTGAGCACAAAATGCTCAAGGGGAGCTTTTAGGGTGGTCCTGAGTCCGTCATGCATCATTCATAGTGTGTTGTCCTTCGTCAACAATTTTAAAAACTTCTTCTTCTCTTGAACCGCTGGGCCAATTTCAATGAAACTTTGCCAGAATTTTCCTGCGGTGACCCTCTTTAAAAAATGTTCACTATATTCTGATTGGCCTATAAATATGGGCTTGGCAGGGCGTGGCATTTTTTCACTTTGAAATCTTTGAACAACATCTCCTCCTGAACCACTGGGCGGATTTCAATGAAACTTTACCTGAATGTTCCTTGGGTGACCCTTTTCAAAAATTGTTTGCATAATTATGATTGACCCATAAATATGGGCATTGCAGGGTGGGGCTTATTTTGAGCCCATAATATTTTAACGACATCTCCTTCTGAACCATTCGGCTGATTTCAATGAAACTTTATCAGAATATTCCTTGGGTGACCCTCTTCAAAATTAGTTTGCAAAATTTTGATTTGTCCAAAAGTATGGGCATGGGGGGGGGGGGATATTTTGAGTCGCCTCAGTAAAGAATGGGTTTGGGCAGGGTCTATTTTCACTTCAAATTCTTGGAATAACATCTCCTCTTCAACAATTAGGCAAATGTGAATAAAAACTTTGTCAGAAAGTTACTTGGATGGGTTCCACTTGACCAATAAAATTCAGGTGAGCAGGTTTAGGGCCATTCTGGCCCTCTTATTTAGATATTCAGATCTTTTAAAATATTGATTGTCTGGATGTTGCTTTAAGAGAAAGGCTTGCAAAAAGGACATAAGGGTTAAACATCAACAATTTCGATGTTATCATGTAAATAAAGAAATTTGATTTGTCAAAAAATTAAAAAAAATTCTGTAAACTTCAATAGCCCATGTGATGTCCTTGGGCTTGTATTAGGCCTGACAACGCTTGTGCATAGAGCTTATTAGCCTCCTTATCTTATATTGTGGAATTTGATCCAATTCTTCAAGAAGAGCCTGCCTGAGCTCCTGTACCTATGCCAGATGTGATGAAACAGCTGTCTGTTACATGTCCAACCCATGCTGTATAGGATTTAATTCCAGGCATCTAGCTGGCCATTCCATACTGACAATTGTTGCTTGCTGGAGATATTGATTGGTGACGATGGCTCTATGTGCATGCACATTATCATCATTTAAAATGAAATTTTCACCAACTGCACCTACATATGGTCAACGTTAACATCCAAGATCTCATTTATGTACCTGAGAGCCGTCAATGTGCCGTTTTCAATGACACAATCTGTTTTCCCCTGAGCACTAATTCCTGCCCAAACCATGACTGAGCCCCTGCCAAATTGATCATGTTCTGCCACACACACTGTAGTAAAAGGCTCATCGGGCATCCTCCAGACCCCTTGAAGTCTATCAGTACTGTACACTAAACTAGGACTAGTCTGTAAAAAGGACGGGGTCCAGTCATTTTGGGTCCAGTTCACATGAACCTGTGCCAATACTAAATGCATTTACAAGTGAAATTGAGTTTAATGGAATATGGACTGCAGGCCGTCTTAATCTCTGGCCAGGATCATGCAATTGATTTCTGATGGTTTTACTCGCACACCAGTAGCGTTCTGAAAGTCATTAAGTAATGTCGTTGCATTGTCAAATCCATGATGCCATGCCTGAACCACCAAAAATCAGTCCTGAACTTGATCCTGAACTTGATTGGTTGAGCGTTCTAGACCCACAGCATGCAAATGCCTAAAAGTACCAGTCGTTATATACCGATTCCTCATTCGGGAAACAATGCTCTGCGACACACACATTAGCAATGTGATGTTGAGAAAACCCAGAAATAAGCATGCCAATGCATCTCTTCATCTCATCCTGGCTAAGATGTGGCCTTAAACGCATGTCTGCCATATCAAATTGGAAACTGAATGTAAAAAGTGTAGAAACCAACATGCTTGAAGATGCAAGGTTGAATGAAACATGTTTTAGGGGGTATGCCTGTTCATGAGTCAAAATCTATATTTTGGCTACAGGGTCATCAAGACCGAATACTTACCTTTCTTCTTGTAAGAGAAAAAATTGGGTCAATTTACAGAAAAAGTGATCCATATCATATTTTGAGTAGTATATTTTAGAAAATGAAAAAAATGCTTGAAACAGGCAATTTCCCCCCTTTTGGGTATTACTGGCAGTATTTCAAGGTAATTTGTCATTATTCACATTTTTTCCCTCTGAACCCAAAAAGAAAAAAAAATGTCATGAATTTTGAATTTAGCAACAGCTTAAAATCAGATTGATTAAAAATATTGATGACTTGTAATTGGTTGGCCAATGGTTCTCTTGTTTCACAAAATGATGAAGATTTTGAACATGCTGTTGTTGGGAAAAAATCCAGACTATCATTTGCTTAATTTCAGAGAGGAAACAGAAAAGTTGAAAGAGGGAGAGATAGACAAAATAAAACAATACAGTGCCTTATGTTGGTGTAAGGAGAAAGTTAATTTGGAGCAATTACAGAAACTTAATGAATTAAAGGTAAGTCGAACGAATCTGACAAAAAATATGATTAACTAAGATAGTTTAGAAATTTAAAAATTATTCTGATCTTTTTCTGCAATTTTATGCCCGAGAAAATATTTTGGAAATAAGAGAAATTTGCTTGTATTTTGTGCAAATGATGCCCCTTTTAAGACATACATTTTTATACCCCCAACTACGAAGTTGGGGACCAGGGAGCACCAGGGGGGAAGGGGTAGTACTTTGGGTAAATTTTGTAATCTTTAACCTTTTCTTCTTTGGAACCAGGAGCTCTACAGACTTGAAAATTGGCATGGATGATCAGCTTATAAACCTTAATTGAAAAAGTTAAAATCATAACTGTTGGGCCACCAGGTGCAGAGCATCTGGTGGGGGAGGGGGTAGTGCTTTGATGAAATTTTGAAATCTTTAACTGTCTTAGCTATAATCATGAATGTTTGGCTACCATGTGAGGAGCACTGGAAGAGAGGGTAGTATTTCGGGTCAATTTTGAAATTTTAAACCTTCTTCTGATGATGAAGTAGGAACCTTACAGGCTCTAAATTTGGCATGAGTCATCAGCTCATATACATTAATCAAAATAGATAAAGTCATGATTGTTTTGTGACCAGGGGCAGAGACCCAAGGGTAGAGGGTAGTGCTTTGTGTAAATTTAACAATTGTTAAAAATTCTACTGAACCAGAATTCCTACAGCTTTTTCATTTGATATACAATAATCAGCTCATAGAACTTAATTTAAACAGCTATTATGACTGTTGGGCCACCAGAGGGAAGAGGGTAGTACTTCAGGTCAATTTCAACATTTGAACTTTTTTTTAAGCTCACCTGAGCACAAAGTGCTCATGTGAGGTACTGTGATCACCCTTTGTCCAGCTTCCGTAAAGGAAAATATTCCTATCAAAACACATTTGTCTTTCACCTCTAAGCAACTGGATTTACAATATTATGCCTGGATTTTACTTCCAACCAAATACAGCTTGTTGTTCTGTATAAAGCACCAAATATGCCTTCTTCAAGTTTTTTAGAAGTGTTAAAAGAAGAACAATCTTATGTAGACATAACAAAACCTTTATTTATCATGGGAGATTTCAATCTTGATATCAAAGGTAAGCATAAAATGTTGTACTAAAGTTATCCCAGACATTCTCTTATAAAATGATCATGCAAAAACCAACCACTGATAAAAATTCCATTTTGGATCTAATTTGTATTTTCAAACAGAAATAGTAAAACTGAGACTGTGGAATCTTACTGGTCTGACCATAAGATATTTTCCTTTACACAAATTTGTTTCAGTTCAATAACTTTATCATCTGAATCAAAAAGTAATGCAAGTTACCCGTAGGTGCTTTGACTCAGGTGAGCGGACCAGGGCCAAAGGCCCTCTTGTTTGTTTCACAAACACATCTCCCTAGTAAGTAAATGAATCATTGTTTAATAATTTAATTTGAATTGCGTACATTAAGATTCGCGCATTCTAATTGGCTGAAAAGTTGGTTTTATTCCTCAATAAAAACAACTTGAATAATCAGCTATTTTATAAGCTTCCACTTCCTACTCTCTTCGTCACTTAAATGAAATCAAGATTTTAGGTTTCAACCCTCAAAGATTTTTTTTTCTCAAAATCATGAATATGTCTTATAGAGAAATCCTAAGCTATATGTAAATATTTTCATGCCCATTTAATCTTTTACAGGATCTCACTATACTACAAAAGACTCCCATTCGAGTTTTACACAGGTATGATAAATTAGACAGATTTGGATAGAAAACCTTACCCTTTGATTTTCAAACAATCATATCCAAGTTTCTTAATATCAAGGGAGATAGCTCTTAAAGCTATTTTTTTAATTATGACCCTGTGATAACTTAGGTTATTTCACAAAGTCTTTGCTTTCAGCTGAGTTTTGTATCAACTTTTGGTGCTCTTGTATACTGCTAAACTCAAGTTAAGGGCCAGGGAAATAATCAATTCTTGAAAACACACTGCAATAATTTCAACTTTTACAAGAACTGAGTTCAATAATTTGACTTTTGAGAGCTGCAATCAAAATTGCCAACAAAGCAGTTTTAAATTTAGACGAATCGCCGGAGGTACCCAAACCCCTTTTGTTAAGTTGATTTTGGTAAGCTCATGGCGGGGAGTGTAAATCATCTTCTGAAAAGCATTTAATGTTCCAAGGA
Organism: Fragum whitleyi; assembly: GCA_948146395.1. Classification (NCBI taxonomy): domain Eukaryota; kingdom Metazoa; phylum Mollusca; class Bivalvia; order Cardiida; family Cardiidae; genus Fragum; species Fragum whitleyi. Next base: position 56,947,207 of record OX411544.1, on the reverse strand, counting down.
AACATTGAGTTAGCAGGGTTCTCCGACCCCTGTTTTTGAGCTGCTATCCACACCATCTAAAAAATGGAAGAGCTGATTAGCACCAGCTGGTGTAAGTTCTCTTTCCCCTTCCAGCACCGAAGGATTTCTAAGGGGTCACTTTTCAGCAAAAAGTCAGTTGATCTAGCTCATTATTTCATCTTTACCTTTATTGTGTTTATGCTTAGACTCAATTTTGAGAAATTATATGTGAATTGGAGTCCAAAAATGGCGCTGATAAATGTGGGCTTGAGTAACAGTTGACCTTGGATACAGGCCCTTTTATCTGAGGAAACAAGCCTCAGTCACACAACCGATGGTGATGATAGGAGTGCTGCTTTGACTGTCTTTCAATGACATATGCATGTTGGATTGGTAACGTAGAGCCCGGAGCTGACTGTAGAGAAGGACCCTTCGATCTGAACATCTAGACCACCCGACCAGAATCGCTTACCAGGTGTACCGGTAGTTTGAAAATTTTCATATTGCCGCTGAATGACAGAGTGGCTGATTGGAAGTGGCCTGGGCAGTTTTCTGTCTGGACAAACATGTTGAAGCTATCTGAGAGCCTAGTCTAATGTTCCAAGGTTGATCATTTAAAGCATGTCAAACAGAAGCTCCAAAGGGTGACATTAAGACCCTCTTAGTTTACCATCATGTCAAAATGTTTTCATTTTAATCATCTAATGCTCCTGCAAAATGCTAAAAATCGCCAACAGTACTGATTCTACAGCCATTTCAGAAATACTTATAACAAATATTTTCTTGTTGTGCCATCTTTTTAAGGGCCCTTGGAGCACTGAAGCTGTACTCTGTTATTGCAAAACAATGACTGTCTATTGCAGCAGATGGTAAAGCATCAGAAAAACACAATTTGCCTTATTTATTTTCTTTCATGGTTTGGCATAAAACTTACGACTAAGACTAAATCAGAGGCCGGCCCTTAACTTTAGTTTGGCAGTATATCATGGTTACATAACAGCTTTGTTTGTTTACAATACTTTAAATAGTCCATGAGCCAGAATGGGTTATGTTCCCCCCCCCAGGGGGAATTTTGTAGACCATATTTTTCTGAAAGTCCATGGTATGTAGAACATTTTGAGACATGTTAGCACTCTGGCCAGTGGGGCTTTTGTAAGATATGTTACTTTAAAATAGCACACCCCACAAAATTTTGAAAATGATTTTTTAAAGCGTAACCCAAAAATTGAAGTCAAAATGACAAAAAGTTGACTTCTTATACATATATTTGTGTTGCTGATTAACTGTAGGATCCATTTATGGAATTTTTTGAAAAATCTGGTCATCTTAGGAGTCGTGATATTGCAGTAAAATACATTACCCTTAAATTTCATAGAAAACTATGAATATGGAAATAAATTGTCTATCCCTGCCTCACTGGGAATTTTGTTAACATTGCCTGTTTGATAGCCCATGGTATATAGAACATTTTGAGACTTGTTAGCACTCTGACAAGTGGAGTGTAAGTGTGATACGCTACCTCAAAGTTAATCACCCATCAAATTTTCAAGACAATATTTTAGATTTGTACAGTGAATAGATGAGTCAAAATGACCAGAAGTGATCTTTAAATGCCAAAATTTATGTTGCTGAATGTTTATAGAGCAAATTCATAGTAATACTTTGTAAATAAATCCCCCTTGAAGGCATGATATGGAAGTAAAATACGTTACATTTGAATTTTAAAGAAAGGCAAATAGATAGAAATGATTTTTCCATAGCTGCCCCATTGGGAAGATTGTTAACAATGCTTTTCTAAAAGCCTAAAATATTAAACATTTTGAAACTTGTTAGCAGTCTGGCCACTAGGGCAAATGCGAGTTACATTACTTTAAAGAAACCAACCCATAAAATTTTCATATAACAATTTTAGTTGTATGTCTTCAACTTGTAATAAAAATTACCTGTAATTTAGTAAAAAATTAAAAGATATTGTGTTTTGGTCATGAAATTTGTGATTCTGAAGGTATTTGAAGCCCATTTATATTATGACTTGAAAAATATAGCCCTTACAAGCAATGCATGGGAGTAAAATACGTTACATTTAAATTCAATTTAATGTATTCAAAAGAAATGTTATATTCATTAATGCTCTACTGAATGTTTTGTTTACTGTGTTTTTCTATAAGCTTCAGTTCTTTGGGAGATTTTATTTTTTTATGCATCTGGCCATCAAGCTATTTGCAAAATATGTTACTCTAAAATAACCAATTTACCTATCAATTACCATAGGCTTATTCATATCTCATCTGATTGCAATTGTTCTAAAATCCCTCATTATCTAAATCAACTATAAACCATAACTGTTTAAAGTATTTTGAAGGTATCAATAAAAATTTAAATCATTCTATACTCATTGTGGTTTTAAAAGCTTGCAAAATATGTTACCACTTATTTATAGGTATAATTATTATTGATCTGCTATCATAGATTAAGGAAATGTACCAAACACAATGTTAAGGCAGCTTCCAAACACAATGTTGAGGCAGCTTATGTTTTTTTTTTTTTTTTTTCTATGTTTGAGACTTTTTTTTCCACATTTTTAGAATAAAACAGAAGTTATATATGTTATAAGTTATATATTCTGATGATAAGAGACAGTTTGCATTGTGAAAAATGATGACCAAATAGATGAAAAAGCTGTTCCTACAATATTTTTAAGGTAGCAATGGACACATGGCGTCATTTTTTTCCACCCAATAAATTTTTTTCTTGTTCACATATGTTGTAGATTAACATTATAGAGTCATTATATCAAAATTTGAAGGGGCCTTTCCATGCTCGTTTTCATGCTAGAGTTGTCTGCCCTTGAGTAGTACTGGCAATTTTTCAGTAAAACGTTTAATTTAGTTTTAGGTTAAGTATAAAGTCAGTACGAGCCGATAGGTATAAAACACATACATTTTGATAGACCTTGTACATGTACACAATGGCTGTTGCCAAGGAAATTTCTCTGTAATCAATTGGATTTGCATTATGTGCCTTGAAAAGTTGAAAATGCACCAATTTTTGTAATTTTAAGCTAGAAAAATGCCATAAAAAACCTATTTTTTGAAGGAATTAGCCAATGATTTTTTTTATTATCCGATATGTTAATGAAACATATTTTTCCTTAATTTGGTAAAAAAACCAGCATACCTTTCCATGCAAATAAGAAATTTTTTCGTCATTTCATAGTAACACATCCTTATTAAATGACCTTAAAACGTATTTTCATTGTTCAATTCAATGATCCAGTCATTCAATTGATATCAAATGTTGAAAAGAAGCAAAATTGTGAAATTTTACTATCATTATTCTACATTATTTCCAAAAGCGATATCTTATAAAAACCGGTCTTTTTAAACAACGCGCAGAAAAAGAGCTGTAAAATAAACGAAAACCCACTTCCGGTTTACAGAGTCGGAAGTCCGCTGTCCATTGCCACCTTAAGCAATATTTCTATTAATTTAGTACAGAAAAGTTAAAGATATTTCTTGGAGTTTATCATGATCGTAGCTCAGTTGGTAGCACATTGGATTTTGTAGCACATTTGACTCCATATCATAGGTACTAGGTTTCAACAGCCAGTACAAACGAGTTGATTATCATTCATCTTCGTTTATAAGCAGCTAGAGGCTTAAAAAGGATGATGTGATGAATGGAATGATGTGTATGATGAATAAAAGGAATTCATGGTTAGGTGGATAAGCCACCTTGATAAGAGTGTTATTCTGCTAACATGGCCTGAAAATTCCTTGAAGCATTTTAGCTCTCTATTGTTTCCAATTGAATGCAAAGTACATTGCGTGCAATCCTAGTTTTGCTAAGAAACTGCACAATTCAGTTTAATACTGAAAAATTACATGAGTATGACCATATTATCTTCAAATGAATAGAACATTGCCATATTCATTTTGATTTAGCTATCAAAGAGAGTTATATATGTTACATTTAAAAAGACCTTTTTTCAGAAAATCAAGCATAATTGCTGCTTCCAAAGGACATTTAGATGTACACCAATTGCAATTCTCCTGAACATGATTAGTTCTTACAAAAATAAAGATTTTAGTAAGACAAAGATGCTTAAAAATGCTTTAACTTTGAACTAGATACAAACTACAAGTACTTTTTATGCAGTGAGAAACATATTATCTTAGACTGAATTAGCACTTCTTTTATATCTTACATTCTGAAACAATAAAAGAATTATGATAAATTGCTTAAGCAATAGGATTTCACCAATATCAAGCCCTCATTCAATTACAACCCAAGATTTGATTCACAGAAATAAGAAAATTGTATAATGGGTCTATAAGTCGCATGCTTATAAGGGCTTTATAGGTGTTTATGTGTAAACGGCTGGTGATTTAACATTCTATTTGCATTCCTGTTTAACATTGCTGGCTGACTTTCAATATATATGTATATGCAGATTGTGTTAAAGTAGAGAAAAGAATTGAAAAATGCCAATTCTAATTAATATACTCATGGTTCTTGGACATAACTCTCATATTTTCATGTATTCTAATGTGAAGAAGTACAAGACTCTTCTACTAACCATTAAGTTTTATTCTACCCACTTGGCCAACATTCCAGACAAACAATTGGAAAAACATGCAGTAAAACAAAAAAAAATCCATCTTAATCAAAGAGAAACAATGATTTTGTTTTAAATGGCTACAGTAATGACACTGAAGTGCATTTAAGATAATTGCGACTTGTTACATACAAATGGTAACATACGTTACCATTTTTTGACCATCGGTATTCTGTTTCAAAACACATATAGGCAACGAATTAACTAATGCTCGAAATAAGAGATAAATGATATACATGCTTAAGTAACTAAGTAATTTTGAAAAAAAAATTCAGTTAATTCTTTTAGCTGTCACGCTGCATTGTGATTGATAGAAATGTTATTGCACTGAACAGATATTTCCCTATGATGAAATTAAACAATAGGTATAGTACAACGTCAACGTACAAAGTACATATCCATATCTATCAAAAAGCCAGTATTTTTATTGAATTTTTCAAGATATTTTTAATTTCTAATTTAAAATTATTATCAAGATCTGTGCTGATTTAGAAGGGTGTAGGGATCTCGATTTCAGCAATTGCATATACATGTATTAATGATTTGGCTATTTAAAAATTATGATCTCAAATCTTGTAATCAAATTTTTTAACTTTGTGAGATGGGATACTGCAAATGATACTAACTTCAATTTGTGTGATTTATTACTTTACACTAAAAGACGACATGTAAAAAGTAACATTTAATAAGAATTTCCTTCTTGGCTGTTCAAAGAAATAACATTGACTTCTCAATTAAGGTCCTAATTTTAATACCATTAGTGCTAGGGGATCTTTGGTCTTTTGTTGGTCACGCATTTGCTGTACTGATGCATTTTCTAAGAAACAGAACTGAGAGCTATAAATTCAAAGAATTTTAACCCTTATTGATAAAAAATAAAACAGTTTAAACGGGTTTTGGTAAAATATTTTGAGGTAACGTATGTTACAACATTTCTTCAGAGACATAAAGCATTTGTTGTTATGAGGATATCAGTTATAAATGATATTCTTGTTTTATTATGCATAATCAGCATAGTAAATTGCAGCTGCCATTCTCCTTCTTTCTGTGTATGAACGGCATATGAAATTACATTGTATAAAGGGTTTGAAAGGACATATGCTCAAATCTTTTCATTTCCACGCATAAAACAAGTAATATGCAGGCCAAAATAAACTATGTAAATATGAATTCATCATAATATCTTGTGAATTTTGCCAACAAGTGTTGACTTTGAATATTTTTGGCACCCAAATGCCAATATCTTTATATAGGCGAAGATTGAGAAAGAATTTTGTAATTGTAACGTATATTTCAGGTCTTTTCTTGAATCATACCGGATTCTGTGGATGTTTTATCACTCATACTCAAGAATCATGTATGGGATAGTACTAAAAAATCGCAATCTGCCCAAAGAATTTTACAAAATGGGAGCAAAATGTAGCATTTAATAAGGATCTAGGGTGGGTGATTTCAAAGTAACGTATCTTACAAAAGCCCCACTCGCCAGAGTGCTAACATGTCTTAAAATGTTGCTTTAACATGTACCTTTCAGAAAATCATAGTGTACAAAATTCCCGGGGGGGGGGGGGGGGGGGGGGGGGGGAACAGGGGTCCCAGTAGCCTATAGTCTAAAATGAGTAAGCTGTATGATTAGTAATGAATAAATAGTCAAGATTTTTCCACTTGAATTATGTATTTTAAGTGTGGCTAAATTGAACTCTTTTATTGTAGAAGACCACTTGCCACAAGGGATAAGATAATACACAGTATGTCAGTGAAGCAACAAGATGACCAACATTTTAAAATAGATCTTTCTACTCAAGCAGGAACGTATCCTTTATCCCAATAGAATCCTCACTGTCACTGTAATGGAACCACAAGTTTCAAAGTTTCTGGACTGTTAAATATATAACACGTACTTAGTGTTTTGTATGAGAAAAAATATCTAACGAGGTCTGGAGAATTGATCATTGTCGAGGCTCTGCCAAGACAATTATCAATTCTCCAGACCTCGTTAGATATTTTTTCTCATACAAAACACTAAGTTTGTATTATATTTATCTTATAACCTCTATTTGTCTTGTTTTTGTCAATGTTTCTAACTGAAATGCAAGTTGCTAAAAATAACTGCATTATATCATAAGAAATATCATACGGAAAGTTATCACACGGATATTTGTATAGTTATAAGATAAAACAAGAGGGCCATTGGCCCTAAAGCGCTCACCTGATGCATGGCTAAACAAAAGTCAAAGAGATCAAGAAGAAAACATTTCAGTAAAAAATGTTGCCTCTAAAGTACTAAAAAACGTTTTTGACCCTCTATCAAACTTGTGTAGGATTTCAAGGCAATTTCAAACTTGACCTAGGTTTCATACAAACATATTGACCAAGTTTCAAGATATTTGAGTAAACATGTTTTCTTTTTTTTAAGATTTGACCCCTTGACCTCAATTTTGACCCCACTTGACCCAATTTTGAACATGACTGAGATTTGATGGAGACAAACATGTTTCAAGACATTTGGACCAAAGATGTGGCTGCGGGAGTGCATGCAATGATTTTCTAAGATTTGACCCAGTGACCCCATTTTTGACCCCACTTGACCCAATTTTGAACATGACCGAGATTTGAAGGAGACAAACATTCTGACCAAGTTTAAAGACATTTGGACCAAAAATATGACCTCTAGAGTACACACAAGGTTTTTCCAAGATTTGACCCCTTGACCCCATTTTTGACCCCACTTGACCCAATTTCAAACTTGACCGAGATTTGATGGAGACAAACATTCTGACCAAGTTTCAAGACGTTGAGACCAAAACTATGGCCATTAGAGTGCACACAAGGTTTTTCTAAGATTTGACCCCTTGACCCCATTTTTGACCCCACTTGACCCAATTTTGAAATTGACTGAGATTTGATGGAGACAAATATTCTGACCATGTTTCAAGACATTTGGGCCAAAAATGTGGCCTCTAAAGTGCGAACAAGGTTGTTCTAAGATTTGACCCCTTGACCCCATTTTTGACCCCACTTGACCCAATTTCAAACCTGGCTGAGATCTGATGGAGACAAAAATTCTGACCAAGTTTCAAGACATTTGGGCCAAAATTATGGCCTCTAGATTGCACAAAAGGTTTTTCAAGATTTGACCCTTTGACCCCATTTTTGACCCCACTTGACCCAATTTCGAACTTGACCGAGATTTGATGGAGACAAACATTCTGACCAAGTTTCAAGACATTTGGACCAAACATATGGCCTCTAGAGTGCACACAAGGTTTTTCTTAGATTTGACCCTTTGACCCCATTTTTGACCCCACTTGACCCATTTTTAAATTAACCGGGATTTGATGGAGACAATTATTGTGACCAAGTTTCAAGACATTTGGGCCACAAATATTGGCTCTAGAGTGCACACAAGGTTTTTCTAAAATTTGACCCCTTGACCCCATTTTTGACCCCACTTGACCCAATTTCGAACTTGACCGAGATTTGATGGAGACAAACATTCTGACCAAGTTTCAAGACATTTGGACCAAAAATATGGCCTCTAGAGTGCACACAAGGTTTTTTTTAAGATTTGACCCCTTGACCCCATTTTTGACCCTACTTGACCCTTCTTTAAACTTAAGTGAGATTTGATGGAGACAAACATTGTGACCAAGTTTCAAGACATTTGGACCAAAAATATGGCCTTTAGAGTGAACACAAGGTCTTTCTAAGATTGACCCCTTGATCCCATTTTTGACCCCACTTGACCCAATTTCAAACTTGACCGAGATTTGATGGAGACAAAAATTCTGACCAAGTTTCAAGACATTTGGACCAAAAATATGGCCTCTAGAGAGCACACAAGGTTTTTTTTAAGATTTGACCCCTTGACCCCATTTGTGACCCTACTTGACCCAATTTCAAACTTGACTGAGATTTGATGGAGCCAAACATTCTGACCAAGTTTCAAGACATTTGGGCCAAAAATATGGCCTCTAGAGCGCACACAAGGTTTTTCTAAAATTTGACCCCTTGACCCCATTTTTGACCCCACTTGACCCATTTTCGAACTTGACCGAGATTTGATGGAGACAAATATTGTGACCAAGTTTCAGGACATTTCGGCCACAAATGTGGCCTCTAGAGTGCACACAAGGTTTTTCTAAGATTTGACCCCTTGACCCCATTTTTGACCCCACTTGACCCAATTTCAGACTTGGCCGAGATTTGATGGATACAAACATTGTGACCAAGTTTCAAGATATTTGGGCCACAAATATGGGCTCTAGAGTGCACACAAGGTTTTTCTAAAATTTGACCCCTTGACCCCATTTTTGACCCCACTTGACCCAATTTCGAACTTGACCGAGATTTGATGGAGCCAAACATTCTGACCAAGTTTCAAGACATTTGGGCCAAAAATGTGGCCTCTAGAGTGCACACAAGATAAAGTTTGACGACGGACGACGGACGACGGACAGCAGCCCATCACAATAGCTCACCTTGAGCACTTCGTGCTCAGGTGAGCTAAAAAATACAGTTGCATGAATCATACCTTTTAGAAAGTCAATTGATTCATGAGTAGGTTTATCATGTTAAATTAAGCCTAATTGCTTCGATGATAACTAGATCTTGAAATCTGCCTTGTTCTCAGAATTGGTAAACATTTGAAAACATTAAAAAACAGATTAAGTTGGTTGAGAAAAAATCAATTACTTGCAAATAATGAAATTCTTTTAGTATTTCTGTCAGCTGAGTACTTTAAAAATTAGTTTAAGCATACAAAAACCTTTAGGTTAAAGAGAATCTATAATTCAATTTCCTTTAAGACAAGCTGATCTTAACCTAGTCTAGAATACAAAGGTTGTTAAGCTCATCAAGGTGTGCATAATAACATGTCTATCTAGACAAGGATTAGAAATCTGGTCTTAGATAAAATCTTACTTCAGATTCTATATTTATCTTATAACTATACAAATATCTGTGTGATTACATTCCATATGATAATTTTTATGATAACATATGGATACTTTTAGAACAATGAAATAATGCGGTTATGATGATAAACTTGCATTTTTGTTAGAAACATCAACAAAAACAAGGCAAGTAGAGGTTATAAGATGAATATAATACATGCTTAGTGTATTGTATGAAAAAGTATCTAACTCTGTTGTGGAAACTGATTATTGTCTCTGCAAAGCCTCAATAGTTATCAATTCCCCCAACCTTGTTAGATTTTTTTTCATACAAACACTAAGTGTGTATTATATATTTCTCACACAATGTATTCCCAGAATCCTTGACTTTAAGATAGATACATTAAAGAATTTGTCCATGGAGATTTTGGAAGAACCAAACCAAACCTGACCAGTATATTGGGTGTAGAATGTGATATTTTAGAACTTGATGTTATGGTAAGTATATTTAACCCTGCATGCTGTTCACATCATTTTCTTGGTGTATACAAAGCTTTGGCAGATGGTATAGACTTAGATCAGCCTACACTGATGTGCAGTCTAATCTATGCCTTGACTCTATGTTTTCTTAATTGTTGTGGAAAAACTCAGTTAAAGGGATTAAAATGTAAAAAAGGGCATTTTGTTTGAAATGACAGTTAAATTCAGCATGATAAGGGTTAACATAACCTTAGTTTGTATGAATCATGCAAGTTTGTAACATCTTGCCCAAAAATTAAAACCCAAAGAAGTCCAGTATATTAGGTGTTGCATTTGATATATTAGAACTAAATGTTACGGTAAGTAATTTTACATAAATAAAAATATTTAAATCTGTAGGCACTTAAGATAGTTTTGCACTACCCTCTTGATCTTTCTGAAGGACAAAGCAAAAAAGACCAGTATGTTAGGTGTGGAATGTGGTATATTAAAGTTAGATGTTTTTGTAAGTAATTTTCAGATTTGCTCAGATTATATAAACCAAGCATTTGACATTTCTAGGGGTCAGTGCAATACAGGGTTAAGTTTTCAATCATTTCAAGTGTGTTGAAATCTGTCAATCAAATTTAATCATATTCAAGCAGAATCCAGTATTCAATCGGGGTTCTTCAGGGTTTTTCAATAATGGTTCAATCAATAATTAAATTAAATTTAAATTTGTATACCTGAATGCAAATATAGATTAAAGAAAGTTAAAAAAAAAGAACAAAAAACATTTAACCATGTATAAAGCGGCAACTTACCAGACCATCAAAAAGCGGTCATGTAAGAGAATGGTCACTTGGTACAAGTTTTGTTTACAATTTAGAAGCACAATTTTTTTTGAATATGTATGTTATTGCAAATTGCTTAATAATCCTAAGTTGTCAAAACTCAAAAATTGTCAAACTGACTTTTAACAATATAGGATTCATTTATAATAATTTTTAGACTAATATGTCTACTTTTTAAGATTTTATAATTAAAAAAAAGGGGATTTTGAAAACAGTCATTTAATAATTATGGTCGCTGTATAGACGTGGTCACTTGAGCAAGATAGACTGTATTTGTTTCTAGACGTTATATTTAAAAGAATGACTAAAGGCAACTCTCCATTGATTGAATGATCTAGTAAACTTTCAATCTAGCCTAGCCTAGATTAGTTGCCTTTCAATCCAATAAGAGAGAAACTGATCAGCATTCAATTACAAGTATTCTTTCATGTTCATTTAGCATTCAATTATGCTTGAATCAGATTGTCAATTTCATAAACATTTGGTACTTTTAAAATAACTTTTTAGCTGCTGACTATGTGATTTGGTTCTTTTTTCAGGCAGTTGAACTAGACTGGCCCAAGAAAATAGAAAGCTGACATCCCTCGATGAAGCCTGTTTACAACCTTGATTAGTGCTGAATGACTAAAGATATTGCATTTAGCAATTGCCAGATGTCAATTGCTAGACTGGTTCATTTTCAATGAATTTGCAGACCACAATTCTCAGTAGATGTAATTTTGAAAATTTTGGTTATCTTGGAAGAAAACATTGAGAACAATGAAGAAATTGATTGTAAAAAGCAATTTTTTCATTATTCACTGTGTTTGCCTTTTCAGCATCAAAAAGTAGGATTCTTTGGGAATGGTTTGATAAACCGGCATCATCAAGTCCCATAAATGTTTATTGAAATGTTAGATTGATTAAAGTGAAAAATAAAAACACTGCTCAGTGCTGAATGAGTGTAAATTGAAACAATGTGACCCATCTCTAGAAAAAAGATTATCTTTGAGCTACTTGAAATGATTAATTTGAAAAAGAGCTTGGATCTATCTGAAGTCATTTTTATGATGGGATTTGGAAAATACAGAATCAAAAATGTCTATGAACAAAATAGGTGAACTGCGTTCCATTTTTTTTTATGCCCCCACATTGAAAGATCAAGGTCATTTTGTTTTACCTTTGCCCTCTGTCTGTCTATTGGTCTATCTGTCTGCAAAACTTAACCAAAAAACTTATCATTTCCCATTACTTAAAGACTATTCAAGATACAATGCTCATCTTTGGTGTGATTATAGATCTTGGTGCTGCGCATCTACACTTACTTAGGTCTTGTGACAAGGTCAACTATCAAGGTCAAATTATTTTAAAAAAAATGCGATTTCAGGGGCATTTATATTTTTTAACACTTCTTGTTGTTACTTTTTTTCATTTTTTTTTCTCAATAACATTTTAACCCTAGTCATGCTAAACCCAGAATATTCCTGCATTGGCAAGGGCTATAGACAAACATCAGCCTGAACATATGTGCAGTCTGATGTTAGTCTACACCACCTGTTTCTCACTTTCAAACCAGAACTGTCAATACATGTAGATTTAGTTTTTCAAATAAAGATTGACCTACAAGTGGTACTTTCAGTACTTTTTGCCCTTTGATTTTGATGAAAATTTTTAGCCAAATTTTATTCAGCATGACAAGGGTTAACAACCCTTTCTCCTGAATCTTTTCAAGAGCTGTTTATGGCAAAAAGCTTACTAAATTGTTTAAATTGGGTGAACTATTGACTTTTGTTAAACTGATAATTAAAACAAAATACTCTTAAATTCATCCATGAATGATACATTGTAGAAAATGATCATGCTTATTACTATTTGTCTTTGTTGTTATATTTTTAGCTTGTTTGCTTCCATAGAAAATCTGAGGTAAGGTGTGATTACCTTGGTGTTGGTGCTGGCGTTGGCAATGGTGTTTCCATGACAAAATTAAGCCTTAGCCATATCACTTCATGAAACTTGGCATGTGTGTTAACCATCACAAGACCTAGGAACAGCATATTATTGAATCCTGTTTTCATGTATTAAAAGTTTGAATTTTAGATGATTCCACCAATTTTTGTGCACTTTGATAGGCTGAAAAAATGGTTTTATGTCTCAAAACAATTTTGAGTGTGCAGCTTTTTATATGCTTCGATAAAAAGTAGTCCTGTAAGAATTTAATTTTATTATTGATGAATCTCATATTTTTGTTATATGATATGAATATAAAAGTTATGAAGAGAGTTCTTGTTGATTTCATGGAGGTATGAAACTAAAAACCTAATCACACTTGTATATGAATGAGCTTCGTGTATTCATTCAGTGTGAATATGTTTTTAGTTTCATACCTCCATAAAATCAACAAATACTTCACGTTTTAAATACATTACCACACAACAAAATTTGTTTGGGGTCCAATTTTAAAGGAGATCATACAGACGGTAATTTTTAGGGGAAGAAAAAGTTGTAGAGAATAAAATTATTAGTAACAAGTAATTTCTTAATTGCCTTCAATATTTTTGGAATACTTTTTTCTCCAGGGATAACAAATGATGGCATTGTACAACATTCGGATTTTTAATTTGAACAACTTCTGGTTATGGCTCTTGAACTCCTTAAGACAGCTATCAAACTACATATACATCATGTATTTGGAAAATATAATTTTTAACTTGTCTGAAGCATATCTCCTATATCTCTTGACGAATTTCAAAATAAATTCACACGTTATTGCTAATTCAGTAATAAATGTCATGTGTATATGCAATTAGTTGGTTTGGATATGCTCAATGTCAAAGTCACTGCTGAAGTTCAAACTAATATTGACGTTATCTAGAGGAGATCTTCTACATTTATAGACATATTTCGAAATAACTTGATAGTTAGTCCCTTCACCTACAAAGTAGAGGGGGCATTATTGGTTTCACCCAGTCTATCTGTCTGTCATTTCAGCCATAGACCCTTTGTGTTTCTGAACTCAAGAAAAAAGTGACAAGAAATCATGAACCTTTATATAATTGTGGCTCATTGCCCAAGGAAATCCCCTACTGTTTCTGGTCATGAAGGTCAATGATCAAGGTCACAATCAAGCTTTGTCTGAAAGCTGTTTCCCTGTTCAAGTAAAGAGTCAACATCATTGGCACAAGTTTAAAGGCAGTTAAGTGAATTTATAATATAGGTTCTCATTATGGATAATGCCTGGATGGCATGGATAGAAATGTTGGTGGGGCCATTCCTGTCTTTGTCATATTTTGTTTTTGAAGCGACATATTCACATGTTAATTCCGGATTGAAATTATCTTCAGGTGACCAAGATCCCACCAGCTAAGCTCATTCAGCGAAAACTAGAGCTTGTCACTGAATGTGACTTAATACCCCCGCAAGTGCTTTCAGAGAATGAGATACTTTGACAGAAGAGGCAAAAAATGCTTCAAATTTAAAGATAACTCTTGGATTTGAGACCTCTAAATTGTGTCTTGCAAAACTTAAACATGTGATAAATGTTTTCAAGCTATTGAAGAAAAACTGAAGGAGGAGTTTGTAACACAAAATTACTAGTATATGTGAAGGAAAAAGATAAAAATGTAGTAAGTGTAAGGGCAGATAATTCTTAAACCAGGAGGAGTTGGGACCTCATAATTGTGTCTTGCAAAACTTCATATGCGGTAAATATTTGTATTTAATTTCAAAGGTATTACATGAAAACTGATTAAAGGAAAACTGAAGGAGGAATTTGGGAAACAAAATTATAAGTATACGTGTTCAAAAAGAAAAATTGTCTTAAGTTCAAGGGGAGATAATTCATAAACCTGTGGCAGTTGACACTTGAAATTTGTGTCTTGCAAAACTTCAACATATGATAAATGTTTGTATAATGTTTCTTTACAATTGAATGGAAATTGCAGGAGGAGTTTGCGACACAAAATTTTAAGTACTTTGTAACAAATAGGAAAAAATGCCAAAGTTCAAGGCAAGATTACACATGAACCTGAGGGAGTTGACACTTGAAATTTGGGTCTTGCAAAACTTCAACATGTGATAAATGTATGTATAATGTTTCATAACTTTTGAATGAAAATTGAAGGAGGAGTTTGCGACACAAAACTATGAGTACATGGCATCAAATAGGAAAAATGTCTTAAGTTCAAGAGGAGATAATTCATGAACCTGGAAGAGTTGACACTTGAAATTTGTGTCTTGCAAAACTTCAACTTGTGATCAATATTTTAATAATGTTTCATTACAATTGAATGAAAATTGAAGGAGGAGTTTGCGACACAAAATTATAAGTACATTGTAACAAATAGGAAAAAATGTCTAAGTTCAAGGGGAGATAATTCATGAACCAGGGGAAGTTGGGACCTAAAAATTGTGTCTTGCAAAACTTCAACATGTGATGAATGTTTCTATAAAGTTTCAAAGCTTTTGATGGAAAACTGAAGGAGGAGTTTGCGACACAAATTTACCACTATATGTGTCCACAGACGGACGGACAGATGGACAGACAGACAGACAGGCTGATTCCAGTATACCCCCCAAAACATTCGTTTTGCGGGGGTATAAAGACCTTTATCTTCATTCTTAATGAAAATTGCATACGTTGTGCAGGCTTATCTTTTCATTCAACCCCTAATGAGTAGTTTAGCAGATATACCCCTATCATAAAACGCTATTCCAATAATTTTTATGCTTCACAATAGGCTACCTCAGGTCAAGCCAGCCATTGGAACTGTCCTACTTCCGACCACCAGGTGATGATGATCTAATACTTCTCAAACTGCAGCAATTTTTTTAAAGCTGTCCAAAATAAAATTGGATGAATAGTAACAGGCAAATCAACTTTGATACTTTTATTAATGAGTTTTGTATGTTAAATTTAAAATTTATTAATAAGGAAATGCTGGGAATAAGAAAAAAATAGATTAATTTTGTTTCAATACGTTATTTTTTGCATGATTAAATATATATGTTACATTATGCTTCACGTTGCTCAATTTTGTTAACTCAATGGTTCTTAGATAAATAGAAGAAATAAATTTTGGAACGAACCCCAAGTGGTACGAATCGTGTTAATAAGGAGATCGATCCGAGAAAAGGGAAAAACATCTTTTAGTTTTTCGACCGTAAACAACAAGTATAGGCTCCCTGATGCCAGGAGACATAATTCAACTTAATGTTGGAGGGAAAAGGTACATAAAAGAGAAGTTTACGATCAAGAAATAAGGATAAATACTTCGTTTTATTGTGTAGTGTGAACTGGTACGGTTCCCGGATATCACGGTTTCGGATATCACGAATACAAATACAAAATTTATATTTAAAGTCGGTTTCATAGATAAAAAGAAAGGCATTTATTTATCGACGGTTTCGGATATCGATAGAAATATTGATAAGTCTATATATCACACCGTTTATCGCCGATTGACACTCACACTGGTGTTCAATCATTTTTTGGGCTTTAGTTTCTAGATAGTAGATTTCAGATTTTTTATGCATATGAGTTTATTCGGGTGCCAGTCAACTCGTTCCTCAGTCAACTCGCTCCTCAGTCAACTCGTGGCGATTTTGGTCAACTCGTTCCCCCAAATTGGTCAACTCGTTCCCCAATCGATTTTTCCTCGGTCAACTCGTTCCCCGAAAATTATCTCATTTTTACTGCCTATTTCAACGGACGTTTTTGTACAAAATATAATTAGGAACGTTATTCTATTGCAATTTTAATATTATTTTATTGTAAATCGATATTCGGCATTTAATTAGCCCTTTACCATACTGCCAGAATATATTTTTTTCAACGAGGATACGTTTAAGTAAATCTCGCATTTGACTGGAAATTTCAACCGAGTTTATTGTACACAATAAGTTAGGATTTTTTTCATTTTCTTTTTTTTTGATATTCAAATGGAAAATCTTCCATCAATTGGCCCTTTAACAAATTACCATATGTTTAAATCAAGAAACCAAAGGAAACGAAAATTTGATATCAAATGTAAAAGTGTCGTAAAGTGGGGTTCTATATGGGTTTTTGGTGTTGTTATGATAAATTTCTTTTTTAATTAAACACTTGTCATGCTGAATCTGGACTTTTCCAAATAAAACATAGGATATGCTCTCCAGAAAACCTGTCTAAATGACGTCACGTTACTTAGTAACATTTGCGTTTTGCGCTATAGACAGGCAGATAGATAGACAGACATGAATTTATTTTGGGGAAACAACATTTTCTCCATCTTATCGAACCAAGGGTTACGAACGTTTTACTTTTCTTGACTCGTGAATATGCATTTTCTCTTGATTGACAACTTACTTACTTTCCTGGAGAACGGATCATATATTTTCATCATGACAATTTTCAATAGCTTTGTTGCAAAAAAACAGTGGCAAAACGTAAAAGGTAATTGATACTACAATCTTATTCACACCATTAATGACAATGTCTAATTGACTTTCAATTACAATAGACAACTTTGAATACATCCCTTATTATCTTAAGAATTGATTTTAATTACTATAAGCAGTATGTCTTTACAAAATTTGTTAAATTTTCTTCTTCTTTTCTTAATCCAACAGTATCTTTATAATGTTTTCTTTCTAAGTTTTTCGCCTCGTGTGGGTTGCCGGACAAACAAAAATTTAGAAAAAAGAAAGAAATATAGGATTGATAAAAAATATTTTATTTTTTCGCTTCGCCATTTATTTAAATATGTTTTAAACCAGTATTCTGTTTTATATATAAATTTTCAGCTAATATTCTATCAGTTTTCCGGGAAATATCGGAGGGTTAAATCGGTCTTATAATTTTAGGCTAAAAGGTAACTATCATAAATTTTTCATTGTTTTTTAAAAGACATTATCAAAATATCTTATTTTGATTACATTTAACACATTTAAAAGAAAAAAAAATATATAAAGTTATTTCAAATGGATATGACTATTTTGGGGGAACGAGTTGACCGAGGAAAAATCGATTGGGGAACGAGTTGACCAATTTTGGGGAACGAGTTGACCAAAAACTCCACGAGTTGACTGAGGAACGAGTTGACTGAGGAACGAGTTGACTGTAAGCCGTTTATTCCCCTTAAGAGAAGGATCATTTACCTTAGAACCTTAATTCTAGTGGCTCCTTTACTAGATCTTCTAACAAGACAGAGTGGCAATTGGTTTCTAGAACAACTGCTTCCTGCATTTATGTTGGGTGAACTGCGAATTTGTATTAATGTTTAGCCCTATGACACTACCTAATTCCAGTTTTGATTGAACCAGCAACTTTCTGATAGTAAATTAGGCCATCCACATGCACAATGAGCTAGACTAATAATGTCAGTAAAAGATACTTGCTTCATTCCCATATCAGGATTTTCATAAACATATTAGTCTACGCAAGTCTGAAAGTCTATGCACTTGCATAGGCAATGCCTAAAATAGATGTTTAAGGATGGTAAGAAAATATCCAAGGTAAATGATAGAAATACCTGCTGCCAACAATTATACTGTCTGAGAACCATCAAGGAATGAAACAGCCTACCACCATCTTTACAGGAATGATCCTTGCTCAGAATTTCATGTGCGAAAAATCTATTCAGTTGGAACTTATGAGATATTCTGAGTTTTCAAAGACCAATTGACCGAAGTCCTTTGTGAAAGATTTATTATGCTTTGAGGTTTTTCTCTCATTTAGCCAATTTGAATGAGATTTCTGCCGGGTTTTCATTAGCATCCAAAAGCCAAGAGTCAATGACCCTTGAGTCAAAATTTCCAAGAGTCAAAATGAAAATCTGAAGAGTCGAACTGTGACAGAATCTTGCCCCCCCCCCCCCAAAAAAAAAGTATCACATTTATAAAAAAAAAGGGGGGGGAATCATTTTAAATGTATTGAAATAGATAAAATTAGGTCCAGATCATTTTTCCAAAAATGCCTGAGACTAAACTCAATAAATGATTCATAAATTTTCACCCTCTTAGTTCACCAGAATGTCCAGTCATTAAATAACTACTAAAGAGCTTAATTTCTGATAAAAGAATTGTTTTTTTGCATAAATACAATGAAGTGGATAGAGTTTTGAAGTTGCAAATGCAAGGGAATGCTATTATTGAGTTCTATTTTTCACAAAAAGAAGTTGAGTTTATTATTGCCTCACCAAAGCAAACAGAGTGTTTATGTGACAGTAGCTTAAGCAAAAGAGGAAGATACACTTTCAGTTTAACCACGAAAACCCATGACTATTCACAACTGATCCCCATTATTGACTCACATGTAGATACTGTTCGAATTATAGTAAATTTATTCGAAAACATGTTGAATTTAGTGAAATCAGAGTTAAAACAAAGGGGTATAAGCTGAATTTCACAGGTGTCAAAAAACTCAATTACGATGGCCGATGCATAGCCGCTCACTGGGATGTCTTAATTGCCAATCAAGCTAGGTGTTATTAGACCATCAATTAACTATTTTCCAATAAAATGACACACTTCTAACAACCCTTGACGCACAGCTACTAACTTTGAAGAGTCAAAATGACGCACCAGCTCAAATTTCCACGAGTCAAAATTGCATCATTTTGGAATTCTGTGCGTCAAAACCCGGGGTTCCGGGTGAAACGAAAACCCTGTTTCTGGCAGAAAAATGAGAGAATATACACAGATCTTGCCCTAAAATGATCCTTGTCTTTAGCATCAGCAGGAATTGTTTAGACTTTCAAAGTCCGACTTGCCGAATACTTGACTTATTTCTGCCTTCTAGTTTTATCTTTTAACCTTTCACTGTACATAGTTTTTGCCAAGTATTTTTTTTCTTCATGTGCACCCCTTGCAGTAATTCTCGAAGTTTTGAGTGTGGCCAGTATCTTTTTAGAAGTAAAAGAAGAACATGAAAATGATACATTTACTGTAATACCATGTAATAATGTCGGAATATTCTTATAACCAATGACTTGCTTTAGAAAAAAGAGTATTTCGTCTGTTTGGGATCATTAAGGAAAAGGACTGATAGTTCTAACTAAGGGGGCCAATATTCAATATTTAATATTAGGGATTTTCTCAGAATTGTTTAGTGGCCCATCCAGAGGTACAGATGAGGGATAATGCCAATCAAAAATCTTCCATTTCGCAACGAAACCCTATGTTGTGGGTACTCGTTTTAAAGTCTTTACAATACGTTTCCAATGAGTACTCACACAATTATATGATTTTGCAGATTTTCTACATCTAAAGAAACACTGACATGGATTCCAGACTCGTTTTTTACAAGGTGAGTTCATCTTAAAGATATAAGTTTTATGCTTCATGATGAATAAATCCTTGGCAATTTTTCATTACTTATGAAAGCACTAGAAGCACTAATTGTGGGTTATTATTTAATTTCTTTAAACTTTTCTGGTTTAAATGGGAAAAAAGGTGGTATAGACTTGGATCAGGCTGCAAATATGTGTAGGCTGATCTTTGTCTATACCTCTTGCTAAAGCAGAAATATTCAGGGTTGACAGGGATCTACACTAACGCCAGTCCTGGGGCCCAAGACCTGTGGATTTTAAGGAAGGACTAGTAGATGTTACCATGCTGCAAGTCCTTCAGACCTGTAGTTAAAGGCAGAACTTAGTTTTTTGAAATCTGGCCAGTTTTGAAAAATAATTGCCTTTCCAATACTGAAATTTGCATTACCATATAGAAACCATCACAGAAAAAGAAGAAATTGCTTGTTAAAAAAAAAATTTCTCTTTTTCAACAATGTTTTCCTTGCATTTTATCCCTTATTGCTAATAATCAAATATAGTTTACATGCAGGACCTGTTGTTATCAGGGAGGACCTCTTATACTAAGGGCCTATAGGTCCTTCAGGCTGGTGGCAAAAAGTAGTTGGTGTTAAACCCTGGTTGAGTATGACAGCAGTAAAATCATATGAAGTGTCTAGATGTTTGAAATTTTGCTGATTTATTACTTATTTACTTATAACTTAATTATTATCTCACAAACATAGTTGTTTAAGGTAGTGGACCTGTTATAGTTCCAGAACATTTCGGACCTAAAGATCTTTCACAATGTTAACCGAGGTTGCCTATTGAAATTAACACTGTTTAAGTTCCTTTCTTCTAAAACTTTGCAAATTTAAGACAGTTCCACTACCTTAAATCCTTTGACGATGTATGGTATGGCTTAATCTCTCGGACAAAAAGAATAGAAGCACTCAGGCACAGCCTCTTGAAGCAGCACTGTTATTCATTGGATTCAGTGATGCCATATAAGTTTTAGTAACATAGTAACTGTAAAATGAAAAACACAAACATTAATACATTTGAGTTTTTCAGCATGTTTCTTCAGTTGGTCTTGATCTTACACAATACAATTTTATAAAAAAGAAAAACAAGTCTAAAGATATCTAATAATCTCTATATGTGACCCGTCACGCAAAAAGGGAAAATCTTGTAAATCTGTCAAATGAATATTTGAAAAAGAGATTGGGTCCAGCATAGGTCAACCAAAAATCGCATTTCAAAAATTCTTTCACAGGGAATCAGAATGATCATTCTCGATTTAGAAAATTTGCAAAGTGCGAAAAGTTTGACCCTAGTCAGTCTGCACAGTCCATGCAGTCTGACTAGGGTCGACATTTTACACACTACCCAGATGGTCCCTTTTTGCTTGACGGGTCACTTATATAAAGTCAGATGAAGTTGTTATGAAAGTCAACAAATACTGATTATGAGTATTATCTGCTCTTCATTGTATCCCTATGTACATTTATAAGACTGTTGACTGCCAATGAAAAAAATCAGTGGAATTCAACAAATGGATAGAGAATCACACATTTTGCAATTACCTCAAGTAAAAATACAGGGTATGATACTAACAGTGTCCCAAAAACAGGGCATGACACTAACAGTGTCCCATGATCCTATAGATCCCAGAAATATGTGGAGGGATCACATTACTTCAAATCAAATGATTAAACTCCTGAGTTTGCAAAGATATTAGAATATATCATTATCATATCCTTTTACTCCCTCTTTCTTTAAACTTCAGTCAATTACTTATTGATGGCTCAGCGCAAAACAGTTGTAACTGCCTATATTTTTATAGGCAGTTACAACTGTTACACAATGAGCCAGCGATATGTAAATGAAGGAAGTGGTCCCTGATTATCAAGTGGATTTCTGTGGACCCCCATTGTAAAATAGTTAGTCTCAACCCCTGAAATCTAGGAAAAAATATTGTTCTAAATAAAGTAACTGCTTATAACCATTTCATTCATCAAAATAACAACTTGTCAGAAAGAGAAAAAAATCTATATTCACACTTTATATCATTTTTATTTATAATAAACCAATAACCTTAAGTTCAACTCTGACTTCTACATTCTTTTCAAAGTTGTAATAGGTGTGTAAATTTTTATGCCCCTCCAAAAGTATTTGACATACAAAGCTGTACACCAAAGTCAAGGTCATGTGACAAGGTCAAGGTCATGTGACAAGGTCAAGATCATGTGACAAGATCAAGGTCATCTGTCAAGGTCAAACTTTAAAAAAAAATGCTGTTCCGGGGGCATTCGTGTTTCACAAACACATCTTGTTTTTATTTGTTGCAGTTTGTTAAGTGGAAGAATTTCTTCACTGAAAGATGATGAGGGGTCTGTAAGTATTAAATTTTTCACGTTACTCCACCTCCTCCAAATAACAGTGCCCTCCCAGGGCTTATTTTCCCTTTAGATTTTTAGCTCACCTGAGCACGAAGTGCTCAAGGTGAGCTTTTGTGGTTAGGTGGATGTCCGTCGTCCGTCGTGTGTCGTGTGTCGTCAACATTTACCTTGTATGCACTCTAGAGGCCACATTTTTTGCCCAATCAACATGAAATTTGGTCAGAATGATTGTCTTGATAAAATGCCGGACAAGTTCAAAATTGGGTCAAGTGGGGTCAAAAACTAGGTCACGGGGTCAAATCTTAGAAAAACCTTGTATGCACTCTAGTGGTCACATTTTTGTTCAGATCAACCTGAAATTTGGTCAGAATTATTGTATTGATAAAATCTCGGACAAGTTTGAAATTGGGTCAAATGGGGTCAAAAACTAGGTCACAGGGTCAAATCTTAGAAAACCTTTATATGCACTCTAGAGGTCACATTTTATGCCTGATCAACTTGAAATTTGGTCAGAATGATTGTCTTGATCAAATCTCAGATGAGTTCGAAATTGGGTCAAGTGGGGTCAAAAACTAGGTCACAAGGTCAAATCTTAGAAAACCCTTGTATGCGTTCTAGAGGTCACATTTTTTGCCCAACCAACCTGAAATTTGGTCAGAAGGATTGTCTTGATAAAATCTTAAAGGAGTTTGAAATTGGGTCAAGTGGGGTCAAAAACTAGGTCACAGGGTCAAATCTTAGAAAAACCTTGTATGCATTCTAGAGGTCACATTTTTTGCCCAATCAACCTGAAATTTGGTCAGAAGGATTGTCTTGATAAAATCTCGGACAAGTTCGAAATTGGGTCAAGTGGGGTCAAAATCTAGATCACAGGGTCAAATCTTAGAAAAACCTTGTATGCACTCTAGAGGTCACATTTTTGGTCAGATCAACCTGAAATTTGGTCAGAATGATTGTCTTGATAAAATCTTGGACAAGTTTGTAATTGGGTCAAGTGGGGTCAAAAACTAGGTCACAGGGTAGAATCTTAGAAAACCCTTATATGCACTCTAGAGGTCACATTTTGTGTCAGATCAACCTGAAATTTGGTCAGAATTATTGTCTTAAATTAAAATCTCAGACAAGTTTAAACCTTGGTCAAGTTGGGTCAAAAATTAGGTCATGGGGTCAAATCTTAGAAAACCCTTGTATTCACTCTAGAGGACACATTTTTTGCCTGATCAACCTATTATTTGGTATGAATGATTGTCTTGATAAAAGCTCAGTCCAGTTTGAAATTTGGGCAAGGCGGGTCAGAAACAAGGTCACTGGGTCAAATCTTAGAAAAACAGTGTATGTACCCTGGTTTTCACTTTTTTGCCCAATCAACTTAAAATTTGCTCAGAATAATTATTGTGTTAAAAGACAAGGTTTTTTTGCTTAAAAATTAGTCAAAAAAACTTTCCAAATCCTACTTGATATGTGTTTTGGACAATTCACTCAGGTGAGCGATTAAGGGCCACTGTGGCCCTCTTGTTTTAAAAACCGTTTCCACCAAAACCATTGGGTTGATTTCAATCAAAGTCGTCATGAATGTTCCTTTGGTGACTCTTAACTTAAATTGATAAAGAAATTTTGATTGACCACTAAATATGGGCATGGCAGAGCAGGGGTCCGTTTTCACTTTTAAATCTTTGAAAATATTTTTGTGCCAAATCATTCGGCAAATTTCAATGAAACTTGGCATTGATGTTCCTTGGGTGACCCTTTACCTAGATTGTTAAAGAAATTTTGATTGACCCCCAAATATTGGTATGGCAGGGTCAAGCTTATTTTGACAATGAAATCTTAAAAAATCTTCCCCTCCCAAGCCTCTCAGGCCCGAGGACTGGTGTTAGTGTCGATCCCTGATCTTGGCCTGAATTGTTCCTTGGGTGGCCCTTTAGTTTTATTATTCAAGAAATTTTGATTGACTCCCAAATAGTGAGGGTGGCTTATTTTCACAATGAAATCTTTATATCTCAACTTGGCATGGATGTTCCATGGGTGACCAATTTTCAGTTTGAAAGCTAAAAAAATCTTACCCTCCCAATCAATTTCAATGAATGTTACATTAATGACCCTATACTGAAAATGTTCCTGGATAGGAGTTTAAAGTCTATTTTGAATATCTCTATTCCAAATCTAGAGATGTAATCTCACTGCAATATTTACTGAAAAAACTTATTTCACTTGATTTAAATCATCTAAATTTACATAATATTGTGAACTTTTTCACTAATTTGAGGTTTATCTTCTCTAAGCAATTATTTAATATCTTAATTAGACAATGAAATAAAATCCAATTGACACCAATTAGATTTTAAATGGTTGTTTTACATAAAATAACTCTATCAATGCCCACATCTGAAACTATGTTTGATTAGAGTTATTTTTTTCCAAAATACAATAGATTTTTACCCTTTTCAAGTGTTATAAAATGTAAAATATATACTATTAACCATATCTTAATTTGTTTTTACTTCAGGTATTCATTGACAGAGATCCCGCATTATTTGCTGTGATTTTGAATTATCTACGGACTAAGGAGGTTGACCTAAAGTAAGTTTGTAGAATCGTCATAAATAGGGCCAACTTATTTCTCGCCCGCTTTCGGGTCGGGTGTAGACTGGTCTCACTGTCGAATATCAGAATAGCCTGTTCTAGGCTATTCTGATAGTCGATATGTGGACCAGTCTAGAGCTGGTAGCCCACTTTCTGAGAGATATTCTGATATTGCCGGCAACAGTACCCGCCCGGGGTGAGAAATAAGTTGGCCCATAGAATTCAGAGGCCTTTTAAAATTTGGAAACTATAAACTCCAAATATTCATTTGATGAAATGGTTACAGTTTAGAACTCTGCTGCTGGTGATATCAAGCAACTTGATTTTATTGCAAATTCATCGACCAGTAGGGTCTTTCTTTGAGAAAAAAAATGTATAGAGGAAAATGTTTTTCCTGAGAATTGATTGTTTAGAATTCATGGCAGTGACTGTGTTTTATATACTGAACAGAGAAGTTTAGAAGATGGTAAATTGCCTTGCACTTGTCGGTTGGTGGGTAGGTCCATCAGCAGACTGACATTTTTTGTCCAGTGCATGTCTCAAAAAATATGCAAGTCTGAATCATGAAATTCACAGATGGATAGATCTCATTGAGGAGACGTGCAGTGCACAAGAACCATAACTCTACTTGTCATAATTTTTAGTCATTGCCATTTGTTATTATCTGTCCAGAGCATATCTCAAAAAGTATGCAAGCTAGAATCTTGAAACTTCACAGGTTGATAAATCTCATTGTGGAGAAGTCCGTTGTACAATAACCATAACTCTACTGGTTAATGTTTTTAGTTGTTGATTTACAAAGAATAAGTCTCAACCGGCTCCTATCGGGGGCATAAATCAAAATCTTTTACAAACATCATTCTCTTGTCATAATAGTTCAGATTGGATTTGCTAAAGTAGGACCATTTTGAGACATGAATTTTTAATAAACTTGATCTTATTTCAGTAATGTAGACCTAGGATGCTTGAAACATGAAGCAGAGTATTATGGTATCAAACCCTTAGGTAAGAATTTTATGTTATAGTAGAATCTTTTTGGAGCAGTTCCCAAAAGAGGACTTGTTAGCTCCACTGGCTGAAAGCCACTGGGGCTATTGTCATGGCGTTGTGTCCGTCGTGCGTCCGTCCGTCCGTCCGTGCGTCCGTCCGGTCGTAAACTTTTCTTTAAAAATCTTCTCCTCAGAAACTACTGGATGGAATTCAACCAAACTTCACAGGAATGATCCTTGAGTGACCCTCTTTCAAAGTTGTTCAAGAAATTTTGATCCAATGAAAAACATGGAATTAAGGGGCGTGGCTAATTTCCAAATATGGTAAAATGTGAGTTTTCTCAGATTCTAATCAATGGATACCAATGAAATTTAACATGAATGATCCTTGGGTGAGCCTTTATCAGTCTACAAAAAATTATTATGATCGGATGGAAAATATGCATTTTATGGGCGGAGGTCATTTCTCTATATGTTATATAGTGGAAACTTTGAAAATCATTTTTAGCTCCACTGGCTGTAAGCCACTGGGGCTATTGTCATGGCGTTGTGTCCGTCGTGCGTCCGTCCGTCCGTCTGTGCGTCCGTGCGTCCGGTCGTAAACTTTTTCTTTAAAAATCTTCTCCTCAGAAACTACTGGATGGATTTCAACCAAACTTCACAGGAATGATCCTTGGGTGACCCTCTTTCAAAGTTGTTCAAGAAATTTTGATCCAATGAAAAACATGGATTTAATGGGCGTGGCTAATTTCCAAATATGGTAAAAATTGACTTTTCTCAGGTTCTAATTGATGGATACCAATAAAATTTTACATGACTGATCCTTGGGTGACCCTATGTTGATCAGATGAAAAATATGCATTTTATGAGCGGAGGTCATTTCTCTATATATTATATAGTGGAAACTTTGAAAATCATTTTCTCAGAAACTAATTGATAGATATCAACCAAATTTTACATGATTGATCCTTGGGTGACCCTTTATCAGTCTACCAAAATTTATTGTGATCAAATGAAAAATATGTATTTTATGGGCAGAGGTCATTTCTCTATATGTTATATAGTGGAAACTTTGAAAATCATTTTCTCCAAAACTAACTGATAGATATCAACCAAATTTTACATGAATGATCCTTGGGTGACCCTTTATCAGTCTACCAAAAATTATTGTGATTGAATGAAAAATGTGTATTTTATGGGCGGAGGTCATTTCTCTCTATGTTATATACTGGAAACTTTGAAAATCATTTTCTCAGAATGTAAGTGATGGATATCAACCAAATTTCACAGGAATGATCCTTGAGTGATTTCTTTATCAGTCTATTAAACATTATTGTGCTCGGATGAAAAATATGTATTTTATGGGCGGAGGTCATTTCTCTATATGTTATATAGTGGAAACTTTGAAAATCATTTTCTCAGAATGTAATCAATGGATATCAATCAAACTTCATTAGTATGATCCTTGGGTGATCCATTATCATGCAGCCAAAAATTATCGTGATGGGATGAACATTTTGTCTTTTATTGGCGGAGGTCATTTCTCTCTATGTTATAATAATGGAAACTTTGAAAATCATTTCAACATAAATAGAACCCAAAATATCTAAAAAATCTATTCAAAACTTTGATTTCAAGAATTTCAAGCCTGTGGAGCGACACAAGCCATTCATGGCTTTCTAGTCTCAAAATGTAACCGATGGATATCAACCAAATTTCACCTGAATGATCCTTGAGTGACCCTTTATCAGTGTACAAAAAATCATTGTGATCGGATGGAAAATATGCATTTTATGGGCAGAGGTCATTTCTCTATATGTTATATAGTGGAAACTTTGAAAATCATTTTCTCAAAATGTAATGGATGGATATCAACCAAATTTCACTGGAATGATCTTTGAGTGAACCCTTATCAGTCTACAAAAAATCATTGTGATCGGATGGAAAATATGCATTGTATGGGCAGAGGTCATTTCTCTATATGTTATATAGTGGAAACTTTGAAAATCATTTTCTCAGAATCTAATTTTTGGATATCAACCAAATTTCACTTGAATGATCTTTGAGTGACCCTTCATCAGTGTACCAAAAATTATTTTCATAGGATGAAAAATATGCATTTTATGGGTGGAGGTCATTTCTCAACAAGTTAAATAGTGGAAAATATGAAAATCATTTTCTCAGAATGTATCTGATGGATATCAATCAAAAATTTTTGGTATGATCTTTGGGTGACCCATTACCATGCAGCCAAAAATCATTTTGATTTGATGAAAAATATGTCTTTTAAGAGCGGAGGTCATTTCTCTATCTGTTAAATAGTTCAAACTTTGAAAATCATTTTCAACATCAGTAGAACCCCAAATATCTAAAAATCAAGTCAAAATATTTCTTTGCTTTTACAAGAATTTCAAGCCTGTGGAGCGACTCAAGCCATTCATGGCTTTCTAGTTTTTATTGGTGTTACTAGGATTTCAAAATTTATACTCACTCAAAAGAAAACCACCAAAGAATATGTAGGATAAAAGTAATATGTGTATTGAATAGAGATTAAGATTTGAGCCTTGTGAATAATCAAAACATCATAACTACAGCTTGTATATCCAGTAGTTACAATATTTTGATCATTCATCAACTATGTTCTTATATTTTTTTTAAAAAAAAAGAAATATATATTTGTATTACACATTTGCTTAATACCCTTGGTTTCCAATTAAAAAAAGTGACTTTTTTCTCAAAATCAGAAAGAAAATTCCCAATTCACTAAAGTCAAGGATCTTACCAAAAGTAAAATAAAATGGGAGTAAAATAAGCCCGTTAGTAAATCAGTTTCAGTTTAAAAGACTTAAAGGTCAATGAATTCTTAATTCTGATGTTAAATAGTTCACAAAACAGAAGTTTTCATCACAAACCATACTAATTATACTTTTCCCTTTATTTGAGGCCTCTAATAAAGGCCACACCCACAAATTCAAGTTCACTAAAAATTCAACTGAGGTTTTCAATCAAATGTTAGTATTTTACTTAAATTATATTTATTTTTGGCCATTTTTTCACTGTCTTAACAAATATTGATGGGTCTGCAGAAAACATTTGTAACTGCCTATGTGTTTATAAGCAGTTACAACAGTTTAGCACTAAGCTCATCATATGTAGCATAACTTCTAATAAAAGCCCATCCCTTTCAAATGAAAATGCGATGATTCTGGGTTTTATTAGAGCTTTAACGGTATTTGTTCTTGAATTATTTCAGTCCGTAGATTAGCCCTGTGTGAGGAGCTAGAACAAGCATCTTGTGGAGATGTTTTATTCCATGGCTATCTTGGACCTCCATGTAAGTACGATTCACATACTATGTCTTCTTCAAAAGGAGACAATAGTTTAGATGAGTACAAATTGTTATATGCTGCTGAATGTGGACATTGTTTATTAACATTTTCTCTGCTTGTTCTGATGTCAGTCTGTACATTTTTAGCTCACCTGAGCACAAAGTGCTCAAGGTGAGCTATTGGGATCATAGAATGTCCGTCGTCAGTTGTGCGTTGTCCGTCGTGCGTCGTCCACAATTTCTTTAAACATCTTCTCCTCCTAAACCAGTGGGCCAATCTTGATCAATCTTGGCAGGGATGTTCCTTGGGTCAAGCTCTACCAAAGTTGTTCAAATAAATGAAATCCACCCTAAACTTTCCCTTTACCCTTAACAAAAAGGGTGAAAATCTGAAAATCTTTAAAAATCTTCTTCTCTGAAACCAGATGTCAGAGGGCTTTCATATTTGGTATGTATCATCATCTAGTGGACTTCTACCAAGTTTGTTCATATCAAGACCCTGGGGTCATATTTGGGCTTTGCCCGGGCCCAACCCTTTTTACATAGAATTGAAAAGCGAAAATCTTTAAAAATCTTCTTCTCTGAAACCAGATGGCAGACAGCTTTAATATTTGGTGTTGCATCACCTAGTGGGCCTCTACAAAGTTTGTTCATATCAAGACCTTGGGTCATATTTGGGCTTTGCACGGGTGCATCCCTTTATCTCTTATGAGCACGAAGGGTAAAAATACGAAAATCTTCAAAAATCTTCTTCTATGAAACCAGATGGCAGACAGCTTTCATATTTGGTGTGTAGCATCATCTAGTGGACCACTACCAAGTTTGTTCATATCAAGACCCTAGGATCATATTTGGGCTCCACCCTGGCGCAACCCTTTATACATAGAATCAAAGAGCGAAAATCTTTTAAAAATCTTCTTTAATCGAAACCAGAGGACACACTGCCTTCATTTTTATACGCCGCCGGAGGCGGACGTATATTGGCGTCATCTTCTCCGTCTGTCCATCCGTCCGTCCGTACGTACGTCCGTCCACTTTTCTTGTCAACGCAACTCCTCCTAAACTTCTGGCTGGATCTTCTTGAAACTTGGTCAGCCGGAGGCGGACGTATATTGGCGTCATCTTCTCCGTCTGTCCGTCCATCCATCCGTCCGTCCGTACGTCCGTCCACTTTTCTTGTCAACGCAACTCCTCCTAAACTTCTGGCTGGATCTTCTTGAAACTTGGTCAATGTTATCACCTCAATTGGTAGATGTTCATGAAGGAAGGATTTGACGGTTCATTGATTTTTGCCTGAGTTATGCCCCTTGATAACTTAGTCTCTGGGTCCAATTTTCTTGTCAACGCAACTCCTCCTAAGTTTCTGGCTGGATCTTCTTGAAACTTGGTCAATGTTATCACCTCAATTGGTTGATGTGCATGAAGGAAGGATTTTACGGTTCGTTGATTTTTGCCTGAGTTATGCCCCTTGATAACTTAGTCTCTGGGTCCAATTTTCTTGTCAACGCAACTCCTCCTAAACTTCTGGCTGGATCTTCTTGAAACTTGGTCAATGTAATCACCTCAATTGGTAGATGTGCATGAAGGAAGGATTTTACGGTTCGTTGATTTTTGCCTGAGTTATGCCCCTTAATAACTTAGTCTCTGGGGCTTATTGCCTCAGTTATGCCCCCTTAAAATTAATTCTCTGGGGCTTATTGAAATTGCAGCCTTGTGAATGCAACTCTTCCTAAGTTTCTGGCTGGATCTAAATGAAACTTGGTGGATGTTATAACTGAAATTGGTAGATGAGCATAAAGTAAGGATTTTATGGTTCATTAATTTTACCCTTAATTATGCTCCCTTAAAACTTAGTAGCTAGGGCTTATTGAAATTGCAGCCTTTTGAACACAACTCCTCCTTACTCTTTTGTCTTTATTTAAATGATACTTGGTCAATGTCATCACCATAATTTGTAGATGTACATGGATCAAGGATTTTATGGCTAATTTATTTCCCTGAATTATGCCCCCTTAAAACTTAGTGCCTGGGGCTTATTGAAATTGCAGCCTTGTGAAGGCAACTCCTCCAAACTTTTTGTCTTGATTTAAATGAAACTTGGTCATTTTCAATTTGGTTCTGTCAAAATAAGTAGTGTCTACAATTATTTTTGTGAAACAGCAGCAAAGTGGCGGCGTATTTTGTGACTATGGCACTCTTGTTGGTATGTAGCATCATCTAGTGGGCCCCTACCAAGTTTGTTCATATCAAGACCCTTGGATCATATTTGGGCTCCAACCGGGCGCATCCCTTTCAGCTCATCTGAGCATGATGGGTGAAAATAGGAAAACCTTCAAAAATCTTCTTCTCTGAAACCAGAAGGCAGACAGCGTTCATATTTAGTATATAGCATCATCTTATGGACCTCTTTCAAGTTTGTTCATATCAAGACCCTGGGGTCACATTTCGGGTCCACCCGGGTGCATCCCTTTTAACATAGAATCAAAGAGTAAAAAGGCATATCTGTCTTGCTCTTTGCTGAAAATGTTCCATGGTATTGATCTTAGGCAATTATCTTCTTTTTGACATCTGCCTATCTAATTAATGTGATGTCCCAGGGGTCAAAGAGACTCAGGTGAGCGATCTAGGACCGTCTTGGTCCTCTTGTTAAATCTTCATCTTCGAGACACATTTCCTCCTACATTAATGAACAGAGTCACAAGCATACATCAGTAGACTAAAATTAAGGATGAAGTTTTACGGAATGTTTCTAGTCACTTGACCTTATTCATATAG
The DNA here is from genome assembly GCA_948146395.1 of Fragum whitleyi. NCBI lineage: Eukaryota > Metazoa > Mollusca > Bivalvia > Cardiida > Cardiidae > Fragum > Fragum whitleyi. Next base: position 56,915,062 of record OX411544.1, on the reverse strand, counting down.
TCGAGGTTAGGTGATATTCCAAAGCCAGCATATGTGTGTATATTGTGACTCACATTCCTTTCATCATTTAAAAATTTTAAACAAATAAGAACATTTGACCATCATGGTGTTTTGATAACTGATACCTGTGATTTTGGAAAAAGAAGTGAGGATTCTGTATACAATGTCTGTAGAGAATAGATTTTTGTTTTTGAGTGGCGACAGCTTGATGGGGCTGAAGCCACTCATTGTCGTAGCACAATTTTACTTTGAATGCGATTAATTCATACAGAGCTGTCCTGGCCGAATAGTACACTGACTGACCCCTTTTTATTATACGCCGCCGGAGGCGGACGTATATTGGCGTCATCTTCTCCGTCTGTCCGTCCGTCCATCCGTCCGTCCGTACGTCCGTCCACTTTTCTTGTCAACGCAACTCCTCCTAAACTACTGGGTGGATCTTCTTGAAACTTGGTCAATGTTATCGACTCAATTGGTAGATGTGCATGAAGGAAGGATTTTACGGTTCGTTGATTTTTGCCTGAGTTATGCCCCTTGATAACTTAGTATCTGGGTCCACTTTTCCTGTCAACGCAACTCCTCCTAAGTTTCTGGCTGGATCTTCTTGAAACTTGGTCAATGTAATCACCTCAATTGGTAGATGTGCATGAAGGAATGATTTTACGGTTCGTTGATTTTTGCCTGAGTTATGCCCCTTGATAACTTAGTCTCTGGGTCCACTTTTCTTGTCAACGCAACTCCTCCTAAGTTTCTGGCTGGATCTTCTTGAAACTTGGTCAATGTTATCACCTCAATTGGTAGATGTGCATGAAGGAATGATTTTATGGTTCATTGATTTTTGCCTGAGTTATGCCCCTTGATAACTTAGTCTCTGGGTCCACTTTTCTTGTCAACGCAACTCCTCCTAAGTTTCTGGCTGGATCTTCTTGAAACTTGGTCAATGTAATCACCTCAATTGGTAGATGTGCATGAAGGAAGGATTTTATTGTTCCTTGATTTTTGCCTGAGTTATGCCCCTTAAAAACTTAGTCTCTGGGGCTTATTGCCTCAGTTATGCCCCCTTAAAATTTAGTCTCTGGGGCCTATTGAAATTGCAGCCTTGTGAATGCAACTCTTCCTAAGTTTCTGGCTGGATCTAAATGAAACTTGGTGGATGTTATAACCGAAATTGGTAGATGAGCATGAAGTAAGGATTTTATGGTTCATTAATTTTACCCTAAATTATGCCCCCTTAAAACTTAGTATCTAGGGCTTATTGAAATTGCAGCCTTTTGAACACAACTCCTCCTTACCTTTTGTCTTTATTTAAATGAAACTTGGTCAATGTCATCACCATAATTTGTAGATGTACATGGATCAAGGATTTTATGGCTCATTTATTTCCCTGAATTATGCCCCCTTAAAACTTAGTGCCTGGGGCTTATTGAAATTGCAGCCTTGTCTTGATTTAAATGAAACTTGGTCATTTTCAATTTGGTTCTGTCAAAATAAGTAGTGTCTACAATTATTTTCGTGAAACAGCAGCAAAGTGGCGGCGTATTTTGTGACGATGGCACTCTTGTTAAAGAGTATCATTGTATCTTATAAGTGCAAAAAGTAGCTTTTGTGGAAATGCTTTCAAGAGCTGTGTTCATTTTGAAAAATTATAATATATCCTTTAATTGGAATACAGGATTCACAAAATTATTTTCACTGTAATGTGGATCAGAACTGGCGAGAAAATTTAGCCTGAAGCAGTCTATGCTTTCTGACTAGAGCCCTGGGTTCATGATGAAAATCTTTGTGAAACATTGAAGAAATTTTACCCTGCTTTGCATTCCTATGCAAAGCAGGGCACCATATCTAAATGTTTGCAAACATTTTGCGACATACTTTTAACCTAGGGCTGGTTCTGTAAGCAGTTTTCAAAGTGAGAGGGAGAGTAACTTTCTTGTTGTTGCTTCAGGTCCCCCAGTCCACGATTTTATGAGAAGTAGGTCCCAGTCTGTAGTTAGTGTGGAGGGTTCGGGTACCAGTCAACAACAGAATATTCATCAAAGGTACAACCCCCCCCCCCCTTCTAACTTTCATCTACAGTTTGTCACTTAATTTTTAGCTCGGCTGTTTTAGGAGAAAACCTGAAGTATTGCTATAGCCTCCATGTCGTCGTCGTGTGAAAACTTTAACATTTTGTTATATCTCTGGTTCTACTGAAGGCATTCACTTGAAACTTGGCACACATGTTCACCATTAAAAGAGTAACCTAAACAATCAAGGGGGATAACTTTAGATGCATTTTGTGCAAATTATGCTCCTTTTTCGACTTAGATTTTTTCCCACCATCCAGCACTCGACAGCAGAGCGTAGGCACCTGTAGGCGGTGCTCTTGTTAAAATGTAGTTTTGCCCTTGACAGAAACAACTGAAAGACTATATCACAAAAAAAGAAATTAAATGATTAAAGATATTGTGGGAAAAAGAAGAAATGGCTGGTTTCCAGCATTGTCTACTTTTATCACAATATATTTCTAACTTTCAGATATAATTTTTACTGATTTTTGCAGTATATTTGTTTAGTTAGGAAGTCCTAGTCAGGTCTAAAATTTCATTTCATGTGATAATTCTTGTCAGACAAAAATAGTGACAGTCATGCCATAGTATCAGAACAATTGTTCATTGTGATCTTCAAAACTTATTTTGAGTAGAAAAGAAACTGCTGTATTAAAGACATTCTCTTGATATTGGTATCAATGCAATCCACTTAGAAAAGTCCACTTATCAAATGGTTTTCTTATTCAGAGCTGTAACTGATGAAACAATTGTGTAAAAAGGCACTAAAATGAGATTTCTGAAATATAACCAAATAATTTTAACCTGAAAACAGAGGTACTGAGGGGGTAAAACAATTCTACAATCTTTATTCTTCAATGAAACATTACGTTGCTGGTACTCATTTGAATCGCCTTGATAAGACAATTCAAATAAATGCCAGCAACATAAGGTTTGTACTATTATTATTGAAATACTCTGCCATAAAATTCAAAATACCTCCTTCATTGTAGCTCTGCTGAAAAAAATAAAAATTTGATGAGAGTTTCAGCAATTTATCAGGTTGTAATGGTGCACACAGTATTACTGTCAACATTAGGCAGACTTCGCTGCACTATAGCTCAACACACTCCTAACAATAGCTCTACAATCTTCTGACTATAGCTCTACACTCTACTGACATTAGCTCTAGACTTTCCTGACTATAGTTCTTCACTCTCTTGACTATAGCTCTACACACTCCAGACTATAGCTCAAACTCTCCTGACTAAAAAATAGCTCAAATTCTCTTCTTACTAAAGCCATTCACTATCCTGACTTTAGTTCTTTATTCTCCAGGCATTAGCTCTTCACTCTCCTGACTATAGTTCTAAACTCTCCATTTCTATAGTTTAAAACTATCCTGACTATTGCTCTTTAATCTCCTGACCAAAGCTCTTTACTGTCCTGACTATAGCTTTCTCTCTCCTGACCAAAGCTCTACACTCGCCTAACTATAGCTTTACCCTCTCCTGACTATGGCTCTATACTCTCCTGACTATAGCTCTATATTCTCCTGACTATAGCTTTACTCTCTCCTGACATTAGCTCTCCACTCTCCAGACTAAAGTCTTTTATTCTCCTGTCTTACGCTTTACACTCTCCTTAAAGCTTTACAGTCTCTCGGCATTAGCTCTCCACTCTCCTGTCTCTAACTCCTCTGACTATAGTTTTATTCCCTCCTTACTATAAAATTACAATTTCTTGTCTAAAGCTATACTCTCTCCTGACTATAGCTCTACACTTCCTTGAATATGGCTCTACACTCCAATGACTGTAACTTCACACTCTCCTGACTATATAAATGAACTCTTTTGTCTGTGGCTGTACATTCATCTTACTATAGCTCTTCACTCTCCCGGCTAATGCCCTACAATCTTCTGACTACAGCTTCTGACATTACCTCTACATTCTCCTTAATACAGCTCTACACTCTGCTGATTATAGCTCTAAACTCTCTGTGTCTATCTCAACACTTACATGTTTATTTGATTTAATTTGATTTTCAGACATTTGTCTGTAAATTTAAGACCAGGTTGTAGTGGTATACTCAGTACCCCTGGCCACTATAGACAGACGTCCCTTTACTTTATCTATATACTGTCTTGAAGATAGATTTAAACTCTCCTGATTATAGCTCATCATGCCTGTGTCTTTCTCAACACATACATGTTAATTATTTTCAGGTATTTGTCTGTAAATCTTAGTTTAGAATGTAGTGGTTTTCACAGTACTTTTTGCCACTCTAGACTCCTGCGTCCCTGCATTATAGCTCTACACTCTCTTGACTAAATGCTTACCACCACATACATATAAACTGATGTTTAGTTGTTTTAATTTCAGACATTCTTCAGTAGATCCAAGACCTGGTTGCAGTGGTATACACAGTACCCCTGGCCACTCTAGACAGGCATCCCTTGACTATAGCTCTACACTTTCTCACCATAACTCATTTTCTAGTCTACCCAACCCACACAGTTTGTCACGGCTGTCCTCATTGGCTGATGTGAGACATGTATCAAGACCTGTTCCATATGAGAGTCTCAGTACAAGATTGGCCAACACACAGGAGACTGCAGGTAACAAAACAGCTTAGAAATCTTGGAAAATTTTAGTCAAATCAAAGTGCTGAAAGCGCTTGATGTACTAAGCATGAGTCAGTATTTATTTTGAAAAATAATTTTTAGCTCGCCCGGGACGAAAGTTTCGGAAGAGCTATTGTCATACCCTCGAATGTCGGCGTCTGTGTCTGCGTCCACATTATGTTAAAGTTTTTTTAGCTCCACTGGCTGAAAGCCACTGGGGCTATTGTCATGGCGTTGTGTCCGTCGTGCGTCCGTCCGTCCGTCCGTCCGTCCGTCCAGTCGTAAACTTTTTCTTTAAAAATCTTCTCCTCAGGAACTACTGGATGGATTTCAACCAAACTTCACAGGAATGATCCTTGGGTGACCCTCTTTCAAAGTTGTTCAAGAAATTTTGATCCAATGAAAAACATGGATTTAATGGGCGTGGCTTATTTCCAAATATGGTTAAAAGTGAGTTTTCTCTGGTTCTAATTGATGGATACCAATTAAATTTTACAGAAATGATCCTTGGGTGACCCTTTATCAGTCTACCAAAACTTATTGTGATCGGATGAAAAATATGTATTTTATGGGCAGAGGTCATTTCTCTATATGTTATATAGTGAAAACTTTGATAATCATTTTCTCAGAATCTAACGGATAGATATCAACCTAATTTTACATGAATGATTCTTGGGTGACCCTTTATCAGTCTACCAAAACTTATTGTGATCGGATGAAAAATATGTATTTTATGGACGGAGGTCATTTCTCTATATGTTATATAGTGGAAACTTTGATAATCATTTTCTCAGAATCTAATTGATAGATATCAACCAAATTTTACATGAATGATCCTTGCGTGACCCTTTATCAGTCTACCAAAACTTATTGTGATCGGATGAAAAATATGTATTTTATGGACGGAGGTCATTTCTCTATATGTTATATAGTGGAAACTTTGAAAATTATTTTCTCAGAATCTAACTGATAGATATCAACCAAATTTTACATGAATGCTCCTTGGGTGACCCTTTATCAGTGTACAAAAAATTATTGTGATCCAATGAAAAATATGTATTTTATGGACGGAGGTCATTTCTCTATATGTTATAATATTGGAAACTTTGAAAATCATTTCAATATCAGTAGAACCCAAAATATCTAAAAATCCAGTCAGAACTTAGATTTGCTATTACAAGAAATTCAAGCCTGTGGAGCGACACAAGCCTTTCAAGGCTTTCTAGTTATTTCTATAAATATTAATCCTAGAGGCTTTATTTTTTACAGAAACACTCATTAGGGCATAGGCTTTCATTTGAGACCAACATCCATGTCGAAATGACCTTTAGACTGTAACCTTGGCCCTTTCAAAAAAGTTTTAACCAAAAACTTTAACCAAAAAAACTTTAACCTTGCTTATATTTTCTGAAAGCTTTTAGCTAGAGACATCATTACTTCATATGCACACTCATTAGGTGATAGGCTTTCACCAGAGACAAAGGTCTTTGACAATTTGACCTTGACCTTGACCCTTTGTGGACTTAGAAACTCTTTAACCTAGAACTTTAACCAAAAACTTCAACCTTGCTTACATTTTCTGAATGCTTTAACCTAGGGACATTGTTTCTTCATTTACATACTCATTAGGTGATAGCCTTTTGCGAGAGACCAAGGTCCTTGATAATTTGACCTTAACCTTGACCTTTTATGGACTTGGGAAAAATTTAAACTGAAAAACTTTAACCAAAACTTTAACCTTGCTTATATTTTCTTGAAGCTTTAACCTAGGGACATCATTACTTCATTTACATACTCACCAGGTGAGAGGCTTTCATCAGAGACCAAGGTCCTTTACAATTTGACCATGACCTTTTCAAGGACTTGGAAAAACTTTAACCAAAATACTTTAACCCAAAACTTTAACCTTGCTTATATTTTCTGAATGCTTTACTCTAGGGACATTATTACTTCATACACATAATCACTAGGTAATAGGCTTTCACTGGAGTCCAAGGTAATATATTTTCATAGTAAATGGCATAGGTTAAAATGAATACTCTCACATTTCAAATACAAAAAGGAACATTAAAGTTGTTTATTCTTGAATGATATCAATTAATTTCTAATTATACAATCTGTCTTCAGGTCTTGTCAAATTATATCCTCAGGCTCCCTAGATCTTTTTAGTACCCTCTCCCCCCCTTCCAATAGCTTCCCACAAGGTACATGATTTTGCATATCAGCGTTTTTTCTCCTAGCTTTGGGAAAGGGTCCGAAACCGGACCAATTGGGAATAATGCATTGTTTTCTCAAAAATTGGGAATTTTCATTGTTATGCTTGTTTCAAAAACATTACTTTTATTTATATCATTAGTATTCATTACAATATGTATAATAGAAGTTCCTATGCCTCTTTAGTCATATCTTAACTGAAAAGCAAACCATAGTCCTTAAACAAGGAATCTGAACAAAAACAATGACAAAGAATTAGTCTGATTGCTCTGGAATAAATGTTGTATATCAAATCTAGAAATGTCACTGAGTTTTTTGTTAAAAAAATGTCATTGTTAAACCTAAAATATAGATAAATCAAGTTCTATAATAAATTCCTGGGTTGAACATTCTTGGGTACGAATCAACAGAAAACAAAAACATATTCAACCCTATTGTTTTTAAAACAGCTATAAATGAATATTTCTACTAAAATCATAGAAACTCTTTAAACATATTTTCAAAATAGATCATATACTCAGATGTTGTACCTGCTGTAGAATGTTTGAAAGACAATTCAGGTTGGTTCTGAGAGGTGCCGAGATCGTGAATAACAGTCAACTTTGTTAACGAAAATTAAACAAAGATAAACAATTACATTTTGGGTTATATAACAGGAAAATAATTTGCTTCAACCATGACCAAAAGTCCTTCATTCTAGTAAGTTTTTTCCTTTAAAATTCATCTTACATCAATTGATAAATAAATGCAAAAAGATCGTCTACTGCAAATCAGGTCCAAAAATCGCACTATCTTGGCTTCACAAAAATATGCAGTTTTGTAATGCGATAACTTCCGAGTTGGCCAAAATACACTGGTTTTCCTGCATCGTAATTGTTTATGCCTATGAAATCGAGAACCATGTGACTTAAATAAACTAATCTTCGGAAATTCCCCTCTTGTTGACAAATTACAACACAGATGTTTATTGCTAAAAGTACTTCCAGGTTTTCCAATAGGAAATAATCAAACTGTAATAGTATGTTTACTTCAAGAATTAGCTTTGAATTGGGAATTTCATCCTCTTATTTTGGGAAAAAATAGTAGTTTTCGTCATTGGGAACGGGTCCGTTTACCGGACCCGTTCAAAGAAGGAAAAAAAACGCTGCATATATCTATGTGACAAGCATCCAATAGGGCGAGCTATGTTGTCCTCTGACAACTCTTGTTGATTTTTTCTGGTGGTATGTATGTGCAGTCTTTTCTTTGTCTTTACCTCCTACTAAAACAGGAATATTCTGGGATTAGCATGACAAGGGTTTCTTATGCTATTCTATGTACGAAGAGCTCTTCTGGGCTCTAGAAATTGAAAATATCTGACTTAAAAAGAGGGGAGAAAACTTTGATGGTGTGAAAAAAGGAACAGTATGTGCCATAAGAATGTAAATGAGCTAGTTTTCTTTGACTCATTTTAACTTAAAAATGAAATGTTTTTGAGGCAGGTAATCTTAAAACTTTTATTTTCTTAATTTTCCATATTTGTGAACAGATTTAGAGTTTAGAGAACATGCAAAAAATTAAGATTTATTTAAAATTCTTTTCCTTATGTACAGGTTACAGAACTGACCCCCTGCGTGTCACAATGTTAAGAGGCCACCATAATTGGTTGTGTGTAGCTTATCCCCATTTTGTATGCTGTTATAGGTATGATACCACTTAGTATTTTGTTTATTTAATACATTCAATTAAAACCATTTATATTAGTCAGATGAGTGATGTAGGGCCATTTTGACACCTTGTTTATCAACAGATTACAGACCTGACCCCCTATGTTTCACAATGTTAATAGATTGTTACTCTTAGTTGTATGAAGTCTATCCCCATTTGTATGCTGTTATCACCACAATCAGTCAGCTTTCGAAGTATGAAAAAATTTCAAGGTCAAAGGTTATAGGCTAAGTACTTTGAACTTTTACCCTTGCTTTAGTATCAAAAATGCAATCTCATTCATATTTCATAAGTGATTGTATAATTGTGACAAAAATTCACCAAACAACATCATATTGTCATTTGTTAATGCTAGAAATAAGGTCAAGTGAACATTTATGTTGAACAAAAAATTAATGCTTTCTCTATTACTATATGATTCTGATACAATTTCAGAATGAAAGATTCTACAGGCTGGCATCTGATATGGACAAGCTCCTACCTAGACATTCCAGTTGAGAAGATAGCCATTAATGCCAAAGTCATGACAGCCACTCAAGATAATAGCAATAAAATGGTAGCTGCAGCAGCAGGAAATCTTGTCAGGTTGTGGTCCATATCAGATGATGGAGAAAGCAGAGAAATTGGTGAGATAATATAGTTACATTTATGAGGGCATAAACATTTGCACAGACCCAATAACAGGGTTCCCACGCGTCAGGGAAAAGTCAGGGAAAAATGGATTTTTAGCTCCACTGGCTGAAAGCCACTGGGGATATTGTCATGGCGTTGTGTCCGTCGTGCGTCCGTCCGTCCGGTCGTAAACTTTTCTTTAAAAATCTTCTCCTCAGAAACTACTGGATGGATTTCAACCAAACTTCACAGGAATAATCCTTGAGTGACCCTCTTTCAAAGTTGTTCAAGAAATTTTGATCCAAAGAAAAACATGGATTTAATGGGCGTGGCTAATTTCCAAATATGGTAAAACGTGAGTTTTCTCAGATTCTAATCAATGGATACTAATTAGATTTTACATGAATGATCCTTGGGTGACCCTTTATCAGTCTACAAAAAATCATTGTGATCGGATGGAAAATATGAATTTTATGGGCGGAGGTCATTTCTCTATATGTTATATAGGGGAAACTTTGAAAATCATTTTCTCAGAATGTAACAGATGGATATCAACCAATTTTCACTGGAATGATCCTTGAGTGACCCTTTATCAGTCTACAAAAAATCATTGTGATCGGATGGAAAATATGCATTTTATGGACGGAGGTCATTTCTCTATATGTTATATAGTGGAAAATTTGAAAATTATTTTCTCAGAATCTGAATTTTGGATATCAACTAAATTTCACTGGAATGATCCTTGAGTGACCCTTTATCAGTGTACCAAAAATTATTTTGATTGGATGAAAAATATACATTTTATGGGTGGAGGTCAATTCTCAATATGTTAAATAGTGGAAATTATGAAAAATATTTTCTCAGAATGTAATTGATGGATATCAATCAAACATTTTTGGTATGATCTTTTTGGTGACCCATTATCATCCAGCCAAAAATTATTTTCATTGATGAAAAATGTCTTTTAATAGCAGAGGTCATTTCTCTATCTGTTATATAGTTGAAACTTTGAAAATCATTTTCAACATCAAATATCTAAAAATCTAGTCAAAACATTTATTTGCTTTTACAAGAATTTCAAGCCTGTGGAGCGACTCAAGCCATTCATGGCTTTCTAGTTAAAAATGTCAGGGAAATGTCAGGGGATTTTGTGGAGTGTCAGGGAAATTTGGGAAATAAGACAAAAGTCAGGGAAATGTCAGGGAATTTTGAAAAGCCTGTCAGGGAATTTTTCATTTAAGGAGTACCTATCACAAAGGCAGTCTCTAAGATTTTATCACCAAATTCCTACATGAAAGGTCTAATGTCTCATTTCTGTGTTAATTTTATAGTAATTTATGTCCTTAAGCTCCTTTATCTACCATTTTTTGTAAGGCAGTTCCAGTTTTGCGGTTCAAAGAATCATGTTAAGAGTATCGATGAATTTATTGTACTTAATGTAATAACATGATTCTTTTATCTTCACTACATTGTGTAGGTAAGATGATTTCATAATTTAACTTCTTAAATTCATACACATCTTGAAATCTAATGGTATTGTTGTGATCAAGCTTCAATTCTTTCTGCAAACTGTCTAATGGTGTCAAAAATACTCAAAAGATGTTGGTCACATTTCCCATAGTGGTTATGCTACAAATAAAACAGGTTTGTTAACTTCAGACTGCACGATCATAATTGAAAATTAATCTGAACAAATCTAAATTAGAAGATCCTGTTTCTGTGATTTTTGAATTGCTTAGATGATAATTACTTTCACTACAACATGTTTTATAAGATTACATAAATATATTCTTCATAAAAACCCATTTGATCAATGAAAGTATTCACTGCATGACAGATTTTCGTCTTACTTATTACATATTGCTTTGATTTTGATATAACTTATACAGTTACAATTTATAATTATATCTTAATTATATCAAAGGCTTTTTTATACACCTGTATATGTATTACATCCATTGGGAAATAAGTGCCTCAACTTAGATTTATCCCCCATGAAGTTTTCCTAGAAACTTCACCAGTCCTTGTGTCAAATGTGTTGGCTTTTAATAATATTATAAAAGAACTAAAGGACGCAAACCTCTCTGCCACATACAGCACTGTACCTCTCTGTCACAGACACCATGGGATTTTACTTTTGATATATAATATAGGTACTTTTGCATTAGACCTACTGGTATTTAGAGAGATTGCTTTTGTATATACGTATGTGTACTTTATGTATTATTTCTTTAGGTACTATTATTCCACCAATAACACTTTAACCCTATGCTGTTTAATCCCTGCTTTTTACGTGCCTGTGATTTTATGATTGAGAAAACATTGTGAAAAAAGAAGAAATTGCTTCTGACAAGCAATTTCTTTATTTTCTACACTTTTTTCTACCCTAATGAATGGTTATTTTTCAAATTAAATCCACTTTAAATTGTTGTCTTTTTTTTTGTTCAAAACCTTTGAATTTGGACAGGTCCAAAATTTTGTAAAACAGGAAAGGGTTAAGGTGATTTTCAAAAATTTTAAGGCCTTCTGCTTTTAGTTTCCTGAGAAAAAGTGTCTTTTGTAGTAAAATATCCTTCACCGTGGCTTGATGGTGTTCCAATTGAACATATTAACCATGCTTAAGGTTTTCTCATTCATAGTATTGCTATTTACTTTTGAGTTATAACAAAGTATTAGATTCCTACTACATAAAGTGATTGCCTTGTACAAACCCTGCATCCTAAGGGCTTCCTGTTTATAGGGAGGTAGGCAAAACTCTCTGCCTCACATAGGGCATCTTTATTAAACATGCATGCCCTCATACAACAAGTGAGTTTAGGACTGCTCGTCTTTCGATCAGAAGTTTGATCCCTACAGCTGCTAACATTCTTTAGACAAGATTGAAGTGTTTCTCTCAAATTGGTGAATAATAACCTATATGGGATGTGCAGCTTGAAGTTTCGGATAGGTCGTAATATTTATAATGGCTAGATAAGTACCATAAAAGGTTAGATTTTTAGCCATAGAGCTATATATGAATTAGTTTGGAAAGAGGCTTTCAAACTCCACTCGAGCACACTTGAAATAAGAAAATGTATCATTATCTATTTACTCTATAGTGTTCGAGATAGGGAGATTACAAGGAATATTTCCAGAACTATTTCACATAAATACATTTGATGATCTATAGCAATAGTGGAAATGAATAGAAATACATGTGCCGAAATGTCCATTAATTGTCAGGGAAAAACACTTTCTTGTCAGGGAAATGTCAGGGAAAAGTCAGGGAATTTTGGAACTGTTTGAGCGTGGGAACCCTGAATAAATGGTTAAACACATGAGTACAAAGTAAGAGGGCTTAAAAGCATTTTGAGAGTCTCTGCAAATGTTAACGCTCGATCAAACATAAATTAATGCTATTATTGCATAAAAAATGAAAGGCTATAGTATTTATTCAAGCAGAGATTTCAAAATGATTCATGGGAACCCTTTAAAACTAGCTCCAAACACAGGAAAAATTGCGTATGCTTTGCACCCCGCTTAATTTTATACCTACTATTTATGACATCACAATTTATTACACGGGAAAAGGATCAACATCTTTATGCTCTATATCAATGTTTGACATAGCAACTGATTAAGTGTATAAGCCCAGAACATGATACTTTAGTAAAAAAAAAAAAAAAAAGCCGGACGTTAGTGGCAAGTGAATTTACTTATTTTGCCATGTTTTCTCCTGTTTATGCCCTTGTTTTGTATGTTAATGTATGCCTATAACAATCGAAATTCATACATTTTATGCAATAATTTGTATACTTAATTTGTTACTCGGTTAATCAATTGATTATTTGCTCCACTCCCTTTCCTTCTGATGTGGCAGACTGCTTCAGATACTGAGAACTATTTATCAAAATATATTGTTGTGGTTCAGATATCTCACATGGTTAATCAATTAAGGTAGTGGACCCATAATAGTTCTGCAATTTTTCAAAAGTAATGAACTTTAACAGTGTTGACTGAGGTTTCCTAATGATCATCATTAGGAAACCTTGGTCAACATAGTGAAAGTTCATGGTTTCCAAAATAAAGCAGAACTATTATGGATCCACTTCCTTAAAGGAGCAAATAACTCTACTGTAGTTAGAATTTTAGTCACAGATCTGGATTTTAGAAATAAGAGAGCAAATACCTTGTAAGACAGAAGTACAAATTTGAATAGCTTTGAAGATGTTTTTTGAAGTAACAACAAATTTTGAAGGTGCAACACAAGAAGAAGATTTCTATAATATTGGAATTCTGTATTGTACCAGATTATGTTAAATAATATCTTTATTTCACACCATACACTGAAAGTTCTACAATTTAAGGCACTTGAGAGAGACAAAAGGAATAGATCCAAAATGATCCTAATAAGGGTGTCAATTGCAAGTCACTATGAAATTGAAACAAACAAATTCTTTTAAAAATTTGGAATGAACTTAAAATGATTATTTTAAGTTAGGGTCAAGTCGGCTAACTTGTGCTTACTGGTTATAATATGTTATAAATATAAAACTGATTGACCACCCATTGTCGCTTGACATGTACATTTTCATGTTGACAAACAATATTTTTAAATTAAGAAACAACATTTTTTTTGTCTCTCAATGTCACTTTTATTCTTCTTTTAATTGCAAAGCAATGTAACAAATATAGATATCAAGAATCTTCTCAAGATCAAACATATTTCAATACCTTCGAACGGAATTTTACACTTTGAAATAGCTGCCAAAATAGGTGATATTGATAATTGGGACTTTAGCCCTGCTTTCTGCATCCAATATAGGTTGCCTTGTTATGGAAAAAAAAAATCTGTATTACACAGCCGCCTTGTTCAGGTCATACAATATGAATCTAGATATCTCACTCTCATGTAATGCAAAATAAGCAATGTCATTTGTCTAAATAAGTGTTTTATAGGATGATATATTTCCTCACGGTATTATATATATCCTGAAATATATTTCCAGGTATATTCAACCTAAACGTGTATGTTGACTCGCTGTTCTTTATTGGTAGCCAACTAGTGGCATTGAGTAAATTGGGCAAAGTTGGTGTGTGGCACTCTATGACACATAACTGGCAAGTAAGTACACAAACAAGCTTGTGCATGACATTTCTAACAACTTCATTTTTACTTGATGGACAGACATTGAGCATACTTCCTGGTTGCGAGCAATCATTAGTAAAATTCAGAAGCTGTCTATAAAGTCCACAGTGAAGACTTAGATCAGTCTTGGCAGATGCACAGGCTGATCTGAGTCTAAAAATTGCACACATATGAATTGTTGTAAATGCAATGCATATGCTCTTTTAATTTAATACACTGCAAATCCATTATAAAAATTCAGAAACTATCTATAAAGTGTGTAGTGAAGACCATCCAGTGGAATAGCATGAACTAAGATCCTTGCCTTCTTTGACCTGGGTTCGATCCCCAACAGCAGCACTCATCCTTTCCGACTATTTGTCTCTCACCAATGGGTTGATAATCCTAGACCTATGAGAGATAGCAGCTGGAGGCTAGGAAAGGATGTGATAGGATACTGGTGAGAGAAATACCAGGAAAGCATTGAAAGGTGCTCCAGCCGCCATGATATAACTGAAAAATGTTGAAAGTGGCGTAAAACTCCATTCAGTCAATTAATTGCCTTCTTTAACATAATAATTGGTAGTTGAGTATTCATTGTGTGCTGGTATTTCCTGTTAAAATGCTTATGTTGTATTTTCAGCATGAACTTTTAATGTTTTTGTCAAAATTAACTACCAGTAAACTGAGCAAAGTAAGGGTTTAACAGTTTGCAAATTTTCAGTAAACTTGGTAGAAAATACACCCAAGTGGGATTGCAATTGGAGGCAAGGATGTTATGGAAGTACTGTTGCAACAAATACAATGAATCTGTTGTTAGGTACTCAAGTCTCTGCAATATTACTGAAAAAAAAGCGTTAAATCGGTGTTAAACCCCTAAGTGAAGGTTTAGAAGGTTACAACAAGGCTTATTTTGGCTAGCAAAATAGGCATCTGCTGACCAAGTCATGTCCACTGGAACAATGTTGTGGTGAAATATTAAACTTATTTCTGCTGTAAATAAAGCTTTGGCAGACAGTATAGACTAAGATCAGCCTGTAAAGATGAACAGTCTCATCTTAGTATACACTACCCCCATTCTACTTAATTCTACTTAATCATTGTGTGATGAATTTCAGTAAGAATGTTTGAAATGCACAGAAATTAGGAATAATCTAACTATACGTACTGCCTAAGTCTCTTTTCGGGTATTACTGGCAGGTGGCTCATTCTAGATGTTATCAATTTTGCATGAGAAATTGGAGAGGCTGTTGAATTTTTTATTGAATGGGTTTCATCCACTGCCATCCATTTACAGCTGGGTGGACTGAGGCAGTGACTATTAAGTTTCTTGCTCAAGGAAACACCTCGCTGTCATATAGACTCAACCCCTGACCTTTGGATCAGGATACCTTTGGCTATAACCACTGAGCTATCAAGGCAGTTGTTTTAAACATAGTTTAGATTAAGGAGGATAAGGGTGAACACATAACCTGTATTTCAGATACAAGACGTTGTTGCCATAACTAGCTATGATACTGCTGGGTCTTTCTTGCTGCTAGGATGTGAAAATGGATCTATTTATTATATTGGTGAGTAGGACTTTAACCCATTCTCACACAATCTCCCACTTTTTGAAACCCCCCAACAAAAAATGCTTTGGAAAACTCTGTGGAATATGAATTGCCCACAATGTTTTCTTTCCCTAAGACAAACATTTTTAAAGTTGTTTCAACAAGAATTGGAACTTATTTGAATTTCAAGAAGTTTAAAATTTGACATTCAGTAATGGGTATGCTTAGTTGGACTGTTAAAATTCTTCAAGTAAAAAATTGTTGCCAAGGATATTTTATAGAAAAGATATTAACAATAAGCAAACACTGTCAACAGGTAATTTCTCCATCAATTAATTTCCGTCTGGTTAACTTTGACTGAGGTATTTGCAAGTTATTTTAATGAGATAATAACATTTGCTCTCTATTTCATTATTTTGCTCAAATGATGATCAAACAATATTCCTAATTCCTCTTGATTATTTATTTGATGAAACATTCTCAAATAAATGAAGGATTCTGATTAAGGGAATCCATTGTACTCTTCTCTTGAAAAATAAACAAGTCCTACCAGCAAAACAGGGAGTCTCAGAGTTTTGGATGCCCTGTAGAGTCAAATCCTGATTTAAGATCTACCGGAATTGATATTGAAAGCATTAATGTCAAGTTAATGTTATGAATTTAAATGTGTTTTTCCTAGACATGCAAAAGTTTCCTTTGCGGATGAAAGATAATGATTTATTGGTGACAGAGCTTTACAAAGATCCTACTGGTGATAAAGTGACGGCTTTAAGTGTATACCTTACGCCAAAGACTAGTAAGTTTAACTTTGATTATAAGTAAATATTTTGATGTTTGCTGCTAATAGGAACTATACAGCTTTCAATTTAAAAATCATACCACAGACTAGAAAAGTTGACTATGAATATAAGTCATTATTTTATTGAATTGTTGGTTAAAGAACTATATGGCTTTTAGTGTTTATCTCACATTAAATACAGGTAAGTTTGACTGTATATATAGTTCATAGTGTTTATGACATGCTAGTGATGGGATAAATACAGCTTTAAGTGTCTATCTTACTCCTAAGACTTAAATACTGGAAAATTTACCTTGAATTTAAGTCATTTTATTAAAGATTGATTGCTGATTGGAACTAAACAGCTTTAAGTGTATATCTCATACGAAAGACATATTAAGAAATTATGTTATGATTTGATGATGATTGGATAAATACAGCTTTAAGTGTTTATCTTACACCTAAGACTAGTAAGTGTGACTATGAACATTAGGAACTTTTAGAACACATGGAAACAAAACCTGATGAATATGCATTATTGGACAATTTCTTTGCAAAAAAACTTATTATTTCTTATTGAAGGTTTAAGTGGTAATTGGATAGAGATTGCGTATGGTACGAGTTCAGGAACTGTTCGTGTGATTGTACAACATCCAGAGACAGTTGGACACGGCCCTCAGTTATTCCAGACTTTTACTGTACACAGAAGTCCTGTAACAAAAGTTATGTTGTCAGAGAAACATTTATGTTCTGGTATGTGAATCTATCAAACTTACTTTACTTCACAATTTTAAACAATTCAATCAATGAAATTTGACAGTAGTATGATTTGATGGCTCAGTGCAAAACAGTTGTATCTGTCTAAACTGTTGGGTGCTGTGGCATGGGATTGGCTTTGTCTAACATGCAGAATGTATCAAACACTATTGATTAGATAGACAGTTGTCATACTTTAACTCTAGTAAGTCTTAAGTTCTTAATATGAAATGGGTAGTGCGTCAGCCTCTAAATCAGAGGTCTCAGGTTCAACCCTCAACAGCTGCTTTCATCCTTTCCCATTATTTGTCTCCCACCAATGGTTTGATAATCGTCGACCTATGTGGGAAAGCAGCTGGAGGTTAGGAAAGGATGCGATGGTAGAACTGGTGGGAGAAATACTAGGTATCCATTGTTAGGTACTCCAGGCTCTGTGATATAACTGATAAATTGTTGAGAGCGGCCTTAAACCCAATACAACAAGCAAAAAATATGAAATTATCAAAACTTAGCACAGTTTGTAACTTGGGTGTTATGAAATACAAAGTTGAGTTGCAGTGATGACTATCATTATCAGTGTAGGTGTAGGGTGGCCTGACAGACTTTAGCCTTTATTTCTTTTATTATTAAAGATATTTTTAGCTCACCTGAGCACGAAGTGCTCAAGGTAAGCTATTGTGATCGTACAATGTCCAGCGTCGGTTGTCAGTCCTGTGTTGTCCGTCGTCCACAATTTCTTCAAACATCTTCTCCTCCTAAACCAGATGGTCAATCTTGATGAAACCTGGCAGGGATGTTCCTTGGGTCAAGCTCTACCAAAGTTGTTCAAATAAATGAAACTCACCCTTAACTTTCCTTTTACCCTTAACAATAAGGGTGAAAATATGAAAATCTTCAAAAATCTTCTTCTCAGAAGGCAGATAGCTTGCATATTTGGTATGTAGCATCATCTAGTGGAACTCTACCAAGTTTGTTCATATCAAGACCATGGGGTCATATTTGGGCTCCACCTGGGGGGCAACCCTTTTTACATAGAATCAAAGAGCGAAATCTTAAAAAATATTCTTCTCTGAAACCAGATGGCAGACAGCTTTCATATTTGGTATGTAGCATCACCTAGTGGGCCTCTACCAAGTTCGTTCATATTAACCCCTTGGGGTCATGTTTGGGCTTTGCGTGGGTGCATCCGTTTTAGCTCTTCTTGAGCATGAAGGGCAATAAATGAAATTCTTCAAAAATCTTCTTCTTTGAAACCAGAAGTCAGACAGCTTTCATACTTGGTATGTAGCATCATCTAGTGGACCTCTACCAAGTTTGTTCATAACAAGACCCTAAGATCATATTTGGGCTTCACCTGGGTGCAACCCTTTTAACATAGAACCAAAGAGTGGAAAATCTTCTTTTCGGAAACTAGAGGGCACACAGCTTTCATATTTTGTATGTAGCATAATCTTGTGGGCCCCTACCAAGTTTGTTCATATAAAGACCCTGGGGTCATATTTGGGCTCCACCTGGGTGCATCCCTTTTAGCTAATCTGAGCACGATGAGTGAAAATAGGAAAACCCTCAAAAATCTTCTTCTCAGAAACCCGAAGGCAGACAGCTTTCATATTTAGTTTTTAGCATCCTCTAATGGACCTCTACTAAGTTTGTTCATATCAAGACCCTGGGGTCACATTTTGGCTCCACCTGGTTGCATCTTGTTTTACATAGAATCAAAGAGCATAAAGGCATATCTATCTTGCTCTTGGCTGAAAAATTTCCATGGTATTGATCTTATGTAGAAATTATCTCCCTTTTGACATCTGCCTATTTAATTATTGTGATGTCCCAGAGGTCAAACAGACGCTGGTGAGCGATCTAGGACCATCATGGTCCTCTTGTCTTGAAACTTGGCATGTGTACCGGTATTCTCTTTTGAAAAAATCATTTCTTGTGTGTGGAAAGGAGCTTGTAAGACTTTTTGTCAAAGTTTATTTAATAATCATCAGAATAAGGAAGCACATTTTAATCAAACCCGTCTAATGCTGTTCACCACATATTCCTGCTATGCTTGAAAGCTTTAGCAAACAGTATAGACTACTGACAGCCTGCACAGATACTGCCTGCTTTCTATAGAAATATTGTAAAAGAAAACTTAGTGAGACTAGTCAAAATGTCTCCAAAATAGACAATTAGTTTTGTCCAAAATTTTAATTCAGAAAGATATTGGTTACAAATTCTTTCATTCCCTTTTCAGTATGTTCAGAGTACAACCATGTGCGTACCTGGAGTGTGACAAGATTCCGCGGTATGATATCCACCCAGCCTGGGTCTACACCGCTGGCCTCCTTCAAAGTTGTGTCCCTTGAGGATTTTGAACCTCAACAAAGTTACATTGCTGGCAATGACTTTGGTAAAGTATCTTAGTTTACCTTACCTTCTATAATGAATAGAGAAACAGTAAAACTTGTACTAAGCAACCACTTGTGGGACCACCAAAAAGGGGAAGTTGAAGAAAATGGTAAATTAGTACATGTTTTGTTTGCAAATGAGAAATGCGAGTTTAATTGAATATATATATTATTTCGAATTCCTCCATAATTCTTTGTTGCAAACACTCATTAGAATCATCTGAATAAGACTATTCTATTGAGTTTAAGCAGAATAGGGTTAGTTAACTATGATTTTTGGACAAATATTATTTACTTTTTAAGATAGTTTGATATGAGAAAGGGGATTTTGAAAACTGTTGCATGATAAAATTGGTCGCTAAATAGACATGGTCACTCAAGCAAAGATTGACTGTATAATATTAATAATGATAATAAGAATAATGATAATAATTTTAATAAGGAGGATAATAATGACTTTATTTAACCCTTTGCTGTTTAATACCTGCTTTTTACGTGGCTGTAATTTTATGATTGAGAAAACATTGTGAAAAAAGAAGAAATTGCTCCTGACAAGCAATTTCTTCTTTTTCCACACTATTTTCTACCCTACTGAATGGTTATTTTTCAAATTAAATCCACTTTTAATTTTCGTCTGTAAAACCTTTTAATTTGGACAGGTCCAAAATTTTGAAAAACAGGAAAGGGTTAAAGAGGGTACATCATTTGATGAATCCAGTCTTGCCTATTGGCCTCTTTTTTGTATATAATCACTATCTAAATTACATCATGTAAAGCATTTTATTGCAGTATTTCTGTCATCTGAGTGTTCCGAAAATGGTTTAACCCTTTCCTGTTTTACAAATTTTTGGACCTGTCCAAATTCAAAGGTTATGCAGACGAAAATTTTAAGTGGATTTAATTTGACAAATAACCATTCAGTAGGGTAGAAAATAGTGTGGAAAAAGAAGAAATTGCTTGTCAGAAGCAATTTCTTCTTTTTCCACAACGTTTTCTCAATCATAAAACCACAGGCACGTAAAAGCCAGGGATTAAACAGCAAAGGGTTAAAATGCAAAATAGTTGTTTTTGTGAGAAAAAGATCTGTTACTCGATTCTATTTGAGACAAGCAGAATTCAACCTTGTCCAGAATAGAAAAAAATATTAAGCTAGCTAAGCCTAGCTTAATAATATTTCTATTCTAGACACATATCATATTTTTTACACATTGTCACCCTTGTTGTCTATAACAAACAGAGATATTTCTGTCTTACTTATGTGTGAGATCACTATCCTAATAGTATTATCATATACATGTAGTCATCTCAACAAATGCTATACACATTTATAAATGATGGGATAAAAGGAGAGGACCCATAATAATTCTGCAACATTTTGAAACTAATGAACTTTCACAATTGAAAATCATAAGGAAACCTTGGTTAACACTGTTAGAGTTCATTACTTCTGAAATGTTGCGGAACTTTTTCAGGCCCACTACCTTAAAGCACAAAAAGGCTTATATAAGAAAGGAACCTGTAACTTGATTGTGAGTGAGTCAAGCTGATCTTAACCATGTCTAGAATAGAAAAAATATAAAGTTTTAAATGCCTTATAACATTACAAATCAAGATTTTGTTAGGTGATAGACAGGCAATCAGCAGCTTGATGATCACCTACACAAAAAATGTTGGAAATGTCACACACAGTGTATTGTACATTCTGTAACGTCCTGTTTATCCTAGGACCATTTGGAGAGCAGGATGATCAACAGTTGTTTATACAGAAGGTTGTTCCGGAGACTGACCAGTTGTTTGTTAGACTCTCATCTAATGGGAAACGGTATGGAAATTTGTTAACCCTGAAATTGATATGAAACTTGGCACTTATATGCTTCTTATGATAATTCAGTGCATTACACAAGAGCCAAAACTTTACTTATCTTATCTTTTTATTTATTGCCCTATGTAGATTTTTCGACATAAATTCAGATCCTTTTTCCCAGTTAACATCCAGCACTGTCATGGGTGCATCTTGTGACTATTTACCACCTTGTTGTAAGATAAGCTACAAAATTAATGATGGATACAGATTTATATAATTATGTGACTCATCACTTAATAAGGGACAGATGGTATAGCCTAAGATCAGATTTCACATTTGTACAGACTGATCTTTGACTATATTTGTATAAACTGATCTTGGACTATTAGTGCATCTGAAGCAGGAATATTCCTGGTTCAACATGACAAGAGATAATAATTTCAGTGTGTGTGTTATACGATCTGTTGACGGTACAACCATTAGCGCTTTCTGTGTCCATGAATGTGAGGGATCCAGCAGAATGGGGTCACGACCTCGCCGGTTTTTGTTCACGGGGCACACTAACGGGGGCATACAGATGTGGGATCTGACCACAGCATTAGATTTGATGTCAAATAGCACTGATGAAGGTATGAAATGGTGCAGATTCTTCTGTTTATCTTATCAATAGAGCTGGGACGAGTACTACTCGATTACACTGGTATTGGTATCGTAACAATCCTTCCCAGGTTCTGGATCATTACCTGTTACCTGACTATTGTATAATCACTAAGTTCATTTTTGGAATCAACATCAGAAAAGAATTGAAGACTGTTCAAAACGGTCTTCAATTCTTTTCTTATGCTTATTTCCAGAGGGTACTACAGACTAACATCTGTAAGTCTTGAAATCCTAGCTACTTTTTTGCGAGTTACAAACTTGCAACACCTTTTTCCCTTAAAATCATGTCAGAATGTTTGTGTAATCAAGCCCCCTTTACACAAATTCTGGATTCGGCATTATAATTTTGTTGATAAAATAAATACATGTAAATCCGCAGGGATACAAGTACTGGTAATAAGTAATGGGTAAAGAGAGCTTGGGCACCAAAGTACAAAATTTTTTACTCATCACAGTTCTAGTTAACATATGGATTGCAAAACAGTTGTAACTGCCTATGACATATAGGCAGTTAGAACTGTTTTGCGCTGAGCCATGAAATATGTAGCTATAATTGTTCAGCAAAGACCAAATAATTTCTGGTTGTCATTCTCACATGTGGTGAACAAGACATAGTAAAGTTTACTGTTAAATATACTTTTGTAAGCCAGCCGTTGAAACTGACTTATGTTGTTCTCTTTTAACTGTCTCAAATACCATGACATAGATTGTTATATAACATGATTAAATACCTTAAAGAAATAAGCATTACTTAGGGTTCAACTTTGATAGAGCATTTATTTGCTGTAGGACATACCTGCAACCAATTCAATTAAACACAAATTTCAAATAAACAAATATTAATTTGCACATGATAGCATGTGTTGAATAGAATGGTGATTATCAGATATAACACAGATATCATGGCCTGCATTCAGGATGACATTACAATGCAAATTGTTTGCAAGTTATACCCTGCTCTGTATGCAAATGAACATGCAAAGATATGCATAATTTACAAACAGTTTGTACCTTTTTTTATCTTATAACTATACAAATATCCGTATGATAACATCCTGTATGATAATTTTTATGTTATCACATAGTTATTTTTAGAACAATGATATAATGTGGTTATTTTTAGAAACTTGCATTTCAGTAAGAAACATCGACAAAAACAATACAATTAGAGGTTATAAGATAAATATAATACATACTTAATGTTTTGTATGAAAAAAATATCTAACTCGGTCGTGATAATTGATAACTGTCTCGGCAGAGCCTCAACAATGATCAATTTTCCCAACCTCGTTAGATATTTTTATGCCCCCGATAGGGAGGCATCATAAATTTGACTTGTCCGTCCGTCCGTCCGTCTGTCCGTCCGTCCGTCATTCCGTCCAAAAACTTTAACATTGGCCATAACTTCCTTATTACTTAACATATTCGCATCATACTTTACCACAACATTCCTTGGTACATTACCTTTCTGTAGGCACATACTTTGGTGACCTTGACCCCTGGATGACCTTGACCTTCAACATAGATTGGCCATAATTTAAAATCAAAGCGGTGTCGGGGGCATTGTCATCTTACAGTGACAGCTCTTGTTTCTCATACAAAACACTAAGTATGTATTATATATATACATCCTGACCACATGGCAGAAACTATGTACCCTCTTGATGTGTTGTGTCTGCTCAGTTTTCAAACTCAATCCCAGTATACACTACAAGTTTCAGATATATGCCTATCTGTTATATACTTACTTACTTATTTGGAGTTGAGATCATTTTAGGCTGCTGCCTCTGTGATCCTTCTGTTTAGTGTATGTACGTGTTGCCAGCTTCCAGTTCATATATGTAATATATATCTTCATTTAGCTAATTTTGCTTCTTTAATTGTGATCAATTTGTTGGTAAAAAGAAATTTCAAACAAACTGATATTTTTTGATTTGTAGAGAAAAATCAAGGAGGTCCTACGCCTAAAGAATTGGTCAAACTTCTGGATCAGTGTGAAATCAGCCAATCACAGACATCAACACCATGTATTAGCCCTTCCCCTTCTCTTATGGTGACCAATCAGAGGCAGTATTCCCATGAAAGTCTTGGATTTGCTGGATCCGCCCCCAATTTGGAAGCCATGGAGACAGCCAATGAGAATAGAAGTGAGGTTAAAGGGGCAGAGTCATCACAGGTCACCAGAATTTGATCATATTTATTAACTAACAGGTGAAATAGTATACTGTGCTAGAATTGACCATTACATTACACATTTTCATCTCCTTTCATCTAGCACAAGCCCTCATAATAGTGCAGTTGGTAGCGCATCAGAGTCTCAATCTTCAGTCACAAGGTGTCATGGGTTTGATCCTCATATAGAGATAACATGCTAGTGTCTAAAGGTAGTGGACCCATAATAGACCCATAATAGTTCCACAATGTTTTGAAAGTAATGAATTTTAATATTGTATTTTATTTCCATAAACACTCTTTTTCAAATTTTCGGTCACCTGACCTTCATCAAGAAAAACACAATATAATCTAGAAACTACATCTACATCTTTCCTCCATTACAGTATAAAGCAACGTCAATAGCAACGTGACGTGATTTCCAGTACAGCACAAAGCATTCACTTAACCGTGACGGCCAAATGACGCCACATCATCATGCACATAAGATTCTCACTTCAATTCCAAATATATCAGCAGATTAGAACCATATATAACTAACAGACTTAAATAAATTAAATAGAATGATACAAATAAAAATATAAATAAATAAAATAAAATGAAAATTAGTAATGATAATAATTAGAATGAAAGTGAATATCATTTTACTTATTAGAATAAGTAGAAGGAGAAGAATAAGATAATGCAAAATAAGTATTCTTATTTTATTAAAATAGATAAATAAAAAAATTTATATAATAATTATAATGGTGATAATAATAATAATAACAACTATAATAATAAATAATAAGAATAATAACAATAATTCTATGATAATTTAAATAAAAGGTAATAGAGTAAGAAGAATAAGGTGGAATAATTTATTTATAATATGATGATGATAATGATAATGGTACTTATAATGATAATACTAATAATAATAATCATAAAGATAATAATGATAAATTTTAATGATAAAGAATCATCATCATTACAACTACTACCATTATCACCCCTGTAAAAGTAAAATTAATCATGGACCAAGCCAGTTTAAGATACCTACTAATTAAAGGTTTGTTTGATCTCAACTAAGGTAGCAGATCCATAATCACCCGCAACGCCCCAGGAGCAACAAACCACAACATCATTCCCCTAGGTTTCCTAATTATCTTTTAGGAAACCTAGGTCAAGACTATGAAAGACCACGAACCCTGGTTTTCATTAGGAAACCTTAGTCAACATTGTGAAAGTTCTTTTGCAGAACTATTACGGTACCACTACCTTAAAATATCAATGGTGTCTGGTCGAGGTTGGTAGAATTTATCATGACAAGGCTTTGCGGAGACATGATAATTTCTCACTACAGAGACCAGATAACATTGATATTTTAAGACAATTACATGTTATTCTATTTATCATGCAATCTTTTGTGCGCTTAATTATGATAAACCC
The DNA here is from genome assembly GCA_948146395.1 of Fragum whitleyi. Lineage (NCBI taxonomy): Eukaryota > Metazoa > Mollusca > Bivalvia > Cardiida > Cardiidae > Fragum > Fragum whitleyi. Next base: position 56,889,224 of record OX411544.1, on the reverse strand, counting down.
TTTAAAATCAAAGAAATTCAGGTCAGAGTATGCAAATTGTTTCCGAAAAATAGACTTTCTGATATTATGTTATGTATCAGATAGGTGATATCAGGTCAATACAGGCTTCATTTTATGATGAATTTTGTTTCTAACATTTGTCCATCACCATTGGATTGATGATTTAAAACCTCTGTGGGGTAGCAGCTGAAGGCAAGGACAATATGTAATGATAGTATTGGAGTGTTATTTACCAGAAAATCATATCAAGCCACTGTTATATGACTGAAGATTGTAAAAAGCTGTGTTTAACCTCATTCTAACACATAAATCATCAAGCACAAAATCATCCATATTATTATATGCATATCAAGTGTAAAAACACACATATTGCTAACATCATTGGGCAAGCAACATTTCTTATTTGTAATTTGAATATTTACTTAACTTTCTACTTAAGTTTAACCCCATTTTAAATTTTGTTCAAATAATTGCTTATTCCAAAAGTTTCTACCTATCTAGCTCTTTATTTTGTATATATTAAACTAGAAAGTAGGCAGTGGAGGCAACGATCAGACTGCACATTTGTGCAGGCTGATCTTAGTCTTTAACTTCTGCAAGAGCCTTATGTACATCATGAATATGCCATTAGGTTTTAATGGTAGTACTGATGCAAGAAATACCATGAATCCATTGTTAGGTACTCTAGCTACCATGATATAAATGAAAGATTGTTGAAAGCAGGCAGTAACACCAATTAAACAAACTGTATTTACTTTTTACTCCACAGACTTCAAGTACATCAGACAGGCATCAAAAGCATTGTAGGAGCAACAGCTACTGGGTCTGACCATACCTGATGGTGAACACAGCTGGAGTTCAGATTTTCAAAATATATCCTGTACAGTCACTTGTTGGATAGACTCAAAGTACACCAGAGAGGCATCACAAACATTGCAGAAGTTGAAGCTACTGACAGTTTGAGAGGCAGATTAATTCTAAATATATATATCTTGGAGGGTGACTTTTTAAACAGTCTTTAAGTACATCAGACAGACATTACAAACATTGCAGAAGCAGTAGCTATTGGGTCAGACTATCTGATCATGACAGTTGGAGTAAAGATTCATCTCAATATATCTTGTACAGTCACTTGTTGGACAGTATTTAATTACACAAGACAGGCATCACAAACAATGCAGACTAGTAGCTACTGGGTCTAGCTATATCTAAACATAACTGCATGGACGCTGATCCATTAACCTTATTCTGTACAGTCACTTGATTGACAAAAGGTAAGTGCCTCGAAGATTGCAGAAGTAGTAGCTTCTAGTTCTGACTGATGTGACAGCTGGAGAACAGATTAATCAAGTATATCCTGTATAGTTACTTGCTTGGAAGACTTCAAGTACATTAGACAGGCATCACAAAGTTTGTAGAAGTATAAGTGACTGGATCTGATCATATCTAATCATAACTCCATGATCACAGATTTAACAAGCTTATTCTGTACAGTCACTTTTTAGCTCACCTGAGCACGAAGTGCTCAAGGTGAGCTGTTGTGGTTGGGTGGATGTCCGTCGTCAGTCGTGTGTCGTCCGTCGTGTGTCGTCAACATTAACCTTGTATGCACTCTAGAGGCCACATTTTTTGCCCAATCAAGCTGAAATTTGGTCAGAATGATTGTCTTGATAAAATCTCGCACGAATTCGAAATTGGGTCAACTGGGGTCAAAAACTAGATCACGGGGTCAAATCTAAGAAAAACCTTGTATGCACTCTAGAGGTCACATTTTTTGCCCAATCAAGCTGAAATTTGGTCAGAATGATTGTCTTGATAAGTTCTCGAACAAGTTCGAAATAGGGTCAAGTGTGGTCAAAAACTAGGTCACGGGAGTCAATTCTTAGAAAACCCTTGTATGCACTCTAGAGGTCACATTTTTGGTCTGATGAACTTGAAATTTGGTCAGAATGATTGTCTTGATAAAATCTCGGGTGAGTTCAAAATTGGGTCAACTGGGGTCAAAAACTAGGTCACGGGGTCAAATCTAAGCAAAAACTTGTATGCACTCTAGAGGTCACATTCTTTGTCTGATCAACTTGAAATTTGGTCAGAGTGATTGTCTTGATCAAATCTCGGACCAGTTTGAAATTGGGTCATGTGGGGTCAAAAACTAGGTCACTGGGTCAAATCTTAGAAAACCCTTGTATGCACTCTAGAGGTCACATTTTTGGTCTGATCAACTTGAAATTTGGTCAGAATGATTGTCTTAATACAATCTAGGACAAGTTCAAAATTGGGTCAACTGGGGTCAAAAACTAGGTCACGGGGTCAAATCTAAGCAAAAACTTGTATGCACTCTACAGGTCACATTCTTTGTCTGATCAACTTGAAATTAGGTCAGAATGATTGTCTTGATAAGTTCTCGGACAAGTTCAAAATAGGGTCAAGTGGGGACAAAAACTAGGTCACAGGGTCACATCTTAGAAAACCCTTGTATGCACTCTAGAGGTCACATTTTTGGTCTGATCAACTTGAAATTTGGTCAGAATGATTGTCTTGATAAAATCTAGGACAAGTTCGAAATTGGGTCAACTGGGGTCAAAAACTAGGTCACGGGAGTCAAATCTTAAAAAAACCTTGTAAGCACTATAGAGGACACATTTTTTGTCTTATCAACCTGAACTTTGGTCAGAATGATTGTCTTGATCAAATCTCGGACCAGTTTGAAATTGGGTCATGTGGGGTCAAAAACTAGGTCACTGGGTCAAATCTTAGAAAACCCTTGTATGCACTCTAGAGGTCACATTTTTGGTCTGATCAACTTGAAATTTGGTCAGAATGATTGTCTTCATAAAATCTAGGACAAGTTCGAAATTGGGTCAACTTGGGTCAAAACCTAGGTCACGGGGGTCAAATCTTAGAAAAACCTTGTAAGCACTATAGAGGACACATTTTTTGTCTTATCAACCTGAACTTTGGTCAGAATGATTGTCTTGATCAAATCTGGGACCAGTTTGAAATTGGGTCAAGTGGGGTCAAAAACTAGGTCACTGGGTCAAATCTTAGAAAACCCTTGTATGCACTCTAGATGTCACATTTTTTGTCTGATCAACCTGAAATCTGGTCTGAATGATTGTCTTGATAAAATCTCAGGCAAGTTCAGAATAGGGTCAAGAGGGGTCAAAAATTAGGTCATGGCTTCGAATCATAGAAAACCCTTATATGCACTCTAGAGGACACATTTTTCCCCAATTTACCTGAAATTTTGTTATCTAGAATGATTGTTTTTACAAAAACTCGGACAAGTTTAAAACTGGGTCAAGTTGGGTCAAAAACTAGGCATTGGGTCAAATCTTAGGAAAACCTTGTATGCAACCTGGAGGTCTCATTTTTTGTCTGATCAACCTGAAATTTGGTTAGATTGATTGTCCTGATAAAATTTCAGTCCAGTTTGAAATTTGGGCAAGTGAGGTCAAAAACAAGGTCACTGGGTCAAATCTAAGAAAAGTTGTGTATGCACCCTGGTTTCCACTTTTTTGCCCAATCAACTTAAAATTTGTTCAGAATTATTATTGTGATAAAAGTCAAGTCTTTTTTCTTGAAAAATGAGCCAAATATTTTTTTAAAACCTGCTTGGAATGTGTTTAGGACAATTCACTCAGGTGAGCGATTAAGGGCCACTATGGCCCTCTTGTTTGACAGAAGGCAAGTACCTCAAAGATTGCATCCATTGTAGCTACTGGGTCTGATCATTAAAGCTGGGGACAAAGATTAATTTATGGTATTGGGCCAATAATAGTATTGAAAAAAATGCACTAGTGTGACATTTCATTTGTGATTATGAAATTTCTAGGGCAAAGTATTTTCAATTTACATTATTTTGCTTGTAACTAAGTACTAGGCAATGTTATACGTTTAATGGGCCCCACATAGATAACATCCATTCGGAGCATCACTCGGCCATTTCCGTAAACTGCAACATACCTCGGATGTACGTAAGACGGATGGGTATGTAACAAAGTCATGCATTTTGTTAGGCGGAAACAATGTAAGAAAAACTAGCACTGTAGATTTATATATTTTACAGTAAATAATGGCTGAAAAATCTAAATTTTTGAGAATGACGAATCATTCTCAAAAATTGAGATTTTTTCAGCCGTTATTTAAGAATCTTAAGATATTTATATAAGGATATGATTATTTGACGTTAGTGACTTAAACGAGTAGCGTTGGTGATGTTGAATGTTTTCACTCACAGTTTTGAGGGCTAACGCCATTTTAACTGACGTCATCATGTTTTTCCAAGGTTTCCCGTAATTTTTTGAAATAGTACGTCTATGTACATCCGAGGTTGATGGTGAGATTGGCCGAGTGGTGTTCCGAATGAGATAACATCTAATATAGTAAAATGATCAAAATCTTTCTGTAAATACAATGGTTTGGTGATGAGATTAACAAGGGATAATCTTATGTTATTTTTAGCTCCACTGGCTGAAAGCCACTGGGGCTATTGTCATGGCGTTGTGTCCATCGTGCGTCTGTCCGTCTGTCCGTCCGTGCGTGCTGTTGTAAACTTTTCTTTAAAAATCTTCTCAGAAACTATTGGATGGATTTCAATCAAACTTCACAGGAATGATCCTTGGGTGACGCTCTTTCAAAGTTGTTCAAGAAAATTTGGTCCAATGAAAAACATGGATTTAATGGGCGTGGCTAATTTCCAAATATGGCAAAAGAGAGTTTGCTCAGATTCTAATCAATGGATACCAATTAAATTTTACATGAATGCTCCTTGGGTGACCCTTTATCAGTCTACAAAAAATCATTGTGATTGGATGAAAAATATGCATTTTATAGGCAGTGTCATTTCTCTACTTTGAAAATCATTTTCTCAGAATGTAACTGATGGATATCAACCAAATTTCACTGGAATGATCCATGAGTGACCCTTTATCAGTCTACAAAAAATCATTGTGATTGAATGAAAAATATGCATGAGTGACCCTTTATCAGTCTACAAAAAATCATTGTGATTGAATGAAAAATATGCATTTTATAGGCGGAGGTCATTTCTCTATATGTTATATAGTGGAAACTTTGAAAATCATTTTCTCAGAATAGAATTAATGGATATCAACCAAATTTCACTGTAATGACTCTTAGGTGACCCTTGAGTGACCCTTTATCAGTCTACAAAAAATCATTGTGATTGGATGAAAAATATGCATTTTATGGGCGGAGGTCATTTCTCTATATGTTATTTATTGGAAACTTTGAAAATCATTTTCTCAGAATGTAACTGATGGATATCAACCAAATTTCACTGGAATGATCCCTGAGTGACCCTTTATCAGTGTACTAAAAATTATTTTGATTGGATGAAAAATATGCATTTATGGGCAGAGGTCATTTCTCTATATGTTATTTAGTGGAAAATTTGAAAATCATTTTCTCAGAATCTGATTTTTGGATATCAACTAAATTTCACTGGAATGATCCTTGAGTGACCGTTTATCAGTGTACCAAAAATTATTTTCTCAGAATGTAACTGATGGATATCAATCAAACATTTTTGGTATGATCTTTGGGTGACCCATTCTCATGCAGCCAAAAATTATTTTGATTTGATGAAAAATATGTCTTCTAATAGCAGAGGTCATTTCTCCATATGTTATATAGTTGAAACTTTGAAAATCATTTTCAACATCAGTAGAACCCCAAATATCTAAAAATCTAGCCAAAACATTTATTTGCTTTTACAAGAATTTCAGCCTGTGGAGCGACTCAAGCCATTCATGGCTTTCTAGTTTGATAAACCACTGAAAAGCATTCAGGAAGAAAGGATCAAGTGTTCGTTTTACATTAGTTGTGGTATTTTCTTAGGTTTGAAGATTCATGAAAAGTGATTAAATGTACATTATAATCCATGGGTGATGAAGTAGAAAGCAGGCATTGTAGAAAAGATCAGACTGCATGACTTTCCTGTACATTCCGAGTGACTTTATACTTTTTCGAAAATATTGTCGAAAAAGAAAAAAAAAAAAGAGCAATTTTTCCCATTTTCACAATATTTTCTCATTATAGAGTAGTTTCTTTCAGAGTTGCTCTCACTCTCCACTGTTTGCTGTTTCAGTTATGGAGGTCTAAAATATTGTTAAAACGTGGAAAGGAAAGCTTACAATCGTTTTAGTTATTTAGATAATTTGCCCTCTCCCTATTCTGATTATGCCGTTTTAAATTGTTATACACATAGTTTGTTTTGTCATTCAAAGTAATAAATATTGTTAACTGAATATATGAGGTTTGATTTATCAAGAGAATAACTTTTGTTACTCGCAGTTCTTACTTATGCAATGCTTATAACATCTATTCGATGAAAAAAAAAACCCTACTGTGGATGATCAGAACATTGTAACTACATCTTATAAAGATGTTTGATCATTGTACCACGGCGAAACAAATGTTTTCGGGGGTAAACTGTTTGTCTGTGTGTCCGTCTGTAAACAATACTACTAATTTTGTGTCTCAAACCCCTCCTTCAGGTTTGGTTCAATTCTATTAAAAAATATACAAATATCAATCACAAATTGAAGTTTTGCGAGAGGCAATTTTGAACATGCAACTCTCCCTGATGAAAATAAAAAAAAATAATCTTCCCTTGAACTCAGACAATATTTACTCTGAACAAACATTGAAGCTCCTAACCCACATGATTTGAAAGGGGTGTGCAGTGAAGGCATTTTTGTATGCATCCTTTCGCCTTTATATTCTCTCTCTCAGTTGCTTTACACGATCAAACGAATTTCACCCGTCTTAGTCTGTCACAACTTGTCCGTCTTTTTGCCAACAAGCTCTTTATCGGAGTCCCTGAAGTAATTGGGGTTTGGCTGAAGCGCTGGGCAGAATAAACTTGCAGCTTGGTTTAAAATGATAAAATTAATGTTTATGCCTCAACATCGATAAGATCAAGGGTATTTTGTTTTACCTTTTGTCCAATCTGTCTTTCAATCAGTTTGTACAAACATAAGCAAAAAAAACCCTCAACATTGCCAAGTATTTCAAGGCTATTCAAGATACAATGATCATAATTAGCATGGTTAGAGATCTCGATGAAATGCATCTGAAAATACAGCCTAATCTGTATTTAGCCAGCTTCTAAGGGGAATTTGAAAAACGCTTGCTTAAGACATTGGCTTGCTTAATTGGGAAAATTTCCATGCTAAAGTTTTATTTGGGAATTCCATGGGTGTTTGCTTAACGTGCGATTCCAGTACGGCTGTATGCGAGGCCCATGTGGTCATTGCAAGGACTAACGGGTGTCGTTAAAAAAGAATGGGAGGGCTGTATGCAGTCCGGAGGCACGTCGTGAAGGCATCGCTCGGTCGCTACACGGTCACTGTGCCGCTTGCAAATAATTATCGCTTCATCTACATCCGCTGAGCGGTCACCGTATAGCTAGGTGTAACAGCAGCCGCGATATAACTACAATAATGAAGCGGCGTTAAACCCAAATTTAATCATCAAATGCAAATCGGGCTTTAGAAAATCGAAGATATTGCTGGACAATAAACCAATACAAAGATAATCATAAGTTGGATGAGCAGCCGGAGGCAACCCTGCGATCAGGATGAAAAAACGGTGCAAATTGTTTGCGAATTATACCCTGTTTTGCTCGCAAGCAAAGTAGGGTATAATTCGTAAACAGTTTTTACCGTTTTGTCTTCCTGAACGCATGACAGGAAAAGAATGTTGTATTATAGTCCGTTTGACTTCTATATGGACCAACCTTTTCATCAATTACATAAAATTGCGTTTGAATGAAGGATTTGTATGTAGTAAAATCTTAATTTCAGCTTTATACCATTCCAAAAAATATTTTTTGAAAATAAAATGACTTCAAAATAATGATTTTGTCTATGTAGTTAATGTTAATATTTTCGCATTATCCGTTCTTAAACACGAGGGGTGATGGAGGCTGTTCAATAGTAAGAAAATGTCAACATATACAGTAAAAACACGTGGTTTTATACTAAACTTTTGACAGATGAAATGTCCATTATTCCTTATTTGGACATGCTAATTAGCATATCGACGGTCATGTCATCTTAAACTTAAATAGCACGTGATTTTTACCGTTAGTACTCGCCTTTTCATCAAGATTTCCTCGTGAAATTCCCAACTACTTCGTTTAATAATGCTTTTTGATTGGTCTTAACATGTAAATATAGGGTTATCTCAGAATGAATAAAATCAATAATCAATTATCTGGTCAAACAGTTTTTGAAGAAAGAGAGAATATACACGGATTTGATATCCAACGGTAGGAAAAATCTTAGACAAACTTAATTATATTGCAAAACTCAATTTTATAGTAATACAATTCACTTAAAATCTTACTCTTTTGACTCGGCCCCTATGCAAATCAGTACTATTTTTGGTTATACAATTCGCTGTTCCGTTTAATACAGTAACAAGTAGGTATGAAATGCTGAAAGTTAACATGTAGACGGACGGACAAAATCATTATTTTACATTCAAAAATTCTAAAAAACAAAATTCGTCATGGTATTAGCTGGAAAAAATGATATGACAAGAAAAATATGCGTTTCATTGATTAATTTCTGAGATTTTCGACGAATTGTTGGTCCATATAGAAGTCAAACGGACTATACTTAACACAGTGCGTGATAAGGACTCTGAATCCATAATGATGAGCACCAGCCTCTGCCATATGATGGAAATAGTTTTGAAAATTGGCGGTAAAGCCTATTCATTAACCAAACAAGCAACTTCGAGGGGTCAGAGCAACACTATTGTAAGTGCCTGTATATTAATACGCACTTACAATAGTGTTGCGCTGCTCCCTCGACTTGCAATATCACGAGGAGATTGGCACTTTTCACACGTCCTAAAGTCATAAAAAAGAATATATATAACTTTATTTCTTTGTTTGTTTTGGGTTTAAACGCCACTATCAACATTATTGCAGTTATATCTCGGCGACTGGTGTACCTACCCATAGTTTCCCGTTGTTTCAAGATCCTGTAACACCACAACATTTCACTCGAGGTAACAGCAGGTCATCCCACTTAGGCGAACTACTTATCATACACCCTTAGAAGCGAGACAAATGACTCCTGTTGCCATAAATTTTGTAAAATGTCGGATGAAAGTTGGCTAGGCCGGGGTTCGAACTCGCGACGCAAGGATTGGCAGCTAAATGCGCTACCGACTGAACTAACCTACCCTGCGTTCAGGATTACAAAATGTTGCGAACTGTTTGCCAATCATATCCCGATTTGCACGCAATAGCACGTGCAAACGTGGTTATAATTGGCTAACGGTTTGCACGGTCATCCTGAACGCAGGACAGGTAAGGCTACATCGCCATATGATAAACTTCTGCCACTACTTAAATTTATTTCTTATCAAAGGGAGGTTAATTCAAGTGGCGGCAATAAGTATAATTGTCTATTTTTGGGTATTTATATGCTATTATTTACAATCAGGCATGATATATGATACTGAAACTAAATACCGGTTTTGCAAACAAACGTGCCCCGTAAAAGCGGACAAGATTGTCCCGATCAAACATCGCGCAAATTCTTCACTCATGGCTTAGACTCTATAAAGTATAATTCATAGACACAATTCCAGGCCAACAAAATGTTTTCAGGGATTTGTGTCCCGTGAAACGGAAAGATACTATTTTAGTAGTGCTTGCAGTGTCGGTCCTAGTCAGAAGTCGCGATTTGCACAGTCTGACTAGGGTCGATACTTTTCTTACTTAGCTATCCTTCTGCAACTAGGAGGCTCGATCATTCAACCTTCCAATATGACTGTTTTCGAGATACGCCTCTGGTAGGCCTCTCCATGACCAATTTCCCTTTTCAAATCTTTTAATTTTACAGGATTCCCTGGTGACCCATTTACGCTTGATGGGTTAAATGTGCAAATTCTTTTTCATGGCTAATTACACCTGAAATTATTGACGCAAATTTCCCTGGAATCCCACAAGGTATCCATCATGGCGGGAAATAATGTAAAACAAATTTTTCGATATTTTCTATTGTTCTGTAAATACTTGACCGATTTGAAAAGAGGTTGAAGCAGAGGAGAAGGAGGAAAACTCAAGAATTGATCTTTCGAAAATCCGCTTATAAAAGATTATTGTCGACCAAGTAAAATTTTACTTGGTCGCCAGTAACTCTTTATAAGCGGATTTTTAAAAGATCTGCCCATTTCTGACAATTCCGGGCTTTTTTCCCTCTCTGCTTCTAGCCTCGTTGAAATTAATCGTATACATAGTCAAAAAAGTTTTGCAACACTTTTGGTTGTGTTGTTAAATTGTCTGTAAGAATAATTTTATTAAGTTGGTGCCATAGAGCTGAGCACATCGGTTGACTATCCAGATCAACAATGTTTTCTTTGCAGATCGCCAGTTAGGTGTAACGTCATGTTGTTTGAGTTTTACGTTGGTAGTTCCAATTAACAGGGTACAGTTAGTATGATATTTCCGCTTTTGACCACTTTGCGTAAATACTAAAACGGTTTGAAGAAAGCCACTCATGTCATAAGTAAAGAGTAGTGATAGGGTCATTAACAGAGGATGAATACATAACGGCATTTCTGTATATATCGGCAATTTTCTATGACGTCAACGATTTAAAACACGATCAAATTGGCTCATGAACATTTCCGTGATAATTTGATTCTAACCTGATCATTTGAGATCTGCAACGACAGCTATACTTTCGAAAATAATGGAGACGTTTAACACGTAACGTCAACCAAACGTTCACATAAAGAAGGTTCGTTTTGTTATGAAAGATAGACAATTACCTAAGGTAACATTTGCTTAAATGCTTGTCAATCCAGACTGCTTGATAATGAAACGCAGAGCCGAAATCTTGACAAAAAATGACAGACTGTGACTTTTTAAGTTCACCCTCTCACCGTCTAGGCTATGTTTTGGGGTGGTAGAGTCACATTCGGAACAATAGAAAAGCATACATCTATAGCTTAGAGATTGAAATAATTGTTTTGATTCGTTCAACTACAGTATTTCTAATACAGAAAAATATTTTGTGAAAAATACCAAGTGTTACTTTTTTGACTAAGCATATATTGACAGAATTATTGACGATTTTCTGAAATTGGTGTGTCACGCGATTCTCCCCGATGTCCTAAATACATAAGTTACCGGACGGGATCAAAGCACTTAAAGTTTTAATGGTTAAGGCTTGTGGTACATTTCAATTTGGAATTATCCAAATAAGCCTGCATAGTCAAATATTTGCATTTGTTTTCTTATTTAAAAAAGACTTTTCACTACCTTCATGTATAAAATTTCTCTTTCGCATGCGATTTTAAATACGCAGTGGTCTGGCGGAGATAAATCTTGAAAACTAATTAATTGAATCTGAATGGGCAAGACTTTGTTTCATTGCGACACATCAAAGGTTGATGGCATTTAAATTTTCAGAATTTCAAGAAAGATATGAATATCAATTTACCTTTGGATGTGCAATATGTGAACAAACAACTAATCGCAACTGTTACATGGACTTTATTGGCTAAAATTAAATGGCCAATCAAATCATATATTTTGACCTTAGACGGTTTTGGCCGTTCGGAACATCGCCCGGACTTTTCCGTCAATTGGAAAGTACATGTACCTCGGACATGTAAATGTAGTAATTTTGGGTCATTTTTAGGTAATTCGGCTTTTGGTTATTTAAAATGCTTGGGAAAAACATATCTTGCTAATTCTTTCCGATGGTCTGTGATGATCTTTGTTACATGCAAGAATTAGATAACAAAACGCAGTATAATACTACGTTTAAATATCAAATTATACTATGCCCACGTTTATTCCTTCGCTGATTTTTTTCCATGCAACGTCATCCTTAGCGGGATAGTTTATACTTGTGACGTCATTTGAACCCACTTACAAAATGACGCGCTTTCATGTCTATGCCGTTATAATTCCCGAGTATTCCGTAGAATCGCCAAGGATCCACGATTGCGGTTTGGCTTCTGGTTTTCTTTATTTTCGGGGAAGGGTACATATATGTCATAATTGGAGTATAGTCAATGCAATAAATGACGAGTTACATAAATTCGGAATTTTCAGAGCAGCAATTTGGTATTCGATTCTCCATATGACCTTCATGCGACCTAAGTTTTTGCGATAAATCGAGGAAATTCCAGTTTATCGATTCTAATTATTCCGCAAAAGATCAAATACCATTTGCGAAATGATGGTAGCAAATGGTGTCATTTCAAGATAGATAATATAGCGTTGCTGTACGTTCTCAGTTCTTTTGCTTGGTTATTTCATACCCGTGAAATATCTCTTTATAGACCTTTGTCATAATTACAAATAATGCTTTCTTTGACTATTTGATTATTTTGTAATATCTTTTCTGCTTATTGTAAAACTACGTTACATAGTTTGAGAGTGAGAGCCGAGTAATTTTCCTGCATGCCTCGACATTCAAAAACAAACATAAAACCCCGGACTCCTCCCATACGCGAACCTTGTCACACAATGGCATTCACCCAGCATTCAATATATTATCAAAACTGTTCGCGAAGCGTTTAAGAAAACGTGTTTAAAAATATAATGAACTCATGTCGATTTTCATTTACTTTATTCGCTAAATATAGACCATTGACAATAAATAGTGTCTTACTTGTTTTTTAAGCTCCGCGGTCACACTGATCACACATACGCGGGCACAGAATTAGTAACATTGTGATATCGACACTCATCTTAATCAAAACCGTTCCAAATCACTCGCTCAGCAATCCATTAATTCATTCGAAACAACCACTCAAATCGTTCAAAAACACTCCGAAATCGTACAAAACGATGGACATTTCATTCAGGTCGGTCAAATGATTTCACGTTTTAATAAGCTGGTGTTGTATTAAAGCATCTAAGTGGTCCATAAAGACATATGTTACAATTTTATATTTTTCAATTTTATTCAATATCATTTTCATATGGGGATCTGTCATGGGATCTTCCATAAATTGCGTTGACCTTTACCGAGTTTATAAGAGCTCAAAACGGGACTATCATATTCCAATAGTTAAATCTTTTGGGTCAAAATCATTTTGCTATAATGCTTCCAAATTATGGATCGCTCTTCCAGCGGACGTCATTAATATATCAAAGTACAGTCAAAGCAAGCAGTTAAACATGTTTTGTTAAATGATCACAGATATTTTAAATAATAAAGACATTTCTTGTCTCTCTTTCTGTGATTCAAACACTGTGATATGCATAGCTTTAAACATGTGATAAATTTATTACTGTGATGTCAATCTTTAAAACATGCTTTCTTGATATTTTGTTAAAAAAAATGAACAAGCCTTTCATGGTGTCATGCCGCCCTATTATTGTTTTTGTTTTTTATCAGGACCACGATGGAAATAAAGAGTTTTCTCTTTTTCGTGTTATCCTGGGTCTGGGTGATTAGTGGGTAGTATCACTCTTTGAGACGTTTGTTATTTTTTAATAGTTACAATATTTGTTTACGTATGTATCTTATATTGTAACTAAATTGTGTCATTTAAATTTGAATGGCATTTTGTTATCCTTTTATTGTACTACTCTATTGTTGTATGTACTTTTTTACCGAAATTTATCTATCTATCTATCTATCTATCTATCTATCTATCTATCTATCTATCTATCTATCTATCTATCTATCTATCTATCTATCTATCTATCTATCTATCTATCTATCTATCTATCTATCTATCTATCTACCTATCTACCTATCTATCTATCTATCTATCTATCTATCTATCTATCTATCTATCTATCTATCTATCTCAGTATCTATCTATCTCAGTATCTATCTATCTATCTATCTATCTATCTATATTATTTCGCGAGCTTTGACGAGCTTTAAAAGTCTTTGTAGTCTGGACGAAAAAAAATCAAATTGTCTGTCAGTAAGACATTTTACTAACATAACAATTGTGTGCGTTTAAATGTCCTTCGGGGGCCAAGAATAATCGAAGATATATCGTTGCTTTCTTTTTGATGACATGATAACCTATCTCTCAGTCTAACTCTTCCAAAGCAAACTGATTTTTCTAAATTAGTGAAATAAGTTAACCCTGTTGATACATGTATTTGTAACAGAGGCAATGATATTTTTGTTTTGTTTGTATAAAAGTCAGACCTCTCTAGGTTGCAATAATTTCTACCGCATTCTGATTTTAATGAAATAGACCTTTTTCTTGGGTGTTTGGTACATTTAGGTTAACGTGAACGTTTTGTACAGCAACCATGTTTTATCATTTCGTGGTGAAAGAAAAGTGGTCGTACGGTTTTATCTGTTAATAGGACTTGATTCTCGACAGTCGGGCACCCTCGGCGATTCTACGGATAAGAGCTCGGGTAATAATGAAGGCTTTGACATGAAAATGCGTCGTTTTTGACGTGGGTTTACACGATATTATTGCAAAAATGACGTCATAATCACTGTGAGAAAATCATTTTACAAACGACGAAAAAAATTAATCAGTTTTGTCGATTTATGACAGATACTTGTGTCATATTATAAATAGAATATCAAATTTGTGTCACCTGTTATGAAGGGCCATATTAATTTTAAAACCCGTTTTCTTAAACAGATGAGGCCGCCACCATAGCGCAGTTGGTTAGGCAGAAGACTTCCGATCTGGAAGTCGCGGGTTCGATCCCCGGTGGCGGCAAATATCCTTTCCGACGTTTGTCTTTCACCGATGGGTAGATAATCGTAAACCTATGTGAAATAGCAGTCGGAGGCTAGGAAAGGGTATAATGGTAGTACAGGTGAAAAAAATACCAGAAATCCATTGTTAGGTGCTCCGGCCGCCGCGATATAACTGAGAGATTGTTGAAAGCGGCGTTAAACCCATTCAAACAAATCTTAAACAGATGAAAACTCGACAAAGCCTCCTTTTTTCTGTTCATAGATGACTTGCTTAATAATTTTTTTCAAGGCCACTCATTCAATATGCCCTATATCTTTGAAATCTATATTTAAACTTGGCAAATAATTTGATAAGGTTTAGTTGGCAAATCTTTATATGCCCATCCCAAAACTTGATTTTCATAGACAATTGGAAAGCATGCAAGAAGCTTGCTTTTCTTCAAACGTATCAATTGACCGAGGTACCGCATGAAGCACAATTGGACCTTTAAAAATGAAAAGAAATGACCAAAATTACTACCTTACGTCCAAAGTGCCTTCAAGTTTACGGAAAAGCCCGAGCGGTGCTCTGAATGTTTGCTCACATTCGGAACATCGGTGGACCCTAAGCTGGAAAGTAGCCTACCTCGGACGTAAGTGTAGTATTTTTCAGGGTCATTTTTTGGTGGACGTTTACGTTCACCAGTGTTAATACCGCGTAAGAAAAATCCTGTCGGATGTTAATAGGTTTTCAAAACAGTAGTGCTCACTAAGATTCAATTTACTATTTTTCAAAAATTGTATCTGTCTAACATCTATGCATTTTAAAAACGGAGTGAAACAAGGATTCTACATAACTTGTTGAAACCTCAAAGACATTTTTAAAGTGCGAAATCATATGCAATTCTGAGATCAGATGAACGTTTTGCTTGCGTAGAACTACTTTTCAGGAAGAGTGAGTAATTTGTCCCTTGTTTCCCAATTGTCTATGGGAGGTCACTCGTGAAAACTTGGTGAATGGAATTACTGGAATGTTAACCTCCCTTGACACTCCTAATATATATAAAACAATAAAGTAATGGAAATACCGGAATACACATGAATACATGTACCGATACAGCCTGAGCAAAAGCATTCAGGTCATGTGATAAAGGTTTATGCAAAGGGACTTTACTTTACTTTTCAACACGCGGCAGTCAATCTCGAGACAAGTGTCTGCAATTTTTACTTGTTTTTATAATCACTTACCCTTTCTTTCTTAATTTGAGAATGAAAATCGCGGAACAATTTATTATCCTTTTATAATTTTTTTTAGCAGATAACACCATAATTTTAACTATGAGATTACGGAGAATCGATAAGCATTAGAATAATAAGAATAATGATCTAGATCATCTAATTGTCATTTCCTTCCTTTTATACTCAATGGATCAGACAATCACTCTTTAAACTTCACCCGGCATAAAGCCGAAAGATATCGAAACCTTGTAATTACAGGACTTTGGTTTGCGATCGACGATTTATTTTGAGCAATGTATAGCTGAAGCAAGATGCGAACTTGGGTCAGGTCATTTATCTTTTATCGTAATTTTGCATGTAAAATGTCTTTTTTCTCAACAAATGAAAGAATCACTCTAGTATGCCAACAGAAACGTCCACCATCAGTACTTTCAGTGCTTTGATTTTTTAGGTAATTCGGTTCCTTGCGGTACATCGGTTAATAAGTTCGAAGAAAGTGATTTTTCTTATGCTTTCCGATCATCTATAGAAATCCTTAATGCATATAATAATTTGATAACAAAACTCAGAGAAGCGCGTTCTATTGTCAAATTATGATACGCCAAGTTTTAATCTAAATTTCGCTAGTTTTGTTTTACTCCGCAACGTCAGCTTGATATTTGTGACGTCATGTTATCCAACGTGCGAAATGATTCTCTGTCATGACTGTAGACTTGTAAATCTGTCCAATCTGCGTTTCCCCCGGTATCTAGTATCGAAAGATAAGGACAAGCTCGTCAATCAACCATGGCCTCGCTTAATAATTCCCTAGGTCTATTCAGGAGAATCGCCGAGGGTCCCGATTGTGGTTGCTCGGTTATCATGCGTAATGTCCGGCAGCGACTTGTCATACATTCGGAACATCACTCGGCTATTTCCGTGATCTCCAACAGACTTCGGAAGGATGTGAGGCGGATTGGTATGTAACAAAATGACCGTGTAAGAAAAACAATCTTTTGATTGATATTTTTTTCACAGTAAATAATGGCTAAAAATCTTAATTATTGAGAATGACGAATCATTCTCAAAAATGAAGATTTTCAGCCGTTATTTAAAAAACTAAAGATATTCATATTAGGATACGATGGTTTCACGTCAGTGACATAAACAAGTAGCGTTGACAACGTCAAATGTTTTCACTCAAAGTTTCGAGGGCTAACGCCATTTTGACTGAAGTCATCGAGCTTTTCCGAGGTTTTCCCGTAATTTTTTTTTTTAAAAAAGTCCGTCTACGTACATCCGAGGTTGATCGTGAGATAAGCCGAGTGGTGTTCCGAATGGGTTATCATGCGTAATGTCTGGTCCGTAATGTGTTGTCATAGCCTCTTCTAAAGGTCACATATTGATATCAGGGGTTTCGACCGACAAAGACGATCGATTTTGAAATCCCTTCTTGAATAGACAAATTTATTCTCGGTAAGCAAATGATGAAAATTTTGTCCGCTTTGTCTACGTAACTAATCCTCATCAACCGGCCTGACCGGACCTTTGAAGTTTACTCCATAAAATTTGATCTTAAATAAATACTTGACAATGACTTGACGTTTTATTGGTTGAACCACGAGTGGAGAAACATTTTTGTGTAAAAATCAGTAGTGATTGTAGTGTTAAAGATGTCGTTTAAGGTCTAGTAAACGTGTATTATGTTTTATTTCTGCTTTCAAAGTACATTACTTTTATTTAAAGGCTAGGTTATTCCATTGTTTATTTCGACATCATACAGTTTTTTATCATAACGATGTGTAGGCTATATCGTATTACACGATATATATCTCTTCCGTCTACAGTACAAGTGTTACACTCTGTTTCAAAACCGAAGTATCGCGATTTACCCAACGAACGTGGCGTTTACCGGACTGGAGTGTTTTATTTCCGTCTCCTCCTACATGCGACTGAATTGATATCGCGATAAAGAAACAGACGTGATGTATATTGTATTTCGTGAAGTGGTTGTTATTCCCGTCTCCACCTACATGCGACTGAACTAATATCGATATAGAGTAACACACGTGGTGTATATTGTATTTCGTGTTAGATTATTCCCGTCTCCGCCTACATGAAACTAAACTAATATCGCCGCATAGAGTAACACACGGGGTGTATATTGTATTTCGTAGTATAGTCCGTTTGACTTCTATATGGACCGACCTTTTCATCAATAGCGTAAAATCTGGTTTGAAAGTAGATTTTGTATGTGGTAAAATATTAATTTCAGCTTAATACCATCCAAAAAAATATTTTTTGAAAATAAAATGATTTCAAAATAATGATTTTGTCTATCTAGTTAATGCTAATATTTTGGCATTTTCCGCTCTTAAACACGAGGGGTGAAGATGGCTGTTTATTAATAACAAGATGTAAACATAGCGTAAAAACACGTGGTTTTATACTAAACATTTGACAGAAGAAATGGCCATTATTCCTTATTTGGACATGCTAATTAGCATACTGACAGTCATGTCATCTCAAACTTTAATATCACGTGATTTGTACCGTTATTACTCGCCTGCTTATCTAGTTTTTCCCGTGAAATTCACAAGGAACTTGTTAAATAATGCTTTTTGATTGGTCTAAATATGTGAAAATGGGGTTCGTCTCAGAATAGACAAAACAATTATCATTTATCTGGCCAAATGGTTTTTAAACAAAGAGAGAATACACTCAGATTTGACATCACAAGGAATTAAAAATCTTCGACAAAATTAATTTTATAAAAATACTCGATTATATACCAAAACGACTAACTTAAAATCATACACTTTTGACTCTGCCCCTATGCAAATCAGATCTATTTTTGGTTGGGCAAGTCGCTGTTCCGTTCAATACAGTCACAAGAAGGGGTGAAAGGCTGAAAGTTAACATGTAGACGGACGGACAAAATCATTATTTTACATTCAAAAATTCTGAAAAACAAGATTCGCCATGGTATTAGATGGAAAATATGATATGACAAGAAAAAGATACGTTTCATTAATCCAATTCTGAGATTTTCGGCGAAATGTTGGTCCATATAGAAGTCAAACGGACTATAGAGTTTTCCCGTCTGTACCTACATGCGACTAAACTAATATCGTTATAGAGTAACACACGGGGTGTATATTGTATTTCGTGGTAGATTATTCCCATCTCCGCCTACATGCGACTAAACTAATATCGCTATAGAGTAACACATGGGTGTATATTGTATTTCGTGGTAGAGTTTTCCCGTCTGTACCTACATGCGACTAAACTAATATCGATATAGAGCAAGACACGGGGTGTATATTGTATTTCGTGGTAGATTATTTCCGTCTCCGCCGTCATGCAACTAAACTTATATCGCTATAGAGTAACACACGGGGTAAATATTTTATTTCGTGGTAGAGTTTTCCCGTCTGTAGCTACATGCGACTAAACTAATATCGCTATAGAGTAACACACGGGGTGTATATTGTAATCGCGGTAGAGTTTTCTCGTCTGTACGTGGTAGAGTTTTCCCGTCTGTACCTACATCGACTAAACTAATATCGTTATAGAGTAACACACGGGGTGTTTATTGTATTTCGTGGAAGATTATTCCCGTCTCCGCCTACATGTGACTAAACTTATATTGCTATAAAGAAACACACGGGGTGTTTATTGTAATTCGTGGTAGTTTTCCCGTCTGTACCTACATGCAACTGAATAAGAATCGCTATAAAGAAACACACGGGTTGAATATTGAATTTCTTTGTAACTTATGACCGTCTCCACCTACATGCGACTTAATCAATATCGCAATAAAGAAAAACACGGGTTTATATTGAGTTTCGCTGTAAATTATTTCCGTCTGTACCTACATGCGACTTAAATGATATCGCGATAAAGTAACAAACGGGTGTATATTGTATTTCGCTATAACTTATTTCCGTCTCCACCTACATGCGACTTAAATGATATCGCTTTAAAGTAATCAAAGTGCTGTTAGCACTGTAAATCGGGCATCATTGAGAGGCTGGGATAATGTAATAGTTTGTCAATCAAAAGGGCTCAAATTTGGACAATAAAAGTTGGTAAAATAATTGCCCAATTTGTGAGTTTTTGTCTTAACACTCCATCTTTTCGAGGACATCGCCAGCTCATCCAACTGGAGTTTACAGAATTATATCCACTCAACTTGAGAGATATGTCACAAAACATTTCCATTAAACTCGGGACTTAACCCAGTTCAACTAAGATTGATTATCCAACATGCTACCAACTGCGCTATACGGTCAGACGTCAAGGGGGTAGAACCGGCATCAATTTGATGCCTGAGGGAAGCATTTTTATTTGGAGGCAGATAATGGCAAATCCCGGCCAAGTCTCTGCAGTGTATAGGCACAGTAACAGTAGAGATGCCAAAATTGCACATGAAATTTCAACAAAATTATTTAGCCTTGGTCCAGTGGACTGGAAAAGCCCTTTGGCAGAGAGCTAAAAGTTAGAACACAATGGGGAACGATTTTATCCAGTTAACAATGACGCAATATCGGACAAACAATATTTCGTAGGTGTTGTTATAAATCTCGTTACTGCGGCTTGAGTAAATTTCAATTCCTTTACTCAACCGAAAAGCTTGTAAAACCGCTAAAAACACTAATTGGTAATTACTAAAAACGAAAATTACATCAAATTATGTATAACCTCTTCCTTTTTTGTCGCAAACGTAAAAGAGATAAAAAAGATGTAGATTGTAACCAAAAGGGCCGTTTCTGCTTTGTTTGTCTTGAACAAATAAAGACAAACAGCTCAGTGGATAACACGCAAAATGTAAATGTCAAGCCTCGGTAAGCGTGGGTTTTGACCACGTGATAATCATAACTGAATTTGATTGGTTGTCAGTCCTACAACTGGTAAATGACCGTTCGAGAAAAAAATCAGAGCAGTTATATTGTAACTGCTACAAATTCATTATACAGTTAACCTATTGTACGTTTCAACTCCTATACTCAACCGAAAATCTTGTTATTAACACTGAAAATACTAACTGGTAATTACTAAAAGAGAAAATTACATCAAATTTTGTATAAGCCTCTTTTTTATTTGTCGCAAAAGTAAATAAGATAAAAAAAGTTTGTAGATTATGACTGAAAAGGCTGTTTCTTCGGTGTTTGAAAACACATAGTTTGGCTCGGACACACTGCTCAGAAGATAAAGGTAAAAATGTAGTGTGTCCAATAGATTGGATGTCTGGAAAACGTTAAATATAAATTCGGGCTTCACAGCCCGATTTAACAAACGAGGTGTATATTGTATTTCACAGTAACTAAATTCCGTCAGTACGTGAAAGCCAGTACATGCGATATTATTGCTATATCAGTCAATCAAAGATAATCGTGTTTCGCGTCAATTTACTTGCTCCTTACCCAGACGGAAATAGAAAACCGTCTGTTGTGGAACTGGAAATAAAACAATGAGTAACGAGATAGATATGATAAATTATACGGAATTCATTATTCAGAGATTGTTTCGTAAACCAACGTTGTATTAGACCAAGCAGGCCATGAAGGGATATCGTTGAACACAATTTACCAAATTCCTCGTACACGTTTCGAAGCTTTCCATGTTTAAGAAACCAAATTAAGAAGTCGAAGACACCCTTGCTCCGCTCAGTGAATGGGCGTCACACACAAGTATGGTATTCATTTCGGAGTAAAGAATTTGAATTGATTGATTAATTGATTAAATAGAGTTTAACGCCGCTTTAAACATTATTTTAATTATATCGCGGCGGCTGGAGCACCTAAAAATAGATTCCTGGTATTTCTCTCACCAGTACAACCACCACATTCTTTCCTAGCCTCCAGTCGCTATCTCACATAGGTCTACGATTATCAACACATTGGTGAGAGACAAATAGTCGGAAAGAATGAGTGTCGCCGTCGGGGATCGAACCCGCGAACTCTAGATTGACAGTCCGACGCGCTACCACCTGCGCTATGACGGCGGCTGTAAAGAATTTGAAAACAGACGATACACGAATTCATTTCTTACCTGATCGACAGAGCCTTACAGTGAGAACATAATCTTTACTCAATCGGGAACCTTCTGCGATTCTACGGAATACACCTCGGGAATAATGAGGGCGAAGACAAAAAAAGCACGTCATATCGCACGTGGATTTTTGTTACGACACCGTTATTAAAGATGACGTTGCGAAAAACAAAATCAATGAATGGTTACAACTGAAGGTTTCTTAATTTGATAACAAAACGAAGCGTTTAACTGCGTTTTGTTTTCAAATTATGATATGCCTAGCAGATCGGCACAGACGATCTGCGAGCATTAACGCATCGTGTTTTTATTCCAGCGCATTAATCGCAGTAGCATACCATTAGCAGCCGTATTGCCTAAGAATGATTCAGAATTACTACACTTACGTCCGACGTAATTTCTAGTTCACGGAAAAGTCCGAAACAGAATTTTGCTTTATATTGAGCACATTAAACGAAGAACCACCAATAGCCGAATTACGGGGGAAAATGACTAAAAAATTACTACATGTATGTCCAATACATTTTCCAGTTTACGGAAAAGTCCGGGCGAATTTTCAAATGTCCTCTCAATTTTCAATACATTTCCGTCAATTTCTGAGACCGGGCAGGGTGTGGCTTATCTATGCCGTAGCGACATAGTAAAGGCATAACCTCCTTGACATTTTTGTCTCACCATTTGTCGGAAATTGGTACACATAATTGAAGAATGGCAACTGAAGTTAAGGATAGGGCGTAGGCCTATTGGTAGTACTGTTGAGAGAAATAGGCAAACGAGAAAATCAGAGGTGCGTTTCTTAGATAAAGATTCTTAAGAATCTTATCAAGATTTTTAAGATGTAAAGTTTTTTAGATTAAGATTTTTTAAGCGGCAAAATAAGAATCTTAAGATATCTTAATGAGGACACGAAGATGCTTTTGCATTGGCTTAAAACGAGTAGCCTTGAAGAAGTCGAATGTTTTCACTCAAAATATCGAAAATCGTTTCTTATGACGGCTTAATAATCTTATTTAGCGGAAAATGTCATCTTAATGTAAAAAAACGCACCTCTAGTCTACTGTTGCAGTAATATGACTGAAAAACTTTTGACAGTGGCGTTAAACCCAGCCAACAAACGAACAAACAAACAAACAATCAAATTGCATTTAATAAGATTGATGTCCTGCATAACTTAAAGATTTGTCTGATTTTTTTTTTTTTTTTTTTTTTTTTTGAGATTGTGCGAATAAAAACATGTGACCCGTCACGCGAAAAGGGACCATCCGGGAACTCCGTAAAATAAACATTTGAAAAAGCGATTGGCTCTAGTACAGGTCAGCCATAGGTCCCATTTTAAAAATTCTTTCACGGGAAGGTAGATTGATCATTCTAGATTCAGATAATAAGCAAAGTGCGAAAAGTGTCGACCCTAGTCAGTCTGCGCAGTCCGCGCAGTCGGACTAGAGTCGACACTTCTCGCACTACCCAGATGGTCCCTTTTCGCGTGACGGTTCACGTGTATAAATACCCATGTGAAAACTTTTGTGCACGCAGATGTCTAGCGTGCTTGCGCACGATGTAGCTCCAAAATGGCGAACTTTTCCCGTTTTGTTTTACATGAAATGAGAACGAAATGATAATTAGAATAAAAAAAGACACGATTAAATGTTGCGATATTATTAGCAAATCCACCGCAAGGCTGCATGATTGCTTTTAATGGGATAATTTGATTTGCCTGTTTATTGTCGGATTCGGTATATGCACAAATTATATAGGTATAGATCATAGATAGGGTGAAACGATCCTAAATAAAGAGAAAGTTTGCTTACTCCGCACGGACTTTTTTCCTCAAGAATAACACGATAAATTGTCGGGATACTCTTATTTCCAACCATGTTTTAACTCAGACCCGATTTCATCATGAACGTAGAGTGAACAGTATTGTATTCTAATCACTACTACCCACTTTCAAAGCTGGGTGGACCAGGAGTCCATTTAACTAAACATCTTACGATCATTTTGTAAGTCAAAAATAACAGTTTCTTCTACTGTAGTCACTAAATACGGAATTAAGCCATGCATCTTTAGAAGACGATTCCTATTAGATATTGCAAGGCAGAATCTAACTTCAAATGAAAACAGTTGGTACGATTTTTTATTTTGACTTACGATTAATTTTGTCGTAAGAAGTTTAGTAAAACGGGCCCAAAATACACTGCGTGCCTCCAGTGGGTCTCGAACCCATGTAGCCATTAGATGCATGGTGACAAAGACGATGATTGCTTAAATCAAAATAAGCCTAATGTGGTGGACCCGTACTAGTTCCGCAACGTTTCGGAGGTCATAAACTTTAACAGCGTTAACCGAGGTCTCCTAATGATTCATTACGAAACCTTGGTTAACATTGTAAATGATCGCGAGTTCCGAAAATTTGCGGAGCTACTACTGTTCAATGATTAAAGATGTTGTATAACATGGCTCCACATTTTAGCTTCTTTAAATAAAGGTATTTTTGTTATTATTATTATTATTATTATTATTATTATTATTATCATTATTATTATTATTATTATTATTATTGCCCCTTGACCTCCGTCACAACACACACACTTTAGATATTTCAACGCAATTTGCTTGAAAGATACAAAATACTCTTTTTATTCAGAAAATTAGCTTAATAAAGAGGGTGTCCTCCAAATACTTTCTGTCCAGCAGAATGTGTTTTTTCGTATATTCATCGTCGCTACCGTAACATATGTCCATATGAGCGACGCCCCCAAAAGACGATAAGTTGCTACGGGGAATATTGCAGGGATACATGACGAAATTACTGCTGAGATCCGCCATTGTTCTTTAACGTGCTCGGTGTAAAGCACCATCTCACGGGACCTCGGTTTAATGTCTCACCCGAAAGACAATTAATTTGTTAGTGTGCCAGCCCGGGAATCTGTAAAGTGTTCTGGTATCTACAGTAAAATCTCGGTAGTTCGTATTTCAAGGGGCCAGAGAAATTCATACGAACTAAACGTATTACGAACCAACCAATTTTAAGCCGTCGGTAGTTTTTTGATAGCTCAGATCCGACATGGTCTTAAGGCAATCGGGAACCTTCGGCGATTCTACGGAATAGACCTCGGGAATAATACGGGCGCAGCCATGAAAGCGCGTCATATCGCACGTGGGTTTATATGTCGATACAAACAAAAAGGATCCCTCTAAGGATGACGTTGCATAAAACAAAATATAACACTCTTACTGCGTTTTGTCATCCAATTATTATATGCCCAATAGATCTCGAAAGACGATCGGAAAGAATTAACAAAATGTGATTTTCTTTATGCGTATTAACCGAAGTACCACCAAGAGCCGAATTACCTAAAAAATGACCCAAAATTACTACACTTACGTCCGAGGTACTTTTCAAGTTACGGAAAAGTCTGAGCGAGGTTCCGAATGGGTCTTAAGGTACCCTTTGTAACTTGAGCTGGGGCGAGTACACGAGTACCCGGATATCGGGTAAGTTAACGTTCCTACCTGAGTCCTGAATCATTAACCGTTACCTGACTATTGTATAAGCACTATGTACCTTTAGGGATCAGCCCCAGAAAAGAATTGAAGACTGTTTAGACTGATTTGATCCAGGGAGCTTCCGGTCCCAAAACCACCGTTCCAGCTACAAGGCCAAGGACTCCGTGTATTAAGAGACAATTAAAACTCTTTAAAGGTCGACCGGAGTTCAATCTACCTACACTTTGCGCCTGTGCGTGATATTTCCAAGAAATTCACATGTACGTGGGGCACAAACATTGAGTGACGTAGGCAACAGTAAAATACAATAAGAATATCCTGACCGTCAGAAGAGCAATTAAGGTCTTGGCTTTCCATTTAATATAATAATGTATAAAAGCATGGAATTTGTCTTTTATCGGAGACTTTCCGAGAGTTCTTAGACCAAAATTTTGATTTTTTTTCTGAAAAGTACAACTTTTGTGACTTATGATAGTCTGTTTAAGTGTAGAGAAATAACAGAATAATAATAATAAAACTCACGTGTTTTACCCATTTAAACATAGTTTGCTTAATTCAAAGAGCGAAGTAATATGATACGTGCGTGCAATGTGAACAAAATAATACATCACGAGTGCCTTTTTGTTAAAGTACGTGCACGCTTGATTCAAGGCCTAGTTTCATTTTATACTGTGCATTTTTTTAATGTGCATTTTTGGGTGATCAAATAACGGGCGTTTCCTTTTTGAAATGTACTTTTCGGAGAAAATATATACATATGAGCCTGTGCGCAACATTTCCAACAAATTGAAATGATCTTTAGGTGCAAACATTGAGTAGCATTGGCAGCCACATATTGTAAATATAAAATTGCCCGATGACCTACATATACTTTGAGATCTTATCTATCTACTAAACGCATAGTGAAGACTCGGGTCAGACTGTGCGGACTACGATCAGACTGTGCGGATGCACAGGCTGGTTAGAGTCTGTGCTTTGCGAATATTTGAAATTTTTAGTAGCCTAAGATAAAATAAACACTACCTTTAGTAACATTTAATTAATTAACATATCGCTGCTGTCAGTCATTTTCTGTCTTTTTGCAATATGGGTGACATAAACGTTCAATCTCGAACAAGTTGTAGTTACGATGTTCAGGTCACCCTGTAATGATTTTGATGTCGGTTTCGTGTCTAAATTACTACACTTTCTTGTTGATGAAGTTTAAATGTTTAAGGGTTGTGTTTGGTTTGTGGCGTCGATACCAACAAGAATGTCTTTGTCAAAGCCAACAGCCAGCCGTATTGAATTTGAGGAACCTATCACTTGCCATTCAAAAGATATAATCAATTGTAAGTTTTTTTTTTTTCTTTTTTTGGGGGGGGGGGGAGGGGGGTGAAAGTGGCTAATTCAAGCACGAATCATACCAATTACAACTTATATTCTTGGTATAGCTACGGTATTGTTCGATGCGTCCCCGCGGTACCATAACCTTTAATCAAAGAAGTACAGTAAGTAACATAGTAAAATTAATACTCGTCCCAAGCAAAATCATTCTAAATTGCTCACTCAGCGCTTCAATCATTCATTTTATAAACTCAAATCATTCACATTCAAAAACGCACAAAAAGAACAAAAAGAGAGATTAAATCAACGACTACAAATTGAATTCAAAATATTAAACGCTAGAAAAAACATCGCATTTTCACCGACATAATTGAAACGATAAGGGTCTGATTTGTCTTGACAAAAATGAAGCTATTTAAAGAACTTGCTTACGCCCCGGTCTCACAGACCCCGATTTCCAAAATAATCGTAGTGCTTCGGGAGAACGCATTTTCTCCGATTTACCAGGAATTCGAGCCGTTTTTCTCCGATCATCCTTGGACGGGGCGTATTTGTAGACATACATGCTGTGTGTTCCCGACGGGCTGCGAAAAACTACGATTCGATACGATTTATTACGCTTTTGCCCCGATTTCGTTCCGACGTACCCCGAGTTTAAGAGCCGAGTTACTACGAAATAGTACGATCTAGACCGACTATCCCAATTTCTTACTACGATGGACTACGATGCACAAAGATATACTGCGACATACGCCGACAGTTCCGGATCGACTACGAGTTTCATATCTTTTTTTTCAGGATTATACCCCGATTTCGTACACTGGATAAAAAAAATCGTGATTTAACAGCAAAAAAAAAAAAAATAAGTTATCATATGGATATTAGAGTGACAACATGCCAACAACAACAGACGACGTTATAATTGCAATCTCGTGTTACCCCTATATTCAACTTAAGGAAAGGGAAAATGCTCCAGTTGAAAAGAGTCTTGAAGAGCTTGAGTATAAACAACGCCAGATACAGCTTAAGCAAAGGAAATAAAGGCGATGGTGGGTACGGCCTTGGATAACTAAAGAGAGGAGGCAAAACACTGGACAATTTCATCAGCTATTGCAGCGTGAACTACCTGCCCATCGGACCACCAATCGAAGTTTAGGGAAGCGTCTCGTTCAAAAGGTTTTGAAGTGATGAATTGTTTACAAAGTTGATTCACATTTTTATAATCCTCGGGAATCGGGGTACTTCGTAGTACTACGGGATGATATCTTAGCAGTTCGTAGTTATTCGTTGTAGGTCGGTGTAGCTCGGGTTGCTAGTCGCGTATCTCGTCGTACTTCACCGGCGAGAATCGGGAGTTACTCGTATGGCATCGGCGTTATTCGGGGTTCATCGCCGAAGTAGGTACGCCGACATAGGACCGATTCTGTTGCCGAATAACGCCGATTTGCTTACTACGAACAACGACGACTTAGTACGAGGTACACCGAGGTGCGCCGATTTCGGCACGATTTTCGAAATCGGGAGAAAAATTTGCGCATGTTGAAATTTTTGTCCCGATTTATTTTTGATCCCGAATTGATGCCGATTTGAGTCAGGAGGCACTACGACTCTCCCGAAGCTAGCCGATTTCGCGCCGATGTTGAAATTTTCGAAATCGGGATTAAATCGGGGTCTGTGAGACCGGGGTGTTACATATTCTATAAAAGGGAGGTAATAAATGTCGCTAATTTTGTTCTTCCTGAAAGAAATTAGCGATATTGGATTACACCATTTCAATTTCACTCAGAAAGTCACTCATCCCACTAATTCAATATAATTTCAAAATCCAGGTTTGAGTTTGTTTGTTTGAATGGGTTTTTACGCCGCTTTCAAGAATTTTTCAGTTATATAGCGGCGGCACCTAAAAATGGATTCCTGGTATTTTTCACACCAGTAGTACCATTACAGCCTTTCCTAGCCTAGAAGTAACATTGAACTGCATGTTCATTACTACATTTTGAATTCAAGACACAGAAATTTAAGTGATTTTTCAAAGATCGTTTTTTGCATTTACCTGTATAGAAAAAAACCTGACAATAAATCACTGGGGGTCGATCAAAGGTCAAAAGATATAGACAAAAATTGACATATGATCACTCACTTACACTTCTGCATCTATACTTGCTAGTCTGATTGATACGAAAAAAATCTCTAAAGCCTCCCTTTGATTTCGCGACAGAAATGTATAATCTGCCGATGTCTAAAAATCTATCAAGTGTACCTCAAAATTTCCTATTTGGGAATACAATTACTATAAGCCGATTCTTAAGAAACAAAAGCCAGAGAAATTCATATATACTGACAAAGCTGCTCTTTGCTCATAATTAACAAAACGCTAAAATGATTCGCGTGGTGATGTGGGGTACCATTTACCACCTTGAACACAGATCTAGTATGAGTTATGGCCAATATGGAAATAAGAGGTCTCTCTCGGTTTTTCCTTGAAGAAGAATGAGAAAAAAGAAGAAGAAGGAGGAGAAGAAGAGGGCGACGATGAAGAAGAATAAAAGAATAAAAGAAGAAGAAGAAGAAGAAGAAGGAGGAGGAGGAGAAGAGGAAAAGAAGAAGAAGAAGGTAACAACGACGTCACCTCTTCATCTAAAATTCTATCAAATGCGAATGAGGAAATTGATTAAGTATTTAATTCAATAGTGTAGGTCTAGATGATATCAAGATTAATCAATTAGATTACATGTACTTTATATTCGCTGGTGCGTAAAAGGGTAGGTTTACTATGGCAACAGTTTTATAACAATCTGAAACTATGTATTTTGCTTGATTTGTTATAACGAATTCTTTACTTATTTAAAAAGCCATTAACAATATTATGGTCGATTGCCAAACGAAATAACAAAATTCGTGAACAAAAATTATAAAACTATGTCTTTATCTATACGATTACATGTACATACTTTCTGGTACTCGATGGCGGCACTCATAATCTCTGAATCTGTCTTCTACCAATGGGTTGATAATCGTAGACCTATGTGTGATAGCAGCTGGCGGCTAGCAAAGAATACAATGGTAGGACAAGTGTGGAAAATACCTGGAATACATTGTAAGGTACTCCCGTATTCGCTATATAACTGAAAGATTACTAAAAGCGGCATTGAACCCTATTCAAACAACCAAAATGATTCGGTCTCCAGGAAAACCTGCTTAAATGACACCAATTTGCAATTTCAGTTGTCGAAGCGATTTACTACAAACCAAACAATTTTAGACTAGTCCAATTTCAAAGAATTTGCAGACGTTATTTAAATATGCATTGAAATCGAAAATAGACTTCGCAATATTGTAGATACATTGAAAAAGGAGAGAAAAATTGCGACAATAAAATAACTTCAGATTTAGTGAACGATATTTTCGTTCACCAGTGTTAGTACGACAGGAAGACCCAGTGGGTTCTGAATAGCTGAATAAATAAAGTAGTGCCCAATTAGATTCAATTAAGTATTTGTCAAGACTTCTCTCCGCAATATTACAGTTTATTTCGATAATGGCGTAATACTAGAATTCTTTATCATGTGAAGATAATGAAAATTCCCCTTTAAATACAAAATGGAGTTGAAAATTTTAAATCGGGCGTTTAGATGATCCGCGTAGGCATATGGAGGGTTTAGCACAAACAAAGTTTGTGTCATTTTGCTCTAAGCCATCGATATTGCAACTTGTAGTAATTTGCCGGAAACATATGTTTTTAGGTGTTAACTTCAAAAACTCCTAAACTTGTTTATACCGTATATACCTTACACATAGTAGCATCAGAAACGGTCACCAGTCTAGTGACACCCGTGAAAATGATTCTTACCAAAGATGGTTCGCAAATAATAAAACACGTGTTCTTCTGTTCATAAACAGCATGCAACCACATCACGGTGAAATGGGTGTCAATCTTAAGTTCCGAGTGGCTGCTTTAGTTAATCAAAGTACTGAAAGTACTGATAAGTTGGAATGCGTTCAAGAGACGGTGACCTCAAGCCACTAATTAGGCTGACGCCTCCCGTTCACCAAAGGTGATCATATATAAAACGTCCTGTCTTTTGACGGGTGTATATTAATCAATGTATTTCAACAACGAGAAACGCTTAAACCCCTGAATCGCTATACAGACCTGAATATGATGAAAGAAAATTGATAAAATGGAAGAAAATGATACGGACCGTACAGCCGACTAATGGACGCACCGGCGGACACTTAATCAATTGCATTTTTTAAATTAATATTGTTGCATAGTGAGCCCCAAAAAGCGCTTTGTCGTTGGTGAAAAGCTATTTTCGCAGGGAAGTCTTTTACTTCAGGAGATGGAATCACAAGACAATTTTTGGGCGAAGTTTAATTGTGAGTCCGACCTACGTGACTGCAAAATTTGGCACTTTCTTGTGTTATCGACAACATTTGTGTCAAGTTTTATGATTTGGGTCAATTGGTTGTTCAGTTAGAGTGGAAACTGTTTACAGTTAAAGTTTATTTATGACCTTGGCATGTATGATCCCGAAACAATAGGGCATTTCTTTGGGTCATGGGCAACTTTTGTGTGAAGTTTCGTTATAGCCGGTTAATTGATTCTCCGTTTAGCTAGCGGAAAGCAAAAGGTCAATGAACTGACAGACAGACATGATGAAATAAATATTTGCTCCCCTTCTTCTGAGTTGGGGTATGATGGTTATGCATATATTTGCAGTAAATCGTGCCGAGATTGCTATATACCCTGGTTTTTTCCGTCCTTGTTCGAAACGAAAAATCAAGGAACAGGAATAGGGGAATATGGTACAAAAATACCCGTAACCGAAACAAAATATTGATATTACACAAGGATGGAACAACAAAGTTTGAAATATAAACGAGAGGTGTAAATTGCCGGGCAGTTGAAAACCTTCGTCGTCTGGTAACGGATTAAATGTTACTTTATATCAAGGTAGGTCACGGTCAAGTGGTGTGTGTTTATGTTTTGGTGATAATTTGGGCTATACTGTATATAGGAATATTCTATGCGTTAGTGAATGTGACCTTTCGTAACTCACGAGTACAGATTCCATTCATAAAAGGGCAAATGGTATCGTAGTAGGTCATCACGTGTGATAGGGCGAATCAGAAAACGGCTTTTGTTTACACACGCGTGAGTTCAACTCGTGTCATAGGGGAGATCACGGAAAAAAGATTTAACGGTGCATAGAGACGTAATAAAAAGAAAATATTTTTATTTCATCGGGTTTTTAATACAGATAAATAATCTGTAGATGTTACGCGTTTCTAATGATGGTTTACGGAACATTAAGATACAAAACATTTGAACTTTTTTCGTTGAAGGGTCGTTCAGAAAGAGAAACTAGACCTATAAAAGAAACCATAACATAATTCTACGAAAAACAGGTTGCGACATTACCAAAAAAGCAGATCACGTGATTGGCTTGTGCTTTTGTCAATAGCTTACTTTATTGGACTTTACTTATCACATGATTTCCAAATATAGTAATGCAAGCATTTGATACTTTTAAATTCGTACGCAACTTTCAATACTGATATCGCTTTAAACATAAAGTAGTGTGTTAATAATATGCATGAAGTGATAGTTGTGTAATTGTACAATATTATTACTTTTTCATGTAATTAACTGTATGTCTATGTCAAGATGAGATATAAAATAGGCCGAAGTGTATTCACATCCTGTTCACGTGACATATGTTATCAAAAAACCCGAAATGAAATTATCTTGTGTTCATTTTGCGGTTTTGTTAAATCTAAGTTGGAATTGCTCCGCATTCCAACTTAAAAATCTTAAATTGAAATCACATTAGGTAAATAATGTTAGCAATTCAACTATCTATTAAAAATACTTAATTTCGTCTATAGTTTTAATTCATTCACGAAATTGGTTCCTGGACAACGCTGAATCAGCCTGCAAAACATTACACGTATGATTACATGCAAATCATGCTTTTATGAGCGGAGGTCCTTTTCATATAGTTCTAGTATTGAGATTTATAAGAAGCTAAAGCATGCGTGGATTACAACCAAATCTCACAAGAATTTATCAGACGAAATATTTAAAATTCTTATGAAAATCTCCCCATTTATGAGCAGAACTTCTTTTCATATATGAAAAATATTTAATCAACATTTTAAAGAAATGATACTTAGATGGGTTTTAACTTGCATGGCAAGACAACTTTGATTGGTTGGAAAACATTGGTACAGTTAAGAACGTCGTGAATTAACATTCAGCCATCTTCACGAGTCAAGGGGTATTGAATCGATAAGATCTTCTCGAATAGATAAGTAAAACGTTCGTAACCCTTGGCTCGACAAGATGACATTCAGCCCATTCAGAGCCATTCTAGACCGCTTGCTCATCATTCATTCATTAAAAACACTCAAACCATTCAAAAGCGCTCCAAACCACAAAAAGGATGAGACCCAAATCTACATTGAAAAATAAATTGGGATAGAAAAAAATCGAGATTTTACTGACATAATTAAGATTATAAGCGTCTGATTGTTTCTAGAAACAAGACGCTATTTATAGAACTTTTGGGCATATTTTATTAAAAGGCGTACTAAATTTCGTTTATTTTGTACAGAATGAACTCATTCAATTTCATTCAAAAATCATTCTAAAAGAATTCACATTGTCAATTTTACCATATTGTTAATTTTATTATTTATTGGGCATGTTTCGATAAATTTCCCAATTAGTAGTTTTTCAACTATCTCTGGCACATTACTATGCGAACTGTGACGTTTCTCATCGGCACTTTCAGTGCTTTTAATTATTGGATGGTTTCATCCGTTGATTAAGACTTAATTTCAAATCTTACAAATGACACAAATAGGAACCGGGTGGAGCAGACGCCGCATAAGAAAGCGGATCGCAGTACGGACCACGGACAATGTTATGATTGAATCGGAAAAGCGCATTCCTGAAACACAAACAACAACAACAACAACGAGAACGAAAAAAAAAAAAAAAAAAAAAAAAAACGTTAGAATTTTTAAATACAGCTTTTGACTCGAGGCATTTTTCTACATTCTTGCTTACAATCAATTGGAATTTATATAATTGCTTGGAAATATTCAGTTCATTGTGTTCTGATTTTTGCCTTCCGAAGTAATTGAACGTGTGGTGGGGTGTTTGTAGCAAATAGAGAAAGTGACACTAATAATGTATTGACAAAATCAGCAAGGTGTGAGACTAGGAATGTTTGGCTATTTGTGTAATGATTGACTGCTGCAGGGACAATCAGATTAAGACGCCTATGTGCTCTCTATAGGGTCCAAGATTCAGCATCGGATCCAGGGGCCAGTTTCATCGACGTATTTTTGTCTTACTGATAGATTTCAAAACAGTTAAAACAACAATCACTTAACATAGGTATTGATAGATTGGTGATATAGGATTTTTGTCCTAAATTTGTTGTAAGTCATCGGGAAGACAAAAATGCGTCTTAAATGTTTTGGGCTCCAGGGGCCAGTTTCATCAAAATATTTAAGACGTATTTTTGTCTTACTAATGACTTTTAACGAAATAAAAACAACAGTCACTTAAAATAGGTATTGATAGATTGGTGATACGTGATTTTTGTCCTAAATTTGGGGTAAGTCATCGGTAAGACAAAAATGCGTTTTAGATGTTTTGATGAAACTGGCCCCTGGGTTATTTTAATAGGGGCTCGATGTCGTCCTTGAATTCGAGTAAATAATCCCCTAGTATCCCTATGACTCATTACTCAAATTATCTACATCAGTTTTCTTTTTTCTTTTAAGTTCGAGTAATTTCAAGTTCCTGACATTCGAACAATGCAAACAGGGGACATATTTTTCTTATATTGTAAGTTTTTTATTATCATTGTTATTGATCTGTCCATTGCAAGTAATTTGAAACAGAGGGGGTTCGTTCGAAAAAACAACAACAACAACAACAAACAAACGGAAATACGTTATAAGGTGCTCGAATCCGTAGTAAGATAACAACGAAAAAAAAGCGAAGTTAACCCAATTCAAACAAATCATCTAATAGAACAAATTCCAGGCATAAATGCAACCATACGTTTTAACGCAGTGGATCCGTAATAATTCCGCAACGTTTCTGAACAAATGAACTTTCACGATGTTGACTGAGGTTTCCTAATGAAAATCATTAGGAAACCTCGGTCAACACTGTTTAAGTTCATTATTTCCGAAATGATGAGGAACTTTTACGGGTCCACTACCTTAAGTGAGTGAGTGATCAAAGGTCAAATTTGTCAACGTGTAGTTTAGACAAAATTGACATCTGATCACTCAATGTGTGTATTTCCGTTGATTTATCGTCGCTACCGTAGCACATGCCCATATGAGCGACGCCCCCAGAAGACTGTTAGTTGTTACGGGGGATAGTGAAAGGATACATGACAAAACTACTGTTGAGATCCGTCATGTTTTTTTTTAAACGTGCTCGGTGTAAAGCACCGTCTCACGGGGCCTCGGTTTACCGTCTCATCCGAAAGACAATTAGTATGTTAGTGTGCCAGCCCGGATTTGAACCCACGACGTCGAACTTCAATGGTTTTGAAGTCTGGTACTCTACCAACTGAGCTAATCGGACTGACTCAATAACTCAAACTTGTGCACATATACTCGTTATTTCGCTCTAAGGGTGGACTGATTTTTGCTCTAACGACTTAGCATATCCCTTTCAATGCGAGGTGCTATTTTAAGAAGGCGATCACTCGTGACAGCCGGGTATATAAAGTCCACCCTACCCCGTTTGATTCGCGGGACCAGTTAGTCTTACCATATTCTTTTTATTTTCATTGGACCTTGAACAGAGTTAACATTTTGTTGAGTAAATAAATCGGTAATTGAGAGCGATGTCCAAGTCTTATACGGTGAATAACGGGACCTTCATTCCGGAGAAGAAATTAGTGAGTTGAAAATTATTATTATCTTACAAATTAATTAATTCATGTAAAAATGAATAACATTTTTTTTTATCTCTGGACAAAAAATAATTGGTTTTATTAGTTTCTATTTTTTGAAAAAAAAAAAAAAAATAGATTTTGCTCTAAATTTATGAGGTATTTATCGATTAAATTTCTGGCTTTACATCAAAGGAACCTTTTGCAATTTCAAGATGCTCCTGGTAAGATATAAATAAGTGCATTTCCATAAATAGAAATAAATAGATCTTAACAAACAATAATTATCAAGATAAAAAATAAAGAAAATAATAAATCCAATTAATCTTGGGCCTTGATGTAATAAAGTTTTCTTCGAATTGTATTGTCAATGGAATATCAAACGTCACATAAAGGCTTCAACGGTGACTGTTGTTCCCAGGTCTGAACTACCAGACGTAGAAAACGCCGCTATATGAACGGTGTAGTTGCAAGGGCTATGTGGTGGATGAATTCCGACGATATGGATGGATTTCAAATAACGATTCCTTTCCTGACTTGTATTAACCCTTTCCTGTTTTACAAAATTTTGGACCTGTCCAAATTCAAAGATTTTGCAGACGAAAATTAAAAGTGGGTATAATTTGAAAAATAACCATTCAGTAGGGTAGAAAATAGTGTGGAAAAAGAAGAAATTGCTTATCAGAAGCAATTTCCTCTTTTATCACAATATTTTCCCAATTATAAAATCACAGGCACGTAAAAATCAGGGATTAAACAGGAAAGGGTTAACCCTTATCCTATTTAGATTTTATTTACAAAAAATATTAGGGACATTGCAATCAAACAGACTTATATTCTCCCAGTATGTTTGCTTCTTCACTCTTCTTGAATACTATTTTATTAGCTAGGAAGCAGAATCGAACATAAATTTGTTTAAGTTGTAAGAACATGTTCCTTATCGATGTAAAAATTCGTCAGATCACTACCTCGTCAATCTTCTGGGAATTTCTCCTCAGAATTATCATAAATCATGCAATGATTAACGTTCATCGTTCTTGGTTTGCAATAAATCTAATTGTTTCAGGAGGCCTCATTGTAAATATGTTCTTCATTGTATTGTTTGTATGGTATTATTTTAATGAGCTGCCTTCTTTGAATAAAGGTTTTATCATCATTATTATTATTGTTTTTATTATTATTGTTATGAAATGACAGCAGATTGTATAGATGGATATATTAACCCTTATCCCGCTGAATTAGAATTGTGAAAAAAATCACGTTGAGACTTTTTAGCAAGTTTTGCGCATGCTTTTGTGCTAAATTAACAGCGAACGCTTAACGACAAGAAAAAGTCACGAACAGCATAAATAATTTGCTGCAAAGATCACAATCCAAATCGGGCTCAAGCCGGGCTAAAAAGGATATTAGTTTTAAGAAAATTTGTGTTGTTTATTTTCCTCAGTAGGGGCTCTGGTCGCCACATTTCATTTGTACGGAAATTCAACACATTTCTTTATTTCACTTTGACGGTGGAATGTCAAAGCTAAGGTCATTTATGTCAAAAGCCTCAACGTGAGTGACGAAAATCCGTCACTTCCGATGTGGCTCTTTATAGACCTGTAACGGGTTTCTATAACAAGTTTGGGATTTTGAAAGTCTTATAAAGTTTAGAAAACCGTGCAAAGCTTTGAAAAAAGAACCCTTTCTTTAAAAAGGAGAAAAAAGGCAATAGTTAAAAATAATCAATTTGGTCGCTATTATATTACTTCTATCAACAGTTTTAGAGCAATATTGGAATTAAAAGATTGTTTATCTGTCGAAGAAAGGTGTTCATTCCATAGCTACAACCTTTTTGGTTACGTCCACTACTACTACTACTACTACTACTACTTCTATTACTTAACAACAACAACAACAACAATAATAATAATAATAATAATAATAATAATAATAATAATAATAATTAACTCCTGAAAAAATATCATTCAGAATGTAGATATGATTATAGCGCTTTTCGTTTATAACAAAAATACTTGAGATCAAAGGGAGATGATTCGTCAGAAGTTCCCCTGCCAAATTGCCAAGTTTCTCATTTTTTAACATTACTTTGGAGTTTCCTAATGTGCTGTCCTTGTAACTCAGGTTATGATGTACAGTTTTTTGCTTTATCGTAAAGCGATAACCAATTGAACTGGTAACTGATTATAAAAGTTAACAAAACATGTAAACAGATTAAATGCTAGTTTGTATAGGTGTATTTTCAAATCTGAGCTCTGAACTAGGCGTTGAGTCCATTACCATAGGTATATGAGTAAACCTTGAGATCTAAGACAAGCACTAAGTTTCATTTGAAAGGTAATCTGTATCTTTTTATGCCCCCGATAGGGAGGCATCATAAATTTGACTTGTCCGTCCGTCCGTCCGTCCGTCCGTCTGTCCGTCTGTCCGTCTGTCCGTCTGTCCGTCCGTCCGTCATTCCGTCCAAAAACTTTAACATTGGCCATAACTTCCTTATTACTTAACATATTCGCATCATACTTTACCACAACATTCCTTGGTACATTACCTTTCTGTAGGCACATACTTTGGTGACCTTGACCCCTGGATGACCTTGACCTTCAACATAGATTGGCCATAATTTAAAATCAAAGCGGTGTCGGGGGCATTGTCATCTTACAGTGACAGCTCTTGTTTATATCTGTTTTATCTGTTTTGAAAATAGCACAGGAATTTAGCCCTTAAAAGTAGATTACACGGCTCACTGCTCAAAATCTACCTATAGTTTGTTTGAAGTATAGATGCGGACTCAAAAATGTTTTCATTGGAGAATAGATTTTTTTTCGTCCAAGAAGAATGCACGAATCTTAATTGACACGACTTGAATTTGATTACAAAAAAAGCAATTTGATTTGAACTATTTTCATTAGATTCATGAGCTCTGACTGGCCGAAAATTTTTGTCTTCATTCCTCGATGTTTCCTTCTATGAATAAAGTTATAATGATGATGAGGATAAGAATGTTGACGATGATTATGATTATTATCATTATGATATTATCATTATTTTGTTGTTGTTATCATCATTCCATGACCTTACGTTCAATAGACTCATTTTTTGCATTTTGAAAGGCAATCAATATTATTGAGAAATGAAGGGGATACATGTGATTTTTACTTCTTTGTTGTTTGAAACTAAAAAAATCCCTATCAAAACCCAATATTTGCACTCATTCAATTTCTTTCTAAATAGTATTTCAATAGTAAGAAAAAAAAACGTGTAAGAGAGAACGATTCAGGAGCTTAAAACGCCAAGCCAATGTTTCTGTGGAAGACTTCAATGTCTATTTTAATCGAAATTCAAGGACTGTTTGCACTTGAAACGATTTTATTATAGTAGCTAAAGCTGAACGTCAATGCCAATTTCTGGAATGTCTCGAAGGAAAAAAACGCATTGACGAATATTTTTTGTTAGATAATCACAACACCAAATGTAGAGTTTGTGATTTTAAGTAAGAAATTAAGAAAAAAAATGTTAGTGAAACAGCCAAGCGAACCTCATTAAAAGAGCGGAAATTATGAGTAGTTTTGCACTGCACGAAGTGTTGATTTATGGGGAAAATTAAGTATTTTGTCCCATTAGTACGCATTTTTACATTGCATTTTGCACGTCCTACCTGTACGATCTTATTTTAACTGCATAATTTATTTAGTCCTCCTGGATGCAATCAAGTGAGTTTTTTTGTTCGTTTGAAAAGAGGTTAACGCCGCTCTTTCACTTATTTTGCATGAGCACCTAATAATGAATTCCCGGTATTTCTCACACCAGTACAACCATAACATCCTTTCATAGCCTACCGTTGCTATCCCAAATATGTCAACGATTATCAACACATTGGTGAAAGAGGGGATGAGTGCCGCCGTCGTGGATCCATTGAGGTAACCAAGGGCGTAGCTTGAAAATTAAACTGTGTTTTACAGCATTTTTTTGAAATTGTAACATGCCAAAAAGATCTCAATATGCGATCGGAAAGTGTTAAAGGAATGGTATTGATCAAAGTACGACCAGAAACCGAATTACCAAGAAATTGGCCCAAAATTGCTACAATATGTCCGAGGAACTTTCCTATTTACGGAAAAGTCCGGGCGATATTCCGAATGGATTGATTTATTGATTGATTAAATGGACTCTAACGTCGCTTTCAACATTTTTTCAGTTATATCGCCGCGGCTGGAGCACCTATCAATGGATTCCTCATCTAGCTAGAAGAAAAAAAAAGTAAATATTAAATTAATGATTATTGGTAGTGTTTTTTTACGGGAAGAAGTTCGAAAATTGTCTTATTTATATTCGACCCAAAATCCGATTTTGAAACAGTTGCCAGTGTTGAGACGAAAGCGATCGCTCGATTACATTGAGGTTGTATTGAATGTGATACCAAGTTTAGTAAGGGATAATTTCCCCTTATAGTTGCACAAGTTATAATGTGTAATCTAAGGTCAATGTTGTCTTTACCTATATAGATAAAAATGACCTTTGATCACTCATTCAAACTT
The DNA here is from genome assembly GCA_948146395.1 of Fragum whitleyi. Lineage (NCBI taxonomy): Eukaryota > Metazoa > Mollusca > Bivalvia > Cardiida > Cardiidae > Fragum > Fragum whitleyi. The sequence goes on along the minus strand of OX411544.1, from coordinate 56,848,970 downwards.
ATGGGTCTATACAATGTAGTTTCAAGCGTGTACGAACGTATCCACGATGTGGGAGTTAATTGCATATGCAAATGAACCGGGTTATTTATGATGCACTATACAAGGCTATGCGAGTACAGCATATTTGGTTACAACTGGAGTAGGTCACATTCAAATGTACTTGCCTTAAAAAAAGAGAAAAAAAAAGGTGCCCTAATTTAGCTTTTTTCATCAGATTCTGGTATAGAATTACTTAGCACATTAACTCTCTCAAGTGTTTCCGACTTCCATTTAAGTTTTACATGTAATTAGAGTAGGCCTATGTAGGTTATTAACCACGTGAGGTAGCATATAAAGAGACGCTTGTCATGCCGAATACAAAATCATTTAATTTAATTAAATTCAACGTGCTGAATGAAATTCCTTTGAAAGCTTGAATTAAATTCAAGGTGCTGAAAGCACTCGATGCACCGATTTTGAAGCTGTATTCGTTTTGAAAATATAAATTTTGTGGTTTACCAAAATGAAAATCGGATGTAATAGATTTCGAAAGGACTGCACATATCCACGATATCCACGAGTCATTGAAACACTATTGTAAGTGTCTATAAATATATAGGCAATTACAATAGCGTTGCGCTGACCCCTCGATATGTGCAGTCTCATCGAAGTCTCCACCTCTTTTTCAGTCAGGAATATCTGCTTCAGTTTGACAACGGTTAAGATCTTTCTCAAGCATCATATAAGTTTGAATCTTGCATAAAAATTACGATGGTATTTGAGGTGTATCGGACGAGTGCAGTATCTTAAGTCTTACAAAACAGCGAAACTTCTTGTTAGAGCCGAAATTCATGATACCAAGTCCGCGCAGGTTAAACATGCTCAGGCTTCGAAGAATATTTTTATATCCACCTTATCAGCTATTGCAATGCTCTTTTAATCATACAGCAACCCTCTATAACGAACAGCTACCAGGGCCAAAGGTTATAAAACTTTTCTCATTCTCAACTCAACATGTTCTCAAATTCTAAATTGAGATTTTAAGAGGTAACTCTGTTGTTATAAAAATAAATGTATGAACATGAAAGATAATATCAATAAGTTGTTAGAAATAACAACTTTTTGATATTATCTTCATTGTTTATACATTAATTTGAATTCAAAATTAGAGAAAATTCACAGTTGGGCACGATAAAACTAAGTATAAAATAAATAAGCGAGCCTTTCAATTCCAGAATAGGTTAAGATCAGGTTGTTATAAAAAACAACAATGATCTTACAGACATGTTTAGCATTAGATCTAGTACGTAAAAAATAACAATCGGGAACCCTCTTCAGAAAAGACCTTGGAAATGATAAGGAAAGTGCATGAAAGTGCGTCGATTTGCACGTTGGTATTGTGACGTCAAAAGCATCAGCGCTTTCTTTAAAGATGACATTGAGTAAAACTGGTTTTAAAACTGTGCATAAATAGTATAATAATAAGGCGTTTATTGAGTTTTTGTTATCAAATTCTAATATACTCAACATATCTCCAAAGACGATCGGAAATTATTATGGAAGATTATTTTCTTCAAGCGAATGGTCCAAAGTAGCATCAGAAGCCGGACAAACTTAAATGACCAAAATATTACCACACATACGTCCGATGCACTTTCCAGTTTATGTGAATGCCCTCGGGATTGATGTTCCAAATGACAAATATAGTGAATAAGTTGGTTTATTCAAAAAGAACATGAATGAAGACATTCTAAGGAATTGTATATAGAAATAGAGTCATTATTATTCATTTTCACTTTTGGCTACAAAGATCATGTTGCGGACCACGTAGGGTCATTCGGAACAGCACTCGGCCAATCTCACGATCAACCTCGGATTACATAGACGGAATATATTTTTTTAAAAAAATACGGAAAACCTTGGAAAAACTCGATGACGTCAGTTAAAATGGCTTTGACCCTCGAAACTTTGAGTGAAAACATTCGACGTCACCAACTCTATTCGTTTAAGTCACAGACGTGGAACCATCGTATCCTTATATAAATATCTTTAGATTCTTAAATAACGGCTGAAAAATCTTATTTTTGAGAATGATTCGCCAATCTCACAAAAATAAGATTTTTCAGCCGTTATTTACTGTAAAAGATATACATCCAAAAATAGCGCCGGTCGTTTCCGCGCTATTTTTTCTTACACTGTTTCCGCCTAACACAATTTTGTTACATACCCATCCGCCTTACATACATCCGAGGTCGGTTGCAGTTTATGGAAATAGCCGAGTGATGTTCCGAATGCACGTAGCTTAACAAATTTCATAACATTTTGAAACTTGATTTTATAATCTCGGACCCAAACTCAATCTAAGGGAGTTTCGCCCTATGAGGGTGTAGAGGGCGCATGTGAAAATGCCAGTCAATTTTCTGTGAAGATCAGCTCAAAGAAGTTGTTCATACATTCAACATTTTTGGGAGCTACAAATCTATATGAAATGAGGTGCGAATCATCGAGTGTAACGAATAACATCAATCGGTGCGCATAAAAGCGAAAATAAGTAATTAAACTGCACCTCAAATAAATCACCTTCTCTGATTGGCTCGTCTAGGAATTAGGAAGTAAAATTGGCTTAATAAAGCAAAAACTCACCCTGGTTGTAAATGCGCAATCAAAATTTCATCCTTGATCGAGAAATTATGGTAAAATGATAATTAACGATGCAAAGATTTTGCAAGAACCAGCGTAGAGAAGGATCAAAATCTGTGAACGTCAGGCGAAAAGGGACAATCTTACAGGGTTCGTGTTTTGACCCTTAAACCAGGGTTTTAACTCTCGAAAAAATCGATTTTGGCCCTAAAGAAATTCCTGCAGGGGTCATTTTGACAAGTTTCCAGGGTTGCAACCTATTCAATATGAAATATTACATAGATCAACAGTTTTCTTCATACTATATCGAGAGATCTATATAAATGAAACAGCATAAACAATTAAGTGTGTCTACACTTTATTGTTATGTTGATTGGGTTATAGTGATTACTTTTTAAGACTGATAAGTTTTGATGGTTTTGCTCTTTTTTTACCCTCTCTAAACCAGCTTTGACCCCCAGAATTTTATGGTCAGGGGGTCAATGACTCCCATTTTTTAAAAAGCAAGCACAAGCCCTGCATTTGGTAGTGCGTAAAATTTCGAAATTAGTCAGACAACATAGACCGGTTAGGATGACTTTGGTCGGAACTCTTCGAACTTGGTCCGTTTTCTGAAACAAGTATGATTATTTTTCATGCAATGAAGCTTGTATTGACCTGATATAACCTGTCTGATAACAAATCATGACATTAGATAGTCCATTTTTAGAAAAAAAAGCATACACTTTCGCATGAATTTCTTCGATTTAAAAGGTTTAATTGTGATAAAGCCTTGGAAATAATTGCAAGATAAATGGAATAACATGTAAGTGTCTTAAAATATCAGTGTTATCTGGTCTCGGCTGCGAGAAATTACCAAGCTGAGGCAAAGTCCTTTCTTGCGATTTTGAAGCATTTTTGAACGATGGCGGAGTGTTTTGGGTGATTGGAGTGAGTGTTTGAAATGAATGATTTTAGCGCTTTACTGGGTGATTTTGAACGGTATTGATCGAAGCGATTGTCCATTTCACAATGTTCCTATCTGTACGACGACAGCCTGTATCCATTGGGCCAACTTATTTCTCGCCCGCTTTCGGGTCGGGTGTAGACTGGTCTCACTGTCGAATATCAGAATAGCCTGTTCTAGGCTATTCTGATAGTCGATATGTGGACCAGTCTTGAGCTGGTAGCCCGCTTTCTGAGAGATAGTCTGATGTTGCGGGCAACAGTACCCGCCCGGGGTCAGAAATAAGTTGGCCCATTGACAGGCCCACATTGTTAGTTTACAATATGATGCATTTTGATTGTCACGGGCAAACATTATTTATATTGTAATGTGGACATGTTGACATGCGCGCTAATTGATGTGTTTTAGTATCTACTCAAGCGAAGAATTCGAGTTATTTCTTTACGTTGACGTAGTGTGAAAGTCAGACGGGGTTGGCGAAACGTTAGAAATCTTAACAATATCTCTTTTTTTTTAAACCCAGACACAAGTTTTGTTGTGATTTAGTTCAAGAAGGTGTTGTTAGCTTTATTAGGATATATAAACGTATTTCGTGTAGCTGTTAAAGAGTTTACAACTGACGTCATTTACGTTTTATGATCACTACTTGCTAAAAATAGAAGTAAAAGAGAAGGGATTACCAAATGTCACAAAAACAATTGTGGGTTCACGTGTAATTGTTATAAACCTGTATGAGGTGTGATCGCGGTTTTATAAGTGCATATTAATTCGGAGTGATATATCCGTGAGGATGGGGAGATCTAAAACATTCAATCTGGTAAATACGTGTCTTTTATTTCAGTTAAAATGGTCTAATACTTAGTAAAGTAAATCATATTTATAATAATAATAGTAAATGTTTTTCAAACCTTTAAAAAAGCATTCCCTTAGCAGATTATATTCAAATTTCCAATTAAAAAAAAAATCAAAGTTTCAAGGGAGGCTTAATTGAATTGGTCGAGTTTACATCATTTTGCATTAATCTGAGAAATAACTAAAAATTCCAATCGATATAAAATGGTTTTTCGCTGAAACTTTGAATGGGACCTAAGCGTCTAGAAGTAAATGTTCATGTTAATAAATTGCTACTGATAACATTTCGAATAAAAAAATGACAATAACACAACATTTATTCAAATTCTAAATGTGAGCTAATGCTCATTTAAGTAAGAAAAGAGGTTTTATAGTCACGGGCCCTGACCCATATTCTAGATGGTAAGTAGGGCCCTGCGTAGCAAAATGATTTGAGACCCGGGATATCGAAGATCGTGTGTTCAGAGCACCTTGCCAGTGCTGGTGTAACCGAAGCCGCGATATCAGTGAACTATTGTGTAGCACCTTCCAAATCAAAGTATAGCAGGCCGTCATTCGCGAAACCTTAATACTGCAAATCGTGATTACATGTGTTAGATGCTTCGCGATCTTGAACGCAATTCAGGGTTTGACGTTAAACAAACGAGTATGAAACCATATTTATACAAATACCTTAGAAATAACACGCACACACACACAAAAAGGAAAGGTATTCTCTGTCATATTTTCATGACTGGATTTTACACACCAGTGATGTCGAATAAACGAAATTCGTAACGAACGAACTCGTTCGAATGGATGTATAATGCGTAATGCCTTGCGTGTGCAACGTATATGAAACTTAAATGAACCTCTCAACTAGTAATTTGTCCTTAAAAAAATCAAACATGTAAGCAAAGTTTTCGGAAGATGACGCCACAAACGAAAACGATAGCGACGCAAAGGATATAGTAATTTACCTCGGGTTTTCTTCGAAAACAGTCGTGCTTAAATGGCGAAATATTCTTTGGCAAAAGATCGTGGATATCTTAATTGACCAAAATGGACGTTACTAAAGACATGGTTAAAATACCCGGCGCTGAGGATCCCAAACTGTTTGCGAACGTTTAGAAATTATATCCCGCTTTACACGTTAGGGCTCGTGCAAAGCGATGTATATTTTTTTTCTTTCGTTTTGCGAACGTTTTAATATTGAACACAGGGCCGAAGTTGAATCAGAGCAAATTAATAAATGATTTTGCTGAGAACGAAGTTGACACGTTAATAAGACCGTCTTACCTGGTGTCCTCTCAAGCGTGCAACATAATGTGTACGATGACAACTTCGAACGTTAACGTCAATAATCATACAAAACGCGTTTTGAATAACGTTCGTCTTTGTTTTAAAGTTGTATCTTTCCATCTACAGCTTTTTCTGTGTTAGTTGTTAACTCACATGTGCTTAATGTGGACATTTGCGACTATTCTCCGTCCTATGTCCGTCCATCGTTCGGACGTCCGTCTGTCCGTCAAAATTTTTTTTCTCGTAACAAGCCACTGGGACAATTAAGCTGAAACTTTGCAGGGATATTTCTTTTGTGAATCCCTACGAAAGTTGTTAAAAGAACATAATTCCATTAAAAACTCTGATCCCAATGGCAACGACAATGGCAAAGGAAGGCCGACAATTAAGGAAATCTTTATACAAAGTTACACTCCTAAACCACTTGGCCGATAAAGTTATATCTGTACGACAGGAAGCCATCTGCTTAACGTCCAAACTTTAAACATTTCTTGAAGCTATCTATTTTTATTCACAAAGACTGCTTTAAATGAAATAAACTTATTTATTGGATAGAAGAGAAAAATATAATATCCAAAAGTTTAAACCTTCCATTTTTACGCGGTATATATTTTAAAATCAAAGTTGATAAGGCTTTTGCGATCGTAAAGGTTGGCCAAAATTTTGGCTTTGCGCACATGTTATTTTGAAATGTAACACACATGTTCAATTACTAGTAATTCATCTAATGTAATATTTCATTGTCTGTGAAAAGGCAAAAGAGGATAACCAAGTGACGATGTCACCATAATTGAGATAATGAAAGTCATTTAAAAGTGAAGAAGTAGGACTCCATTCGTCCCAAATTCGTCACGTCCTAGGGCTCTTGTCATGCATGTGTGCTTCTATCAACAAACCTGACCTGGGGTATCACGTGTTGTAGGTTAAATGTACTCCAGTTTTTCTATACTGAATAATTTAACATTTGAATATTTTAACTTTAAACATTATGCCTTTTATTTGCTCGATTTAGATTTTGGTAAATGCATGCCCTTAAAATTGGGTCTCAAACAATTTACATGAACCTTAAGGCATTTCATTTGCCAAGAAAAAGCAGTATGTCCAGATATATTATATATCAAAATGAAGCTATTTAAGAGCACAAGGAGTTGAGCAACATAAGATTGTCATAGCTATAGCGGTAAAGACAAAACATTGTGGAAAAAGGTCATTTTGTACAGAATAAGCAACTGCATGACTGTTGGATAAATTTGGCCCATATTTTAACAAAGTTCAGTCTTAAGTACTACCCAGGTACTACTACAACCTTAGATATAAAACTCAGTCTCAAAAGGCTCTTCTGAAATAAATCGCAGAAAATATTTCACAATATAACTGTGTGATGAATCACCATACCTAACATCTATTTTAAAAACAAACCAAACCGGTTTGACATGTATGTTGACAAAATAAATGGAAATTGATTGTTTCAAAAGAACCTTTTTAGGCTAAGTTTTACATGTATATAAAAGATTGTAGTAGTACCTAGTAGGAACATTTGTCTACATTCTGATCAAATTTAGGCAAATTTTATCCAAGCGTAATCAAGCTGTTGGTCTTGAACAAAATATCCCTTTTCCATAATGGTTTGACTTTTCCGTTATGATATAGGGCCTCTGATGTTTTGATATATTGTTTAGCTGGTAAAACTGTATTTTTTTGTAAATAGAAGCAGCATTGAACATGGTTCAAAAACTATATACATGAAACTTAAGCGCCGCCGTCATAGTACAGTTGGTAGTGCGTCGGACTGTCAATCTAGAGGTCCCGGGTTCGATTCCCGACGGCGGAATTCATTCTTTCCGCTTATTTGTCTCTCATCAATGGGTTGATAATCGTAGACCTATATGAGATAGCAGCTGGAGGCTAAGAAAGGATGTGGTGGTTGTACTGGTGAGAGAAATACCAGGAAACCATTGTTAGGTTCTACAGCCACCGCGATATAACTGAAAAAATGTTGAAAGCGGCGTTGAACTCCATTCATTCAATAAAACAAGGACCTAAAACGCATCCTTAAATGTATTGCGTTCCAAAGGAATGGCCAAATATTATATTTAATCAGATAAGTGTTGTAATTAAATGTAGTCATGCGAACGAAAAGATTAAAGCGTAATATTCGAGTCTACCTATTAACGACATTGTAATTATGTTTTTGTGCGGTTTGAGATGTAGTAAATAACCCGGATATGGGAATTTGTAACCTGCCCTGCGCCCAGAATGATTAAACAGTGCAAATTGTTTGCTTATTTACCCTGCTTTGCACGTTGGTGCACGTGCAAAGCCGAGTAAAATTGGCTAACGAATTGCACCTTTTTTGTCATCCTGGGCGCAGGAAAAGACTAGCTATCGTGAGCAATGAATATAGTACATATGTAATCAATCCGTAAAAGAATAAATAAATACATGTCAAATAAGGGAATTAAATTAAGGTTTTATAAAATGTATATCCCACCTGAAAACGCCCTAGAGATTAAAAGAAATAACCGCTCACAGTCTTTTTTCCGTCCGTTGTATGTTTGAATCGTTCTTATTTCTCATTCGTCAGGCGAAAAGGGGCCGTCTGAGAAGTGCGCTTACCGTCGACCCTAGTCGATCTGCGCGGAATGCGCAGGCTTACTAGAGTCGAAACTTTTCCAAATCGGCTTATTTTCTGAATCAAGAATGATCATTCTACCTTTCTGTATAAGAATATATCAAATGTGACCTCAAAGTGACCCTTGCTGGACCCAACCTCTTTTCCAAATACATGTATTCATTTTACAGAATTCCCAGGTGGTCTCTTGTCGCATAACGGCCACTTTTTTTCATTACGACGAAGCCGAGATAAACGCTTATTGAAAACGATCTTTGCTTATTCTAGAAGTTTTCTAGAAGTTAAAAAAGAGAAGTAATGCTTCTTGTTTGGCAATGGCCTTTCCGAAAATACAGAAAAGGGGTTATCGAACCTGTCTACTCTCCTGTGTATTTGAACAAGGAGACGGTTACAAGTCTATTTCCGGGTAGCAAATTTAGATTCAAATTGACCGAGAAAAAATTCCATTCTGGTCGCGAACAGTACATTTACTTCTACCATTCATTTTGCGAAAACAACGGCTCTGATCAGACGCACAGTTACTGAACCCTTTTCAAAACTCTGATATATGAGATTCTCAGTAAATGGGTCATTACTACACTTTACGCGCTCGACCCCTGACTAAGTCCATTTCATTTCTGATATCAAAACACACAATGACTACCTTTTTTTTTTGATTGACACAAAAATAAATCAGTTATCACTGATGGTATATTTATCATACTATGCCATCGAAATATTAATTTTAATTTCTACTTAAGGTAGACCACCTATACGAAAATATCCATTTTTAATGGATATATTTCTTGTGCGATTTACGATCATTTTTCTATTTAGAAATTTTCCCAATTTGTACCGTACAGCATCGTGCAATTGGCAAATTGAATGATTTTATAATAATTCGAATGTGTGTATTGGCTAGTTTTTTTATGAAATTTGATGGAGCTAAGACAAAAGCGCTCATTTCGTCCAAATTGGCCGTATTCAGCGGCATTTATTGCCCCTTTAAAATATATTCATTTACGTACTTTCCAATTTGTGTCACTTCGGGTATAAATAAGACGCTTTTAAATCGACACCAACAAACAAATCGTGGAATAATTTTATAAATTTCATTGACATTTTAACCGTTTTGAACGATTTCGCATTGTTTTGAACTATTTTACTATTTTTGATGATTGGTTCGAGTGTCTGGAATGAATGAATGGGGCGATTAGTGAGCAACTAAGAATGGTTTTGATCGGGGTGAATAGCAATTTCTTCATGTTACTAATTGTGGTATCTAGCAACCAGTTTAGGCCTCTGCAGTGGAGGCGCGTCGGACTACCGCGGCACTCATTCTTTTTGAATATTTGTCTTCTACCAATGGGCTGATAATCGTAGGTCTATATGGGATAGCAGCTGGAGGCCAGGAAAGGATAAAATGGTAGTACTGATGTTAGAAATACGAAGAACCCATGTATAGGTGCTCCAGCCTATGCAATAAAAGTGAAAGATTGTCGAAAGCGACGTAAAAATCCATTCAAAAAAACAAACAAAAAAGCAACTATTTCGGTTTGCCCAATAGTTTTTTTTCTATAGAATTGATGGTGCAAGTTATCATGGTCGCGTAAAAAAGGTTATCCCCATTTCTTTGTCAACTAGTTGTTGGATGTTTTGTTTATCGTTTGAATCGTAAAATAAGATCGTTGAAGCGGATTGGCCTGGGGGGTCAATTATGTCGACAAAACCCATCCATGCTTTATAAATATGCTTTTGAATTTATAAATAACTGGCGTTTTAATTAAATTAAGTATAGGTAAGAGGCTACATTTTATTTTATAACGATTCTTATTCCATATACCAAGGTGTTTACAAAATGTGATCTTATCATAGAGTTCGCACTCTTTGGAGTTCCCCATGAAAGTTCATTGTTGTGAATAATAATAATAATAATAATAATAATAATAATAATAAAATCTTTATTTAAAGAAGGTAGCTCATTAAGCTATCACCATTCAAACAATACAATGAATATCTTATTTACAATGAGGCCTTCTGAAATAATTCAATGTATAACAAAACAAGTAAAGCAAGATTGGTGATGACAACATATTCATCATATTAATAATGATCTGGCGAATTGATTGAAAGGTTAATGACTTGCACTTTTTAGAAATCACTTTGCATCAAATGGAAACAAGTTCTTGTAAGAATAAAGTTTTGCAAATAATTTCTATTCTGTTGCAAAACTATTCGCCAAGAATTTGAAGGTTAAATGAAGGACTGAAGAGATTGCATTAACTTTTTCTAGAAATAAAACACAGATAAATGATGATGGTAGGTGGAACACCTCGCTATAAAATCATGCAAAGTCATTATATGAAAATTAACACATTACAAGGATGATGATGATGATGATGATGATTATGATGATGATGACAATGACGATTAAGATGATGATGGTGTAATGTAATTATGATTAAATAACAATATTGTTTGAAAAGACATACACAATTGTGAATGGCGTAACTTAGAGAATTATATCTCATACAGACATCAAATAATTTTTCAGAGATCGTTTAAAACATGAAATATTTTCAATGCTTCTTATAGAAAGAGGAATGTCATTCCAACATTTCATCCCATTAAAAGAAAACGATTTCTTTAACAATTCTGTTTTTGGAATGAACTTATGCGATATCTGTTTACCTGATTTTGATCTTAAATCATAAAATTTGTTGTTACTTATCTCTACAAATTCTGACATATATGCTGGAGCTAATCCGTGAATAGTTTTATAGACCATAAGAATCGTGAAATACTTGCATCGGCTTCCAAAGGTTAGCCATTTTAGAGAAGTGAAATTTTCTATAGAACTGGATCTTTTAGGTTTGCATAAAATGATTCGTGCAGCTCTCTTTTGAATTTTACTTACTCTATTCAGAAACGAGGATTTACACTGGCTCCAAATAATACACCCATAGTCAAAATACGGAGTAATGTAAGAACTATAAAACATTTGTTTCATTTCACTTGTGAGAAAGTTATTAACTCTTTTAAGTAGATACAGCTGTGATGATAATCTAGCACAAATATGATCAATTTGGGTGTTCCAACTCAAGGTGTTATCGATGTATACACCTAAAAGTCTTTGTGAAGTAACGTTTTCTATTTTTCTATCTCGTATAATTAAATTCAATTGAATGCTGGATTGTAACTTATGTTTTGACCCAATTAGCATGCATGTAGTCTTTGCAGGGTTCAGAACCATGTTGTTATACTTGCACCATTTTTCTACCTGTGTAATATCATATTGTAAAGATTCATTTATAAGGTTAACAGAAGAACAACATTTGTGAAGCGTAGCGTCATCAGCAAACATATCTAATTTCGATGATATACAGAACGAAAAAAATAAATTCTGGAATTCCCCTTTCTCTCATATCATACAGTAATCAATCTGAAATATGTTTTATTTTGATTATCTTTGACGGAAAACTATTTCTTTATCATCATCTTCCTTCCACTTCATTTTGTGACCAAATTGTCTGTTTATATTTTTTTTAATTCTTTATCAAATAAGCTTGTTTTCCCAAAAATGCTGATAAAAAATGATGCCAGACTGAAAAAAGACGTACTAAAGAAAATATCATTTTTTTAGTTAAAATAGCCAGAATATGTTTATGTTACTGGGGTTTACATATTATTAAACAATTGTTCTACGATATTTGACCTCACTAATTAATCTGTCATCTGCAAATAAGAAACGGGCTCTTAGTGATTTTTGACAAACTGGTTGATAAGAAGCAGATCTAAAGCCTGCAAAACGTGAATTTCGCGATGTACTTTATTAAAAATGGCATCTTGCAAACATTACCTAGTAAAACGTATCTAATGTCTTTCAAACCAGTGCGTTTTCTTATAATGCGATATCGTGAGCATAAGCCTAATATTCGTCGTTTTATTCAGAAAAGTTCGTACCTACAGTTTGATTAAACTGTAGTGACTACGAGTTTTCAGAATGTAATCCACGATATGTTCACTGTTCAGGTAGTGGGCTCGTAATAGTTCCGCAACATTTCGGAACTCATTATCTTTTACAATGTTGACCGAGGTTTCCTAATGAAAATCATTAGGAAACCTCGACTAACACTGTTCAACTTCATTACTTCCAAAACATTGCGGATATTTTACTGGTCCACTACCTTAATATCATAGACTAATAATTTCATGCATTGCTACATACCTGCAGTCCTACGCTATCTTCAGAATTAAGCAATTAAGGTTTATAAAACAGGTAATAAAGATCGAAAATAAGATCTCACCGACTTTATATTGCACATATTTGCAGTCGATGTCTATAAAAATCAAGCAACTGTATATTATTTGATAATCATGACTTTGCAAACGATTTTTCAGTATCGGGAAAGTTTTTTTGGGCAATGTGCGTCGTGTCTATCAATCCTTACAATGACAAGTCAAAGCTTAACTGTAATCAAAAGTAATTCAAAGTAATGTCCATCAAGATTTGTGCATTCTGGTTGGCTAAAGTATTGGTTTTATTGTCAATGAAAGCGATTTTCAGTACGTGGCTATTTTGTAAGCCTCCGCACAAAGTAGTCAAGGTAGAAATCTGTTTTTTGTGTGTGGACATTTTTTACATTTAAGAGATGAAGAGATTATTTATCGATTTCATTGAGGTGTGAATTTAGCGGATTCATACACAAGTGTAATAAGGTTTTTAGTTTCATACCTAAAGAAATAAACCCTTCAAATAATCTCTTCATATCAAAAAATGTAAAGATTTGTCATTAATGAAGCAGATGTCTTAAAGGACTACTTTTTGCGAAAGCTTACGAAATAGCTGTGTAATCAAAATTGATTTCATTGAGAAATAAAAACAATTCTTAGCCAATCCAAATGCACAAAAGCTGATGGATCAACTAGAATTAAATTATTGTTGCTTAATATTGGCAAATCTTAAGAATTATTTTGACTAATGTATTATGAAAAGCATTCACGTTATCAAGGGCTTGTATTATATAGTTTCGATGTTACACCCTCTGCATCTGATACATGTGATAGGGTAGATCTTTTGGATCTCTAAATCCGAGAATTTCTCATGAACGACACTTAAAATTTTCTCTCCATTTTTGTTCCGCTATCAAATGTTATCAATGTCCTGATTGCATATATTTGCATATCCACGCTAAAAAAGATTTTATATTCGTTTTAAGAATATTTATGTGAAACGATATATAAAGTTAAGAGGACATCGAATAAGACGATATATTAATGAGATCTGTCACGGAAAAAGGATCTATCCGTCTTTCATGTGCAAACACTGTCAATCCTGGTCAATGAGCGCAAACAGTGCAAGTTCATCAGGAACGACCCATTTTAGTTTTATCTTGTCCAAATCTAGAATGACCATTCTTCCTTTATATATGATTATTTCGATTTGTGACTATCTTTTAAAGTAGTGGAACCGTCATAGTTCCGCAGCATTTCGGCACTCGTGAACTTTCAGGATGTTAACCGATGTTTCCTAATGAAAAGCACTAGAAACCAAAGTAAACACTGTTAAAGTTCATTTCTTCAGAAACGTCGCGGAACTATTACGGGTCCACTACATTAACCCTTGTCATGCTGAACTCAGAATATTCCTGCTTTGGCAAGAGCTATAGACAAACATCAGCCTGCACATATGTGCAGTCTGATGTTAGTCTACACCACCTGTTTCTATTTCTCAAACCAGAATTGTCAAAAGATTTAGTTTTCAGAAAGAAAATGACCTACAGTTGGCACTTTCAGTGCTTTTTGACCTTTGATTTTTATGAAATTTTTTAGCCAAAATTTATTCAAAATGATAAGGGTTAAGATCGTCTGTTTTCGGAAAAAAACCCGGGGTTTTGCTGTCACATTGATGCCGTTTGCGTCGGAGCTGTTGTAGGCGCTTGTGTGACAAACTTTAACCTTGATAATATTTTTGTTGTTATTGAATATATCTTCACGAAACTTGGCATGTGTGTTTACCATCAGAAGAGCTATTCAGAATAGTTTTGAAAGCATATTTGTAAAGGTTATCCCCCCTTTACGTCCTTCGATTTGTTAGCTCACCTGAGCACATCGTGATCAAGGTGAGCTTTTGTGATCATTGAATGTCCGTCGTCCGTCGTGTGTCGTGTGTCGTTCGTCGTCCGGCGTCAACAATTTAAGTGTTTACACTCTAAGGGCTACAAATATCATCCAATCTTCATGAAACTTGGTCAGAATGTTGGCCAGGTCACAAGGATGAACCCTATCGAAAATGGGAAGGATCCATGCCATATCATGGGAAAAGGGGCCTTATTGACAATTTTCGTGTTTACACTCTAGAGGCCATAAATATGGCCGAATCTTCATGAAATTTGGTCAGAATGTTGGCCAGGTCACAAGGATGAACCCTATTGAAAATGGGAGGGATCCATGCCATATCATGGGAATAGAGGCCTTATTGACAATTTTCTTGTTAACGCTCTAGAGGCCACAAATATGGCCCAATCTTCATGAAACTAGGTCAGACTGTTGGCAAGGTCACAAGGATGAACCCTATGGAAAATGGGAAGGATACATGTCATATCATGGGTTAAAGGGGCCTTAAGGATAGTTTTCTTTCTTAAGCTCTAGAGGCCACAAATATGGTCCAATCTTCATGAAACTTGGTCAAAATGTTGGCCAGGTCACAAAGACGAACCCTATTGAAAATGGGAAGTATCCATGTTATCACGGAAAAGGGGCTTTTATGATATTTTTCATGTGCACCTTCTTGAAGCCACAAATAGGACCCAATCCTCATGAAAATGGATCATAATTTTTGTCAGGACAAAAGGATGAACTGTATTGAAAATTGGAAGGATCCATGCCATATCACGGGAAAAGGGGTCTCACTGATTATTCTCTTTTTCCACTCTAGGGGCCACAATTTTGGCCCAAACTTCATGAAAGTTGGTTTTATGTAGAAATTGTCTCCTTTATGACATCGGCCTTTTTAATTGATGTGATGTCTTAAGGGTCAAAGAGACTCAGGTGAGCGATCTAGGATCATCATGGTCCTCTTGTTTTGTTTTCTCCCGTCATGCAGTTAAGCGTAGGCATCCATAGGCGGTGTTCATGTAAAATAATAAAATTAAGGTATTACAAAATGATCCAAATGTGCTTGACAAGTCAGATATTAAAAACCTGTTCAGCGGAAAGGGGCCATCTGGGTAGAGCGTAAAATGTCTACCCTGCCGCTCAGTCTAGACTGCACTGTAGGCTGACTTGGGTCGACTCTTTACGCACTTGGCTATTTAAACTTTTTTTTTAAAAAAAAATCTCGAATGACAGTCTGCCTTACTGTACTATTAATAATTTTTGAAATTGTATCTCCGATGATATCTGCTTGATCAAATCTTTTTTCAAATATCCATTTTTATGGAGGTTTTTGGCGGTCCCGTTTTGAGTGACAAAACGTATATGTAAAATGTCCTTTTATATGGTCTCTTTAGATGAGTAAGTTAAAACCAGATGCAAGACTGAGATTGAAAAATGATTCTGTTTGTATTAATCTCAAATGACGAGTAAAAAAATCGCTGTTTCGTGAGCACGAATTTTTTGTTCTTCTTTTAAGGTACTGGACCAGTGATAGATCCGCAACATTTCGAAGGTAATGAACTTTCACAGTGTTAACCGAGTTTTACTAATGATTTTCATAAGGAAACCTCGGTCAACATTGTGAAAGTTCTTACTTTCCAAAATGTTGTGAAACTATTTCGGTTCCACTACCTTAACTCGATACGTAACTTATACTATAAAACCCCTTTCTTTCTCAGCTATTTAGTAATTAATTGGGATTAAAAAAATAATTTTTCTCGAAACTTGTTTATGTAAAATAGTAATTAATACTAACAATCTACCAATATCTTGAAAAAAATAGGGTTTTCACCAGAAATACATTTTTTTATCTTGCGTTGAAATGTGGACAATTTCCAGTAAAGCATGAAAAAGCTCTCTATCTGGGAACCATTTTTTTTATAGATTAATCGAGAAATTTATTTAAATGTGCTGGATTCAACTAAAATATAACCGCGGTAAATTCACACGTTCAATGGCAGAAAGGTTGTGGATTCGATCCCTGGTGGCAGCACATTCTTAATGACGTTTCGTCTCAAAGCAATGGATGGATAATAATAAATCTAAGTGGGGTATAAGCTGGAGGCTAGGAAATAATGAAATGGTAGAACTGGTGCGAGATCTTCTAGGAATCTATCGATAGATAGATCGGTGCTCCAACTATCCCGATATAATAGAAAAAACGCAAAACAACTTCAAAAGGCGACGTTATACCCCTATGCAACAAACAAATCATCGCTAGCAAATGTGTCATTCTCTTACGATTAAAATACGATAGCCTACTTCCTTTTGTTGAGTTCCCCTTTCAAAAAGCTATCCGATCTCGTCAAGGTCTATTTAATACCAAATGACCTTAAATTTTTTGAGGATTTACGACTTCAGAGGGTAGTTATTTTTTTCCCTCAGTCATGACATTGAAACGAAGTCAGGTGATCCAGTCAATCCGACTCATTTTGAAATCATATATAACCTGACACGAAATAGAGGACAATCTCGGTATCACCGCTTGACGGATCACAATTTGGCCTGTCCGTGACATTTCCAACAATTAATTGTATGCGTGATGGACAGACATATTAGGAACATCGCTCGGCTTTTTTCCGTAAACTGGAATGTACCTCGGACGAAAGTGAAGTAATTTTGGGGTATCTGTTGGTTTTGGTGGTACTTTGGCCAATTCGCTTGTAGAAAAAACATTTTTCTTTATAACCTTCTTTATTGCTTTAGAGATCTTTTGGGCATATTATAATCTTATGACAAAATATAGTAATTCATTGTCTTTTGTATTAAAAATGTAAGATACCCAGTTTTAATCTTTCGTCAATTTTGTTTTACGCGAAAACGTCTTGATATTTGTGACGTCATGTAAATCCATGTGCGAAACGACGCGATTTCATGGCTTGACACAATCGGGAACCTTCGGCGATTCTACGGAATAGACCTCGGGATTAATACGGACGCAGTCATGAAAGCGCGTCATTTTGCGCGTAGGCTTATATGACGTCACAAACATCAAAGATCCCGCTAAGGATGACGTTGCATAAAATAAAATCAACGAAAGAATAAAAGTGAGCATATTATAACTTGATAACAAAACGCAGTGGTTAACTGCGTTTTGTCATCAAATTATAGTATGCCCAAAAGATCTCCAAAGATGATCGGAGAGAATTGATAAAATGTGATTTTCTACAAGCGTATTAACCGAAGTACCACTATGAGCCGAATTACCTAAAAAATGACCTAAAATTACTACACTTACGTCCGAGGTACTTTTCAAGTTACGGAAAAGTCCGAGCGATGTTCCGAATGGGCTTGACACTCATTATTCCCGATTATTATTTTCCGTAAAAGCGCAGCGACCTCGTCAAGGTCTACTTAACCCTTGTCATGCTTAATAAATTTTGGCTAAAAATTTGCATCAAAATCAAAGGCAAAAAGCACTGAAAGCACCAACTGTAAGTCAATTTTTATTTGAAAAACTATATTTATTGACAATTCTGGTTTGAAAGTTAGAAACAGGTGTTGAAGACCGACATCAGACTGCACATATGTGCAGGCTGATGTTTGTCTATAGCTCCTGCCAAAGAAGGAATATTCCGGGTTCAACATGACAAGGGTTAAAACCTAATGACCTTTGAGACAAATTCCGAAGATTTACGACTTAAGCGGGTCGTTATTTTTCCCCCAGTCATGACATTGAAATGAAGTCAGGTGATTCAGTCAGTGTGATCTATTTAAATGCAATGCGTTTCGATAAAAGGGACAAACTTGGACCGTTCGTGTGGCGGAATCCAATTGAACCTATGCGACGGGACATTTCCAACACCAGGTATACGTGATGGACAAACACAATCGGGAACCCTCCGCGATTCTACGGAATGATCCTCGGGAATAATATGGGCGCAGCGTTTCGCAAGTGGTCACAATTATCATCCATCCCGCTTAGGATGACGTAACACAAGAAAATCAACTAAAGAATTAAAGTTAGCATATAATTTTTGATAACAAAACACAGTGCTTGACTGCGTTTTGTTATCAAATTATAATATTTCCAGAGGATCGCCAGAAACGACCGGAAAGAATTAACAACATATCATTTTTTCAAGCGTATTGACCGAAGTACCTCGAGAAGCCGAATCACATTAAAAAATGACTCAAAATAACTACACTTTCGCCTGATGTACTTTCCAGTTTTCTCTCAGAAAAGTTAGAGCAATGTTCCGAATTGGACATACCAATTGCCACATCAATAACCACATAGTGTGATAACGTTGTTTTTCTATTACGAAAAGAGACTATAGATCTGTAGCTATCTATTAAGCGCCCAGTGACGATTCAGATCAGACTGTGTACATGCACAGTCTAATCTGAGTCTTAACGTTGCGAAAATCAGAAATTGTTGGAAATGTCAAGCATATTGCTCAAATTATTCGGCACAAGAATACTCTTTGTTTTCATGGAGGTATGAAACATAAAACTACTAATATGAGAAACGAGCTCATTACAATAAAGGTTGCATTAATCCCTCTCCATAACTTAAAATTCAATGACAACAGCTGTAAAAATCAAATTTCGATGCTAAGCATCTAAGCAGCACTTTTTGCTAGAAGTAATTTTAGTATTTTAGTGAATAGATTGATTGATTGAATGGAGTTTTACGCCGCTTTTAACATTTTTTCAGTTATATCCCGGCGGCTGGAGCACCTTACAATAGTTTCCTGGTATTTCTCTCACCAGTACAAACACAACATCCTTTCCTAGCCCCCAGCTGCTATCTCACATAGGTCTACGATCATCAACCCATTGGTGAGAGACAAATTGTCGGAAAGAATGAGTGCCGCCGTCGGGGATCGAACCCGGGACGTCTAGATTGACAGTCCGATGCGCTACCAACTGCGCAATGACGGCGGCTTTAGTGAATAATTAATAAATAAATGAATAAATTAAGAGCTGATCAATGCGTGCATTGAAGGGCGTTTTTCGTATTTGCTCATTAACATATCAAAGCGATCAGTTTAATTTATAGACATGTGCAATACTGCATCAATAGGCTTGAAATCTTTTTTTTTTTTAATCAATTCAGCACTTTTTCACCAAGTATAGAATGGTAGGGTAATTCACGTGAACAGTTGATAAAGGATAACGTCAGTCAAAACAGTCATTTCTCAACCAAATACGATGTTGTGGGTACCTATTAGAATCGCCTCAACGTCTGTAGCTTGCGTCTATTCATATTTTGAATTTCATTACAGGGCTATTTGTTTATTTAAAAAGTTGGGACTTTGTAGAGAAGTGTTGGATTTATAAGAGGGAAACAAAATCTCTCAAACTGATTCTAGTCATATATTTGCCCCGCCATGCAAAAGGGACCATGTTAGTAGTGCGTAAAAGCGTAGGCTGACTTGGGCCGACATCTTTTCGCTCTTGGTTCATTTTCTGAATCTAGTATGTCCATTCTACTTTCTTGTGAAATAGTTTTTTGTTTAAAAAAACCTTTCCAGTTGATTTGTAATGGACACAATGTCCTTTAAAAATACTTGTTTAACAGACATCCCAGATTGCCTCTTTTTGCGTGCCGGATCACATATGCCTGCGTCTTTTAGCGGGTAAAGGGTCGATCAATGAATACGTGGACACCAATTACAGATATGTCTAGACTTAGCAGAGCCTCGACAATTATCAATTCTCCCAACCTTGTTATATATTTTTTTTCATTTTTCATACAAAATACCAAGTACGTATTGTATTTATCCCAGGCGGTAGAGCGAATTGGTCGTTCTAAATGCGTATCGAGGTATAATTTTATAATAAGGCAGAAATAAACCACCGCGTTATTACCCGATCTTCCGTAATAGTTTGCAATTGTGATAATTGGCTTTTTATGTTAAGATAAACAATTTTGGGTTGTACTTTCACTCGTGAAACCATTTATGGAAGTATAGATTTCAATCCAAACCAACATAAAAAAACCCTTCTTAACCGCCTTCAACTGTTCGATATTTTATAACTGCATAAATGCACGAAAAAAAAGTTCATTACAGGAAGTGAGAATATATATGGTTTTTTTTTTCGATTTTACCGAATAGCTGAGGCCATAAATTCTAGAATCACGAGTGCATTTATCATCTGATTTGAAACCCTATTATTTAGGTAGCGAATCAATGAAAATCAGATTAGCAATTGCGCAAGAATGGCACAATAACATTACGCGTTGTAAATAAGAATGATTTCAAAACTTTTTGTTACTTATACTTACTTTACAAAATAACAAACATGAAATAAGGACATTGTATTGCCTACACCTTTTGACATGGCAGGACATGGATCAATAGTTAGATTACATAGCGTGTTTTCTTTCCATCAGATTAAGAATTCTGTAATAAAAAAGTATACCATTTACGAATTCAAAAGGGATTCGAGGGGTTTAAACGAACCACCTCTGTGGCCTTTTCATTTCATAGTTATAGGGAAATTCAATCAAATTTGGATAATAGTAGGAAAACAAACCCTTGGGTTTGACGGTATAAACAAATAGAGAGTTCTAATGACTTAATAGCCGGGCTCAGAAGGATCATCACTTACGGTTTTTGAGTGCCTGATTGAAATGAAGACCAAATTGATTCTTTGGATAAAGATATTATTATTATTATTATTATTATTATTATCATCATTATCATTATTATTATTATTATTATTATTATTATTATTATTATTATTATTATTATTATTATTATACATATTTCATTGGGTAATCATGTCGCCAAATCTATTTAAGCTTATGTCAGATGTACCGGGTTTTTGAAGTCAATGAAAGAGACATAAAACATCATTTACGAATCATTTTGACGGTCCGTTTTCAAATTGAACTTATCTCAACGGCTTTATAATATATATCGCACAATCATCGAGTTCTAAGTCGGCTGAAATCAGATTGCACAAGGATAGCAACGACACATTGGCTTGTAGTCCTCACGTGCACCCATTTATACACCTCGGTGGAGAGGAGCAACATTGAATTGATCTTTACCATTAAAAATCACGCTTCAAGCCGGGATTTGAACCGGAATCCTATTATCTCGAGTCTCGCGTCTCTCCACTAGACCGCGGTTAGACCTTTAAGCCCGACTGAGTATAGAACGTTTATTAAGAAAGTTGTCAAACATTGATCGATTGATGTCATAAACTAGTAATGTGTCTTTATCTAAAAAGTGAGCTGCCACTTATTGTCATGTCATTGGATTGTATATATATATAATACGTACTTAGTATATTATATGAAAAAAAATATCTAACGAGGTTGGGAGAATTGAAAATTGTCGAGGCTCTGCCGAGACAATTATCAATTCTCACAACCGAGTTTGATATTTTTTCATATAATACACTTAGTACGTATTATATTTATCTTATAATTTATATTTGTCTTGTTTTCGTCGGCGTTTCTAAATGAAATGCAAGTTTCTAAAAATAACCACATTATATCATGTTCTAAAAATAACTATGTGATATCATAAAAAATATCATACGGGATGTTATCATACGGATATTTGTATAGTTATAAGATAATTTAGTTTATTTAACCTCAAATCGACCTTGATTGAAACTTTATTTAGTCTTGGTTTTAATGACCTGACATTGACCTGTAATATAGAGTTGAATATAAATCTCACAAGTGCAACTTGGCATTGCCCGTGCTCTTATACGAGTAAGGATACTCATGAGTACCAACGGTATCGCATGTTAATCATATCTTATGAATTGACAAAATGTGCCAATTGCTGATTTTAATCTGGGCCCAGGGTAATAAACAGTTTCTCAGGCTCAGGCTCAATTTTAACAAGATTTTAAATTAAAATTTTGTATAGCACGGTTTTATTGACCCGAATCCGATCCCTGCTATTTACATGAATAAAAATCTGATTATTCATACTCGGCTTTGCAAGTGTGCTTTCATAGGAATTAATAACAAACGGTATTAAATGTAATATATATTTTGTTAAAAGATAGAATATGTCGATAATTATTATTTAAGCATTTTTCCATAGAGGTCAAATTCGGGTCAAATAAACCAAGGTATATGAAAATAAAAGATAATATTAATAAGTTGTCATTTATAACAACTAATAAATTTCATCTTTTATTTTAATACATTAAAATGAGTAATAAAACAGAATTACGGCTTTAATCTCAAATTGAAGTTAGAGAAAATTTTGAGCCTGAGCCTGAGAAAACTTTTATAACCCTGGTTCCTGATTCCATTTTTAACTTAGTTTTACATTTTCCAGCTCTTGTAGCCGAGTACTGACTAAACCAGCGTCCAGGATGACCAAACAGTTCAAACAGCTTTCCAATTATTCCCCGCTTTGCACGCAAGTGCACGTGCAAAGCGGGGTATAATTGGAAAATTGTTTAGCACCGTTTTGTGATCCGAAATGCAGGGCAATGCACTCCATCGCCGATCTTGTTCAGATTGACTGCATTATGCTTCTGTCTTGCCGAAAAAAATGCCTAAATTGCAAAGGTTTACGATAAACGATTACCGCTAAGCTTAAAGAAAAGAAATATGTAAATGCGCGCATAAATTGTGAATTGTGAATGCGCAACCCAATCGTCGATGACATAACTCATACATGTGCCCTGAGACCAAGTGTATCTATCAAAAGAAATTTTGGACAGGTTAGTTCTTGCAATGAACATACCATAATTGTCTTTTTGGTGGGTCAGAGCTTGAATCCAATTAGACGGCGGAGGAGAATTAATTGGTTTTCTGTAAATCTTGATAGGCTATATTTTAGGCGACCTATATCCTTCATTTCATGAGAGAGAGACAAACCCTGGTATTTTCAAGTTATTCATGAAAGTGTTACTACGTTTTTTGTCGCTCTTGCCCATACGCTTTTGCAACGAAGGCCGCAATGTCGGGTTGAATTTATAAATTGACTAAAACAACAAAAATAGGGATTATTGCAGAATTTGAATAAATATCCTACGCGTCTTTTAGCATTGTTTTCAGGAATTATTTTTGTTTATGAATATTGTTTCATTAAGGAAACCTGTAGTAAAGTGATACTGCAGAGATTTCGCAGTCTTACCAGTCCTAAGTTAAGGATGCAAAACCGTTTTTGAATGTTTAGAAATGGTACCCCGCTTTGTGCTTCAGTACACGTGCAAAGCGGGATACAATTTCCCAAACTTTTCGCGAACGTTATAATCTTAAACGCATCACAGGGTAATAGTCATTCGGTCTACCAATTTAGAGGTCCCGGGTTCGATCCCTGACGGCAGGACTCATTCTTTCCGACTATTTATCTCCCATCAATGGGTCGATTATCGTAGACCTATGTGGGGTAGCAGCTGGAGGCTAGGAAAGAAAGTAATAATAGTACTCAGGAATCCATTGTTATAGCGCGATATAGCTGAAAAATTGCTGAGAGCGGCGTAAAATCCCATCCAACAAATATTCTGTTTAATAGCTGAAGCTCCCAGCTGAACATTTGTGGTGAGAGATGTCGCACACGAAATTGTAAAACGTCAAGTAAGCGAACACTTTTATAAATGACTGTCAAAAAGCGGTCGTTAAAGAGATCGGTCGCACATTAAGAATTTCTCATTTATCCTATGTTGTTCAAACTCATTAGAATCGTCTCAATGAGACGATTTTATTGAGTTTCAACAATAAAGGAAGCATTTTCGACACTTCTTAGATAAATTGTATCAACATTTTATAGATATCTTGATCTGAGGAAGGTTCTTTTGAAATATGTTGTTAGATATAAATGTTCGCTTAATATAAGTGGTCGATAAACAGAGGTGGTCGCTCGAGCAAGATGTGGTGTATTTTCACCAAT
Organism: Fragum whitleyi; assembly: GCA_948146395.1. Lineage (NCBI taxonomy): Eukaryota > Metazoa > Mollusca > Bivalvia > Cardiida > Cardiidae > Fragum > Fragum whitleyi. The sequence goes on along the minus strand of OX411544.1, from coordinate 56,824,681 downwards.
ACTTTTTCTCTTTCCAGCCAATCAGCGACTACGACAATGGCGGCTACAACGACGAGTCCGTAAGTCGAACTTGCTTTGCTTTATTATCATTATCATTATTAGCTCGACTGTTTTCGGAGAAAACCCAAGGTATTGTGATCACCTTGGCGCCGTGGCGTTAACGCAGGCGTTTGCGTGACAAAATTTAACCTTGGTCACATATCTATTGTTATCGGAATAATTTTCACGAAACTTGGCATGTGTATAATTATCACAAGAGCTATTCAGAAAATCAGGAGGATAATTCTGGAAAGATATCTGTAAGAGTTATGCCCCTTTTCGACTTAAATTTTGAGCATCATCCAGCACCTGCAATCGAGCGTTAAACCCCATGGCGGTGCTCTTGTTTTGGATAGGTTTTAATTGTTTTAATTTTTTCACTTATTTTGCGGGAGCATGGGCATCGAAACCTGGGGCCCGTTTAACTACACATCAAACGATCATTTTTTTGCGTAAGTCAAAAATTGAAGTTGCTTTCACAATAGTAACTAAATATGGAATTCCGACATGCATCATCACATTGGAATCGTCTTTAAAAGACGATTCCAACGATATATTGCAAGGCAGAATCAAAAAACGAATAAAAACACCAGGTACGATTTGTGATTTTGACTTACGATCAATTTTTTCGTAAGACGTTTAGTAAAACGGGCCCCTGGATTCCTGTTATTTCTGGCAATAGCACTATTACGTTATGCTGTCCAAGCTCCCGGGGCCCGTTTTACTAAACATCATAGGATCGTATCACAACGAAAAGAAATTTCAGCAACTACTTTATAGCTTGCGCATAATAAGTCCTTTAAGAAGTCTATTTCCTTTCGCAGAAATTTTACATAAGTACTCTATGGCGTTAAATTATATATGATATTCAAGAGAATATTTCTGTGTTCACGGAGGTATGAAACAAAAAATCCTTATCACACTCATGTATGGATTCGCTTAGCATATACCTTCAGTATCATAAAAAAGACTACAAACTTGAACGTTAAAAGGGACGTAATAGATTAACTTAATAAATTAGAATCGAAGAATAAATTCCCTTTGTCTAACAATTTAAAATTAATGTGACTGTATAAATTACTTTTTATCCACAGAGTGTTCAAGTGAGCGAGAATGAAGAGGACCCGTGGGCGCTGCCAGAGTTTAAGGGGACAATTGTGCCCTGGAGTGGTGAGTTTGGATCTCAGAAGCATTTAACCCTTACCCTGCTGAATTTACAGTTTGTATCAATGGAATTGTCGATCTTTTGATCATTTAAATCAGCCTGGATCTATTTTTTCCTACAACGGTTAAATGGAACGACTTAGGCTCAGATCAGAATGCACGAATGTTAGAATCCCGGTTACCCCGTATCCTGCTGATTTCAGTGAAATTTTGGTACAGATATATTGCCAAGCTTCAAAACATTTCAATTGGTCTGGCTAAAGTTTTTCCACATTTACAATGAAAAAGGCAGTATTGGCTAAGTTCAGGCTTTACTATTGTGTAGGCTGATCTTAGTCTATTTTGACTGCAAAACGAATTGTCCTTACTATAGCAATGTAGGGCCTAGCAATGTAGGGCCTATCGTAAACTTATATTTTATTCAAATACAATGCGTAATTGAAAGTTGAAAAACGGAACAAAAGGATGACTGTAAATAAAAATCAAAACCTCTGCGCACCAAATTGTATCTAAAAAATGATATTGAGAATTTCTATTCACATTCAATTTTATTTTATTTTGCAGAGCTGAACGGTTGCCAGAAAGTTGTACGTGTACTATGGCATTACATCGGGAAAACCCTTTTGCTGTTGGGATTTTTGTATATTTTCATCTGTTCTCTCAGTTTCCTGGGTGATGCTTTCAAACTTCTCGGAGGTAAGTGGTTTAATACGGGAAGAAATAGAGAGGTCAGCGCAAAACTATTGTGATTGCATATAAAAAAAACAATAGTTTTGCACTGATCCTTCGAAATGTTAAATGAGTAGTGCAAGAAAAGGGTAGACTTTTTCTTTCAATATATTCTAATTTTTAACCCCTACCCCATCCCCTCCCTCCCCAAAGAAGAGTGGGTATATTGCTTTGCACGTGTCGGTCGATCCGTTCGTAGACCGCTTTTTGTCCGGATCATATCTCAAAATTTACGCAAGCTAGAATCATGAAAATTCACAGGTGGGTAGATCTCATTTAGGAGAAGTGGATTGCGTTCAATAACTCTACTCGTAATATTTTGTGAGTTATTCCCCTTGTTGATTGACAAAGAATATGCGAATGACCTACTTTTATGGGGGCGTAAACATTTTACAAACATCTTTTGTTTATTTTTGCAAATGTGCCTTAATAGTTCATTTGATGGCATATATAGTTCAGTTTAATTGACCTGATATTGACCTCTGTAATTCAGATGAATGAAGTTTTGATAATTCTTACTCGGCATCGTACGTTCAAGCCTCAGCTTAAGCCATTAAGGGTTTCAGATACAAATATATAATTTTTACATCTATAAAATCTATGGTATTGATTGTCAGACAGCTGTTTCATAAGGCAAACTCAGGAAAAATAAACTTTAGGAATTCAAAGATGGCCCCTTTTTAAGTTAAAGGTCTAAAATTTGTTGTTATTGTTTTCAGGCAAGGCTGCAGGTGAAGCTATGTCCGAGAGTGAGGTCCTTTCGAACCCAGTGGCCGGCTTGATGATCGGGGTACTCGGTACCGTGTTATTACAGAGTTCTTCTACAACCACGTCTATTGTCGTCAGTATGGTTGGCAGTGATAGTAAGTTATAGTTTCTTGGTAGTGAACTTATATTAGTGTACCCAAACATACTTGAGTATTCGGTATAGTATAGTATTGTTGCAAATTTCTTACACAACCACGTATAATGTTGTTGTTATTGGAGCAGTAACAGAAAGTGAAAGTTTCTTGTCAGTGTACTCATATAAGTGTACTCAAACAAACCTTTAGTATTGTTGCAAATTTCTTTCACAACCACGTCTTTTGTTGTTTGTAAGGGGGCAGTGACAGTAAGTGAAAGTGTTTGCCAAAATATTGCTTTAACATAGTTGTTCAACCACAACGTCTACAGTTGTCGATAGAGATCCGAATTGATCCCCCTTCCACTCTACAGACCAATATTGCAATATTGGTCTGTAGAGTGGTGGTGGGGTTTTAAGTTCGGACCCCTTTGTTGTTGTAAATAGTTTGGACAGTGATAGTTAGTAATAGTTTCTTGTCAGTGTACTCATAGTTTACTCATGCATCTCAGCGCACTTGTAATTTTTTGTAACAGTTTCGGGCAAAGAGGGGTATAATTTGCAAACAGTTTGTACCATTTTGTCATCCTGAACTCTAGGCAGTTTTATTCGTTATTTTTTTACATAATACTTTGCAACTCAAATTTAACAAGTAGCATAATTTCACTCTGACTGTTTTCTTCCAGTTTTAACTGTACGACTGGCTATACCAATAGTGATGGGTGCGAACATCGGAACGTCCGTGACCAACACGATTGTGTCCATCGGGCAGATTACGGACAAGGCCGACTTTAGACGAGCTTTTGCCGGGGCCACAGTACATGATGTATTTAATTGGCTAACGGTGTTAATCTTACTGCCTATTGAAGTTATTACTCGTAAGTTATCCCTTTAATTTTCGCCGGGTGTGTTTATGGGCAAAACACTTAATAGCCAGCCCCAGTTCACCCAGCTGTAAAATTGGGTAGCAGTGGGTTTAAACCACTGCCTCTCTCTCAGGGACGTGAAAACATCAAGATTGAGTGTTCGAGAGCGATTCAATAAGCTTAAGCTTTCGCCGCAATCGATCTAAAATAAATTAGTATAAACTAAATAAATTAGTATAAACTAACTTAGTTAGTTAGTTTATAAACTAGTTAGTATAAACTAACTAATTTCCCTAAAGGTAGTGGACCCGTAATAGGTCTGCAACATTTCGGACCACTTATTCTTTCAAAATATTAACCGAGATTTAATGAGTTATTGAAAGAATTTCAGTTCTATGTAAAATGAAACTTTTTATTCGACTAAAATCAAAATCTTAACCAATTGCTTTCAACTGTAAAAAGCAGCCAATCGAACTACAATAACCAATTTTGTCCTATCTTTTGGTGGCTGCTGTGAATAGAAAAAAACTCTGTACCAAAAGATTTAAAAAAAAGCAACACACTATTGAACATTTTTGTGACCCCCCATTTCAGACTATCTTGAGGAGTTAAGTGGAGCCATTATCGACAGTTTGGACCTTAAAAAGAACGAGGAAGCCGACAAAGATTATCTTAAAGTCATCACAAACCCTCTGACTAAACTCGTCATTCAGGTACGTAGCTTAAGTAGAAAAAAAAAACAAAAAACAAACTTCTAGCGTTCAGGATTGAAAAAAGTTTACTAACAATTGGAAATTGTTTCATCTGTCAAACGCTTTGTCAAACATAGACTTCGTTCAAAATAAAATCGTTTGCTAGTGTTTTGAAATTTCGCCTTGCTTTGCACCTGAGTGAGTGTAACGCACATTTTCTAGATTGCTAAAACTATTCAACGCGATAGGTGGTCGTATATTGGAATCATCTCCATCTGTCTGTCCATGCTTTGTAAACACAACTCCTCCTTCAATTATCGACGCATTAAGGTAGTGGAACCGTATTAGTTCCGCAACATTTCGGAACTAATGAACATTCACAATGTTGACCGAGGTTTCCTAATGGAAATCATTAGGAAACCTCGGTTAACACTGTTAGAGTTCATTTCTCCGAAAACGTTGCGGAACTATTACGGTTCCACTACCTTAAGATGACACTTGTGCAAAATGTTCTACGTTGTAAGACCATGCGAATATCGTCCTCGTTTGTGTTACTATACTGCGTCACGGAAAAGGGGGCCTTCGCGTAAAATTTCTTGTGCTGCGGGTTGCAGATTTTCAATATCCATTTCAGGTCTAATTAACTACGCTTACTAACTTACTCTTATGCATTCATTTTATTTCATGTAATCTTAATTTCATTAGCTCGACTGTTTTAGAACAAACCCCGAGGTATTGTTATAACCTTAGTGTAGTCTTCGTTGTCGTTGTTTTGTAATTGTTGTTGAGAGAAATCTTTGACGTTTGCGATATCTCAGGTTCTATGGAAGGCATTCAACTGAAACTTGGCACAATGTTCACTATCAGAAGAGGGACCTATACTATCAAGGTGGATAACTCTAGATGTATTTTGTGCGAATTAAACCCCTTTTTCGACTCAGATTATTTTATCCACTGTCCACAACCAGTGTCCTATCGTAGGCACCCGTAGGTGGTGCTCTTGTTTCTCATAACCATCATTTTTCTTTTAGGTGGACAAGAAAATCATTGAAAAGATTGCCAAAAATCAGCTAAACGATACGTCAGTGTCCATCATCAAACACACGTGTAAAGATGACGATGGTAATAAATATAAATGTAAGTTGTACTTTCAGTTATTTTTGAAATATACTTAGAGAATAAGTGACGCATAGGGATTATCTAGGTTGTTCGTAAAGTGTCGACTCAAGTCAGCCTGTGCTAACTGCACAGGCTGACTAGGGTCGAAACTATTCACTCTTGGTTGATTATCTGAAACTTGAATAATCATTTTATCTACTGGTAAAGGAACTTTCGAAACGCGATCTCAGGGTTTCCCTCTACTGGGAACAATTCCCCGTCCAAATATTTATTTTCCGTAGCTCCTATATGTTCCTTTTTTGCTTGATACGTCACAAATTTCAAGCGCCTATGTTATACAGGTATCAATATGAACATAACAATTGAAATTCTTCAGAACACAAATTAAGTCGGAGAACGTGTTGTCTGTTTAGATGAACTTTTAGCTTAGCCCGTATCACTGTTATTATCCCAGATATTTTTTAAGATTTTTTATATCACATGAGCAATTCAGAGTAACAAGAGATAGCATCTTGAAAGAATTTTGTAAAAATTTATATAAGGCTATTTTTTTTTGCACTATCCAGCACTTGGAGCCTAGCGTGGTATTTGTTGCGGGGCTCTATCAACTATTACAAAAATCATTTGTTTTTTCTTGCATTAAACAATTTTTTGGACACTATCTTACAAAGAACGTTGTTTTATTGTACCATATTGAAATCCATTTATCATTCATTGCGATTAAGCGCACCAGGACTAATTTTATACATTTAACTTGACTGCAGGTAAATTCTTGTTCGAGAATGTTTCCAGCGAAGATGGAAGTGGCTGGAGCGACACCGTTATTGGCATTTTGCTGCTACTCATCGCCCTGTTCCTGTTGTGTTTGTGTCTGATCTGTATCGTCAAGCTGCTCCACTCTCTGCTTCAAGGACAAATCGCCAAATGGATCCGTAGTTTCGTCAACGCCAACTTCCCGGGTGCTTGTGGGTATTTCACCGGATATCTTGCCATTCTGATTGGTGCAGGCATCACCGTACTCGTCCAATCAAGTTCCATATTCACCTCTTCGATCACGCCCCTCGTCGGAATGGGAGTAATCTCATTGGACAGAATGTACCCGTTAACACTTGGCTCAAACATCGGCACCACCGCTACAGGAATTCTCGCTGCCTTTGCTCAAGACGAGAACAAAATTCCAAACTCGCTCCAGATCGCATTGTGCCATCTTTTCTTCAACATCACAGGAATCGTGATTTTCTACCCACTTCCATTTTTCCGACCACCCATCAACGCCGCAAAATTCTTGGGTACCAGAACGGAAAAATACCGATGGTTTGCTATTGTCTACCTTATACTTGTTTTCTTCGTGTTACCCGCCGTAGTCTTCGGCTTGTCCTATTGGAGCTGGATCGCTGTTGCCGTAGTCCTTATTCCAATCGGAGTAATCGTTATTGCCATCGCTGTGATCAAATGCTTCCAAGCGAAGATGCCATCTTGCCTACCCGGGAAGTTACGAACCTGGAAATGGCTGCCATTGTGGATGAGGTCCCTTGAACCCATGGACAGGGCCCTGATGTGTTTGACTGGAAACTGCTTCCTTTGCAGAAAATGTGGTTGCTGCAAATCAATTCGACAAGCTGACGAAGAGAATCGAGCGGATAGATCAGATAAACCGGAAAAAATCGAGGTTAAAAAATTGGACGGTATGACCAATGAGGGTTACACACAAAGTACCGATCATATAAACGGTGTCAATGGTAAAACTGCTTTGTAAAAACACACTCACTCGTTATTCACAAAGCCCAGATGTGGCCCATACGCGATCGATGATTTTGACAATAATATTGATTCAATATAGTCTATAGGTCAAGTGTACCAACTGACAATATTATTGATTGAGAGTTGGAGAATACTGTTGATTGTGTATGGCTCACTTCAAGGCATTTTTCACATTTTGTTATTCGTTAGCACTTACTCTGAGTCCGTTATCCTAATCTTATCGAGACAACAGATATACAAAGAGGATAAATGTTTAGTGTAAGATCGATTTTTATTTAATTTCGTATTTCACGAAATGAAAGATAAATCAGTCTTACACGAAAAATAAACGATAATTGAAAAAAGAAATCAGAAGAAATGTGAAAATCTTCGGATAATTCTTCTTAAAACGCATCTTTTGCACGTGACTAGCAAGCAATATCATGACATCATTTGTTTCCTGGACTCTTCTCAGATAACGCCAAACAGAGTTCGAAACAGGTCACCAGCTTTTAGTAATTTCATTGCTTTGGTGGTAGGATTATATAAGTAGATAATCTACGGATATATCTCCATAATAGAACGACAAACATTAAATAAATGGATATACGTAATTAGTGATTTTTGGTATGGCATTCTGAAGCATTTAAACGCTGAATACCTTTGTTTTTAATTTGATTAAATTCTAAAATAACGCAGAACCACATATAGAATGTATAGAACAATTGAAATGTGCAAAGATCTTCCTTTATACACCATTTTAGACATCAGTTTTTTTGTTGTTTTTTAGAACATTTTTGTATTTATTTTTGTATATTGATGTACATTCCGATGCTACAAGTGCCTATACGCTCAATTAAGGATCAGCGCCCTAGATTATAATTTCTTTCATTATATTTATATAAAAGTTTGTTATAAAATTTACCAGAAATTAAAGAGGTATTTCTTCTGGCCCCGAGGTTACACAACTATTCTCATACTCAAACATGTGCGTTAGCTGACGTATTGATAGCATCACAAATACTCGCTTGATATTTTTTTTTTCAATTCCATACTCGGTTAAGACCATTTTCTCACACATAGCCTCCTCTATAACGAACAAAGTTCAAATCTTTATAACGAACAGCCACCAGCGTTGTCTTTGTCTTACACATATGTAAGATCACATTTCAAAATGATGATGCCTTCTAACGTATGTTGTCGCGGTATTTCTGTCAAATAAGCGTTCGAAAAATGGTTTAAGCGTACAAAAATGATGTTCATGTGAGAAAAAGAACTTGTTACTGATTTTATTTGAGACAAGCTGATCTTAACCTCATCTAGAATAGAAGTGTCACTAAGCTCGCTAAGGCTCGCTTGTCTCAAATAAAATCGAGTAACAGATTCTATGTGCCCCCCCCCCCCCCCCCAAAAAAAAAAAAGAAATCTTCATGACAGATCCTACATTATACAATTGTAACCAGTCACGCGAAAAGAAAGCATCTGGGAACTCTGTAACAGGAAGGTAGAATGACCATTCTAGATACAGAAACTCAGCCGAGTGCGAAGAGTTTCGACCCATTTCAGCCTGCCTGAGGTCGACACTTTGCGCACTTCGCGGATTGTCCCTTGTCGCCTAACGGGTCACAATTTTTAAACAGAATTATTTACAAAATGAATTATAAATTTCTTTCGCCTCACCCTTACCCCAATTCGATCTCGATGCCACTAAATTAAAACAACATATCAAAAAATGTGTTCTTCATGGAAATTTTATTGTAAATAAGTATATATTATTTTTTTGAAATAAAATTGTTTTTATTAATGAACTTGTGGTTTTATCATTTACCTTACCCTACAAATTGATCATTCGTTTGACTTAGTTTCAATAAAATCATATGGAAACAATAACATTGAATGCATTATTCAGACCAGTAAATTGTGAAGACTGACCGGCGAAGAAAGTATTCGATTTCATTGGATTGTTACTTGTAGTATGATCCTCACACTTCATTTTTTATCTTAACTGTACAAATATCCGTATGATAACATCCCGTATGATATTTTTTGTGATATCAATTAGTTATTTTTAGAACAATGATATAATGCATTTATTTTTAGAAACTTGCATTTCTGTTAGAAACGTCGACGAAAACAAGACAAATAGAGGTTGTGAAATAAATAAAATACGTACGCAGAGCCGCGACAATTATCAATTCCCCCAACCTCGTTAGATATTTTTTCTCACACAAAACACTAAGTACGTATTATATATATATTCATTTCAAGCTCGGCTGTTTTCGGAAAAAAAAGGGGTAAATGCTATAAGTTTAGTGTCGTAGATGTGCGAGAACTGACATTTGCGTCACTGATATAACAAAAGGCTTTCACTTAAGATTTGGAATAATATGTTCAATTTTTAAAATGCAAACTTTACTATCGAGAAGGTAACTTTATAGCTGCTCTTTCACAGTTTTTCATGGAAAAATACAAAAATTGTTTTAAGACTTGGAAATGTGTGTATTTTAAGACTATTAAGAATGGCCCAATGGCTTTTGATTTGATTTGAATCGGTGTTTTACGTCGCTTTCAACAATCTCTCAGTTATATCGCGACGACTGGAGCACCTAACGATGGATTCCTGGTATTTCTCACACCAGTACTACCACCACATCCCTTTCCTAGCCTCCAGTTGCTATTCCACATAGGTTTACGATAATCTACCCATTGGTGGAAGACAAATGTCGGAAAGGATAAGTGCCGCGGCCGGGGATGGAATCCGTGGCCCAATGGCGTTTGCACTAAAAACAACATATTTCAATAATTTTGTAACTTTTTCTTTCGAAGCGGCAAGATCAGTAAGGGGCCCAGTCTGTTTATTTCTAGTCTATAAATTAAAAAATCGTAATTTTCCGTGAATAATCTTTCATTTGCTTGTATTGATATGATTATTCCAGCTGTCAAATACTTTTACCTTAATCTTTGATTGAATAAGACAAACATGTGGAATGCACATGCCTAAAAAGTTGGCTCGAAACTGAAAAATAATTTTTTAAGCGTTAGTGGTAGCTTTATTTTTTCAGAATGAATTTCGCTAAATTCAGGAATATTGGTCTTTCTTTCCATTCATTACCAGATTGAATCTTATAATTTCAAAGGCTTCAACATGATGAGGTCGTTGCTTCCGATTGATTATACGAACAATTTTAAAAATCACATATTCCCAATCTGTGAAAGAGCAGCTTTAAATGCATTTCAGTATGTCCCTTGTCGGCTTTGGATTTTTATCCACTATCAAGCACTCAAACGCCGAGGTAGGTGGTGCTCTTGTTGTGTATAAATTCGCATTTGCCTTGTCTGTGTAGCTTTTTGACATGTATTTCATGGAGGCCTGCAGGGAAGACAGTGTCAACCAAACTGAGATGCCTCGCCAAAGGCATGCTCATTATCAAACTATTATAACAACAACAACAAAATAAATAAATACAAAAAAGAAAGAAACAAGATGTGTTTGTGAAACACGAATGCCCCCGAAACAGCATTTTTTTCAAAGTTTGACCTTGACAGATGACCTTGACCTTGTCACATGACCTTGACTTTGGTACCAGCGGATGCAGATCATTGAGATCTATCATCATGCCAAATATTAGCCTTGTATCTTGAATAGGCTTGAAGATATTGGTTAAGTTAAGTTTTTTTGTTAACTTTTGCAGACAGACAGACAGACGGACGGACGGACGGACAGACAGACGGACAGACGGACAACGGTAAAACAATATGCCCCCGATCTATCGATGCGGGGGCATAAAAAGAAACCAACACCTCAAACGCTGTGCTTATTTTCTTCCAGTTCCTGTAACCATTAAAATATCTATCGAAGATGGTCACTGTGAAGAAGGATTGCATTTTAGACCACCCTCAATTTTGTTACTATTTTTATGAAACCATATTCGCGGGTTTTGCGATTTAGACGCCCTTAACATGACGTGAATAATAATTGTCCTGTGTTGAAAAGATTTTTATGTATATGAAATGTTAAAGAAATAATACAAAGCTAAAATAGAATAAGTTATCCATCTTGGCAAGCGGGTTGAATTTCGGAAGTTTGGCAATCGTCCTTTTGCACTCATGGCTATTCAGCCCTGCGTTAAGGCAACAAAACGGTGCTAACTGCTTGCAATTTTACACCACTTTGCACGTGAGAGCACGAGCAAATCAGGTTATAATTGGCAAACAGTTTGTATCATTTTGTAATCCTGAATGCAGAGCTTATTGCAGAGATGCCTCTATCCGTCCGTCTGTAAACATTTTCCCTGAACATTTGCTTCCAAAACTGCTGAACAAAATATGCCCATATTAGCATCGCCCTGTCACACCCCAATTAGGAAGTCAATCAAACGGTTTGGGAGAATAAAATGTTAAAAGATTTCTGGGTAAAAAAAGTCCCGCTCTGCCAGCTTTAAATATGGTCCAATCAAAATTTCACAAAATAAGGAAATTGTTTTTGAGGTTCATTTTACCCCAAGACATACTTGGTAATGCAATCATTGGGTCCTCCGATATGACCAGACAAAATTTTTCAGCAAGTTTGAGAAAGATTGGGTCCAAGTTGTGACCCATAGAACGGCACGAAAGAAATATTCTAAAGGGTTCCTTTCTCCATGACATAAAGCGGGGTTGCAACCAAAAAACAATAGGGTTCTTCTTCAAACCTAGGGCTCTTTTTCTCTTGACATAAGTCAGCTTGCAACCAAAACCAAAAAGGGTCTACTTTTTTAATAGACAAACATCCTGAGCAAGTATGAGAAAGAAAAGGCAAAAATTGTGACTTCTACAGCATAAACAATAGCTGACTTTTGGTCCCCGATTCAAAATCTTTGAAGTATTTTGAAAAAGCATGACCCATTCATCGGTCACCAAAGCTTACTTTGAGTGCTTTGCGCTCAGGTTAACTAAAATCAAATTCGCAAAAATGCATCGAGATAGAAAAGATAAATATTTGATAGGGAGCGTTTACGCCAAGTTTCAAGTGAATGTCTTTAGTTACATGAGATATAACGGAATGTCTAAAGTTTTCGCATGATTATGACAACTACGATGACGCCAAGGCTATAACAAGAGGACCGCCTACGGGTGCAACGCTCGGCTGCAGGTGCTGGATAACGCAAAAATTCCAAGCCAAAAAGGGGCATATATCTTGCAAAAATTCGTCCAGGGTTATCCCTCTCGATAGTCTGGGTAGCACTCGTGATGGTGAACACACATGTCAAGTTTCATGAAGATATCTTCAATAACAACAGAGATATGACCAAGGTCATAGTATGTCACGTCAACGCCAACGACGGCAAGGTAATCATTATACCTCGGGTTTTCTTCGAAAACAGTCCAGCTAAAATACCTCAACAGACGAGCTAAAATGAACAAGTTGTTCAACAGTAAATAGATATCGGTCGGAACATAATTCGGGTTCGGGCGACGTATAGGACCATTATCTAAAGTACCATACAAAGTTTCTAGTCCTGACCTGCTATCTGGGTGCTAAAACGCTTGCAAACTTTTTTTGCAAATGGTACCTCGCTTTATACGCGAGTGCTCGTTCAAAGCGGGGCATCATTTGGAACTTTCGGAGACATTTTCACATTGAACGTAGGGCCGTTTTTTAATTGCTGAAAAAATGCAACTGGTTTTGTCTATTGACGGAAAGACTGATACACGGACACGGGTAAAAATGTGCTATAAAAAACCCTAGTTTTGCTGTTAAAATTTTTCTAATACTCGTTTTTTAGGAAACATCTGCTGATGAGCTAATACAAATAACTCACAATGCCAACCATGATTAGCATATTTATCTTGCTATTTATAGGTACTTACAATGTTTTGTGCTGACCCCTCTTTTAACTGTATATAAAATATGACCTAAGTCGCAGGAGTGAAATAACCTCGTTGAATATTTTCGATATTACGCGGGTGTTATTACACTAGTGGAATAACAATGCAAATGAGCTAAGAACGAATAGCAACGCTATTTTGTAACCGCGAAAATGACGTCATAATGTGTATATTGTGACGTCAGTTTTAAACGGCGTTATACGTTTCGCGGAAAATTGAAATGTTGAATTTTAACAATTTTGACGATTTTTCGCAAAATATAGGGTCATATTTTAAATAGAATATAAAATTTGTGCTCATCAAATACCGAATTTATTAAAATCGTCATCTATAAATAGCGTAGCCTCGTTTTTTTTATCTGTTTATTGATGACTCGTTTAATAAATTCGGTATTCAATGGCCACTCATTCAAAATCCTCAATATTATTTTCGAATGCTTGTTTAAATATGCTTATATAGAAATCAGAACTCAAACAAAGAGCTCAAATTATCAAAACTTGTTTCCTGTTTTGAAAGCTTTTATTATATAAATATACAACAATTTAATCAAATAACGTGTATAACAGTTAACAAGTCAAGAAGTATTTCAAAGTTATTCTGCATAGTCTGTATAGATAAACCGTAACTACGTTCGTGTAGTAAGTAATCAAATGATTTAACAGATTACAAAAATTCATTGTCCTATTCAAAACACTCATTTAAAATTGGATGATTTATTGAATGGAGTTACAATATTTTTTTTCAGGTATATTGCGAAGGCTGGAGCACCTAACAATGGATTCCTGGTATATCTCTCACCAGTACAACCATCATATCCTTTCCTAGCCTCCTGCAGCTATCTCAAATAAGTCTACGATTATCAAACCCATTGGTGAGAGACTTATAATTGGATGAGTGTTGACCTCTTGCCATTTTCCACAATTTGGATGGTCAATATAAGTGTTGTCACAACAGCTTGAAAAGTTAAGACAACAATGATTCTCTGTATGTTTCATGTTTATGAATACCATATTTCTCTTACAAAGGCTCCCGAGAGCTATATATAACATGGTCAGGGAGCTTTTTTTAAGTATGCATTTTCTGATTTAAAAAATCACTAAACTTATGTCTTTTGCGCCCTTTTCCCTATAATTTGAGGTTAATTTTCTCTAAACAATCATAGAAATGATTGTTTAGAGGAAATTCACATCAAATTAGAGAAGTCTCAAAAAGTTCTTGAAATTTAGGCATTTGAAGTTGGTTTTCTTGCTAAAAATGGTAGGGTAGCTACTTTTAGGGAGGACCCTATTATTAGGGGAAATACGGTATATTTTGCACATAAATGACGTTAAATAGGTCAAAGAGCAATCATTGTTTTGTCTGTACGACTAAAATAAGTAATACAACATACAAATGATGTTACGCTGGCCAAGACCTTTGACATGGCACACTCATTAAAAAGATGAAAAGAATACTTTTTGGTACTTTTTAGAGATATGAAACTAAAAACCTAATCACACTGTTTGAACACATGATGCAGGTTTATACACAAGTGTGTACCTCTACTATATATGCCTAGAGCATGGGAGAAGCTTACTCGTACAAATCACACAAACAGCTCATTTCAACACAATCCTTCATTTTCTCTTATAAAGCTCTTATAAAGATGAAATCAAATGAAAGAAAAGCAAGTCCCCCCCCCCTTTTTTTTTTTAGAAAAATAAGCATTCTTTTTCTTTATCTTGCAGTACTTTATCTGCAAACTCATTCAATCTAGACAGTGTCCAATATTATCTGACTAGTCCAGGTTGGAAAAAAATTTCATGTTGAGGCAAAATAAGCCTCCTCACGATAATTTCTAACAGCCCAGACAAGATAATATCAAAATTTTGAGACACATATTAATATTATTATGACTATCTATCATTTGGTTATTTTTCCGGGGTTAAAGTCAATTTAAACCTTTTTAAAGTCAAGGCATTCATGTCAGGTGAAAGGCATTCTAGTAACCACCAAGAATATGTAAATTGTTTCTAAAAAATAAATGGCCTTATAACATTTTAAATTATCATGCAAGTGATATCAGGTCAATACTGGCTTCAATACAGTTAAATTTGATGTCATGATCAAAATGATTAAACTGGTTAAGTCCATCTAGTGCTTACAGGCTATTTATATACAATCGATCAATGGTATTATTCATAAAACATTATTATATAAACAAATATCTATTTACAAACTATGTGCCATTTTTGATTTGAGTATATTAAGTCAATCAAAAAATAATTACTCTAATACAGATGCATGTAACAAAATTTAAAGAAAACCGGAGAACCATGATGTCCATATATTGCTCATCTGAGTCTCCCTGACCCATTGGACATAAAATGATTTTGAAAATAAGATAGGCAGATAAACTGCATCTAATATAAATGCCTAGAAATGATTTTAGAAGATTTTTGATAAACTATTTCCTAATTTGTTTGTAAGTTGGGTCCATGGTCACAGGGTAGGACAGTTACTTTTGGTTAGGAAAGACCAAAATTCTAACGGACCAGGCCCCTATGTTGTGGGTACTCATCAAGATGATTACAAAAGGTACTAACAATACAGTGTGTGTGATATAACAATTGAAATACTATAACCTAACATCCAAAATCGAGGGGTCAGCGCAACACTAATGTAAGTGCCTAAGAATATATAAGCACTTACAATAGTGTTGCACTGATCCCTTGAAATATCCCCTCTATCTACAGCTCTGCATGAGCTTGACTGAAGGGACATTCCCATCTAATCACATGATTACCGATCACCCCACTGACTTTTGAGGAAATATTTGAAGAAATTGTGGACGATGCACGCTTACTTTGGTTGATCACATCAGCTAACCTTGAGCTTTTTGTGCTCAGGTGTGCTTAAAAACAATTCACAATCATTAACCTTTAACAAATTTAACAAAAGCATCCTGAGTATTATACATATTTTGAAATTAATCAAGTATATAATATTTGATAAACAGTCAAAGTACATTAATTAACATGTACAATGTATATCTATAGGAGGGAAAAAATCTGTTAAAAAAATATACACAAATATTATTTACAGCCATATGTGATTTCAGTACAAGTTAACATTTTGATAGTGACTTTATACATGTGTTTCATGTTTTCAGTAAGCTCATTTCATTCAGATTTTTACTTGAGTTAAATATGAATATCAGGGTCTGAATTTCAACTCAAATTTGTCTCAAATTTAAACTTGAGTGTAAAGCCTTAATTTTCTTGTTATACTAATATAATAAATCTATGAACAAAAAAGATAATATCAAATGACTGTTATGAATAGCAAGAGGACCAAGATGGTCCTAGATCGCTCACCTGAGTCTCTTTGACCCCTGGGACATCACATTAATTAGATAGACAGATGTAAAAAAAGAAGATATTTGCCTAAGATCAATACCATGGAGCCTTTTCTGCGAAGAGCAAGACAGACATGCCTTTTTGCTCTTTGATTCTATGTAAAAAGGGATGCACTCGGGTGGACCCTAAATGTGACCCCAAAGTCTTGATATGAACAAACTTGGAAGAGGTCCATAAGATGATGATATATTCTAAATATGAAAGCTGTTTGCCTTCTGGTTTCAGAGAAGATGATTTTTGAAGGTTTTCCTTATTTCACCCATCATGCTCAGATGAGCTGAAACAGATGTGCCCAGGTGTAGCCCAAATATGACCCAAGGGTCTTGATATGAACAAACTTAACAGGGGCCCACGAGATGATGCTACATACCAACTAGAAAGCCATGAATGGCTTGTGTCGCTCCACAGGCTTGAATTTCTTGTAATAGCAAATCTAAGTTTTGACTAGATTTTTAGATATTTTGGCTTCTACTGATGTTGAAAAGATTTTCAAATTTTCCACTATTATAGCATATGTAGAGAAATGACCTCCGCCCATAAAAGACATATTTTTCTTCAAATCATAATAATTTTTGGCTGAATGATAATGGATCACCCGAGGATCATACTAATGAAGTTTGATTGATATCCATCATTTAGATTCTGAGAAAATGATTTTCAAAGTTTGCACTATATAACATATAGAGAAATGACCTCCGCCCATAAAATACATATTTTTCATCCGATCACAATAATTTTTGGTAGACTGATAAAGGGTCACCCAAGGATCATTCATGTAAAATTTGGTTGATATCTATCATTTAGATTCTGAGAAAATGGTTTTCAAAGTTTCCACTATAAAACATATAGAGAAATGACCTCCGCCTTTAAAATACATATTTTTCATCCGATCACAATAATTTTTGATAGACTGATAAAGGGTCACCCAAGGATCATTCATGTAAAATTTGGTTGATATCCATTAGTTGGATTCTGAGAAAATGATTTTCAAAGTTTCCACTATATAACATATAGAGAAATGACCTCCGCCCATAAAATACATATTTTTCATCCAATCACAAAAATTTTTGGTAGACTGATAAAGGGTCACCCAAGGATCATTCATGTAAAATTTGGTTGATATCCATCTGTTAGAACCTGAGAAAAGTCACTTTTTACCATATTTGGAAATTAGCCACGCCCATTAAATCCATGTTTTTCATTGGATCAAAATTTCTTGAACAACTTTGAAAGAGGGTCACTCAAGGATCATTTCTGTGAAGTTTGGTTGAAATCCATCCAGTAGTTTCTGAGGAGAAGATTTTTAAAGAAAAAGTTTACGACCGGACGCACGGACGCACGTACGGACGGACGCACGACGGACACAACGCCATGACAATAGCCCCAGTGGCTTTCAGCCAGTGGAGCTAAAAATGAAAGCAGTGTGCCCTCTGGTTTCGATTAAAGAAGATTTTAAAAGATTTTCGCTCTTTCATTCTATGTAAAAAGGGTTGCGCCAAGGTTGAGACTTAATATGATTCTAGGGTCATGATATGAACAAACTTGGTAGAGGTCCACTAGATGATGCTACATACCAAATATGAAAGCTGTCTGCCATCTTATTTCATAGAAGAAGATTTTTGAAGATTTTCATTTTTTTACCCTTCGTCCTCTTAAGAGATAAAGGGATGCACCCGTGCAAAGCCCAAATATTACACAAGGGTCTTGATATGAACAAACTTGGTAGAGGCCCACTAGGTGATGCTACACACAAAATATTAAAGCTGTCTGCCATCTTGTTTCAGAGAAGAAGATTTTTAAAGATTTTCACTCTTTGATTCTATTTAAAAAGGGTTGGGCCTGGGCAAAGCCCAAATATGACCTCAGGGTCTTGATATGATCAAACTTGGTAGAGGTCCACAAGATGATGCTACATATCAAATATGAAAGCTGTCTGACTTCTGGTTTCAGAGAAGAAGAGTTTTAAAGATTTTCACATTTTCACCCTTTTTGTTAAGGGTAAAGGGAAAGTTAAGAGTGGGTTTCATTTATTTGGTCAACTTTGGTAGAGCTTGACCCAAGGAATACCCCTGCCAAGTTTTATCAAGATTGGCCCTCTGGTTTAGGAGGAGAAGATGTATAAAGAAATTGTGGACGAATGACGCCTGCTGACAGACGACAGACATTCTACAATCCTAATAGCTCACCTTGAGCACTTCATGCTCAGGTGAGCTAAAATGAAAGCAGTCTGCCTTCTTGTTTCATAGAAGAAGATTTTTGAAGATTTTCATTTCTTTACCTTTTGTGCTCATAAGAGATAAAGGGGTGCACCAGTGCAAAGCCCAAATATGACCCAAGGGTCTTGATATGAACAAACTTTGTAGAGGCCTACTAGGTGATGCTACATACCAAAAATGAAAGCAGTGTGCCCTCTGGTTTCGATTAGAGAAGATTTTAAAAGTTTTTCGCTCTTTCATCCTATGTAAAAAGGGTTTGGCCTGGGCAAAGCCCAAATATGACCTCAGGGTCTTGATATGAAAAAACTTGGTAGAGGTCCACTAGATGATGCTACATACAAAATATGAAAGCTGTCTGCCTTCTGGTTTCAGAGAAGAAGATTTTTAAAGATTTTCACATTTTCACCCTTTTTGTTAAGGGTAAAGGGAAAGTTAAGGGTGGATTTCATTTATTTGAACAACTTTGGTAGAGCTTGACGCAAGGAACATCCCTGCCAAGTTTCATCAAGATTGGCCCACTGGTTAAGGAGCAGAAGATGTTTAAAGAAATTGTGGACGACGGACGCCGCACGACGGACGACACACGACTTACATTCTACAATCACAATAGCTCACCTTGAGCACCTTGTGCTCAGGTTGGCTAAAAACTAATCAATATTATCTTTTGTGTTCATACAAGTATTTAAATTCCAAATTTGAGAAAATTCTCAGTTCTGCACATTTTTTTTTAGCCTCAAGCCCCTGTAATAATAATTATCAATCTTTCTATTCAAACCAAATGTTACTACAAATAGCATTTAAATGTTTATCTGCCAGTTATCTCAAGGGAAACTTATTCAACAACTTATGTTGAAAAACAGAAATTCGTTGTTAACAGCATTATTTCAATTTTGCACACTTTTCTCCTTGTTATAAAACTCAAAGACTCTTTTCTTTAAGCATGGACTCCAGGTGGGAATTAAAAGGATGCAAACCTTACAGAAATTACTGTAGTGGACCTGTAATAGTTCTGCATCATTTCAGAGCTCCTGATCTTTCAAAATATTAATCAAGGCTTCCTAATGAAAATCATTAAGAAACCTGGGTTTACACTGTTAAAGTTCACAACTTCTGAGATGTTGCAGAACTACATTAATGTTGAAACCTGCGACCATACTGTTTCAAATCAATGCCATAGATACATTTACATCACAACCAAACTCATGGAAAATACTGAACTATCACATCATTTCATCAATACAAATTCATTTTTTTTATATTTTTCCCCATTTTTGGTAAATGTGTTTTTACTTATGTCATCCTGAACCTGGAATATTCTTACTTTGGCAGGAGGTATGGACAAAGATAAGCCTGCACACATGTGCATCTAATAATCAATTTCTCACAACAGTACTATCACTATATCTTTTCAAAATTGTTTGAAATGTCATTGCTACATATAGAGGGTTATTTTTGAATTTTAGATTCAAGTATTATAATAATGTGTACATAAACCCTATGTTGTGGGTTCTCATACCACAACATAAAGTTTGAATGTGAAATAAAGATTTTAGACAAGCTTTACCCCCTCTTATCTGTACATCTGAAATATTAAGCATAGGGTTTAGGGGTTTCGCAGTATTTCAGAAAACAAAGTAATTATGACCACCTATGGTGAGATTTTTTTTTAACGTAACTTGAAATAGTATTTTAACTTCTAACCTATGCAGTTGGTTCAAGCTCTGCAATTTTACTAGTGTCTGAATGGTTTGTTGATGCCTGGGCTTGGTCGAACATCTGTGCTGAGCGCCGTCGACGGTTTCTGATAAATCTTAATACACCAAGTGATATTTGCAAAATCCATACCAAAAGAGCTGACCAGCCTGCAACCTGTTGGTACAAGAATCGAATACACTTAAAAAAACTGACCAAAGTCAATACAATTATACTATTTATCAGTAATGATGGTAAGAAATTGTCTACTCTCAGCTCTTGGATGCAGGTTTGATTGATTGAATAGAGTTTAACGCCGCTGGAGCACCTAACAATGGTTTCCTGGTATTTCCCTCACCAGTACAACCACCACATCCTTTCCTAGCCTCCAGCTGCTATCTCACATAGGTCAACGATTATCAACCGATTGGTGAGAGACAAATTGTGGAAAAGAATGAGCGCCGCCGTCTTGGATCGAACCCGGGACCTCTAGATTGACAGTCCAACATGCTACCAACTGCGCTATGACAGAGGCTGTTGGATGCAGGATAGTGGATAAAAAATCTAAATAAAACAAAAGGACCATGATGGTCCTCGATTGCTCACCTTAGTTTCTTTAATCACTGGGACATCACATCAAGTAAAAAGGCAGATGTCATAAAGAAGATAATTTCTACATAAAACCAAGTTTCACAAAGTTTGAGCCATAATTGTGGCCATTAAGACATTAAGAGTGATTTCAAGTAAATTATGATTAAGACTCCTTTTTCTGTGATATGGTATGAATCCTCCCCATTTTCAAGAGAGTTCATTCTTGTGACCTGGCAAACATTTTGACCAAGTTTCATGAAGATTGGACCATATTTGTGGCGTCTGGAGCTCTTACAAGAAAATTGTCATTAAGGCCCTTTTCCCGTGATATGGCACGGATCCTTCCCATTTTCAAAAGAGTTCATCCTTGAGACCTGACAGTCATTCTGACCATGTTTCATGAAGATTTGTCACATCTAGAGTGTAAACAAGAAAATTGTCATTAAGGCCCTTATTCCTGTGATATGGCATAGATTCTTCCCATTTTCAATAGGGTTCATCCTTGTGACCTGACCAACATTCTGACCAAGTTTCATGAAGATTGGATTATAAGACATATTTGTGGCCTCTAGAGTGTAAACACTTAAATTGACGCATGACCACGGCGCACGACGGACATTCAATGATCACAAAAGCTCACCTTGAGCATGATGTGCTCAGGTGAGCTAAAAAAAGGGTATAATTCTCACAAAATGCATCTAGAGTTATACCCCTTGATAGTATAGCTTCCTCTTTTGATAGAGAACATGTGTGCCCAGTTTCAAGTGAATGCCTTCACTAATACCAGAGATATCGCAAAATGTCAAATGATTTGTCACGATGACGACAAGGACAATGTCAAGGCTATAGCAATCCTTCAGGTCCGAGCTAAAAATTAAAATTGGCACTTACTTTCATTGGAAAATATGGAAAAGTAAAATGTTTGTATTTGGGCTAACCGGCTTACAAATTCCCAATATTTTCTCATGGAGGAATGACTATATTATAATTTTCCAGAATGCACAAATCTTGATGAGCACAAGTCACACAACTAAATAAAAATCATTTTGAGATCCTATAATCAAGGATATGAATCAGAGACTGTGAGGCTAGTACAAAATCTCTATGTCTCGACAAAACACAAAGTTGTAGGTACTCATTTGAATCGTCTCAACCAGACAATTCGAATGAGATCCTACAACAAGGGTTTTGTAAAAGTACTTGTAATATATTTTACTTAAAATGAATACAAGAGGGCCATAGTGGCCCTAAATCGCTCACCTGAATGAACTGTCGAAAATAGTTTAAAGTAGCTTTAGAAAAGCTGAAGAATTCTTACCAAATTTCAGGTCGACTGCTTACAAGGTTTTTCTAAGATTTAACCCCGTGACCGCATTTTTGACCCCACTTGACCCAATTTCAAAATTGACCTAGATTTCATCAAGATGATCATTCTGACCAATTTTCAGGTTGATCAGGCAAAAAGTATGGCTTCTATAGTGTCTACAAGGTTTTTCCAATATTTGACCCTGTGACCTCATTTTTGACCCCACTTGACCCAATTTAGAACTTGTCCGAGATTTTATCAAGACAATCATTCTGACCAAATTTCAGGTTGATTGGGCAAAAAATATGGCTTCTAGAGTGTCTACAAGGTTTTTCTAATATTTGAACCCGTGACCGCATTTTTGACCCCACTTGACCCAATTTGGAACTTGTCCGAGATTTCATCAAGACAATCATTCTGACCAAATTTCAGGTTGATTGGGCAGAAAATGTGGCTTCTAGAGTGTCTACAAGGTTTTTCTAAGAATTGACCCCGTGACCTCAGTTTTGACCCCACTTGACCCAATTTCAAACTTGTCCGAGATTTCATCAAGACAATCATTCTGACTGAATTTCAGCTTGATTGGGCAAAAAATATGGCTTCTAGAGTGTCTACAAGGTTTTTCTAAGATTTGAACCCGAGACCTCTTTTTTGACCCCACTTGACCCAATTTAGAACTTGTCCGAGATTTCATCAAGACAATCATTCTGACCAAATTTCAGGTTGATTGGGCAAAAAATGTGGCTTCTAGAGTGTCTACAAGGTTTTTCTAAGAATTGACCCCGTGACCTCATTTTTGACCCCACTTGACCCAATTTCAAACTTGTCCGAGATTTCATCAAGACAATCATTCTGACCAATTTTCAGGTTGATTGGGCAAAAAATATGGCTTTTAGAGTGTCTACAAGGTTTTTCTAAAATTTGACCTTGTGACCTCGTTTTTGACCCCACTTGACCCAATTTCGAACTTGTCCGAGATTTCATCAAGATGATCATACTGACCAAATTTCAGGTTGATTGGGCAGAAATATGGCCTCTAGAGTGTCTACAAGGTTTTTCTAAGAATTGACCTTGTGACCTCATTTTTGACCCCACTTGACCCAATTTCGAACTTGTCCAAGATCTCATCAAGACAATCATTCTGACCAAATTTCAGGTTGATTGGGCAAAAAATATGGCTTCTAGAGTGTCTACAAGGTTTTTCTAATATTTGACCCCGTGACCTCATTTTTGACCCCACTTCACCCAATTTCAAACTTGTGCGAGATTTCATCAAGACAATCATTCTGACCAAATTTCAGCTTGACTGGGCAAAAAATATGACTTCTAGAGTGTCTACAAGGTTTTTCTAAAATTTGACCTTGTGACCTCATTTTTGACCCCACTTGACCCAATTTCGAACTTGTCCGAGATTTCATCAAGATGATCATATTGACCAAATTTCAGGTTGATTGGGCAAAAAATATGGCCTCTAGAGTGTCTACAAGGTTTTTCTAAGAATTGACCTTGTGACCTCATTTTTGACCCCACTTGACCCAATTTCGAACTTGTCCAAGATTTCATCAAGACAATCATTCTGACCAAATTTCAGGTTGATTGGGCAAAAAATATGGCTTCTAGAGTGTCTACAAGGTTTTTCTAATATTTGACCCCGTGACCTCATTTTTGACCCCACTTCACCCAATTTCAAACTTGTGCGAGATTTCATCAAGACAATCATTCTGACCAAATTTCAGCTTGACTGGGCAAAAAATATGGCTTCTAGAGTGTCTACAAGGTTTTTCTAATATTTGACCACGTGACCTCATTTTTGACCCCACTTGACCCAATTTTAAACTTGTCCGAGATTTCATCAAGACAATCATTCTGACCAAATTTCAGGTTGATTGGGCAAAATATGTGGCCTCTAGAGTGTCTACAAGGTTTTTCTAAGAATTGACCCTGTGACCTCATTTTTGACCCCTCTTGATCCAATTTCCAACTTGTCCGAGATTTTAACAAGACAATCATTCTGACTGAATTTCAGGTTGATTGGGCAAACAAGAGCCGTCAGAGACGGATTATGCTCCCCGAATAAGGCATTGTCACAAAAACAAGAGCCATGTTGGACATGGACATCCCCCCCACAAAAGCTTGATAGTAAACTGAAGCCTAATAGATTAAAGATTCTTTTGTACTGTCAGAGATTTACCTCTTATTTAATCTAAGTATTAACAATAACAAAGGGCAATAACTCCAAAATTATGCAAGCAAAAGTTAAAGTTCTGGTGTATTGCACTTCTCCTCCATGAGATCTATCCACCAATATAGAGTTTCCAGTTGATAGCTATTATACTTTACAGGGTTTTACGGGACGCAGATTTCTGCGTCCATATACGCATAAAATTCTGTCTGTACGCACGTTTATTTGCAACACGAGTCCACGGGACGCACAAAAAAAAAATTCAGGTAAAAGGCTCTAAATGACTTGGAAACAGTTTAGAATACGAAAATGAATCTTTATCGGGGAAAAATTCAAACATGCACAATTTTATCGAAGAGATATCGCTTATGACACCGGTGCGCTTGTTTTGTCTTTTCGAGGACGGAATGTTCAGGTAATCATGGTCATCTCGGCCCGAGAACGGTCTTGTTTGTACTCAGGCAATTTAAGATCGCATTCTATTATTTTAAAGTCTATTAGTAACTATAACTTTGTCTTATGATATTGCAACAAAAAAACCCACAAGAATTGTTCATAAACCATTAAAGAGCTTTAGTAAACTTATTTAAAAGGATAGATTTTTGTTCGATTGAAAATCGAATCGGGCCATTTTTTTAATTCATTCGGATTGTTCGTCAATCTTCCTTGTACACAAAATTGATACGTCGCTTACTGAGATCGTCGTATACACTTATGTTAAAGGGATTTTGTGTTTTAGAGAGCAATTTGGTCATCTAATGAGACCAGAGATGTAGCGATGTTTCCCCCCCGAAATAAGCTCTGGTCCTTGACAAGTATGTAAAACACCACAGCATCCAAAAAATAACACTTACTTAATTCAGGCTGAAAAAAATCAACCACTGGCTACTTTGTCTTATGAAAATAACTGTATGTTTTGCGATATTGCATCGTTCCTACATCAGATCCATTCACTGAGTGATCTTTGATATTACTCATAATATCCAGTCAACTGAATCATTACAAAAATCTAAAATCACACTGGAAAAAAGTGATATGCTATATTCTAAAGTCCTAAAGAGATTAGGACAAGCACTCTAACTGATGTATAAACGGAAATATGGAAATATTGAATTTTGAGGAAATGATAAAATTACTTTTTATATCACTCATCACAATGTTCCATTGTTTGAAATTAAAATTTCTTAACTTGTCTCGTTGGGACCCCTGAAATAAGGACAGGGACCCCTGATATTTTCAAGGTTGAGTCCTTGGGACCCCTAATTTCGAAAAGCTCGGTAAAACCCTGTACTTTAGGAGATATGCTCCAGACAAAATCTAAGTATCAAAAATAACAAAGGGTAATAACTCCAAAATTATGCAAGCAAGAGTTGTAGTTCTTGTGCACTGCACTTCTCCTCCATGAGCTCTATCCACCCATAAAGTTTCAAGTTGATAGCTATTATACTTTAGGAGATATCCTCTGTGGTCAGATTTCAAAGACACAAATAAACTGTTATCTTATACAGCTAACATAAAGGTAACAAACATTAAAACCCCTTTTTGCATGACATATTTTTCGACACAAATTTCAAATAGTTTAGGTTAAAGAGCATCTAATTTGCTACTCAAATGTGAAATTTCATCAAATTCTGAGCATAAGACTAGGAGAAATGAAAGAATAACTGTATTTTACGCGCTAACGTAAAGGTAACAAACATTAAGCCCCCTTTTTCCATGATATATATTTTTTACGTTAATTTCAAATTGTTTATAGTAAAGGGCATCTGATTTGCTACTCAAATATGAAATTTCACTAAATTCTGACTGTTAGACTAGGAGAAATTTGGGAAAAACTGTTTTTTACCCTAAGTCCCCTTTTCCCGTGACAAGGCATAGGAGTTCACATGGTAAGTTTCATTCAATTTGGCCCAGGGGTTATGGAGAAATAGGTGGGGACAGACGGACGGACGGAATTACGGACGTACGGACGGACGGACAGACAAAGCGGCGGCTATATGCTCTCCCTTTGGGGAGCATAAAAATATGGCTTCTAGAGTGTCTACAAGGATTTTCTAAGATTTGACCCCGTGACCTCATTTTTGACCCCACTTGACCCAATTTCGAACTTGTCCGAGATTTCATCAAGACAATCATTCTGACCAAATTTCAGGTTGATTGGGCAAAAAATGTGGCCTCTAGAGTGTCTACGAGGTAAATGTTGAAGACACACGGCGCACGACGGACATCACGCGACCACAAAAGCTCACCTTGAGCACTCTGTGCTCAGGTGAGCTAAAAAAGAAGCCTATTCAAAAGTACCTCCTAAGTTTTTACACTCTTACCTGGGTGACAGCCATCAGGTTACTATAACTCCCCGGAGTGAAATACTTGTCTGTATCCAGGTTACGCCATCGTATATTTTCACCATGGTTACATCTGAAATTGTCCAATTTTAAATTGTTACACTAATTCCACGCAGTGAAATATTTGTCTGTGGCAAGTTTTTGCGATTGTATATTTTCACCATGGTTACATCTGAAAATTGTACAATTTAAAATTGTTACACTAATTCCACGCAGTGAAATATTTGTCTGTGTCAAGTATTTGCGATTGTATATTTTCACCATGGTTTCATCTGAAATTTGTTTCAATTTCAGAATGTAACTTTGATTCCACAGATTGAAATACTTGTCTGTCTAAGATCATTTGAACCTGTATGTGACATTTCAAGTGATTTGAAATATTAGTGAGGTTCAAACATTAAGAGGCATAGACAGCCACAAACTGTAAATATGAAGTTACCTGGTGTTCTTCAGATACTTTGAGATCTTTTCTATCTACTAAGTGCATAGTGAAGACTCTGGTCAGACTGTGTGGATGCACAGGCTGGTCAAAATCTTTGCTTTGCGCACATTTGAAATTGTTGGAAATGTCATGCACAGGCTCATTTATTCTCATCATAGTTACATATGAAATTGATTTAATTTCAAATTGTTACAATATTCTCCGGAGTGAAATACTTGACCATGTCAAAATTATGTCATGGTGTATTTTCAACATGGTAACATCTGAAATTCGTTAAATTGAAATTGTTACTTTAATGCCCAGAGAGAAATACTCATCCATGTCAAGGTTATGCAATTGTATATTTTCCCCATGGTTACATTTGAAATTTGTTTGCAAATGGACCATTTATCTTTTTATCAGTACTGAAAAACGTCTTAACTCAAGCTTACTCAAGCTAAAGTTACAAAATTTTCCTTTGCATATGGTCGATATTAGTAATATACAGTAGGCTCTTTATCAGAATGAATAGGTTGGAGTGTACAACCACTTTAGTATTTTTTACTAAATGTGGGTTTTTACCCTTTTCATGCTGAATAAAACTTTGTCAAAATTGTATCAAAATCAAAGCATTTAAAACACTGGATGCACAGATTGTTAGTCGATATTTCTTTTGATATTTTATTAAAAGCTTTTGAACTTTTCTCATTCAACAAGTGACATCAGGGGGTATTTACTAAGATCAGGCTGCACATAATGTGCAGGCTGATCTTTGTCTATACCCCCTGCTTAAGTAGGAATATTCAGGGTTCAGCATGACAAGTATTAATTACTTACGGATATTTCTTGTCAGATCCTCCCATTCCTTCACAAAACTGTAGGTAGCCAACAGACAATATACAGGCAACAATTAGTGTTGTTACGGCCAGCAGAGTGTTTATAAGTATAAATGGCATGACCCACATCTGAGACCTAGAGAAAAACAAAATTTGGATCTGGATTGACTCACTAAATCTCAATACTCAGAGCTTGTGTTTGACCCTTAAACCAGGGTTTTGACCCCTCCCCCCCCCCCCCCCCAAAAAAAAAAACAAAAAAAAAACACTAGAACTGTCGCAGAGCGGACTTATACCCCCCACCAGCACTTTGTCAAAATGTAAGTGCTTTAAGTGCAAGATGTGTTTGTAACAAATATTGAGGTCATATACAGCAATTGCATGAAGTTTCATGATTCTAGATCCCTTGGTTCTTGAATTAGAGTCTGGAAACAAAAACTGAACAAAAATTTAATGTGACCTTGACCTTTGACTTATGTGACCTAAAAACAATAGGGCACTTCCTTGAGTCATAAGTAACATTTGCATAGAGTTTCATGATTCTAGGTCGCTTGGTTCTTGATTTAGAGTCCGGAAACCAAAATTGAACAAAAATTTACTGTGACCTTGACCTTTGACCTATCTGACCCCAAAACAATGAAAATTGCAGGTTCATAACTTCATATGATAAGATTAATTACCCAATTTGGTGACTCCCCTTATGGATACTGAGTTTTGCAATTTTAAATTTTGACTACTCCACCAACCCCCCCCCCCCCCCCCCTTTTCCATAAAAAGTTCAAAGTGGCATAACTCTGAAACTAATGACTGGATCAGGATGAAAATTGCAGGTGCACAACTTCATATGATTGGAAACAACCTGATAAAAATTTCAGCAAAATTGGTCTAAAACTGTGGGAGGAGAAGAGGACACAAAATAAGAAAAATGTACCCCATCCTTAAAAAGTTCAAAGTGGCATAACTCTAAAACTAATGACCGGATCTGGATGAAAATTGCAGGTGCACAACTTCATATGATAGGAAACAACCTGATAAAATTTCAGCAAAATTGGTCCAAAACTGTGGGAGGAGAAGAGGACACAAAATTATGTCGACGGACGGACAGACGGACGACCTGATTCCAGTATACCCCCCCATAACTTCGTTGTGGGGGGTATAAAAAAAAATTCTGAAAGATGTCTTAATTTGTCCTTAGAAATTTCTCCCAAGAGGGTCATTTTTGACCCCCTTGAGAGGAACTACCAAGGGTCAAAACATGTTTTTTATACCTAAGATTTTCACAAATAACTATCTAAGGTTTATTAAATTTATTACTTGTTTCATATCAGTACAAGAAACAGTTAAAGAGACTCTTAAACATACAAAATTCTACTTATGATTTGCTTTTTCTGTCATTTTGACCCCTTTAAATTCAGATTTAACCCCAAGAATTTCTTTGGTGATAAATCAATGACCCCCAATATCAAACACTAAAATGAGCCCTGATACTGTTATATAATCAAGTTGGCAATAACAAAAAAAAGAGGAACATGATAGTCCTGGTTCACTAACCTGAGTCTCTTTGACCCCTGGGACATCACATCAATTAAATATGCAGATGTCAACTTGGAGATAATTTCTACATAAGATCAATACCATGGTATGTTTTTAGTCAAGAGCAATAAAAATATGCCTTTTTGCTCTTTGATTTTATGGAAAAACCGGGTTCGATCCCCAACGGCGGCACTCATTCTTTCCGACTATTTGTCTCTCACCAATGGGTTGATAATTGTAGACCTATGTGAGATAGTAGCTGGAGACTAGGAAAGAATGTGATGGTTGTACTGGTAAGAGAAATACCAGGAATCCATTGTTAGGTGCTCCAGCCGCCTCGATATAACTGAAATAATGTTGAAAGCGGCGTTAAACTCCATTCAATCAATCAATCAATCTATGGAAAAAAGGGATACACCAGGGTGGAGCCCAAATGTGACCTTAGGGTCTTGATATGAACAAACTTGGTAGAAGTCCACTAGATGATGCTACATACTAAATATGAAAGCTGTCTGCCTTCTGGTTTCAGAGAAAAAGATTTTTGAAGTTTTTCCTTTAACACCCATTGTGTTCAGATGAGCTAAAGGGATGCGCCCGGGCAAAGCCAAAAATAGACCCCAGGGTCTTGATATGCACAAACTTGGTAGAGGTCCACTAGATGATGCTAATTACCAAATAAGACAGCTGTCTGCCATCTGGTTTCAGAGTTTCATTCTTTTTGTTAAGGGTAAAGGGAAAGTTAAGGGTTGAATTCATTTATTTGAACAACTTTGGTAGAACTTGACCCAAGGAACATCCCTGCCAAGTTTCATCAAGATTGGCCCACTGGTTGAGGAGGAAGATGTTTAAAGAAATTGTGGATTTCCAACAGACATTGGACGATCACAATAGCTCACCTTGTGAGCTAGAAACAAGCTAGGTAGAGCAACAGTTCTTGTGCACCACACCACAGAGTTATGCTCCAAACAAAGAAGCAGATGTCACTTGCCCACCGGTTTTTAAGCCAATCAAAATGCACAAATCTTGGTAAAAACATATAGAATTAAATTATTACCCAATATCTGTGTCTTTCCTTGATCTCAATACTGCATACATATTATAGAGTCCTGTGGCTAGGCCATAGAATATCAGACCAAAAACACTGAAGTATATTGGAAAGTTGCAATTGGTGCTGCTACTTCCCGTCATCTGGAAATGGGTGGCATTCTTCCAATCAAATTTGGCATAGAGGATGCACATCCCTTGAAAGTGAATCTGAAAGAAATGCAAAGAATAACTGTCTATGATAGTGTTAGGTAATCGGTTTGAAATCAAAATAATCATCTATGATAGTGTTGGATCATTGGTTTGAGATCACAATCAATTTTTAGTTGAAAAAATGAAACAAATAATCATCGATAATCTATTTCTTAGAAATTAATACAGCACTCCCAGTATCATCCTTTGAAGAATAGAATGTGAAAGTTTAGATAAAACTCATGACCTAAAGACTCTTTCTAAACATTTTTCTACCAACTTCATGGCTCAGCATGTAAGAGTTGTAACTGTCTATAAACTTATAGACAGTTACAACTGTTTCATGCTGAATCATCAAACTGGTATCATTTTAGAAAATAATATATGATGAATTTCATTTTTATGTGTTAAGAACTGATTAATCGATTATGAAATTTCTTAGTCAATTATAACAATTGGAAGTCAAAATCAACTGTTTATTGATTATAATTGATTAATCTGCCCATCTATATAAATCTATTTATATTCTATAATCGTTTGGTAATCTTTGATATAATTGTACCTGACATTTTAACATAACTTTGATCTTTCCATGATTCTGGTTATTAAAGGCAAAAAAAATCTCATAAGTCAACCTTCTCATGTTATTACGCTTATTTTAGTGATAGCTTTCTTTACATGACTGAGCAGATTCACAGCCACCAATCCATCTTATTCTACGCAATTACATACATAGAATTGATAGAATTGCTTGGAGGGTTAAATTTTATCTTAACCCTTTCCTGTTCAATCCCTGGTTTTTACGTCCCTAAGATTTTGTAAATGAGAAAATATTGTAGAAAAAGAAGAAATTGTTTGTGACAAACAATTTCCTCTTTTTCAACAAAATTTTCTACCCAACAGAATGGTTATTTTTCAAATTAAATCTACTTTTAATTTTTGTCTGCAAAACCTTTGAATTTGGACAGGTCCAAAATTTTGTAAAACAGGAAAGTGTTAAGAAAACAAGGGTATACCAAGTGAGCAGTTGATCACAGAATTGTTCTTGATTATCTTGTATAGCACCATGGAGTCAAAGGCTTTTCATACAGTCAGTAAAGTGCTCAGGTTCCTGGTGTGACATGATGGCCGTGATTCTACTAAGTGATCATGTGATGTAAGCAGGGTTTTAGTTTCACATCAACAAATTGGGGTCCCAAGGACTCAATAGTAATGCTTACAGGGGTCCTTGCTTAAGTATTGGGAGTCCATGCTGTAAATATGGACTACATGTATTTTCTTTTGAGGTATCTTCAAGTTTTTGCTTGACTGTTAAATTTTCTCTGGATTAGCTTTACAAGGTATTGAATAGATATATTTTTTAGTTTAGTATCAACTTTAGAGAAGAATTGAAGACTGTGTTATAACAGTCTTCAATTCATCTCTGAAGTTCATCCACAGAGGGTCCTAGGGACTCACATCAGAAAGTTTTGAGAGTCCTGCCACTTATTTAAGAGTCTCAAACTCGCAAAACCTGCATCCCTTAAACCCCTGATGTAAGTAACCTATAGCTATGATGAACGAAGATTTAGACAACCAAACAAGTGTGTTGATAAAACGTGTCATCTTTATTTACCTAAAATATGCAACATATATTTTATAAAATACCACCTTAGGTGGGCAGGAATAGCTGATAGCAATGTGTGTGCTGTAGCGATATGATCAGATGATAAAAAAAGGTAAAAGAAAGTGGGTTTTTCAATAGCATAATTATATATAAAAGTCTCCCATATTCAAGAACCTTAAGCTATGAAATTTGCCCATGCACACTCGAACACTTACACTTGTAAAATGTTAAATCGTCCACCCTTTCATAGGCTTTTATTAGACAGTAACTTTATATTGGTCTTGTAAGATGCTGTTTACCTTGTCAATGGCGAGTAAATGATCAAATCATTTAATAACAGATATTCCCTTAAAAATAATTTCATTTGATCTCATTCTCTGATAAAAATGTGCAGAAATGCAGCATTGTTACTACATTTAGTTCTACTTTCATTTTCAAAAAAAACTATTGTAAACTATCAATATGCAGAGAAACTATTGCAATATCTATTGACTTGAAAAAATGCTATCAACCTATTGCTATTGCAAGGTAAACTATCACGATACAGCTTTAGTTCGACCTTTTGTTTCACCCCTAAAAATGAAACAGATATCTTTTTAAACCCAAAAGTATTTCAAAAGCCATTAACATGATGCCAGTCAAGCAACAACAGTTTCAATTTTAGGACCTTAATTTTAAATTGAACAAGCAAAAAATAGAAGAGCAGAAAAAATACTATGTTTTATAGCTCTTTATTTTGTCACCCTTTATGCTTGTCACCCTCTTTGCATAGAAGTTTGTAGATTTTGTGAGTTCTGAAAAACTCGTCTCCTACATCTCTTCTTAGTCTCGACTTATATTTTGTCAGCCTTCTGGGTTTTATATTAGACACTATTGAGGTATTGTTTATGACAGTCGTTATTCGGTAATGTATTATTCTTATTAGTAGATTTCAGTGGTGGTATATTCAACACTTTGCATAAGTCTATCATACTGGGACTTGAAGTGCAGAACGGTTTGTGAGTTTACAATATAGTCAGGCAAACTGTTCCAATTGTTGACAGTTCTCACACAAAAAGAGTTCATCCTGACAGTTTTAAAGGCTCTTGGTTTCTTTAGTTTTTTGCAGTTACCAGGAGTGCATGTGTCGGAGATTTCAAAAAGTCTGTTTGTAGAGATGTCATCTATATTTTGTACTACATGTATTTTCAAGACTTGGATCATGTCCATGCGATTTCTTCTGTACAG
Organism: Fragum whitleyi; assembly: GCA_948146395.1. Classification (NCBI taxonomy): domain Eukaryota; kingdom Metazoa; phylum Mollusca; class Bivalvia; order Cardiida; family Cardiidae; genus Fragum; species Fragum whitleyi. Next base: position 56,791,034 of record OX411544.1, on the reverse strand, counting down.
CAATGCTGTTAATGACAGTTTTTCAAGTCTTTCTTCATAACTAAGGTTTGATAATTCTGGTAATACTTTGGTAAGCCTTCCTTGTACATTCTCAATGGCCCTGATATCCTTTTTAAGTGTTGGATACCAAACAAGATTTCCATAGTCCAATACAGGTTGTATAATTGTTTTGTAAAGAATTAATAGGGTCTCTTTGTCCAGATATGAAAATGAATGTTTTATTAGACCAACAAGTCTGTTTGCTCTGTTGACTGTTACACTGATATGATTATCGAATTTCATGTTATCTTGTACATAGATACCTAGGTCTTTTTCATGGTGTACAACGGCTTACAGTCAACTCGTTCCTCAGTCAACTCGATCCTCGGTCAACTCGTGGCGATTTTGGTCAACTCGTTCCTCTTAAAAAGTCAACTCGTTCCCCAATCGATTTTTCCTCAGTCAACTCGTTCCTCCCCAAAATGATCGTATTTTTCAAGCGATATTTCAACGGACTTTTACTTATAATATTTTTTGGGATGTTATATGTTAATGCAAATTTTATCTTATCAATATTGAAGATCGTTATTCTGCGATTTATTAGCCTTTTAACCAACTACAATAATATCCATTTGCTAAGGGAAGAGAGTCCATTTCCAAGTTAACCTTAATCTAAGGTCATTTCATGAATGTTTCTGTTTTCTTTTGTATTGGAAATATTTGACAATTTATACACGGACTGTAATGTACCATATGTCTGAATGAAAACATTAAGACAAAGGGAGAATCGCTTGTTGTGGCAAAGCCGATATACACGAATTAGACCTGCCGCCAATTAAGAGTTTCTTTCCGACTGAGGATGAAAATGCAAAAAAAAAAAAATAATAAATAAATAAATAAAGGAAAAATGTTAAAACTCATGAAAAACATTATGTTTAAGAAAATTTTTTCGTACTTCAATGACGTTTGTCAATTCGCTGCTCGGTAGTGATATACGAATGTGTGTCTAATGAACATGTGTAACGATTACGCCATTGATTTGAAACTGAAATTAAGTATGCCTTCTCATACAATATTTTGTTCATTTACAAAAAAAAAAAAAACAGTTTCTTTTCTAGAAGTCCGTTAAATCTTACGTAACATAGTAAACAGAAACCTCTTTTGAATATATTACATGCTCTTGTTTTGACATGACAATCGTGCAGATACGGACATCAAATATAAAGGAATCACGGTCTTGGACATATTAAGACTACTACGGCACTCTTTAAATTAGGCGAAAAGGTGTGTTCAACACCTCTTATTGATTTCACACCTCCTTTTATTATCTTGTATACTCTCGTGCTGCCGACAGACGAAAACCCTCATATGCATTCGACTAATCAACAATGCAAATATTTCTTTTAAGAGCTTTAAATATACATGTACGGAAACCACGTGCATTTGCCTGAGGTTGAAAAAAAATATGGAAGATACAAACCCGTATCTTCCCATTTCCTCCTTATTTGCTATTTGTGGATGATTTATAAAGATATTAAAGATAACGGTCTATTTATTTATAAAAGTTGTTTTTTGGTTCTCTCATTTTTACTAAGGAGCAACATGAGTGAACACATTTCCTTCTTTCCCCTAAAGCTATAGTCAGTTTGCCATAGTGTGTAGTAACTCGTTTTACAGGCAAAGAAATTTTGAAAAGAGAAAACAGCAGGACATCAATTATGGAATTAACTTCTTTCTTGCATTTTTATTAGCTCATATGTAACTTAAAAAAACTCATACCCCCGAGAGAATATTTAGGCAATATGATGACAAATAGCGAGAAAAGATTATTTTGAGCGTACGAATTTCCGGACCTTGGCACGTCCGAAATACTGTAGCAACAACCTGAATGACAAGATGTAATCATGATGTTTTCTGTGTTCAAGACAAACCCATAAACACGCTCCCATTTTTTTAATTCAATGAAAAATAAAAGGCACCTTGTCTTTATCTGTTGATAGATTACAGTTTTTAAATTACGATTTAAATTCAATTTGATATTTTTCACATGTTTGTTATAGGTCAATTTCATCTTGACGGCAATCAAACGTTCTGAATAATAGCAAAATTAAAATAAAACAACATCAAGAATGCGTTTTTCTTCTATTCCCCAATATTTTTTTCTTGTTCTTCATTATTTTTTGTATTATACTTTTTTTCGTTGTAAAATGTGTAATTTTTTGATTTCTATTCAATTTTTCGGCAATAAAGGGTTTCTTGTCTTGGGTTAAAGGGTTAATATTGCATATTTAAAAACATAAATAGTATCAAAACAATTGTTGAAGAATATTTAAAATATTTTCAAACAGAAAATTGGATAGAAATTCTAAAAAAATAACTATAATTTTTGGAGGAACGAGTTGACCGAGGAAAAATCGATTGGGGAACGAGTTGACTATTTCAGGGGAACGACTTGACCAAAATCGCCACGAGTTGACCGAGGAACGAGTTGACTGAGGAACGAGTTGACTGGCACCCGTGTACAACAGTGAGATTGGAGATGCTGCCATCTTTCTCTTCCATTTGATAGTCAAAGTTTGGATTGTCTTTATCAATGTGTAACACTTTGCATTTGTTTACGTTGAAGAAAATGAGACACTTGATGGTCCATTGGCATAAATTATCAATATCATTTTGTAGCCTTTCCAAGTCTTCTATGTTTTGAATGTCTTTACACAACTTTGCATCATCATCAAAGAGTTTTCAGAAGGAATTTACTTCTGCTGGTAGGTCATTGACATATAGAATGAACAGTAAAGGTCCCAATACTGAGCCCTGAGGTACACCACTAGATACATCTGTCCATTCGATGAGATACCATTGATTTGTACATGTTGTTTCCGGTTAGCTAAAAAGTCTTTGATCCAGTTGAGATGAGCAAAGCCTACCAGCAAAGCCGAGATCCTGAACGAACAATTTTCGTCGGTGTTTACCACTGAAGGTGATACCCCCCTCCCTGACCTTGGAGAATCCCCTTACCCAGATGCCCCACCCATCCATGTCACAGTGAATGGTGTCCGGAAACTACTAAAAGGACTGAAACCACACAAAGCCACAGGCCCCGACTCCATCTCACCTAGATTCCTGAAAGAAATGGCAGATCAGATAGCACCGGCACTGACTCTTATCTATCAAGCTTCTCTGATTCAAGGCAAGATGCCTGATGAATGGCGACAGGCAAACGTAACACCAATTTACAAGAAAGGAGACAAGGGGAAGGCATCCAATTACAGACCAGTTTCCCTAACATCAGTCGCATGTAAATTAATGGAGCACATCATCCACAGTAACCTAATGACTTTTTTCGACAAAAACAACATCATCAGTAATTACCAACATGGCTTTCGCAAATCCAGGTCCTGTGAAACCCAACTTCTCCTTACAGTCCAAGACCTTGCTGCAAGCCTAGACAAGTCAGAGCAGATTGACGCTATCCTCTTGGACTTTTCGAAGGCCTTTGATAAGGTCCCCCACAAACGACTCAGGCTGAAGTTACATCACTACGGGGTCAGGGGTATACTCCTGGACTGGATTTCTGACTTTCTATCGAACAGGACCCAACAAGTTACAGTTGAAGGCAGGAGCTCCAAGCCAGCACCAGTCACATCAGGTGTCCCTCAGGGTACAGTTCTTGGTCCTCTGCTATTCCTAGTATATATAAACGACCTTCCAGAATGTGTAAAGTCAACTCCTCGTTTATTTGCTGATGACTCGATACTTTACAGGACCATCAAAACACTGGAAGATGCCAGAACTTTACAAGACGATCTGGACCAGTTACAGGAATGGGAGAGGGACTGGATGATGGAGTTTAATCCAGACAAGTGCGAGGTACTTCGTATTACCAACAAGCGCAACAAAATCAACTCGGATTACTTCATTCATGGAAAGAAGCTTCAACTGGCCAAGAAGTCCAAATACTTGGGAACCCTCATCAGTAACAACCTATCATGGAATTCCCATATTGATATGATTACTAAGAAGGCCAACAACACCACCGCCTTCCTTAGGAGGAACCTCTCATCATGCCCAAAGTCCACCAAAGAGACATGCTACAAAACCTTCGTTCGACCTCAGGTGGAATATGCGGCCACAGTATGGGACCCACACACTCAAGCCAACATCACAAAGGTTGAAGCAGTGCAACGCAGAGCTGCCAGATTTGTATCTGGGGATTACAACCCAAAAAGCAGCGTCACTGCTATGATCAACACGCTTGGCTGGTCCAGTCTGAGGGAACGTCGACAGCAGGCAAAGGTCACAATGCTCTATAAGATCGCCAATCAGCTCGTAGCCATCCCCAGTGAGCCCTACCTTCATCCACAAGGAGTATCAACTAGAGGCCACAACATGCGATACATTGTGCCATTTTGTAACAGGGTAGTCCTGAAGGAATCCTTCTTTCCAACAACCGTCTCGATGTGGAACAGTCTACCAGCAGAAGTCGTCACTGCTCCCACCTTGATCGCTTTCAAGGCTGGGCTCGCAGATTGTATATAAGCACCAAACGGGATGTTTTTAACCTGCTTTTATCTTGGGACCCTCCCTCATGTATATATTTTCAACTGTGCGAAAATGCTCTTATAAGGGCCCAGCACTGTAACCGGAAGAAGAAGAAGAAGATGATTTCCTGTAATTCCTAGTTTTTCTAATTTCATGGTTAGGCGTTTATGTCGTACAAAGTCTAAGGCCTTTCATAGTCAAGGAAAATTGTATCCACAGGCGTGTCTGAATCGATAAACTTTGACCAGTCATTGCATGAATACTGTAAGCATTTGAAGTATGCATCGAATGGGGGAATATCAAGGCTGTATAATTAATATTGTTTGGTTATTTCAAATACTTAATCTACCTTCTATTTCATGTTTGTAGCTATGTTTGTTTATTTTGATTTCACTGAAAATGATTTACACTGAAAATAGGGAAAGGGTCTTTTGCTTTTTTCAAGTTTTGACTACAAACACAGATGGCGACTGTCATCTTACCCTGGTAACACCAAGGGGAATTGCAACAACAAAGCCTGCAGCAAATGCACAGAAGTAGAGAATGGACTGAGCCAAAATATGAACATCTATAACTGCCATGACAGTATAAGTTGAAGTAAATCAAGCAAAACTAAATGTGATAAATTTTTGTTGAGTTTTTCGCAACTCCACCCACTCGAAATCTCCTTTTGGGAGAGTTCCTGTAGGAGCAAAAGATTCGGTGTTCCTAAAGTACGAAAAGGTGCAAAAAGGTGGTTAAAAGAGCTAAAAGGTAGTTAAAGGCGCAAAAATGTGCTTAAAGGTGCAAAAAGTTATTAAAAGGTGGGCGAAAAGGTGCTTAAAGGTGCTTACACAGTATTAAAAGCCATTGGCCCAGTTGAATGATCTGTTTGGGCATACCGTCCGTACCAATGACAATAGTTTCATATTTTTTCTGAATATATCGTATGTTTAAAGGGTAGTAAGTTGCAGTGGATTTGCTAATAAGAGACACCTGCCCGGAGATATATAGTTAATGAATGTATATGGACAAAGTCAACGGTGTCGGTTCAAAAAGGCCCAGTGACAGAAAGGCCCGGGTCAGAAAGGCCCGGGTCAAAAAGGCCCACTATCAGATTTGACCAGAAAGGCCCAGTCCACTCTTAAATGTGACAAATATGCCCACAAATAATGACCTGCAATGCTTCAAATACCTGTTAGATTTATATATATGTTGATAAATATTACACCTTATTTTTAAATCATTTTGAGTATAAAAACATCCTATTGGTTATCCTTTTGGTTTCACATTGAACACGAAATGAATAGAAATATTTTTACAAGTGTCAATCATGAAATTACGGTTTCATATAAATCTATTTGCCAGGTACATGTATCATCATCCATGAGTGAAATGAAGTTTAACAAGTGTGTGGATTAGAAATGGTTCTATGAAGCAGAAGCCATGTAATATATACATTGTGATTTATCAAAAGAACATCTCCCAGGCTCTGTCGTCTGTTTTCTGTTTCATTTAAAGCAATAACCAAAAGTTGACTCTCTGTAACATCACATTTTAGCCGGAATAACCCCCTTTTATTCAATTCTGACAGTGGGCCTTTTTGGTCATTTTGCATGGTGGACCTTTTAGGACTGGGCCTTTTTGACCAGGGCCTTTTTGTACATCGGGCCTTTTTGTCATTGGGCCTTTTTTTACCCTAAACCGAGTCAACCCAGTTTTCCTGAGTTCAATTCCCGGGACCGGCCATCGATCTCGGTTCTTTCATTGGCCCACACATTCGGCGCGAGTAAATTTTCCAGGAAGCAGAATCGAGAGGGATTAATCTAAGTTGATAGAACTTGTTTCCCCATCGATGTAAAAATGAATAGGTTTAAATCAATGATAGCCGCTTCCGGGAAACGAACTCTTTAAAAAGTACATGTACATTAACCTCTGTATCGTTTTTAGTACATTTTTATTTGTTTCGATTTTCTCAGCCAAATTGTAAGGAAAAATAAGTGAGGTAAAATGAGTGACAGTTTTATTAAGCTATTACAAAAAATGAAACTGTGATTATAATTACCACAGGTAGTGTTTTTCATAATAAAAAGCTGAATTCCTTGGCTTAAATATGTACATGTATATAAAACAAAATCGGATTTTGAAATAACTGCCTGTTGCCTGGACACTATTGAAATTCTGAGTTAAGAAATGTGATAACGGTTATCTGTACATGTTTACCTATTAACCTGCATAACAATAATCATAATGCATTAATTCATGAAAACTGTATATGAATGCTTTGCATGATCATGTTAGAATGGCAGTCGTTTCACTATAAAGACGTTTCACTATTGGACGTTTCCTACCAAGACATTTCACTACTATTTGGTAGTAAAACGTCTTAACAATAATAATCTATATTTAGTACATGACCAACCTTTCATAAATTTGATGGTTATTAAATGCATTTAAAAAGTGAAATGTCTAGATAGTGAAACGTCCTTAAAAGGAAACGTCTCAATAGTGAAATGTCTGACATTCATCATGTAAGATACTTTGATCCAAACATCAGTATCACATCAAGAAGGGATTCCCGGGGCTTGTTTGAACCCATTCTTTAGGATTATCTTCTTTAGCCTTATCTTTTCATTTTTCATTGGGATTTCCCTGAAAATATTTTTCATTCTTAAGCTTGAACACGAGCTTACCGTTACAGAAATCATTGGTCTACCATTGCGTACTACTCCAATTCAGCAACAAAACGAGGGGAATTCAACATGCAGCTCTTCTTCTTCATCTTCAACATGCGGTTCTCTTTCTGGACCTTGCTATGCGTCTTTAAGGAATTCGGTCAGAAGATATTGCAACACAGATAAACACAATCGCCCAATGATAAAATGTTAAATGAATTGTAGTAAAATATTTTAATGGGAAATCGAATAAGAGACGATGAGGAACACTAATTCCCTCAAAACAGGAATTTCCCAATTTTGACATTTCAAATTGACCTTGACCCTGCCAGATGGGACTGACGTTAATATAAAATTATTTATTTCGAAAACAGCTGTAAAATTAATTTGACAGGGTAAGTTTCGGTATTATGGTTAAAATTTTAATATGAGAAATATGCGTTCTATTAAATGCAGACTGATAAGATTTAACTCCAAACCAAATTTGAGCATTGTAACTTTTTTGTTAAGCTTTGGGTTAAATTTTTTACAACGACCCTAGTGAAATGTCACTTTCTGGTTGTTTGTAGTTTTAGCTGGCAACATACCAAGTATTAGAACTCTTCGTTACTTTAAAAGTAAAAGGATAGAATTTATATGAATGTGTCTGGCTTGCTCGGCGAGTGGTTAGCGCGCTCGAATCGTAACCTGGTGATTATTGGTTCGAGCCCTACCGGAGACGGATGTTGTATTATTTGGGCAGGACACTTTACAAGCAGGACCCTAGTCCACCGTAGAAATGGGTAGTAGTGATAAAGAAACCATTGCCTCTCACTCTATGTGCAGGATATGATCTGGAATGAACAATGGAAATAAGAGTCATTCGACCCTTTTTCGTGTTATTCTCGAGAAAAAAAAAAAAAAAAAAAAAAAAGATAAATAAGAAAATGTTTTGTTCACAGGTTTTGGGCATAGGGTTCAAAACTTGACATTGAACTTGGTTAAAAACCTTTCCTTACTGCTTCTTGTTATAAGAAAAAAAAATGCAACAAACAGACAGACGGATGTTGGCAAAATAATATGCCATAATCGGTCGATGCGGGTACACATCAAGTTACTATTACACATATACGTAGGCCCTTTTTGATGTTGGCACCTAGAGAACTTTCAACCTTTACTACATTAAGAGGAGTTAAATTTTTGTATGGTAGTTATTTTTTAAAATGATCGATTGAGTGAAACAATAATAGTGTGTACGATACTCATACTTTCACCTTTACCCACCTTTTCGCCCACCCTTTCGTCCCTTTTCGCATCTTTTAACACCTTTGCGCGCCTTTTTGCACCTTTAACCACCTTTTAGCACCTTCTTGCACCTTTTGGTATTTCAGGGACACCCCAAAAGATTCGGAAATTAGATATTCGAGAGCATTCGAATACTCTTTAAATTCCTGCAATAAATTTGCAGTTTTGTTTTTTTTTTTTTTTGCTATATGTTAAAAAATACAGGATCAGCCCAGTGACACAGCTCGGACGTGGATACCTCTCCAATTATGGACACTTCCTATAGTTCTAATTAAAAAATCTATTTCTTTCATATTATTTATGTGTCAAGACGAAAAAAAAAAGAACTTGAAAAATAATTAAGAATAATTGAATTTTTTTAAAGAAATATATATATATTATAATAATAATAATAATAAAAAATAAATATGTATAAAAAATTACATGCTTGTTTTTATGTAAATTAGATGTTTTCATATTATTGAAAAAGCCAAAATCATTTTGTGCCTTTAAAGCTACTCTTTCACAGATTGGGAAAATGTGAATTTTGAAAATTTTCGTAAATCAATCGGAAATAACGAACTCATCATGTTGAAGCCTTTGAAATAATAAGTTTCAATCCGGTAATGCATGGAAAGAAAGACCGATATTCCTGAATTTAATTAATACATTCTTGAAAAATAAAGCAACTGACTAACGCCTAAAAATATTTCTTCAATTTCAATCCAACTATCGACGGTATCGAACTTATGTTGTCAGGGTTCTGTGACTATACTGAAGGAGCAAAGAAACACAAACTACTGGCACTTTTACCAACCCTTGACTTTACACAGGTAAGCCGTAATGCATTGTCGTGTAAAGATAACAAGCTTTCGAAACCGACTTCATCACGAAGAAACTAATATCATAATATGTTATAACGACAAAAAGCAATGGCTATCAATCGGAAGAAAAAGGGTGGATTTCGTGATGATTTCTTTACTTTATCAATATATACGCGACTGTATTTGCAATGAAGTACCATTATCTCACGCTTAAATTTAGATTTCAGTTCACTGAGTCGGCACCCCTGCTTCTGGCTATACCTACCTCAGTGAACAAATTTTATTGTCTGGTTTCCAGAACCATGTAACCTTAGCATGTCCAAGCCTAATATACGATGGTTTTGTTACCAACGGACGATTTAACGCTTCGAGTTTATATTGTCAACTGTCTATCAAAGTGAGTGATATATATGTTCGGTGTAAAATAAGAACAGGTACAACTCCGGAATAGTCCGGCTGTGCGAAGTAGGAATTCCTTCTTTGTCCGCCAATTCTAGAATCGTACCGGTCAATTCTAGAATCGCGCAAGCTGTTACTATCGATTTTTCTCTTGGCGAAGTTCCTGTGCTAAGCAGGAATAGTTTTAGACAAAGAAAGAATTTATAGAGCGATACAGTTGTTTAAGTTCTCTGATGACTTAAATGTATTTGTTAATTCTTTAACGGTATATGTATATACCGAACGTAATCGAAATAGGCTAGCCTATTAATAAATGGGCGACTGTGCTTCAAAGATGAAAGTAAAAAGCATTGCAAAGTAACCCCTCTTCTAAGATTTCCTTTCAATTTTTTTCTGCACAAAGTAAGGATTCTCAGAACTATCCTGCTGAACTAAAGTTAAGGGCCAGCGAAACAATCACTTGTAATTTCGTGAAAATACACTAAAACAATTTCAACTTTTGCAAGAACTGAGTTTAATAATTTGACTTTTGAGAACTGCAATCAAATTTGCCAACAAAGCAGTTTTGAATTTAGACGAATCGTCGAAAGTACCCAAAAGTTGAAGTTCCTAAAGTTGAAAAAAAACCATGTTAATTTAGTAAGCTCCGGGCTGGGTGTGTAATTCATCTTCTGAAAAGCATTTAATCCTCCAAGGAAACAGGGTTCTGTGGCACCCGTTTTTGAGTTGCTATCCACACCATCTGCAAAAGTGGAAGGACTGATTTACACCAGGTGTTGTAAGTTCTTTTTCCTTACCCGGCACCGAAAGATACCCAAGGGGTCACTTTTAAGCAACAAGTCAGTTGATCTGGCTCAACGGTTCATCTTTACCTTTATTGTGCTCATGTTTAGACTCATATTGGGAAATAAAGTGTGAATTGGAGTCCAAAATAACGATGACTGATGTGATCTTGAATAACAGTTGACTTCGGATACAGGCCCTATTATCGCAGGAAACGAGTCTCAGTCAAGTAACCTATGGTAATGATGGGAGCGCTGCTTAGACTGTCTATCAATGACATACGGGTGTTGGATTGGTAGCGTAGAGCCCGGAGCTGACTTTAGAGAAGGAAACTCCGATCTGAACATCTGGACCGCCCTACCGGGCTCGCTTATCAGGTGAACCGGTAGTTTGAAATTTTTCATATTGCCGCTGAATGACAGAGTGGCTTATTAGAAGTCGCCTGGTCAGTTTTCAGTCTGTACAAACATGTTAAAGCTATCTGAGAGCCTAGTCTACATCCAACGTTCCCAGTTTGATCATTTGAAGCATGTCGAGCAGAAGCCCCAAACGGCGCCACAAAGACCTCCTTAGTTTACTATATTGTCGAAATGTGTTCAGTTTAATCATCGAATACCCCTGCAAAATGCTGAACATTTCCAACAGTACTGATTCAACAGCTAAATAAAAAAAACTTCAACGGATATTTTCTGGTTTTACTATATTTTATTCTATTGCAGCAGATGGTAAACCATCAGAAAAACACAGTTTGCCTTATCTATTTTCTTTCGTTGTTTAACATAAAACTCCCGACTGAAGATATGAAAATCAAAGGCCGGCCCTTAACTTTAGTTCGGCAGTATATTTGATAGTTTGATAATCTCTTATAACGTCTAACAATGCTGCAATCACAGAAGTTATATTTGACTCTGGCCTGTCCGTTAAATTTTCATCAATTTCATGTGTACTTGACCGACACATACTATAAGCCTGTCCTGCGTTTAGAATGACAAAACTATAATTTACAAACAGTTTGCACAGTTTTGTCATTCTAAACGCGGGACAGGAGAGCCACAAAATGCATTGAATTTTTTTTTCGAACTATTTATGAACATGAACATTAAGTGAAAAGCTATTAAATGCATGATAAAGACTGATCAGGCTGTGCGAATATCATCTCCGTCTGTCTGCTCGTATGCCAAATTAACACACAACTCTTCTTTGATTTACGAAATGATTTTCATGGAACTAAGTTCACCGCATTTAGTAGTGGATCAAGAAAGGGTTCGGGGAGGGGGGGGGGGGGGGGGGGGTCGAACGAACCCCCTCTGAATCTAAATTACTTCACTGTAGTGGAAAATAAAATCAAAATGTTTTGGAAAAAATTAAAAATAAAGAAAGAAAGAAAGCGCTCCCTTCTTGTAGTGTCGGAACAACAGGAACTTACAATTCTTCAAATAAAAGATATCTGATACACAGAATTTAAGCAATTAGTCCCAAAGTATCCCTATCTTTTTAGTTAGGGATACTATGGGATAAATTACTCGAGTTCCTGGCCGATATCGAACCCCCTTTATAGAAATCCCGGATCCGCCGCTGGCATTATGTATAAAAGTTCACTTTTATGGTGCAATAACATATAGTTTAATAAGGTTGATTATCTTGTTGGTTGTAATTTGAGGGTTTTTTAATCTTTATTAAAAATGAAAATAAATCTAAATACTTTAACTTCATACCCTTTGATGTAGGTAACGAAATCGACCCAGTTTTGACGAATGAGTAAAAGCCCGGCCTGCTCTAATAGGCTATACTATAAGCGTGTAGGATTATCTGTTGAGGACTTTAAGAAACAAAACATCACACGGAGATCTTGCGATATCTGTGCGGCGGTCGTGCGATGCCTCAACGGCGAGTCCACGAGCTACGGTCTCCGTTTGTATAACTATTTTTTAATACAAATTCGCAAGGGTCTACGGTATCCGTAAAAGCGTGCGATGATCGCACGGACACTGTATGTCGCCTCACGGGCACCGCACGATTTTGGCGTTACGGCGAGTTAAACTAGGCTTTAATGACACAGGGTTCGACACTAAGGGGAGCCAGAGATTCCTTGTTAACCTGCAGTTGGGACTATTTCATTTTGCAAGCTAGGACTCCAATAAACTCCCAGGATCATTTAAGAAAGTTAAACACACGAGGCCCCAGGGGCCCGTTTTACTAAACATCTTACGAAAAAAAATAATCGTAAGTCAAAATCAATAGTCGTATCTGGTATTTTCATTTATTGATGGAGTTTGCCTTGCAATATCTCATTGGAATCGTCTTTAGAAGACGATTTCAATGAGATATTGCATGGCAGAATTCCACATTTACTTACAACTGTAGAAGCAACTTTAATTTTTGACATACGCAAAAAATGATCGTAAGATGTTTAGTAAAACGGGCCCCTGGACCTTTTGAGTGTTAGTCCGACGCGCTACCACTGCACTATGACGGCGGCATTTTGTTTAATTTGGAATATGAATATGTATGAAACAGACAACTAACATAATATACACATGTTATAAATATGTATATGAATAAAGATTCAAGAAACACATATAGATCTATACCTTCAAAAGTCAAAATATAAAACATATACGGCTAGTTCAACTGTTAATCTCATGGAAATATTGGCAACAAACAACACATATAATACAAACAGTCAGTAATATCGTGAAATTAACATTCATCTCGACTAAAATCATTATAAATCAATCGCTCAGCGTTTCATTTAATACATTCGAAACATTCACCCCAATCACTCAAGACAATTCAAAATAGTTAAAGAACGCTTTGAAATTGTTCAAAACGATCAGCATTTCATTCAAATAATCATTCCCCGACTTGATTGGCTGGTGTAGATGTTAACCACGTCTGATTCATTCGTGAAGACACACAAACAAGGATTGTTCAATAAATACGCGTAACCTCTTACAAAATGCATATATATCGTTTCATATCCTTGCAAATAATAATCAAAATTTAGTTGAAACATCTTGAAGTTTACAATTTTACGTACAAGTGTTTAAAGGCATGTGCAACGTCAAAATTATGATAATCATAGAACACTCCAAAGCTCAACTCTATGTCATTTCTTGATGTCAGTATGTTAAGTTGTAGTTGCTAAAATATAAAATGTTTTATCTTAAAACTATACAAATATCCATTTGATAACATCCCATATGATATATTTTTTATGATATCTGATGGATGATTTTAGAACAATGACATAATGAGGTTATTTTTGGTGTTTTGCATTTCTGTTAGAAACGTCGACTAAAACAGAGCAAATAGAGGTTATAAGATAAATATAATACGTACTTAGTGTATTGTATGAAAAAATATCGAACTCTGATGTGGAAATTTATAATTGTCTCGGCAGAGCCTCGACAATTATCAATTCTCCCAACCTCGTTAGATGTATTTTTTTCATACTATACACCAAGTACGTATTATATGTATATCATGTAGATAACTAATAGATCGCTTGCCAGCCCCTTGACATTCGTCAAGGAACGTAACCTCTAATATTTTACCTCGTATTTCTTTAATGCTTTTCGATGGACTATTGAGAAATAACGGCATCATTTGATAATCTCATCGCCTTAATTATGAAATTATCAAAACCTTACAACCCACATCCGTTTATTTACCCTATCTGACGTTATCTTAGCGGATCCGAATAAGTGATTTCATCACGAACGTTGCATGGCAATAACGTGCAAAATGACGCGCTTTAAGAAAAATTGTCCTAGCATTTTCAAATTTTGTCTCATTTTGCATTACAGAAATAGAATATTCGATTGTTTTTCGAGTAAGATCGATTGATAATTCGTTTCGTGAAGAACAAAAGTTACATTTTTCTCTCGTGGCTCCGAAACTCGTGAAAACACAACTTTTGTTGTTCACTAAATGAAATTTAAATCGATCTTACATCGAAAGAAACGATTAGCCTGTATATTTTCAAATTATATTGCCACGATAATGTACAACCGAAGAGTTGTAACAAAACCTTGCAATATTTAAGGCGCATATCGCGCAAAGCGGATACAATTTATAAACGTTCGCAAACTTTTTTGCATCCTGAACAGAGGAAAGTATTTCTCGTTCACAACAATCAAGCTTGACAAAACATGATAATCTGGAGTAGTTCCCATGACATTTGGTGACGTCATTGTTCTCATTGTGTCTGTGAGGATGCTGCCCTGCATTCAGGATACAAAAAGGTTTGTAAACGTTTTTTTAGAAAAAGCACTCCACTTTGCACATCAGTACACGTGTAAAGGGGGGTAATATTTCTCGAACGTTTCGCGATTTTTTCATCTTGAACACAGGGCTGATATGAGCTCAGTCAAATCTGATTTCCCACCCCTTGTGTCCATGAAGATGCGGGTGTAAGCTTAGTCATATCTGATTTTCCTCTCATAGTGCCTATAAAAAGATGCGAGAGTAAGCACAGTCATATCTGATTTTCCTCTCCTTGTACCTATAAAGTTGCGAAAGTCAGTTCAGTCATATCTGATTTTCCTCTCCTTGTACCTATAAAGTTGCGAAAGTCAGTTCAGTCATATCTGATTTCCTTCTCCTTGTGGATATAAAGTTGTGAAAGTAAGCTCAGTCATATCTGATTTATCTCCCCTTGTGCCTGTGAAGTTGTGGGTGTGAGCCCAGTCATTTCTTCCGAAATGGACCACAGTTTAGCAGCAAAAGCTTCATTTCTTGCATCTTCCGAAGCTCTTTTTTCTGCACAATCACTGTAAATACGGAAAAACGATGACGAGTCAATCAAGCATTTACTTAACACTTTCCTGTTTTACAAAATTTTGGACCTGTCCAAATTCAAAGGTTTTGCAGACGAAAATTTAAAGTGGATTTAATTTGAAAAATAACCATTCTATAGGGTAGAAATAGTGTGGAAAAAGATGAAATTGCTTGTCAGAAGCAATTTCTTCGTTTTTCACAATGTTTTCTTAATCATTAAATCACAAGCACGTAAAAAGCAGGGATTAAACAGCAAAGGGTTAAAAAAACATATTTTACATCCCCTTTAATCAATTTTCAAGAACTTTATCGATTAATCGCGAAGAATCGGGTCATCTATAAAATAGAATTTCAATTTGATTTTCTTAGAATACAAAAATGTATTAAAGTCGTCATCTTAAACAGGTAAAAACGAGGCTCTGCCGAGTTTTTATCTGTGTAACATGATCGGTTTGATAAACTTGGTATCTTATTCAATATTCCAAAAATACATTTCATATCACCTGTAATATTTGCCGGAAACCCCTTCCAGTTCCTCGGCTATCGCACAATAAATCGTGGTCTGGATTCCTAGCCACACATCCTTCATGAAAAGTTTTTGAAACGGCCAGAAACAGCACTTAAGACAATACCAACAACAACCCAAACCGTCCTGCACGTGCCGGACCAGCTCCGTCTCAATGATACCCGGATGTAAGCTGTATGTCGTGACACCTGTGTCTGGAGTAAGAAAGTAGTTAACAGAATTTCCCTGTCAATCCAAAAATCAATTGACCAATCAAAACACTCATTTAAAATGAGATGACTTTTTCTTTGTACCTTCACATTTATATCGGCGCAATGGCTTGGAAAAGATTTTTTAGATTTTATAGTGAAAATAAGCCCCGACCAGCCACGCCCTTTTTCTGGGGTCAATTAAAATTTCTTAAACAATTAAAGAAATGGTTCACCCATGCATAATTCATACCAAATTTCATTGGAATAAAGCACATGGTTAAGGATAAAAATAATTCAAGGATTCTTGGCGGAGAAGATTTTTAAGATTTTATGGTGAAAATAAGCCCTGCCATGCCCATATTTGACGGGCAAACCATTTTAAACAATTCTAGAAGAGGTTTACCAAATGATCATTCATGCCAAGTTTCATTGAAATCGGGCCAATAATTTCAGAGGAAAAGTTTTTTATATAGATTTTATAGTGATAATAAGCCCAGGCCCTGACAAGCCCATATTTTGGGGGCCTATCCAAATTTGAACAACTTAAGAAGAGGGGCACCAAGGAAGATTTATGCCAAGTTTCGTCCAAATCCGCCCATCAGTTTAGGAGGAGGAGAAGATGTTTATAGAAAAATTTACGCATGAACGGGCCGACGACGAACACACCGCTGTAACACTAGCTCGCTGACCTTCTGTCAGTGGAGCTAAATAACTAGATCCAAAACATGTCAACTAGTGGGTTGTGTTTCAAAGGCAATTAAAGAGTGACGAAGAAAAATTGTTCTAGATTAAGAAAATATATGTAAAAAAAACCCGAAGAGGTTTTGAATCTAGTCAGTGTGACTAGGGTTGATACATTTCGGATTTCCAAGATGGTCCCTTTTTTGACTGACGGAATACATATTTGACTACAGACGTGTAGAATGTACTAATGATATCAGACTCTTTCATACCTTTTAATCTTTTACTCAGTTCAAAGCTAAACAAAATATTCGCTACTTTACTGTGAGAGTACGCCTTCCACTGGGATAGATTCTTTTCATTGTTGAGATTGTCAAAATCGAATTTAACGACTGAAAAAAAAAGGATTAAGGGTATATCAAGAAACTTTGTGGAACAACTTTTACATATTGTCGTGGGTGGTATAGATAAATAGAGAATATTGAATGAGTGGTCATGGAATACCGAATTTATTAAACCAGTTATCTATAAACAGATACAAACGAGGCTGCGCCGAGTTTTTATCTGTTTAAGATGACGAGTTTAATAAATTCTGTATTTTAAAAGCACAAATTTTATATTCTATTTATAATATGACCCGATTTTTTGCGAAAAATCGTCAGAATTCTTGAAATTCAACAATTCAATTTTCCGCGAAACTTATAACGCCGTTTAAAACTGACGTCATAATATATACATAATGACGTCATTTTCACGGTTACGAAATGGCGTTGCTATTCGGTCTGAGCTCATTTGCATAATTCTTCAACTAGTGAAATAACACCCGTGCAATATTAAAAAATATTTAACGGCTTTATTTCACTCCCGCGATGTAGGTCATATTATAATTAGAGGATAATTGTTTGTTTCAGAGTTAGATCGATTTATCATTCATTGAGTGAACAACAAAAGCTATATATAAAAGATATTGTATTGATTATGCGTCAGTTCCTTTAGAACTTCAAATATCAACATACAAGACAATTGTACGATTGTGCGACAATAATACGATATTTAAAAAAGAAAGCAAAAAATAATAATAATAATAATAATAATAATAAATAAATAAAATAATTAAATAAAACCCAACATTGCTCGTCTGTCATTTAATTTATCAATGCTATCAAACCAAACAATCATTCAACGTCTCAAAACATTCATTGGTTTCACGGTTTTGGTGTATTTCATAAGTCCAAATCGTTAAAAATGATTATAGATATCTTGAAAAATAGGGACAGGGTAATCTACGAATTTTCGATGGTCTAACAAAATATCGTTACTACCGATTGTTCAAACTGCAGTAATGCTGTTTGAATTAATCTATTGACAATGTATAATACCTTTTTTCGTTATTCGCAAACATTTCGCTAGAGAATTATTTTGTTATAGATTTCTTACATAACGTAAGCTCTGTTACCTAAATTACGTTCATGAGATTATTTTTTACAGAATATTTGTCACTTTATTAACAGTATTGCCATTTCGCAGAAAGTTACAGAATTTTATTCTTGATGCCGATTTCTTCTATAGAGTATGAATAATTTGTCACTTTACTAACATCCATGAGCTTTTGAAGACAGTTGCATTTATTCTTGATGTCGAATTCTTCTACAGAATATGTATGATTTGTCGTTCCACCTACGTACATGAGATATGGCAGATAGTTGCAATTCTACTTGACACCGACTAGTTCTTAAGATCTAGTATGATTTGTCACACTACTAGAGCTTGGTCGAGTAGAATTTTTGTTCTCGTATATTTTTTCAAGTAAATGAAAAAGGTTGATTAAGAATTTCTGTAAA
Source organism: Fragum whitleyi (assembly GCA_948146395.1). Classification (NCBI taxonomy): domain Eukaryota; kingdom Metazoa; phylum Mollusca; class Bivalvia; order Cardiida; family Cardiidae; genus Fragum; species Fragum whitleyi. The sequence continues at coordinate 56,772,569 of OX411544.1, read as the reverse complement.
CACACGGTCCGAACATACAAATTCTGACATGGTTTTAAAGAACGAAGGTGTTGCAAGTTTGAGAGTAAGAAACCAGGACTCTAAAAACTATCTAATATAAGTCCGTAGGACCATCTGGAAATCAAATTCAGAAAAGAATTGAAGACTGTTTAAAACAGTCTTCAATTATTTAATGAATTCCATCCCAAAAGGTATACAATGCTTAGATAATAGTCGAGTAACGGGTAATGATTCAGGTCCTCTGAAGGAACATTACCCTATCCGATCCCTGGGAAATGATTCAGGTCCTTTGAAGGAACATTACCCTATCCGATCCCTGGAAAATCGAATTCTCGTCCCAGCTCACACTCTACTTACATTCATGGGCCTTTGCAGACACAATAACAATTCTACTCGGTGACGATTTCTTCAATAGATCAAGTAGGAGATTCGTCAGGAGAAAATGGCCAAGGTGATTGACACCAAACTGTAATTCAAAACCGTCTGCTGTTTTTGAGCCTGCAGGGGGCATACTGACACCTGTAAACATATTAAATTGTTACCTGAGGGTCCGTGGTTCGAGCCAAAAATACACCGCGGTGTGTTATTTGGCAAAACATTAAATAGCCCCCCCCCCCCCCTCCCCCGTTAATCCAGCTGGGAGAATGTAAAGCTTTGGTTTCAAACCGCAACCTCTCTCTCAGAAACGTGAACACGCTATAATTGAGCAGTCGAGAGAGACTCAACTCGAGCTAACGTCTCCAACGATCTTAATCAAATTATTATTAACTCCACAAATTAAAGTTGGCTAAAGCCCATTTAAAGACAGTAAAATGTCTACTTGATCCAAATCGAGATTACAATGGAATGTATTTCTAATAAACAAGTCTGATAAACAAGTTCTAATGTGGTTTGGAATGCATTGTGAACAACGGATGTTGCTTGTTACAAGAAATTGCTCGACCGTAAAATACTGAACACCCGAATATTGAAACAAATGGGACCCTCACGCGAAGTACCAATTGGGTAATGCAAAAGATGTTGATCACAGTCAGAGAGCTTTTTTTTGCAATCCCCAGATGACCCCTTTTGACCGGAAGGGACAAAAATTATTACATAGATAAGAGAATGTTTCCTGAGAAATAAGACTATTATGGAAATATTTATTACATATCAATTACACTTAATATCAGGTAATAAAATACAAATTACATTCAATACCATTTGTAGTAATCATGAATGCCGTTTATATCAAGTGAAGACCTGAGAGGTTCTTTAAAGAATTTGAGCCTGTGCATGACATTTCCTACAAGTTTATGATTGTTTACACTTTGCAGCTTAGAAAACCATGCGATGTAATTAAAATATCGTAAGTGTCCTCCTGAGGAGGATTTAAGGATCATATCTTTCTACAGAGTTCATAGCAAAGACTCTGGACAGACTGTGCATGTGCACAGGCTGGCTAGAGGCTTGGCTTTGCACAGATGTGAAATTGATGAAAATGTCACGTACAGACTCATTTTATTTCCGATGACGACAGAGGTCAATGTAAGGTCAATTACACCGACCTAAACCTACCTGCATTATTGATCAATATGTCTAACCTCTCCTCGTTTTTCATCACCTCTTTTGCGCACTCTCGCACCGATTTTAAGGAGGCAAGATCGAGTCTATAGACCGCTATATTGTCGTTTCCTGTGTCTGCTTTGATTTCGTCCACTGCCTCTTGCGCTTTCTGAGTATTTCTGCAGGCAACCAAAACTCTACCCCCTATGTATATTGAAAAAAAGAGAATTTTTAAGGACAAATTCGCAAGCTAAGGGCTCTAACTCCACCCTGCTCGTATGAACAGAGTGGAGTTAGAACCCTTGGCTTGCGAAGATGTTTTGTCAGACACTAGATAGTGGATAAAACCAAATTCTTTAGTTTTACTTTGAAAGTTGACTTCGAAATTAGCTATGAAATTGCATTCTATTGGTGATTTCAACAAAAGTTATCTTAGAAATATCAAGGAAGGGTTAACTAAATAACTTAAACATTCTAGAAAATTCAATTTTTCACATGTTAGATTATATGTCTATCTAACTGCCAACTGTGTCGTATGCTCACATTGAAGGTGGTCGCTCGGACTATTTTTACTATATCTAATTATCACACTTCTTCTGGCTATTTCTTTAACCGTCTTTTTTCCTGGTATTGACAGTAGCGATTCATGTAAATTGTCCTTTAACGAAAATAGTCGCGTTATGGAAATAATTGTTTAACAGAGCTGGTCGTTCGTAGGACATCGGCTATCATTGCAACGCCCAATATACCTATTTCTTTAATTGCCTCTTTCACTTGTCTTGCATTTGAACATTCTATCGATGAGAATGGTAACTTCGTGAAAATGATTGTTGAAAGGGGTGCTCACACTCACAAGATTTGTTCAGTTAATGTGACCCGTCACGCGAAAAGGGACCATCTGGGTGGTGCGTAAAGTGCCGACCCTAGTCAGACTGCGCAGATTGCGCAGACTGACTAGGGTCGAAATTTTTCGCACTTTGCTTATTATATTTACCTTCACGTGAAAGAATTTTGAAATGCGACCTCTGGTTGACCTATGCTGGACCCAACCTCTTTTTTCAAATATTAATTTTACAGAGTTTCCAGATGGTCCCTTTTCGCGCGACGGATCACAAATGATCAGACCTCTTCTAGCTATTTCTTTAGCAGTCTCCTTTCCAAGTCCAGTATTTGCCCCTGTGATCAGCACCGTCTTTTTGTCTAATCGAGCCTCACTTCGGCACACACCGTGACCACAGCACTTACTCATATTGTTAATTGCTAAAACTGAAATATTGGATGTATGAACGTGACATGTCACACAAAAAGAGCCACCTAGAAACTCACTAACATAAATATTTGAAAAAGCCATGGTATCCTGAAGAGGGCAATTTGAATTAGTATGTGCATTACGAAATCAATTATAAGAGAAATTAGAGTTGCCAATTAAGATTCATATACTATACCAAGAGAACAAAAGTTACCTAAATCTCATCGAATATGAGTAACACTCTCTCTTGATCTGTCCTAAATACTATTAAATGCGCAAATAATATAAGAAAATATTCTTATAAATGTCCATCAATAAACACATTTGAATGTCTAATCAATAAGAAGCCAACAAAAGTATTTTATTTATAAATTTAGCTAGATTTATCTAAATTGCTTTAAAAGCACGGAATGGTGAATACTAAAGTCATTAATGATTTATATTGTTTGAATTATAGAATCATATTATTTTATACATGTATTTATACTCGCTGATAAAAATATTTCAACTTTCTACCTATCTGAAAATAAACAAAACATGGGGTCCTTAGTATCTCAGAGCAGAATTATTGTATCATCTTTTTAGGTACACATGTTACACGTTATTTACTTATATCTGAACTATTAAATTGCAAGGTGGGGAATTTCATACTTTCCGCATGCTTCAGATGCCGGCGGTACGTTTTGCCTGACTGGGCACAAACATAACTAATCACGCGAAAAGGAACCATCTCGAATGTCAAAAAGTATAGAAACTGGTCAGGGTGGGCGGATTACGATAAGTTACATTTAATTGGTGAAGAGATTATTTGTTGATTTCATGGAGGTATTAAAGTAAAGATACAACCACACTGTATGTATTCACGAAGCAGATTCAATATGAGGGTGATTATGTATTAGTTTGACTTCTCCATGAAATCAACAAAAAATATCTTCATATCTCGAATTATAAACTATCTCCCTGATGAGATTGGTTTCTTCGGGAAACTTATACAATAGATGCGTAGGGGAGACCGGAGCTAGTTTATACACGGTACTAGTCGATACACCCCGTCATTTGAAGTGTTACACTTGCCAATTTTTAAATTAAACAAGTTTCGGCAAAGCCTCGATAATTATCAATTTCCCCAATCTCGTAAGATATTTTTTCACATACAAAACACTCAAAACGTATTATATATTTATCTGGAATTTAAATAGAACTTTTTGACATCTTAACCAGCCTGACTCAAGTTATCCCAATCATATTTGAGTCAAAAGGTGACAGCGTAGCAGACTGTGAATGTATGCAGGCTCATCTTAAAAATATTACACGAACAGAATGAAAAGTGATAATCAATCGGCTCTATAAATCGAAAGCGTAGTGTCTTACCTGAGGAAACTGAGCAGGGAAATGCTTTACGACACAAGTATAATTGTCAGATAGCCAATACCCAAGAGTCAAAACTCATTGTATATATTTTCACAATGTTTGTTACGCTCTAGTTGATCTATGTTACGGCGTACTGAATAACGCTTGTCATGTGATAACGACACGTGTTCGGCTAAATATAGGTGACCCAATTTTCAGCATCATTCAGGATAGGTAGAGAAGCTATTTGTAGCTTTTTACTAAAATGGTGCTCTGTGCAACAGTTCAACAATATCAATTTAAAATCCTTCCAGTAGGCTACAATTCCTGATTCTTACGACAGTCTAATATTATACTTAAGTACGAACATTGTCTAAAAAGAAGACATTTTGTAACAAGCAATTTCTTATTTTCCCATGTTTTCTATAATATAATTTGACAACATATTGGATAATATTTATCTATGATTGTTATTTGTCAAACCTTTGAATTTGGATAAGTCTGAAATTGTGAAAAATAAAATTGAATGAAAGGATGAAAGAGCAGAATGCAACCCAGCAGGTCGTTTACGCGCAAAACGTTCACGCGCAAAACGAATTGATCTATCGCGCTTATTTTTATCCGAAGGAACTCCCCAAGCCGGAACAACTCTAACAGATAGCCGAGGACCAGTTTTCGAACAATCATTCTCGTTGATTTTATCTCATTAAAAATGCATTCGGAACATCACTCGACCATTTCCGTAAACTGCAACAGACCTCGGATGTATGTAAGGCGGATGGGTATGTAACAAAATCGTGCATTTTGTTAGGCGGAAACACTGTAAGAAAATTAGCACGGTAGATTTTTATCTTTTACAATAAATAACGGCTGAAAAATCTTAATTTTTGAGAATGACGAATTATTCTCAAAAATTAAGATTTTTTGGCTGTTATTTAAGAATCTAAATATATTTATATAAGGATACGATGGTTTCACGTCAGTGACTTAAACGAGTAGCGTTGTCGACGGCGAATGTTTTCAGTCAAAGTTTCGAGGGCTAATGCCATTTTAACTGACGTCATCGAGTTTTTCCAAGGTTTTCCCGTAATTTTTAAAAATAGTCCGTCTATGTACATCCGAGGTTGATCGTGAGATTGGCCGAGTGGTGTTCCGAATGATTAAAATAATGGAGATCAGCGAGTGTCGTAAATTTTAACTCATCAATAAGCAAGGATCTTTAAGTTGATAAAGGAAAGTCATTCCATTATTTTTTCATTTAAACGTCGCACTTGTTGATATTTTAACGATTTACAATTTCAATTTAGTCAGTGAAATCGTGTTTTTTTTAGTTTCTATTTTTTTTACTTTGAAAGAAGTTGCTGCTCTTATCCTTTATAGTGATATTTGAGCAGTTTTGAATGGTTTGAATGGGTGTTTGGAATGAGTAAATAGAGCTTTAAGTGAGCGATTAAGATTTGTTTTGATCGTGGTGAAGGTCATTTTAATAAAATGATTAACTGTAGCAAGACGACCGCGAGAACTTTTTATTCCTGAATTCCTGATTCCTATTCCTAGGCATGGGCGTTTATCGTCTTCATCACTCGCATACTTTTTAAACATCGTAATTGTGGCTTTAAAGCTGAGTATGTTCGAACTACTTCGACATAAGTCCAGTAGCATTCCAAGAACATACACTAAGAAAACTCACGAAGAAAAAGAGCAAATATAAACAAAGTCTCAATTATTCATTGAAATACTTAAAATGTATCTTTGTAATGCTTAAAATGTATTTGCATTATTTTCATCGCACTGCGATTGTTGATCATAGTCACGATTACCGTAACTATCATTACAACCGCTGTAGCGATTCTGAGTATTAACGTTATAGTCATACACGTAGTCGTAGTCTGTCTCGCCATACCAATATTTTTCGTTATCGCGACGCCGATCACGACCACGAGAGCCTTGTTGGCCTTCGTATCGAGGGCGACTGGAGCGCTGATTGTTTTGATTGTCTGAGCGCGGGAGTCTTGATATGACGTCTTTACTGAGGTCATCACTCATATCATCGTCATTTTCATTCGGATATGATCGGCATTTTTTCATGTAAGCAGATTTAGTCATCCAAGGCCTACAAGTAACACCGGTTGGCCAAAAGCCATCTTCTGTAACTTTCTGAGATTCAACATTAAGTCTAATTACGACCGACCTACCGAAACGCTGGGGGAAAATACGTATCATAGTGACTTTAACGTGTCTATTTGTCACATAGCTTTCAAGTCGTGGCACAGTTATAGACCGAGGATTTGAATCCACCAACGAAAAATCGATTTTTTTTCACAGCCAACTCGGTGAAATCATCATCATTATCATGGCGGTTATCATTTCGCGATTCTTTATCATTTCGCGATTCTTGATAACGCGTGTTTTTACTGTTAGATCCTTTTCTGTTTTCAGAAATTAAAACTGGAATTTGTTTTTGGGTCACATATTAGAACTCTGCTTTGGGTAATTAATATAATCTTTGTCACGTGAAACGCCTTGATCACGATGATTTGCACTTCTCGGCACGTGGAGGTCACGCGAAACCGTACAATTTATTTGCGGGGGGTGATCACTATAATTGACATCACTTGAAGCACTCTGACTTAACTGTGTATCCCCGCTGGGTACATCGAAATTACGATTTGAATAGTCACTTACCCTGCGCAATGGTAACTGTTCGGTCTGAGTTGAATGATCCTCACGCTGGTGAAGGATAGACATTATTGGACAGTTATTATGGCTCATGGCACCAGTAAGAACGCGGTGCTGTGTCCGTCGAGCGTCCGTCCGAGCGTGAGTTCTTGTCTCAATACGTCCGGTCCGAAACTTTGTTCTTTAAAAATCTTCTCAGAAACTACTGGATGAATTTCAACCAAATTTCACGTGAATAATCCTAGGCTACCGTCTTTCAAAGATGTTCAAGGATTTTTGATCCAGTGAAAAACATGGCTTTGATGGGCGTCGCTAATTCCCACATATGGTAGATCTAACATGTGACTTTTCTCAGAATGTAACTGATTGACATCAACCAAATTTCAATAGAATAAACCTTGAGCGACCCTTTATAAATCTATATAAAAAATACTGTGATGATGTGAAAAAATGTATCTTTTATGAGCAGAGGTCATTACTCTTTATGTCCTTTGATGACCAAATTTCACCAGAATGATCCTTTAGTCACCCTCTATCTGTCTACAAGAAATGATTTTGATCAGATTGAAAATATGTCATTTATGAGCGGAGGTCATTTCTCTATACATGTATGCTATATAGTGAAAACTTTGAAAATATTTCTCAGAAGCTAACCAATGGATATTAATCAAATTCCACTAAAATGTTTCTATAATGACCCTCTATCAGACTAGCATTTTGTTGTCGTGGTCAGATAAAAAAAAGGTCTTTTATAGACAGAGGGCGTTTTTCTTATATGTGACCCTTAATCAGACTACAAAAAAATGTTGTAAGATGAAAATATGTCTTTTGTAGGTGACAGTTATTTCTCTATATGTTATATGGTGGAAACTTTGAAAATCATTTTCTCAGAACCTCACAGATGGTTATCAACCAAATTTTACTGGAATGTTCTTTTGGTAACCCTTAATCAGGTACACAGTTATTGTGATGGATGAATTATATGCATTAAACTTGCATAGGTCAATTTTCTGTGTTTTTCATTGACCATAAATTTCTTTGCAGAAATATTTCAGCTTATCTTTCTTGTAGAAAAAAGTGGAAACACACTTAAAAACACTTACTGTCTCATCTCATCAAATCTGGGCCCGAGATTATAAAACTTTTCTCGGGCTCAATTCAAACTTTTCTCAAATTTCAGATTAAAGCCGTGATTCTGTGTAATTGCTCATGTTAATGTATTAACATAAAAGATGATATTAATAAGTTGTTATAAATAACAACTTATTAATATTATCTTTTATTTTCATACATTTACTTTGATTCAAAATTTGAGAAAATTTAGCCTGAGCATGAGAAAAGATTAATAACCTCGGGCCCAGTTGATTCAGGCATGTGGAGCGAATCAGCTGCTCAAGCAGCTCTAGTTTAAAAGAGCTATTCAGTTAGTACCCCATCCCGCTGATACTTTTTTCAAGTGCCAAATCACAGGACAACCACCATAATGAGATTGAAACTGCTTCTTTACTATTCCAACACTATAAAAATTCGTGACTACTGCGTCTTCCATAGTGACCACATGTTCAATGCATCGTAGCGAATTTTCAGTTAACATTCTTTTAAGTCAAATATTAATGGAATAAGTTGATTTTCATTTGAAGATGTAGCTAAAATCAAGCACACGTGTGTTTTCGTGAAAAACACTTTTATCTTAATTTCATGAAAATCGGCATCCATGGCAAATGTAGACTTTGTGCAGTGAGCCGTGATATCTATATTCATATATAGTTTTCCGAGCTCAGTTTTGAAAATACAGCTATATATGCATTGAATAAAGTGATGCGATGCATCGCAGGGAGCCATAATTCCACAATTTGAAAAATAAGATAAGTCCTCTTTTTAAAGCCCAATGTTCAGTGGCGGATTCAGGATTTCTGTAAAGGGGGTTCGAATTATACAAAAAGAGGGCTCGTTTTCCTAGTATATCACAATGTCAACCCTTTTCCTGTTGAATCAAAATTTTGTAAAAACAAATTTCTTTTCCTCGGGACAAATCAACGAGTCTGCCACATGATTTATCCACAAAAATAAAAAAGAAGGCATGAAGTGTATGCTAAGATCAGACTGTTCAACTGTGCGTGCTGATCTTACTCTTTACTGTTTGCTAAAAAAATATTCATAACAGGTTGTGATCCGCAGAAAGGCAAATTGATATTCTGCATGAGAATGAAATAATTTGGTTTGAACCCCCTCTGAATCTGCCACCGTTTTTATTATGCAACATTTTGTGGCAGATGGTTGTTGTTGTTATGGTCACAGAAGCATATGCAAACTTGCAGAGCAATAGCTTGAGTAGAAACAGAGATAAAAAAAGGTTGCGTGTAAATCTTTAACCAAAGCATTACGCCAAATTGACAGGAATAGCCCCTACCCTTCCCCTCGTCACAAAACCTATGTGACACGTCACGCGAAAAAGGACCATCTTGTTAGTGCGTAAAGTGTCGACCCTTGTCAGACTGAGCGATATGCGCAGACTGACTAGGGTCGAAACTGTTCGCACTTCGCTTACCTACTGAAGTTAGAATGATCAATCTACCTTCCCGTGAAAGAACTTTTGAATTGCGATCTCTGGTTGACCTATGCTGGTCCCAATCTCCTTTTCAATCATTTGCTTAACAGAGTTCCCAGTTGGACTCTTTTCGCGTGACGATTCACATATATATATATGTTTACCACATTGTTGAAATGACGATTCTTTAAGATACATAAATCTTACAAAAATATGGTTAACTCCGACGTGTTTTTTTTTTTTTTTTTTTTTTTTTTGTAAATTGGCGAATATAATTGAACGAGAACGAAAAGAAACTTTATGGCTTCAGAATGAAAACTTATCTGATGTTTTGGTTAACTGATTGTTTTAGGAAAAGAGATTGCATTCTAGTTCTAGTGAAGTTGTGAGTTAAGGACTATAATTTTAGAGGTAGGATTAGGATTTAGGGAATGTAATTATCGGTTTTGTTGTAATTTTCACAACAAAGGTAGTTGAAACCTTAGTTTCTAAGGTGAAAACCGCTCAACTGTCATTCATGTATGGTGTTTTAAACAGGCCAAGATCGTTATAATAAAAAGAATGACCACGGTATTTACACCAGAATCTTCGTAACTACAGCTTGAATAAATGGTCACTTGTCAGTCAGTCAGTCAGTCTTTATAACTTAGTTCTGTGACCGTTTTATAACAGAATGAATCATCACTTGTAATCTTTATGAATACGTTTGTCGATCATTTCTTTAATGCTTTTCGATGGTTTATCGAGAAATAACGGTAGATTATCACTTGATAATCTCACCGCAAAAGCAGTGAAATTATCAAAAACTTATACCCTGCTTTTCTGCATTTCATCCTATCTGACGTCATCTATGCGGGGCGAAATAAGTGACGTCACAATGAACGTTGCATAGCAATCACGCGCAAAATGACGCGCTTTATGAAAATATGTCATAGAAATTTCACATTTTGTCTCATTTTTGCATTAAAGAAATAGAATAATCGTTTGTTTTTCGTGTAAGATCGATTTATATTTCATTCGTGAACAACAGAAGCTATATTTTCACTCGTGGCTACGCCACTCGTGAAAATATAGCTCTTGTTGTTCTCTCAATGAAATATAAATCGATCTTACACTGAAACAAACGATTATCCTCTATATCTTCGGAACTACAGCTGTTAGACATTATATTTTTGTAATATTTATAAGGTCGGTCGGCGATCATAACTTCAAAATTACAGCTTGAATATATATTTTGCTTTTCTTTTTTACATCGTCATTTGGCGACTAAAACGTCGTAGTTACAGCTGGAACAAGGTGCAGTTTGGTTTGAGGTCTTTGAGGAAATGCATCCCGCACATTAGGAGGCGTGAAAAATGTGGAAATAATAATAACAATAATAATATCTTTATGGAAGGTTTCGTGCTAATCTTATTTTCAACATGGCCTTCTTGAAAAACAATATTCATACTTCGTAATCTCTCTCTCTCTCTCTCTCTCTCTCTCTCTCTCTCTCTCTCTCTCTCTCTCTCTCTCTCTCTCTCTCTCTCTCTCTCTCTCTCTCTCTCTCTGATGCTCTCTTTCAGCAATAAACGTTTGGTTTTAAATCAAATTAGAATGGGTCATTAAATTCCGAGCGTTTATCGTCATTTTTTATCAGCATGATTATAATTTGGCTCTTAATTAGTAAATGGTCCATAAGCCGCCGCGAAATAACTAAAGTACTATTTAAAATAACGTTAAACCCACTATACACAATATAATTTTGTTGGTTTCAGAAAAAAAAAGGTTAGTTAAAGGGGGAATGATAAAGGATAATACCCGCTTTGGGCGACGAACATGGGATTATGTGAGCTGTTCGCACAAGATGCGTATATAAACGGGATTCGCTGGTTAAAGCAATCAAATTCAATTTTGACGTGGACTTATATGTTTTTTCTAGTAAGTGATTATTAGTTATTTATCATTAAGACTTTTTTTCCCATTTTCTTTCTCAATGCAAATTAATGTTTAGGCAAAACGAGCTTTTTAACCCCGGTAAACGTTTTTATCAATTTCAAAAATGATTTATATGGCATAATTAAGAGCCGAGGTCAACTAGCCAATCGAAACACCGTGAAATAATTTTATCTAACAGTGTTTAATTGTGTCGGTCAGGATTCGTGCTATCACCTGCCAGTAAAACCCGAAAGGGGAATGAGTTAGGAAGTTTAAATATGTTGATAGATAGAGAGATAGATAATAGGTTAAAAATTGTTTTCATTCTTCAATGAAAAGTTTTTTGAGTGCGCATTAAATTTTGGAAGCCTCTTCAGAAACTAGTCCAATAAGAAATCTGTTTCTTTATGGCTGCATATTATAGTTTGGCTTCATGAAGTTAAATTATAAGGTGTGAAGAGAGTATTTGTTGATTTCATGGAGGTATAAAACTTAAAATCAAATTACACCCATCATCTAATAATAATACAGTGTAATAAGGTTTTTTAGTTCATACCTCAATGAAATCAACAACTACTATCTTCATCTCATATATTAACTATAAAAATGACAAGATTGCCCTCTTTTGCTTTCCAAAAGTGTAGGCTAATGTAAGTCACAATTCTAAATTCTTGTCACAGATTTTGATCAATTTTCTTACAGTAGACGATTGGACTCAGCCATGTGTTCGGATTTAAAACGTTCGCGAAAAGTTTTATCCATATTTGTACTTATACTCGAAAACAAAGCGAGTTGCAATTTCTGTACGTAAAGTTCACAAGCGTTTTTTTTTATAATGATTGCAGGACAGGATTTCTCCCAAAATAGTGAGAACGGATGCACGTAATCTAAGTAACAATACGTAATATAGGTTGAATTTAAGGACGTAAATACGGTTACGCCAGTGAGTAATACAAATAAAAGCTTCAAAAAGAACAAGTTTAGAAATGTGTATGTGCCAATATGTTTCTAGAAATTGTTTTGGTTGATTATAAATCTGATGAAAATTAAGAATTGCTAGCAAGATCTAGGTCGTTTGTTTGTACTCTTCTCCAAAGATAAATTAAAACTGCCCTCTTTAGTTCCAAAGTAAGTCGTTTAAGACACAAAATGTTTGATTGAAAGAAGCATAACTCCACTTTTAACTGTAATTCACTCATAAGGGGTTGACAATGCATATTGGATGTTCATTCATACTAACAGTTTTCCAATTTATAGTTTCAGTTCGTCGGCTGGAGGGGGGTGGGGGCGTGATGGAGAAAAAAGATAAGTATTTTTTTCATTATTCAAATTTGGTTCAATTACTAACAAATTTAAGTGTTTTTGTAAGTAATTAAGATGTAAGAGTTTTTTCTTTGGCATTAAAACCTTTTTTTTTTCTTTCAAAATTATATTTTTCCCAAATAGGTCTAACAATTAAGGAAGCTTTCAGTATGAGAATTGGGCCCTTCTTACACTGAAAGCTTCAAAAAGAACAAGTTCAGAAATGTGTAGGTACCAATATGTTTCTAGAAATTGTTTTGGTTGATTATAAATCTGATGAAAATTAAGAATTGCTAGCAAGATCTAGGTCGTTTGTTTGTACTCTTCTCCAAAGATAAATTAAAACTGCCCTCTTTAGTTCCAAAGTAAGTCGTTTAAGACACAAAATGTTTGATTGAAAGGAGCATAACTCCACTTTTAACTGTAATTCACTCATAAGGGGTTGACAATGCATATTGTTTGTTCATTCATACTAACAGTTTTCCAATTTATAGTTTCAGTTCGTCGGCTGGAGGGGGTGGGGGCGTGATGGAGAAAAAAGATAAGTATTATTTTCATTATTCAAATTTGGTTCAATTACTAGTAAATATAAGTGTTTTTGTAAGTAATTAAGATGTATGAGTTTTTTCTTTGGCATTAAAACCTTTTTTTTTTCTTTCAAAATTATATTTTTCACAAATAGGTCTAACAATTAAGGAAGCTTTCAGTATGAGAATTGGGCCCTTCTTATACTGAAAGCCTCAAAAAGAACAAGTTCAGAAATGTGTAGGTACCAATATGTTTCTAGAAATTGTTTTGGTTGATTATAAATCTGATGAAAATTAAGAATTGCTAGCAAGATCTAGGTCGTTTGTTTGTACTCATCTCCAAAGATAAATAAAAGCTGCCCTCTTTAGTTCCAAAGTAAGTCGTTTAAGACACAAAATGTTTGATTGAAAGGAGCATAACTCCACTTTTAACAATAATTCACTCATAAGGGGTTGACAATGCATATTGTTTGTTCATTCATACTAACAGTTTTCCAATTTATAGTTTCAGTTCGTCGGCTGGAGGGGGTGGGGGCGTGATGGAGAAAAAAGATAAGTATTATTTTCATTATTCAAAATTGGTTCAATTACAAATAAATATAAGTGTTTTTGTAAGTAATTAAGATGTAAGAGTTTTTTCTTTGGCATTAAAACCTTTTTTTTTTCTTTCAAAATTATATTTTTCACAAATAGGTCTAACAATTAAGGAAGCTTTCAGTATGAGAATTGGGCCCTTCTAATACTGAAAGCTTCAAAAAGAACAAGTTCAGAAATGTATAGGTACCAATATGTTTCTAGAAATTGTTTTGGTTGATTATAAATCTGATGAAAATTAAGAATTGCTAGCAAGATCTAGGTCGTTTGTTTGTACTCTTCTCCAAAGATAAATTAAAACTGCCCGCTTTAGTTCCAAAGTAAGTCGTTTAAGACACAAAATGTTTGATTGAAAGGAGCATAACTCCACTTTTAACAGTAATTCACTCATAAGGGGTTGACAATGCATATTGGATGTTCATTCATACTAACAGTTTTCCAATTTATAGTTTCAGTTCGTCGGCTGGAGGGGGGTGGGGGCGTGATGGAGAAAAAGATAAGTATTATTTTCATTATTCAAAATTGGTTCAATTACTTATAAATATAAGTGTTTTTGTAAGTAATTAAGATGTAAGAGTTTTTTCTTTGGCATTAAAACTTTTTTTTTTCTTTCAAAATTATATTTTTCACAAATAGGTCTAACAATTAAGGAAGCTTTCAGTATGAGAATTGGGCCCTTCTTACACTGAAAGCTTCAAAAAGAACAAGTTCAGAAATGTGTAGGTACCAATATGTTTCTAGAAATTGTTTTGGTTGATTATAAATCTGATGAAAATTAAGAATTGCTAGCAAGATCTAGGTCGTTTGTTTGTACTCTTCTCCAAAGATAAATTAAAACTGCCCTCTTTAGTTCCAAAGTAAGTCGTTTAAGACACAAAATGTTTGATTGAAAGGAGCATAACTCCACTTTTAACTGTAATTCACTCATAAGGGGTTGACAATGCATATTGTTTGTTCATTCATACTAACAGTTTTCCAATTTATAGTTTCAGTTCGTCGGCTGGAGGGGGTGGGGGCGTGATTGAGAAAAAAGATAAGTATTTTTTTCATTATTCAAATTTGGTTCAATTACTAACAAATTTAAGTGTTTTTGTAAGCAATTAAGATGTAAGAGTTTTTTCTTTGGCATTAAAACTTTTTTTTTTCTTTCAAAATTATATTTTTCCCAAATAGGTCTAACAATTAAGGAAGCTTTCAGTATGAGAATTGGGCCCTTCTTACACTGAAAGCTTCAAAAAGAACAAGTTCAGAAATGTGTAGGTACCAATATGTTTCTAGAAATTGTTTTGGTTGATTATTAATCTGATGAAAATTAAGAATTGCTAGCAAGATCTAGGTCGTTTGTTTGTACTCTTCTTCAAAGATAAATTAAAACTGCCCTCTTTAGTTCCAAAGTAAGTCGTTTAAGACACAAAATGTTTGATTGAAAGGAGCATAACTCCACTTTTAACTGTAATTCACTCATAAGGGGTTGACAATGCATATTGTTTGTTCATTCATACTAACAGTTTTCCAATTTATAGTTTCAGTTCGTCGGCTGGAGGGGGTGGGGGCGTTATGGAGAAAAAAGATAAGTATTATTTTCATTATTCAAATTTGGTTCAATTACTAGTAAATATAAGTGTTTTTGTAAGTAATTAAGATGTAAGAGTTTTTTCTTTGGCATTAAAACCTTTTTTTTTTCTTTCAAAATTATATTTTTCACAAATAGGTCTAACAATTAAGGAAGCTTTCAGTATGAGAATTGGGCCCTTCTTATACTGAAAGCCTCAAAAAGAACAAGTTCAGAAATGTGTAGGTACCAATATGTTTCTAGAAATTGTTTTGGTTGATTATAAATCTGATGAAAATTAAGAATTGCTAGCAAGATCTAGGTCTTTTGTTTGTACTCATCTCCAAAGATAAATAAAAGCTGCCCTCTTTAGTTCCAAAGTAAGTCGTTTAAGACACAAAATGTTTGATTGAAAGGAGCATAACTCCACTTTTAACAATAATTCACTCATAAGGGGTTGACAATGCATATTGTTTGTTCATTCATACTAACAGTTTTCCAATTTATAGTTTCAGTTCGTCGGCTGGAGGGGGTGGGGGCGTGATGGAGATAAGATAAGTATTATTTTCATTATTCAAAATTGGTTCAATTACAAATAAATATAAGTGTTTTTGTAAGTAATTAAGATGTAAGAGTTTTTTCTTTGGCATTAAAACCTTTTTTTTTCTTTCAAAATTATATTTTTCATAAATAGGTCTAACAATTAAGGAAGCTTTCAGTATGAGAATTGGGCCCTTCTAATACTGAAAGCTTCAAAAAGAACAAGTTCAGAAATGTGTAGGTACCAATATGTTTCTAGAAATTGTTTTGGTTGATTATAAATCTGATGAAAATTAAGAATTGCTAGCAAGATCTAGGTCGTTTGTTTGTACTCTTCTCCAAAGATAAATTAAAACTGCCCTCTTTAGTTCCAAAGTAAGTCGTTTAAGACACAAAATGTTTGATTGAAAGGAGCATAACTCCACTTTTAACAGTAATTCACTCATAAGGGGTTGACAATGCATATTGGATGTTCATTCATACTAACAGTTTTCCAATTTATAGTTTCAGTTCGTCGGCTGGAGGGGGGTCGGGGCGTGATGGAGAAAAAGATAAGTATTATTTTCATTATTCAAAATTGGTTCAATTACTTATAAATATAAGTGTTTTTGTAAGTAATTAAGATGTAAGAGTTTTTTTCTTTGGCATTAAAACTTTTTTTTTCTTTCAAAATTATATTTTTCCCAGATAGGTCTAACAATTAAGGAAGCTTTCAGTATGAGAATTGGGCCCTTCTTACACTGAAAGCTTCAAAAAGAACAAGTTCAGAAATGTGTAGGTACCAATATGTTTCTAGAAATTGTTTTGGTTGATTATAAATCTGATGAAAATTAAGAATTGCTAGCAAGATCTAGGTCGTTTGTTTGTACTCTTCTCCAAAGATAAATTAAAACTGCCCTCTTTAGTTCCAAAGTAAGTCGTTTAAGACACAAAATGTTTGATTGAAAGGAGCATAACTCCACTTTTAACTGTAATTCACTCATAAGGGGTTGACAATGCATATTGTTTGTTCATTCATACTAACAGTTTTCCAATTTATAGTTTCAGTTCGTCGGCTGGAGGGGGTGGGGGCGTGATGGAGAAAAAAGATAAGTATTATTTTCATTATTCAAATTTGGTTCAATTACTAGTAAATATAAGTGTTTTTGTAAGTAATTAAGATGTAAGAGTTTTTTCTTTGGCATTAAAACCTTTTTTTTTCTTTCAAAATTATATTTTTCACAAATAGGTCTAACAATTAAGGAAGCTTTCAGTATGAGAATTGGGCCCTTCTTATACTGAAAGCCTCAAAAAGAACAAGTTCAGAAATGTGTAGGTACCAATATGTTTCTAGAAATTGTTTTGGTTGATTATAAATCTGATGAAAATTAAGAATTGCTAGCAAGATCTAGGTCTTTTGTTTGTACTCATCTCCAAAGATAAATAAAAGCTGCCCTCTTTAGTTCCAAAGTAAGTCGTTTAAGACACAAAATGTTTGATTGAAAGGAGCATAACTCCACTTTTAACAATAATTCACTCATAAGGGGTTGACAATGCATATTGTTTGTTCATTCATACTAACAGTTTTCCAATTTATAGTTTCAGTTCGTCGGCTGGAGGGGGTGGGGGCGTGATGGAGAAAAAAGATAAGTATTATTTTCATTATTCAAAATTGGTTCAATTACAAATAAATATAAGTGTTTTTGTAAGTAATTAAGATGTAAGAGTTTTTTCTTTGGCATTAAAACTTTTTTTTTTCTTTCAAAATTATATTTTTCACAAATAGGTCTAACAATTAAGGAAGCTTTCAGTATGAGAATTGGGCCCTTCTTATACTGAAAGCTTCAAAAAGAACAAGTTCAGAAATGTGTAGGTACCAATATGTTTCTAGAAATTGTTTTGGTTGATTATAAATCTGATGAAAATTAAGAATTGCTAGCAAGATCTAGGTCGTTTGTTTGTACTCTTCTCCAAAGATAAATTAAAACTGCCCTCTTTAGTTCCAAAGTAAGTCGTTTAAGACACAAAATGTTTGATTGAAAGGAGCATAACTCCACTTTTAACAGTAATTCACTCATAAGGGGTTGACAATGCATATTGGATGTTCATTCATACTAACAGTTTTCCAATTTATAGTTTCAGTTCGTCGGCTGGAGGGGGGTCGGGGCGTGATGGAGAAAAAGATAAGTATTATTTTCATTATTCAAAATTGGTTCAATTACTTATAAATATAAGTGTTTTTGTAAGTAATTAAGATGTAAGAGTTTTTTTCTTTGGCATTAAAACTTTTTTTTTCTTTCAAAATTATATTTTTCACAAATAGGTCTAACAATTAAGGGAGCTTTCAGTATGAGAATTGGGCCCTTCTTATACTGAAGGCTTCAAAAAGAACAAGTTCAGAAATGTGTAGGTACCAATATGTTTCTAGAAATTGTTTTGGTTGATTATAAATCTGATGAAAATTAAGAATTGCTAGCAAGATCTAGGTCGTTTGTTTGTACTCTTCTCCAAAGATAAATTAAAACTGCCCGCTTTAGTTCCAAAGTAAGTCGTTTAAGACACAAAATGTTTGATTGAAAGGAGCATAACTCCACTTTTAACAGTAAATCACTCATAAGGGGTTGACAATGCATATTGTTTGTTCATTCATACTAACAGTTTTCCAATTTATAGTTTCAGTTCGTCGGCTGGAGGGGGGTGGGGGCGTGATTGAGAAAAAAGATAAGTATTATTTTCATTATTCAAATTTGGTTCAATTACTAATAAATATAAGTCTTTTTGTAAGTAATTAAGATGTAAGAGTTTTTTCTTTGGCATTAAAAGCTTTTTTTTTTCTTTCAAAATTTTATTTTTACCCAAATAGGTCTAACAATTAAGGAAGCTTTCAGTATGAGAATAGGGCCCTTCTTATACTGAAAGCTTCAAAAAGAACAAGTTCAGAAATGTTTAGGTACCAATATGTTTCTAGAAATTGTTTTGGTTGATAATAAATCTGATGAAAATTAAGAATTGCTAGCAAGATCTAGGTCGTTTGTTTGTACTCTTCTCCAAAGATAAATTAAAACTGCCCGCTTTAGTTCCAAAGTGAGTCGTTTAGGACTCAAAATGTTTGATTGAAAGGAGCATAACTCCACTTTTAACAGTAAATCACTCATAAGGGGTTGACAATGCATATTGTTTGTTCATTCATACTAACAGTTTTCCAATTTATAGTTTCAGTTCGTCGGCTGGAGGGGGTGGGGGCGTGATGGAGAAAAAAGATAAGTATTATTTTCATTATTCAAAATTGGTTCAATTCCAAATAAATATAAGTGTTTTTGTAAGTAATTAAGATGTAAGAGTTTTTTCTTTGGCATTAAAACCTTTTTTTTTTCTTTCAAAATTATATTTTTCACAAATAGGTCTAACAATTAAGGAAGCTTTCAGTATGAGAATTGGGCCCTTCTTATACTGAAAGCTTCAAAAAGAACAAGTTCAGAAATGTGTAAGTACCAATATGTTTCTAGAAATTGTTTTGGTTGATTATAAATCTGATGAAAATTAAGAATTGCTAGCAAGATCTAGGTCGTTTGTTTGTACTCTTCTCCAAAGATAAATTAAAACTGCCCTCTTTAGTTCCAAAGTAAGTCGTTTAAGACACAAAATGTTTGATTGAAAGGAGCATAACTCCACTTTTAACAGTAATTCACTCATAAGGGGTTGACAATGCATATTGGATGTTCATTCATACTAACAGTTTTCCAATTTATAGTTTCAGTTCGTCGGCTGGAGGGGGGTGGGAGCGTGATGGAGAAAAAAGATAAGTATTATTTTCATTATTCAAAATTGGTTCAATTACTTATAAATATAAGTGTTTTTGTAAGTAATTAAGATGTAAGAGGTTTTTTCTTTGGCATTAAAACTTTTTTTTTTCTTTCAAAATTATATTTTTCACAAATAGGTCTAACAATTAAGGAAGCTTTCAGTATGAGAATTGGGCCCTTCTTATACTGAAGGCTTCAAAAAGAACAAGTTCAGAAATGTGTAGGTACCAATATGTTTCTAGAAATTGTTTTGGTTGATTATAAATCTGATGAAAATTAAGAATTGCTAGCAAGATCTAGGTCGTTTGTTTGTACTCTTCTCCAAAGATAAATTAAAACTGCCCGCTTTAGTTCCAAAGTAAGTCGTTTAAGACACAAAATGTTTGATTGAAAGGAGCATAACTCCACTTTTAACAGTAAATCACTCATAAGGGGTTGACAATGCATATTGTTTGTTCATTCATACTAACAGTTTTCCAATTTATAGTTTCAGTTCGTCGGCTGGAGGGGGGTGGGGGCGTGATTGAGAAAAAAGATAAGTATTATTTTCATTATTCAAATTTGGTTCAATTACTAATAAATATAAGTCTTTTTGTAAGTAATTAAGATGTAAGAGTTTTTTCTTTGGCATTAAAACCTTTTTTTTTCTTTCAAAATTTTATTTTTACCCAAAATAGGTCTAACAATTAAGGAAGCTTTCAGTATGAGAATAGGGCCCTTCTTATACTGAAAGCTTCAAAAAGAACAAGTTCAGAAATGTTTAGGTACCAATATGTTTCTAGAAATTGTTTTGGTTGATTATAAATCTGATGAAAATTAAGAATTGCTAGCAAGATCTAGGTCGTTTGTTTGTACTCTTCTCCAAAGATAAATTAAAACTGCCCTCTTTAGTTCCAAAGTAAGTCGTTTAGGACTCAAAATGTTTGATTGAAAGGAGCATAACTCCACTTTTAACAGTAAATCACTCATAAGGGGTTGACAATGCATATTGTTTGTTCATTCATACTAACAGTTTTCCAATTTATAGTTTCAGTTCGTCGGCTGGAGGGGGGTGGGGGCGTGATTGAGAAAAAAGATAAGTATTATTTTCATTATTCAAATTTGGTTCAATTACTAAGAAATATGTCTTTTTGTAAGTAATTAAGATGTAAGAGTTTTTTCTTTGGCATTAAAACCTTTTTTTTTTTCTTTCAAAAATTATATTTTTCCCAAATAGGTCTAACAATTAAGGAAGCTTTCAGTATGAGAATTGGGCCCTATTTATACTGAAAGCTTCAAAAAGAACAAGTTCAGAAATGTGTAGGTACCAATATGTTTCTAGAAATTGTTTTGGTTGATTATAAATCTGATGAAAATTAAGAATTGCTAGCAAGATCTGGGTCGTTAGTTTGTACTCTTCTCCAAAGATAAATTAAAACTGCCCTCTTTAGTTCCAAAGTAAGTCGTTTAAGACACAAAATGTTTGATTGAAAAGAGCATAACTCCACTTTTAACAGTAATTCACTCATAAGGGGTTGACAATGCATATTGGATGTTCATTCATACTAACAGTTTTCCAATTTATAGTTTCAGTTCGTCGGCTGGAGGGGGTGGGGGCGTTATGGAGAAAAAAGATAAGTATTATTTTCATTATTCAAATTTGGTTCAATTACTAATAAATATAAGTGTTTTTGTAAGTAATTAAGATGTAAGAGTTTTTTCTTTGGCATTAAAACTTTTTTTTTCTTTCAAAATTATATTTTTCACAAATAGGTCTAACAATTAAGGAAGCTTTCAGTATGAGAATTGGGCCCTTCTTATACTGAAAGCTTCAAAAAGAACAAGTTCAGAAATGTGTAGGTACCAATATGTTTCTAGAAATTGTTTTGGTTGATTATAAATCTGATGAAAATTAAGAATTGCTAGCAAGATCTAAGTCGTTTGTTTGTACTCTTCTCCAAAGATAAATAAAAGCTGCCCTCTTTAGTTCCAAAGTAAGTCGTTTAAGACACAAAATGTTTGATTGAAAGGAGCATAACTCCACTTTTAACAGTAATTCACTCATAAGGGGTTGACAATGCATATTGGATATTCATTCATACTAACAGTTTTCCAATTTATAGTTTCAGTTCGTCGGCTGGAGGGGGGTGGGGGCGTGATGGAGAAAAAAGATAAGTATTATTTTCATTTTTCAAATTTGGTTCAATTACTAATAAATATAAGTGTTTTTGTAAGTAATTAAGATGTAAGAGTTTTTTCTTTGGCATTAAAACCTTTTTTTTTCTTTCAAAATTAAATTTTTCATAAATAGGTCTAACAATTCAGGAAGCTTTCAGTATGAGAATTGGGCCCTTCTTATACTTAAGCTTCAAAAAGAACAAGTTCAGAAATGTGTAGGTACCAATATGTTTCTAGAAATTGTTTTGGTTGATTATAAATCTGATGAAAATTAAGAATTGCTAGCAAGATCTAGGTCGTTTGTTTGTACTCTTCTCCAAAGATAAATTAAAACTGCCCTCTTTAGTTCCAAAGTAAGTCGTTTAAGACACAAAATGTTTGATTGAAAGGAGCATAACTCCACTTTTAACTGTAATTCACTCATAAGGGGTTGACAATGCATATTGTTTGTTCATTCATACTAACAGTTTGCCAATTTATAGTTTCAGTTCGTCGGCTGGAGGGGGGTGGGGCGTGATGGAGAAAAAAAGATAAGTATTATTTTCATTATTCAAATTTGGTTCAATTACTAATAAATATGTGTTTTTGTAAGTAATTAAGATGTAAGTGTGTTTTTTTTTTTGACATTAAAACATTTTTTTCTTTCAAAATTATATTTTTCATAAAAAGGTCTAACAATTAAGGAAGCTTTCAGTATGAGAATAGGGCCCTTCTTATACTGAAAGCTTCAAAAAGAACAAGTTCAGAAATGTGTAGGTACCAATATGTTTCTAGAAATTGTTTTGGTTGATTATGAATTTGATGAAAATTAAGAATTGCTAGCAAGATCCAGGTCCTATGTTTGCACTTTACTCCAAAACTAAGTTTGTACTTTGTAAATCACTTGTATGGTGTTGGCTGGAGCTTATAACCGTAAAATTCCTGATAACGAAACTGTGGACATCCTAGATGATCTATGATGAATCCTAGGCTGAAGGCACCAACACAACCAACTATGATATTCTAGGTGCTGTACGATGAAAGATTAGGCTGAACTCCCCAACACAACCAACTACCGAAATTCAAGACTATCTACGATGTATGACCAGATTGGAGTTAACAACACAACAAACTACGGCAATCTAAGATGATTTATGATGCATTCATCTACGTGGAGGCCTAAATCATGACCGAAAACATAGGGTGACAAGGCTCTACTCGCCTACATAACAGGCTATGGAAATCCCAGATGATCTATGATGAATGACCAGGATGAAGTCACCAAGACAATCAACAACAGGTTGGTAAGCTTGTCACATCTACTACATGGACGAACTAACATAAAAATTGAAACAAAACTCCCTTAACTTTCACTTTGCAATTAACCCTTTGCTGTTTAATCCCTGCTTTTTACGTGCCTGTGATTTTATGATTGAGAAAATATTGTGAAAAAAAAGAAATTACTTCTGACAAGCAATTTCTTCTTTTTCCACACTATTTCTACGCTAAAAAATAGTAATTTTTCAAATTAAATCCACTTTAAATTTTTGTCTGCAAAACCTTTGAATTTGGACAGGTCCAAAATTTGGTAATTTATAACAGGAAAGGGTTAAGCGTAAAGACAAGAACATTTTTTGTTGACAAAGGTTTTAGGGGAAGGGTCATGCTACCCAGGTCTGGGTTATTGGTCCATAGGGACAGTTTACTCCAGCTCCTTTGGCAACATGCTCCCAAACGTAACCCTTATTGAATGATTAAAAATAAAAAAAAAAAGCGAATGTAATTTAAGTTGTCATTGTAGACATGATAATTCCACAGGGCATTTTAGTGTTTTTTATGTCTTACGTGTATATGATATATACATGTATGACAAAAAAATCGCTAAAAATGCCCTGTGGATAAATCTTAGAGTAATCTTTTTAAAAAAAAGTGTAGACTCTAATCTAGTAGTATTGGTCAGAGTCGTACAAGGAACCCATTGTTAGGTACTCAAGCCGCAACGATGTGACTGAAAAAATGATAGAAAACAGCGTTGAAGCCCACTCAAAACAAATTCTATTTTACCTCCACTCCAGGACCCCATGGTGATGTGCCAGAGAAGAGCCTTAATATAGAAGAAATATTTGGATCTGGATGTTGTGGGGATGATAGAGTATCTATTACAGACCAACCAAGACAGTGCAAAACTACTAACTCACTTGATCAAATAAGAACAACAGGAAAAAACAATGGATTATTTAGACTTTTTATCATGAAAAAGTGTGCTGTATAATCAATTAGCAAATTCATTTTAACAATTTGGGTGAAATTATCCTCATCAAGATGATTCCATTGAGTACCCACAGCATAGTTTATGGAATAGAAATGACAGTTAGCAATTAATTAGCAAAAACAGATGCCATAATAGTATGCTGGCCCGCTCAAGTGGTAGAGCCTCACGCCCCCAATTGGAAGGTTGGAGGTTTGAGCCCTACTGGCAGCGGGTTGGGTCCTTGGGCAAGACACTTTACAGCCACAGCCTCAGTCCACCCAGCTGTAATTGGGTAGCAGTGGATGTATATCCTCACAAGATTTGATCTTGTGGGGATTCTACTGCCTCTCTTTTCTTCTTCTGTGAGTGTGTGCTAGTGTGCTTTATATGATGTTTAGGTTTAAACCTATTTATTTTACATCGATTGGGAAACAAGTTCTTACAACTTAGATTAATCCCTCTCGATTCTGCTTCCTGGAAAACTTACCAGTACTCGCGCCGAATTTGTGGGCCAATGAAAGAACTAAGATCGATAGCCGCTCCCGGGAATCGAACTCAGGACCTTTGGGTCGGGAGGCCGACGCTCTACCTCTAGACCACGGACACCACAGATGTGATGTTTGCATTTTGTAATTAATTATATAGTCTATGTTCAATATGTTGTAGTAATATGTAGAATGTCAGTAAAATAATTGCGCAAAATATAAGGTGGTACTCCAATTTAGGACAGATAGAGAATTAGTGAAATCCTCCTCATAAAGAAGTAATTCAATAGTGATAGCACACACCTTATGTTTTTGGTACTCATAATGGAGAGAGGATTCAAATGAGTACCCAAAACATAGGGTTTTATTGAGAATTGTCTGTTTGTATCAACAAAAGAGTTTCCTGGAGAAATTATATGAAAGATTTTTTTAATAATATATGAGCCTCTATGTAACATTTCCAACAATTTCAAATGTATGCAACATAAAGACTCAGATCAGCCTCTGCAGTTACACAGTCTGATCAGAGTCTTCACTACACACTCAAAGATGGCTACTATAGTATATGTTCACAACCCAAGATGTAGTTTTATGCACTTTGTGGTTGTTCAAGATTAATCTTTATGTGATTGTCCACTGGCATGCTCTGTCCATTACTGGAAATGTAATTTGCAGGCTCATTTGATAACCAATACTTACTCTGAAAAGTTAAAGTATTCATTTTACATAAATCTGAAGGAGTGTAGGACAAAATCTCACATGGACATAACCCCCCTAGAAAAGGCCCTTCTGGACAAAGTCCCTCCCATATATATTATACAAACATTGTAGGAAAAGTTAATGAGTACCCACAAATCCAAAACTTTTTCATGTTTAATTTATTCCCAAAGAACAGTATTTCATCCTAGTTTTAATAATTTAATTGACATCAATGTTTCTTTCATATCTCAGGATGATATTTATTTAAATCATTTAGAAATATTCAACAATTCTCACTGAAAAAATGTTGAAAGCGGCGTAAAACTCCATTCAATCAATCAATTCTTAACACCACATCAAAACATTGTTTGAAAAGATGTTGTTTCTAAAATTGTCAATCAGTTGTCAAAATGAATTCTTCCTTATATGGCACATTTTTTGTTTCAATCAACTACATTTGAGAATTAGCATTCTTTTTATTGTATTTATGCTGGCATATAATTTCAATTCAATTGAAGTCTTTATCATTGGATCAGTGTGAAACAGTCGTAACCGCTTGTCTTTATAGGCAGTTACAACTGTTTCATGCTGATCTATAAAATTATCTAACCCTGTTGTAGACCATTCATAAGTACAGAATTTGAGGTTATTATGAACTTTACCTTTAGAGAGAAAAAAACATCTTCAACAACAATATAAAGACACTTAACTGATAAATATTTAAACAATTTTGTTTTATATAAAAATATATAAATGAAATTAAACAATACATTTTGTCTGGCTAGGCTAATTTTGGGGAGGGATTATATCCTTAGAGGTTTTGTCCAGGAGGATTATATCTGGGAGGGATTGTGTCCAGGGGATTTTGTCCGTAAACTCCAATCTCAAGGTGGTGTAAGGTGTGGCTGAAGGGGTGGAAGGAGGCCATCTATTTTTTTTTTTAATCACATGTGCTCGGTAAATGCCAACAATTTTAGTCAAGCAATTTTAAAATTACACTTAAAAACTATAATCAATGATTTTGAGCTGGTAGGGCTAAAGCTTTGATAACACAGGTCAGTACATTTAAGGTTATTTTAGATATAATTTGAAATGCAAATAATAATTTTCAGATAGTCAAACCATCTACATGACTATGTTAACTCCTTCATGGGTTACCAATACCTCATAACTTTAGCTTGAACAGCTGGAGTAAAGAGGTTTTGTTAACCCATGATTTTTTTCACTTTGGCAAAGTAAAAAATGTTTAGTTTCAAAATACAGTCATATGTAATAGTGTAAACAATAATTGCCTACAAACTTTAAATACATGTACATTGAACATGTTAAGTCTCAGTGCATATAAGCTATGACCTGCCATGTAAATAATTGATGGAGAATACCAAGTTGTGTTTCACTAAGAATATTTTGGAAAGTAATTTTTTATCTGGAAGAACATGGCTTAGCTATGGCATTATGTGGCAAGTTTATTTTTCACTGCATTAGTTTAAGTTAAAAGTATGTTGGTAATTAATGCAAAAATATGTTTAATATATGTAATTGTATCCATACAGAACATATCAATGGCTCTGTGTGAAACAATTGGTATCGTCTATAGGCGGTAACAACTGTTTTGCACTGAGTCATCTATGTTGGATCCATCATGCATTAAAGGGACCATCACTATAAAAACTAATCTGAAGGTGGTAAGGGTTCCGGCTGAAGGTGTGGAGGAGGCCAGCATTTGGATGTCTCGGGGTAATCCAGTTTAACTGCCTATATGTTTATATGCAGTTACAACTGTTTTATCCTGAGCCATCTATGTGTGACCCGTGAGGCAGAAAAGGGACCATCCATAAATTAAACAATTGAAAAAAAAATGGTTCCAGCATAGGTCAACCACAGGCTGAAATTTCACAATTATATGGGAAGGTGAAGTGATTAATCCGGATTCAGAAAATCAGCAAAGAGTGAAAAGTTGTGACACAATACAGTCTGCAGAATCTGACAAGGGTTTACCCTTTTTTGCACTTACCAGATGGTCCCTTTTTGAAAGGTCACATAAATTATGTTAAATAATTTGATAAGTTTGTGTGTAAAAAAACTAAGTATTTATCAAAAACTAATCTGAAGGTGGTAAGGGTTGGCTCAAGGGGTGGATGGAGGCCAGCATTTTGATGGCTCAGTGTGAAGTTGTTACTGCATATATGTTTATATGAAGTTACAACTGATTTTCACTGAGCCATCTCTAAGTGACCCATCAGGCTTAAAGGGAACTCCACTTTAAAAACTAAGCTGAAGGTGGTAAGGGTTGGTTGAAGGGGTGGAAGAAGGCCAGCATTTTGATGGCTTAGTGTGATACAGTTGTAACTGCCTATATGTTTATATGAAGTTACAACTGATTTGCACTGAGCCATCTCTTAGTGACCTTTAAAAATTAATCTGAAGGTGGTAAGGGTTGGCTGAAGGGGTGGAAGGAGGCCAGCATTTTGATGGCTTAGTGTATTAAGTTGTAACTGCCTATATGTTTATAGGTGTTACAACTGTTTTACACTGAGCCATTATCAGTGACCCATCAGGCATAAAAGGGACCATTAGTAAATTAAACAATTGAAAACAAGTTGGTTCTAGCATAGGTTTACCAGAGCCTGAAATTCGCAAACAATTGTATGGGAAGGTAAAGTGATTAACTTGGATTCAGAAAATCAGTAAAGTTGCAACACAATACAGTCTGCACAATCCGCAGAATCTGACAAGTTTCAACACTTTTCACACTTCAAGGACGGTCCCTTTTCGTCATTTGGGTTAAATTAATATATTGATTTGATAAGGTTTGCTAAATCAAGTTCCTTGAGTGTTGTCATATATATTTATGTATTTATATTTGCTGTGATTTTTAGCTCGACCTTTTTTCAGAGAAAACCCAAGTTATGGCTAAAGCCTTGGCATCCTCTGTGTGTGAAAACTTGCACATTTTTTGATATCCCAGTGGTCCTAATTTGACGGCATTCACTTGAAACTTGGCACACATGTTCACTTTCAAAAGAGGAACATAAACTATCAAGGAGAGTAACTTTTGTGTATTTTGTATGAATTAATTTCATTTTATGACTAGGATTTTTCATTCACTATCCAGCACCCAAAAGCTGAGCTAGGCTCTCAATTAGGCGGTGCTCTTGTTCCATATTAATACATGTATCTATTAAGCTATATATATTTACCTTTTCATATCTGTTAAGCAATTTTACATATATGTATATTTTGTACCATGTACCAATATTAAATGCATCATGTGTATATTTAAGTTGTTTTGTTGGTTTTATGCCAGAAAGAATAAGCTTACAGCTTACCCTACCCTTATAGGCCACCTCTATCTGTCAACAATAACGTATTGTTGTGTTATTCCAAAGCCTTGTAACTACAGCTTAGATCAAGCTGTAGTTACAAGGTTTTAGAATAACATTGATATATATTTTGTAAATCAGTGTGCAGATTTGAAAATTGCCCTGTGTTGTGGGATCCTGAAATAAAGGAAGCGCCAACAATCTTCTTTTTCTAACCATCAAGGCTTTAACCTTGGAATTTTTGCTTGTAGAATTACCATATAAACCCCCATCTTCCCAAAAATAAATTAGAAGAAAACAGGTTTTGTAGGCTAGGATCAGACTGCACATCTGTGGAGGCAGGTCTTAGTCTTTACAGTCTGATAAAGCTCTTACATCCTTGTTTTAGAATACTTTGGTCATGTAGACAACATCAGAGTATGAGCGTTGAGACATTATTGCCAATTTGCCGCAAATTAATCTGCGAGAACAGTTATCAGTAACGTAACACGTGTTTGCATCAGAAATTCCATTTACTGCAAACATTCTGCAAACTCCTTGAAATAAAAAAGTGTTCCTGCAAACTATTTGCAAACAGGAAGTTTTCAGTAAGTTTGCAAGAATGCATTTTCTTATTAGTTAGATCATGCACTTAGCAGGAAGTTTTCAAGTAAACAGCTATTTTGAGTAATCTTTAACCCTTCCCATACTGATTAAAGTGTCCTGCTGTAGGCCTACACAAGGCTTTAGCAGACAGTTTAGACTAATATCGGCCTGAATATATGTGCTTTCTGATCTTAGCTGGAGCATCTAACAATGGATTCCTAGTATTTCCCTCACCAGCACTAACCATCACATCCTTTCCTAGCCTCCAGCTACTATCTCACATAGGTCTACGGTTATCAACCTATTCATGAGGAACATATAGTCAGAAAGAATGAGTGCCACCTCTGGGGATCAAACCCGGGACCTCTAGATTGAGTCTAACATGCTACCAACTGCGCTATGACGGCGGCAGTAGACCTTTAGATATACAGTTGATATTCCTCGAGTATCTACCTCTATTAAGCAAACATTTTTTAAGCGACCATTATGAAAAGTCCCTTCATCGTAAGCAAAATCTCAGAAAAAAGATGATTTTGAAGCTTATGACATTAGAACCCGTTAGAATATTCTCAATGAGACGATTCTTTTGGGTTATAACATCATAGGATTCAATAAGAATTATGTGACAATCTTTAAATTAGCTATCATAAAACGCGTCTTATTTATCATTAAATATTGTAATAAGCGTCAATTTCTATAAGCGACCGCTTTCTATTGGTTCCCTAAGTGGTTGCCTAATGCAAGTTTTGCTGTATTGAAATGTTGAAAAAAGTAGACTTTTGCTCTTCAAAAAAATTCACAATAATAAGTCTTTGGCAGAAAGATTATCACCATTAAGCAAGAATAGAACAAGAGCTTCGCAGAGCGGGGCATATTCGCCCAAAGGGCTTGGCTTGTCAGTTACGTGAGCTTAAATTACTGGGCCATAACATAGTATGATCCTTGAGAGTAAATTGAGAATACTTTTATGCACAACTATACACCAACCAGTCATTTTGCTAGTTTCAGTTCATTCCAATTCAAAGTGTAAGACGAGTTGCTCACAAAAGAAATGTGAATATCAATTAATTCAAGTGGCACCTGAGTCTCTTTGATCACTGGGACATCACATCAATTAAAAAAGCAAATGTCATAAAGAAGATAATTTTCACATAAAACCAAATTTCTCAAAGTTTGGGCCATATTTGTGGCCATTAGAGTTATTTCAAGTAAATTATCATTAAGACTCCTTTTCCTGTGATATGGCATGAATCCTTCCAATTTTCAACAGAGTTCATCCTTGTGACCTGGCAAACATTCTGACCAAATTTCACCATATTTGTTGCCACTACAGTGTAAACAAGAATTTTGTCATTAAAGCCCCTTTTCCCGTGATATGGCGCGGGTTCTTTTAGCAATTTTTAGTAGGGGCCACCAAAGGAATATTTCTGCCAAGTTTGGTTGATTTTGACTCAGAAGTTGAGGAGGAGATGTCGTTTAAAGAAATTGTTGATGCCATGACGGACATTGATAGATCGCAATAGCTCTTCTTGCTCTGGTGAGCTAAAAAACCCAAGCTTTATGAATTTCTGGAGTTTTTTGCTCAACTACATATCAGGGATCCATTGTGGCAAGATTCAGTTCATTCCAATTAAATTTGTAGGAGTTGTGCACACACATCCACAAAAAAATCTGTAATTAAAGCTATTTTGTTAAGTAAAGGGCAGATAAATCAGAAACTACTTTACACATGTAGAAAGTTTTTGTCCTAAGCACAAATAGACAACCTACAGAGTCATTGTGGCAAGTTTCAGTTCATTCCCATTCAAAATGTAGGAGAAAAGGAGTTTACAAAAATTTTTGTTTTTCATTCAATTTAAGGGCAGATTATTCAAGATAATTCAAGAATGACAGAAGCATTTGAATTTAAAAAAGTTTAATGCACAACTAGACATCATAGGTAATAATTGTGTCTAGTTTCTGTTCATTTCCAGTGATAGTGAGGGAGGAGTTGCACACACAAAAAACAGTGATTTTTGTTCAATTCAAGGACAGATAATTCAAAATTTCTCAGGAATGACTGGAGCAATTTGAATTTCAAAGGTCTTATGCACAACTTGACATCATAGGGAGTAAATGTGCCAAGTTTCAGCTTATTCCCATTGATAGTTTAGGAGGAGTTTCGCACATTAAATATTGCTAACGGACGGACAGACGGAAGGACAGACGACCGGGCCATAACATAATACCACCCTTCCGGTGTATAGAAATAAAAGCCTATGCACCTGTTTCCATTCCAAACTGATTTGAAAAAGGTCTATAGATATGATGAGTAGACAATAATGAAATATATCTTGGTCATGATGATTTACTTCTATAATCGTTTCCCGTTTCACTCTTTATAAGAGATTCATGTTTCATGTAAGAAAGAAAGAGATTATTAAATCTAACACATTTATAAGTTGAAACAGTATCAAACGCAATACTGAAAAGGGTCAAAATGACCTCTGACAGAAATTCTAGAGGTCAAAATATGACATATTCAGCGTTTTGTGGGTCTATGCACTGGTTCAAAGGTTAAACACGAGCCCTGTATATAACTAGATCTATTTCAAGTCTTTTGTTGTTTTGTTGGTGGTTCTGAAACGTCGTCATCGGCATCGTCGTCGTCGTCATCGATTTCTTCTTCACCTATATTTTCAACTTGAACTCCTGTAAAAAAAGATAGATAATGTTTATATTTTTAATCTTTTTTCAGGCATAATGGATAACAAATAAAATATGTGGATATGATATATATAGGATATGTGTTTGTTTCAGTCGATTTATGTATCATTAAGTGAACAAGTTCGATTGTATTTTCACGAGTTGCGGCGCCTAGGAAAATAAAGCCTACCTTTTGTTTTTCACGAAATTGAATACTAATAGATCTTACTTGAAAAAAACCCGAATATTCTAGTTCTATAATGCTAATGATACAAGTGAAAATTCATGGACACATTTCCTTTACATGCGTCATTTTGCACGTGATTGCTATGCAATGTCATTTGTTTATTTGGTCCAGCTTAGAAAAAGTCAAATAAAGTGAAAAGAACGAAAGCAGGGTATGGCGTGTAACCGGTTGCAAAATTATATGAAAAAAATAATTGTTCTATAATACGAATATTTATTCCAAAAATAAATAAATTATGGTAAAAAAATATATATATTCAATAAATTAAATTATTTGTTCTATAGTTATTTATATTTATTCAATAATGATAAATATTTATTCTATAATTATGATTATTTTTTTAAGAAAATAAATAATTTATTCAATAATCAAAAATATTTATTCTATATTTGTAAATATTTGTTCTATAATGAAAAAAATATTTATTGTATGATTTAAAATATGTATTGTATAATTAAAAATATTTATTGTATAATCTTAAATATTTGTTCAAAGATTGAACATAAATAATTATTTCTATAATTTAAAATAATTTATTCGATACCTTACACAAAATATTTATTTAATAATTAGCATTCTGGGAGGAAGTGGCTAGCCATAGACTGGGAACATGAACGACTTTCACGATAGACTGGCAAATCTCCCCAATCTACGTTACTTCCCGGAAGATTTTAACAGGCTCAATTACGGAGGTGACTGTGTTAATACTTTCAAACAGTGAAAAACTGACGAAATTCATCTACCCTTCAATTAGATTTAACCGAATTATTGATTTTCGGCGGTACTCCCCTTTGGCTGGCCAGCTGTCTAGATCTTAAGTCAGTTTGGCGAAATCGTATAACTTAAAACTGTTCCTAAATGAAAGTCTTTTTGAGGAAATTCATATGACAGTCCTTGAGTAGCGAGAGGCAATGTGATGAATTGAACAAGAGGACCATAATGGTCCTTTATTGTCCACCTTCATCTTTTTGACTCCCCACTTAGCAAATTGTATTGCTTTAAAAATCATAAATGATCATTAAATTTTATAAAGAAAGACATTATTCTGTTCCCATGATCCCTGCATAAGTTTCTAACCTCTCCTAAGCAAGTTTTTCTTGTGGAGAGGGGAGGGGAAATTCAACCTTTGACGAGATAAACATATTGAAATACTGATAACCCCTAGAGTTGATAAAGAGAATAAAGGCTATTTTTCCTGTATTTTCTCATATGACAATACATTTCTCAAAAGGGATTATCATTTTGACTTTATACCCGGTATACAATCTGACCAAATTCTATGAAAATTGGGTCATATGTGTGGCCTCTAGAGTGAAAACAAGAAAATTGTCATTAAGGCTCTTTTTGACGTGATATGGCATGGATCCTTCTCATTTTCAATAGGGCCATTCTTGTGACCTGACCAAGGGCCGCCGTCATAGCGCAGTTGGTAGCGCGACGGACTGTCTTTCTAGAGGTCCCGGGTTCGATCCCCGACGGCGGCACTCATTCTTTCCGAATAATTGTCTCTCACCAATGGGTTGATAATCGTAGACTTATGTGAGATAGTAGCTGGAGGCTAGGAAAAGGTGTAATGGTTGTACTGGTGAGAGAAATACCAGGAATCTATTGTTAGGTGCTCCAACCGTCGCGATATAACTGAAATAATGTTTAAAGCGGCGTTAAACTCCATTCAATCAATCAATCAATCAATGTGACCTGACCAATATTTTGACCAACGTCATAAAGATTGGGCCATAATTATGACTTCTAGAGTGTAAACAAGAAAATCTTTATTAAGACCCCTTTCCCCGTGATATGACATGGATTCTCCCAATTTTCAATGGGTTTCATTCTTGTGACCTGACCATTATTCTGACCAACGTTCATTAAGACTGGGTCATAAATATGGCTTCTAGAGGCTTAACAAGAAAATTGTCAACAAGGCCCCATTCCTCTTGATATGGCATAGACACCCCCCCCCCCCATTTTCAATAGGGCTCATTCTTGTGACCTGGCCAACATTCTGACAAAGTTTCATGAAGATTGGGCCATATTTGTGGCCTCTTGAGTGTAAACACTTAAATTGTTGATGCCGGACGACACACAACACACGGCGGACATTCAATGGTCACAAAAGCTCACGTTTCATCAAAAAGACTTTCATTTAGGATTAGTTTTAAGTTATACGATTTCGCCAAACTGATTTCAGGTTCTAGACGGCTGGCAAGTCAAAGGGAATGCTGCCGAAAATCAATAAATCAGTTAAATGTAATTGAAGGGTAGATGAATTTCGTCAGTTTTTCACTCTTTGAAAGTATTTATGGCCCTGTCACACCTCAACGTTTTAGCCAGCGAGTGCCTAACGCGTTTGAGAAAACGACTAAGTCCGTAAAACGTCGGCATACGCTGACCTACATTTTCTTTTTGTCAATTCACGACGCGCTTGTAGCGTGTTCATAGCGAGTTTGAACGTGTAAGTAACGCGTGAGTAACGTGTCCAGAACGTGTTGATAGCGTATGCCAGCGTATACCAACGTTCTTGAGCGTGTGTCCAACGTTCTCGTAACGTCCTCAGAACGTGCTTAGCGTGTTTGTAATGCGCTGCTAGCGTGTTAGAACGTGTTTGCAGCGTGTTTTGGATGTGAATATAAATTCTGCAAGAAATTACCACTTCAAATTCATTCTTTTAATATATAAACAGGCCACCGGCCACTACACATATTCAAATTAAAAGTATGTTGTTCATGTAAAAGAAAAATAGGAAAAGACGAAAATAAAATACATTGGCACCTGTTGCATATGAAAACATGCATATAACAAACTTATAAGATTACAGGCTGATTAAAGCTTCTGGTGCTTTTTAATCGAAAAATATCGTAAAGGATTTATATGGAAGAAAAGAGAAGCAGCTTATAACATAACACAACATAAGTTTTATTCATAGGCCTACGACTTAAACGAAATCGTTCATCGTCAAATATAGAGAATGCTACTTATAATCGAGTTTATAAGTCATTCTTTAACTGGTCATGAGGAAAAATACAGATATGAACTTGTCAAAAGGGTCATACACACGTACATACACAAATTTATTCATTTACGACAAGCTGATGGTAGAAATTCAAGACAAATATGCAGCGGAACTTTTATATTTTCATTGAAAACTGAAACGCTGTCATACGCCAGAAACACGTTGTGAACTCGCTAGCAACGCGCTAGACACACGTTCATTACGCTGAAGACATGCTATGCACATGTTCCCAGTACGCTGGAGATACGCTAGAAGCTCGTTAAACTGTTGGAGAACATGTTTCTAGCGTGTCCGTAGCGTAAGTGAACGAGCTCCTAGCGTGTTCGGAACGTGTGCGTAACGTGTGCAGAGTGTGTTTCAACACGTTCGGCACACGCTGAGA
The DNA here is from genome assembly GCA_948146395.1 of Fragum whitleyi. Taxonomy (NCBI): domain Eukaryota; kingdom Metazoa; phylum Mollusca; class Bivalvia; order Cardiida; family Cardiidae; genus Fragum; species Fragum whitleyi. The sequence goes on along the minus strand of OX411544.1, from coordinate 56,737,178 downwards.
AATTTTGTGCATTCACAAAATTTTATGAGATACTCAAAGTATCGCAACGTGTAACAGCGTGCCGATAGTTTGTGCGGAACGTGTTCATAGCGTACCCGACGTGTTCACAGCGTGTTATAAAAAAATCCAACACGTTTCGCACACGCTGCCTAAAACGTTAAGGTGTGACAGCCCTATTACACAGTCAACTGTAAGCCTGTTAAAATCTTCTGGGAAGTAACGTAGATTGGGGAGACTTCCAGTCTATCGTGAAAGTTGATCATATTCCCAGTCTATGGCTAGCCACTTCCTTCCCAGAATGCTAATTATTGAATAAATATTTTGTGTGAGGTATTGAATAAATTATTTTAAATTATAGAAATTATTATTTATGTTCAATCTTTGAACAAATATTTCAGATTATACAATAAATATTTTTTTCGTTATACAACAAATATTTACAAATATAGAATAAATATTTTTGATTATTGAATAAATTATTTATTTTTTAGAAAAAAAAAATCATAGTTATAGAATAAATATTTATCATTATTGAATAAATATAAATAACTATAGAACAAATAATTTAATTTATTGAATATATATATTTTTTAACCATAATTTATTTATTTTTGGAATAAATATTCGTATTATAGAACAATTATTTTTTTCATATAATTTTGCAACCGATTACACGCCATAGCAGGGTACATATTTTTGATAATTTCACTTGTAGGGCGGTATGACTGTCAAGAGATAATCTACCTTTAATTTCCGATTAAACCACCGAAAAAGCATGCAAGAAAAATGCATAAAGAATTCTTTCAAGAAGGCCTAGTTTTCTTTTGGGACAAATAAGCTGATTTAAAGATTTAAAATAGTTATAGCACATGGGATAATATGATATATTCCAACAGATTTTTTTCGGTTTCTCCTGCTAAACCCGTTTTGAATATTGAATTTTGAATATCTCGGAAATTACTCAACCTATCGTCATGAAAAATTGACCTTTGATCACTCACTCTTAATTGCCGGACTATAACTGCAAACGATATTTGAGAACAAAAATCACGCGATGAGATTTTTTAAGCTGAGACCTTTGATTTTGCATGTTAAACGAAATTACGTTCAGTTGAATCTTTGTGGCTTACTTAAGCATAAAATCACATTTTCGTTACACATGATGTAACAGCGTGGCCTGATTAACATTAATCGTGGGTGAACGAAATCGAACCTTGTTAAATTGAGAACGTCATCAAGTATTCATGTTCCAAAAAATCTAGGGCATCATGTTGTAAGGCCTTTATAAGCGAAACGAGATGTCATAGAACGCCACAGCAACGTTCGACTACAAGTTACTGGCCTAACAATGTAGCCAAATTACTAGACTGGTGACAGTCTCTTAAATAGAGGTATATATGAAAAAAGAAAGATAGAAATAATGTATCATGCCTATAAGCCTGATTTAAGAGACTGGGGAAATGCGATGAAGCCTGGAATTTCACGAATTCTGGACAGTTACTGTTTACATAATCAAACTATTAACATCTTGTTATCAGATCAATTTGGTCAGTGATTCCCAGCATGGGGCCATAAATTACCCATACTGACCCCGTGTTACAATGGCCTGATAAAAATCTTTCTTGCTAAGATTTTCTGATGTTTGAGATTTTCAAGTGAAATTATTTGTACATCAGCCATAGAGGGCAAGGAATAAAATTGGCCACTAGTATTAGATTCGCATTTGAGAATCTAAGTTCTTATATTCATTTGGTTACATTTAGCCCTATCTATTTACAATTCTTTATCTATATGAAGTCAACTCACCCTAGTTGTATTAAGATAGTTGAACCGTATTAGATCCCCAACATTTCGGCACTCATCAACTTTCACAATGTTGACCAAGGTTTCCTATGTTGACCAAGGTTTCCTAATGAAAATCATTAGGAAACCTCGGTTAACACTGCTAAAGTTAATTACTTCCGAAATGTTGCGGAACTATTACAGATCCACTACCTTCATATTTGTTGGTCAGCCGGTTCTAGAACTTGGGATTCAAAGTGAATTAGTTAACAGAGTTAACAAGAAAATGTTCATAAAACACTTATTAATGCTCCCAAGATGAGGTTTTAGAGGTTTGACCTTGACCTCAATAGATGACCTTGACCTGGAATGAATTTCGGTGAGAGGAAACCTTGTTCAAAATATGAGCATTGCCTCATTGTCTCTCAAATAGTGTTGAAGATACAGCAAAATATTAAGGTTCATGTAAAAAGTTTATGAACCAAATTTAATGCTGCTTCTATTTACAATAAAGATTGTTTGCCCAGCTTAACAATATATCAAATTATAGCTGTAGATGAGCACAAACAGTTGCACAACATTAGAGGCCCCATCTCATAAGAGAATAGCCAAACCATTATGGAAAAGGGATATTTTGTTCAGAACCAACAACTTCATTATTGCTGGATAAAATTTGCCTAAATTTGACCAGAATGTTGACAAATGTTCATGCTAGGTACTACTACAATCTTAGATGTAACACTCAGTCTCAAAAGGCCCTTTTAAAACAATCAATTTCCATTTATTTTGTTAATATATATGCCAAACGGGTTTGGTCTGTTTTTGAAATAGATGTTAGGTATGATGCAACATCACACCATAATTTTGTGAAATAATTTCTGTGATTTATTTCAAAATATAGGTTTTTTTTAATTCAATGATCTATAATAATTTACTATACATTATCATTTTGTGAAAAAGAACTTGATATACATGTATAGCTAAATAACCTTACAGTTATATTAACTATTAATGTCCATTTATGTTGTGATAACACACCATATCTTTCATTTATCTACATGTTTACAAATTTAGAATGACATATAAAATAAGTCAAAATAAATTTCTTGCATATATAACTACGTTTTGGGTCCGAGTTTTAGACCAATGTTTGTAGTAGTATGTGGGTAGTACTTTACACTGTACTTTGTTAAAATATGAGCCAATTTTATCAAACAGTCACACAGTTGCTTGTTCTGTACAAAATGACCATTTTCCACAATGTTTTGGCTATAACACTTTAGCTAAGACAATCTTACATTACTTAAATAGTCAAAATAAATTTCTTGCATAACTTCGTTTTGTGTCCGAGTTTTATACCAATGTTTGTAGTAGTACCTGGGTAGTACTTTACACTGTACTTTGTTAAAATATGAGCCAATTTTATCCAACAGTCACGCAGTTGCTTAATCTGTACAAAATGACCCTTTTCCACCATGTTTTGGCTATAACCCTATAGCTATGACAATCTTACGTTGATAACTGTTAGTGCTCATTAATAGCTTCAATTTCATATATTAAAAACCTGGACTGACATACTGCTTTTTCTTGGCAAATGAAGTGCCCTTAGAATTGGGTCTCAAACACTTTACATGAATCTTAACTTAACAGGTCAAGTATTCAAAGATGGACTTACAAAGACATTTCACCCTTCTTTTTCATCTAAATCAAAATCTTTCTGTTTGATAAAAGTACACTAATTTACATATTTGTCATTGTGAAAAGTTTGTGCTGGTGTCATAGGCATTTGGTAGTGTGTCTTTCAATAACAAGGTCCCTGGTTCAATTCCGGACGGCGTCTTCCATTCTTTAAGGTATTAATCTCTGACCAACAGATTGATAGCCGTTTATCTATGTGGGATAGCAAATATGAGCTAGGAAAGGATAAACGGTTGTACTGGTGCAACAAATAATAGGAATCCATTGTCAGGTGCTACAGCCGGCAAAGTATGATCGGAAAAATGTTTCAAGCGGCGTTAAACCAAACATGGAGCTTGGTCCATTCAGGATTATTGTCAATTATATATTAATCATTGATGCGCCCTTCAATTATAATAATGGACAACCCAAAGGAAGTGTTAACAATTATGGCTTGAATATTTTTTTCACTTTTAATGCACATGCCTATCATAAGCCACAGTTACTGAGCTACAACCTTAATGAACATGTATAAATGTATGATTGATTTGCAATATTTCCATCATCAATCACAGATAATTGCAATCTAATAAAATAAAGAATTTTGATTGGTTTAAATCGCATCACGTGGGGAAATCCATTGCACATGGCTTAAACATAACGCCCTACGGGCGTTATTTGCCATGTGCTAAGGCAATTGCACTTTATACCCCAATAAATGCAGTGAAAAAGACACTCATCCCTATATTAAAGGCATTTGTGTATTTCATAAATTCTTAGTTGTTGATACATCTACGGGTGTTGTGTACATATTTTGAAAAAAGAATAAAAGAAATCCTAGAGCAATAAATAATCATTATTGAGCAATCAAGGGTCGATATGCCATGCTGTGAACTTTTCATGGGGTCAGACAATCTGTCCAAGAAATCTTAGGAATTTGACACCTATGTGACCTAAAATTTGGGAACCAATATAGTGGTTCCCTCTGAACGGATTTCACCAGTCCCAGAGTTTCAGATAAAGGAAAATTAACTCAATATATGTGTGTGGTTGGTTTGAGGTTTAAAGTGGTTGTGCACCTTGTTTACTTATAAATCTAAACTCTGGGACTGAATGCCAGTCTACCAAATTACTTACGTTGACGCACACGAACTTCTACATGAAAAATAAATATTTTGTGTAGAATTGGCTCGAAATGTCTCCTAAAACTCTACAATGCAAAACAAACAAATAATTCTTACCAGAGAATAAGCTGAAGGGTGGTCAAATCTCAACACTTTGAAATCTGCCTGCGCGTATGCAGTTTACCATACTATATCAAAATCTGATTTGACTTTTAATTTCAAAAAAGGTTTATCTAAAGTCTGACATCAAATTTACTCCATTGATTTCTACCAACTTTATGCTCAAAGTGAAAGTGCAGCCTTTTATATTGAACTCAGTACAGTAAAACTTGTGTTAAGCGACCACTTAAGGGACCACCAAAAAGCGGTCGTTTATGGGAATGGTCGCTTAATACGAACTACCGTGATAAATGTGATAGTTTATTTTAATAGCATTTATAGATTGTCGTTCAAGTCGCACTCAATCTTATGATGTTAGAACCTATTAGAATCGTCTTATTGAGACGATTCTAATGGGTTCCAACAACATAAGATTCAACAATAACCAATTTTTCGTATAAATGTCCTCTTTTTCAGTGAATTTGCTTACTGGGAGGGGACTTTTTATGGTGGTCGCTTAATAAAATTGGTCGCTTAATAGACGTGGTCGCTTGAGCAATATCGACTGTATATGTTAATGTCTTGAAATATCAATGCGATTGGGCGTGGTATGGGAGTCTTTTTGCCATGTCTAATGGAAATGATACAAACAAAGAACAATGACGTCAGGTCTAACAAATCCATCACATTTAAAACGTTATGTCTGAAAGAACCAATTAATTTTTAAAGTCATAAAATCATTTTACGTCGTACATGTAAGTGTTAGCAAAGAGGATAATAATCAATCCTCGAAATTGATTCTAATCATTCGAGGTGTTTGAAGACCAGTAGAGGGATTTGCAGTTTTTCTAGATTTATTTATTTTTTTCTTAAGAACATCTGATATTTGGTCAACAATGTCAATTCATTAAAGGATATTAAGATTTTGGAATGTCATATGGATCACTGTATAAGTAACCCTCAAAAGGCCTAACATGTCCTTAGTCTAGATAGATTTGTTTCCATGACAGATATGAATAGGGCCTACAAATAAAAAAAATATTCATAGTCGGTTTAATGCATCAAAAAATAACACAATGAGAAGTAAAGATAGGAGGGGTTAAAACCATCCGTGATAAAATATTAATTTCTCTGTGAAACCCTATGTTTTTGGTACTCATTTGAATTGTTTCAACAGGTCAATTCCAATGAGTGCCTACAAAAAGGGATTTGTGGAAGAATTATAAAGATATTTGAAGTCCAAAATTCCTCTCTTTCTTTAATGCTTTTCAGTGGTTTATGGAAAAATAACGGTAGATTATCATTTGATAATCTCACCGCAAAAGCAGTGAAAGTATCAAAAACTTAAACCCTGCTTTTGTGCATTTTATCCTATCTGACGTCATCTATGCGGGGCGAAATAAGTGACGTCACAATGAACGTTGCATAGCAATTACGCGCATAATGACACGCTTCACGAAAATATGTCCCAGAAATTTCACATTTTGTCCCATTTTTGAATTAAAGAAATAGAATAATTGTTTGCTTTTCGTGTAAGAATGATTAATATTTCATTTTGTGAACAACAAAGGCTATTTTTCAATATAGCTTTTGTTGTTCACTCAATGAAATATAAATCGATCTTACACTGAAACAAACAATTATCCTCTATTTCTTAAACTATCGGAAGTGGATTATCGGGTTTTTACCGATAGAAGTGAAGCTATAGCATTGCGTTCTGCAACCTGTGAAAAGATCTATGGTAAAAGAGGACATTTTTGATCAGAACCTGCCCTGAGACCTGGATGTAAAAGCTTTTCGCGAGCGCTTTGAGATGATACCCCGCTTTGCACGTGCACATACGTGCAAAGCGAGGTATCATTTCAATAGCGCTTCCCTAACGTTTGCATCCTGAACGCAGGGCTGGCTCCTCCCGAGCCGAAAAAAACGATTTATAATTCATCCACCAATGAGATGATTCAAGAAAGCTTCCAGCCTAGAACTTTGAAAGGTGGCAGCGTACCGTTTATTTCGCCGGCACTCTTTTCCTTCTCAATTTCCGCTGTTAACCAATTGTTCATTTTGGTTTGCATGGCCTGAACTGACTGTCGAAGTGCCTGCAAATCCTTCCCATTGACAATCTCTGAGAACGTCACCGGATCAGAGGATTTCTTCTGGTTTATAAACGTTACTTTCACATGTCGTTCCTCCATGATGTAAACAAGAACAGTGGTGTAACTCCTGTCTAAACTAGAATCAGCCAATAAGTAACTCGTAACTTTTATAACTTCGAAAGGTCTCTTTCACGATCCATTTAGCTTTATATACCTCAGATAAAAGACGCCATTGAATGTACAGAAAAACACACATTCATATAATTATGCCTGTTGTCCGATCATTACAGGATAGATCTCATTTACCTAAAAAATCACTGGTTTAGCTAAAAGCACTAGCAACAAAGTGTGATATTTAAAATGTGATTTTTCAGAGGAGCTTTATCTCTTTCTCTCTTTTAGATTGAAAGAAAATTGAAAGGTCTTGTCCAGAATTGAATCTGCAAAAGGATACTAGAGTGACACCAGTTGATGACGCCTTCAAAATTAGAGAGCGTTGTGTCATAAAATGGGCCAACTTATTTCTCCCCCGGGCGGGGCCCGATTTTGATGTTTTTCAGCCGGGCCACAATTTGAAACCCGGCCCTGTGTTCCGGCTGACAAGATGCTACAAACTGTTTTTAAACTATACCCGTTTTTGCAAGCATGTGCACGCACAAAGCGGGGTATAATTAGAAAACGGTTTGTAGCATCTTGTCAACCGGAACACAGGGCCGGGTTTCAAATTGTGGCCCGGCTGAAAAACAACCAAATCGGGCCCCGCCCGGGGGAGAAATGTCTCGAGAAGGAAACCCTGACAATCTGAGGCTAATACTGAAAGAGAGACCGGGTAAACTATAATTTCTATCTATATTTGTTTCTTTCATAACCTTCTGGAGTATTTCAGGTCCGTGGTACAATGGACTTGAAAAGTTACAGCCACGAGAACGCAGATGTAATAAAGGCCATTCAGTAAATTTGCTTAAGGCTTCCAGTCTAGAACTTATTTTTGAAAAAAGTTCGTCTGCAAGAACAGACGACAAGTGAAGTTATCCAATTATTTTCATATTTCATTGGATAATTGCATCGTATGATCAACACAATTGTTTGGGTACGTTAATCTCAAATTTGTTTTAGAAATGCCAAAGATTTTTCAACTTTGAAAAGTTTCTTAAAGAAGAACCATCTTCTGAAAAGTTTCACAGGGGTTTTAAGGGACGCAGGTGCATCTTAGACGTAAAAATAAGAATCCAGGACCCTCCAAACTATGTTACATAAGTCCCAAAGGCTCTCTGTGGCTCAACTTAAGAAAAGAATTGGAGACTGCTTTAAACAGCCTAGATCTTCAATTCTATCCTGATGTTGAGCCCCAAATATTAACCCTTTCCTGTTTTACAAAATTTTGGACCTGTCCAAATTCAAAGGTTTTGCAGACGAAAATTTAAAGTGGATTTAATTCGAAAAATAACCATTCAGTAGGGTTATGTCTGTTGTCCGATCATTATAGGATAGATCTCATTTACCCAAAAAATCACTGGTTTATCTAAAAGCCAAAAGGTAGAAAATAGTGTTGAAAATGAAGAAATTGCTTGTCAGAAGCAATTTCTTCTTTTTTCACAATGTTTTCTCAATCATAAAATGACAGGCACGTAAAAAGCAGGGATTAAACAGCAAAGGGTTAATATACTTCTATCATGGCAATTTCTTTTCCAATAACCAGGAAATAGCTCTTGATCTAAAAAAGTAAAATAAAAATATCCTTAAAGAAATAGTCTATACCTAAAGTAGGGACTCTCAAACTTTCAAGATGGACCCCCTAGGATTCCTTACAAAAATATATTGCCTCTCGCAAACATTTGCTGCAAATTTGCTGCAAATTTGTATCAAATGTTTGCAGCAAATTTGCTGCAAATTCATTTTTCGTATGCAAATGAGCTTTCTTGCAAACAGTTTGCTGCAAACTTGCAGCAAACTGTTCTCGCAAACTTCCGGCAAACTCTCTGCAACCTTGCCGCAAACATCCTGCAAACAATCTATTCAAGGACTCTCTTACTATAAATGAGGTATTTTTCCATTTCTAATAAGTTGCTTTTATAATCCATGGGACATAAAAAAAAAAAAAAAATGGAGTCTGCAGGACTTGAACCGCGGTTTTCTAGTTACGGTGACGAAAAATATTTTATATATATGTAAATGTAAGATTTCTTTCTCAAATTTCATGATTCTATATTCATTTGTCAGAGTAGACCTATGCTGACCTTCAACTTTACCTTAGATCACTACACTATTACCCTATCTAAGTAGAAATTGATAAACTATACCTTTTTAGCTGCTACGCTCAACCACTGGACCACTGAGGCAGATGGTTGAGTTGATGTCTTTATATAATAAAAAAACGTAATGTGGCTTCTAATCTGCTGCAAACTTGCTGCAAACTGTTTGCAAGAACAGTTTGCTGCAAATTTGCTGTAAACTGTTGCCGCAAACAGTTTGCTGCATTACTGTTTGCAGCAAGATTGCGGCAAACTGTTCTCGCAAACAGTTTGCAGTAAGTATGAAGTAGTTAAATTTATACATGTGAGCTGTTAATACTTATAGGAATAAGTGAAAATACCCCCCCCCTTGCCAAGCTTTTCCACCACGGTAACTCGATAGCCAACACTTGACTGCTGATTAGATATTAACAGTTACATACATAAACTTTCCCCAGTGTGAACCACTGTGAAAGATAATATTAATTGGTTTATTTAGATACTGGTCATGTTCACATTCCCATCTCACAATCACAAGTTGGAATGATTTTCTGGTTTCGTCTTTTACCAATTGATTTGATCAGTGATCAAGAGACTGTGATATGTGTTTATATATCATTAGGACACTTAATACTGTCTCGCGCTCATATCTTGAATCTTCCTGTGCAACTATTCAGCTTTTCTTTTCTTTTGACTTTTACAATTCTGGAATTAAGTTGCCCCATGGAGTTTGAAACTACTTTGAACATTATTATAGTATTGTAGCACATGATGTAACTAACCATGGCTACTTGCAACGACTCGCTTAATTAATTTAAACACGGGCATCTAGTGAGATCTTTAAATATTCATTAATTGAAGAGATGATGAGAATATTTATTCATTGAGGTATGAACTAGAATCATAATCAAACTGAATGAATACATAAAGCAGAATGAATGGACGAATGAATGAATGGATGAATGAATGAATGAACTTTTACGCTGCTTTCAACATTTTTTTCAGTTACATAGCGGCGGCTGGAGCACCTACCGCTGGTTTCTTGGTATTTTTCTCACCAGTACAACCACCACATCCTTTCCTAGCCTCCAGCTGCTATCTCACATAGGTCTATGATTATCAACCCATTGGTGAAAGACAAATAGTTGGAAAGAATCAGTGCCGCCGTCGGGGATTGAACCCGGGACATCTAGATTGACAGTCCAATGCGCTACCAACTGCGCTATGACGGGGGCTAACGCAGATTGATACAAAGTGGGACAAGATTTTAGTTTCATACATCCTTGAATTTAAAAAAAGGCTATGTTTTTTCTTTCCCAATAACTTATCGTCATGAAACAAAAACGTGAAAACATCTCGATAGTGCCACAGATTTTTCATGTGTTGAGTTTGAAGTTATATGGCGGCGGCAGGTGCACCTACCTATGGTTTCATGTACTTTCACACATCAGTACAACAACAACATTCATCCGAGAATCTTTTCATCCCACTTAGGCATACTACTTATCATACACTCATTAGTGGGAGAAACCTGATTCATGTCTCTTTTTTTTATTCCAATTGTTTGATGAAAGTTTGCAAAGCTATGATTGGAACGCACAAACTTTTTTAACTCCTTGGAATTATTTTTCTTTCCAGTGAAGTGTCATTGATATGTCGAAGTGTTTTTTTCCTGTTTTCAATATAGATTTTACTAATTTAATTCTTAGTTGATTTTAGGAGGAATAAATCCAAATAAATAAAACTTTACATGTTGGTAACTGAGATTAAGTGTCACATGTTGAACCAACATTTTTCTGTGTGTTTTTTAGAAGATTGATTTACTTGACTATGTCAGGGGATTTATAACTAAATACGTTAATGCTGACCTAGCCAGTGCAATTTTTAATATATTTGCGTACTTAAAGCTGTTTTCAGCGAAGAAGAAACCAACCAACCTATTCAGAACGCTAGAATATTGATAGACACAACCAATTCACCAAATCATAACAACATCCAAAATTATAAAGTCAACGACTGCATCACGATCAATCTACTAAAAAAGCGCAGATAAAAATGTTGGTTTCACTTGTGACACTTAAACTCAGTTACCAACATGTAAAGTTTTATTTATTTGGATTTATTGTTAGTTGTTATTGTCCACCAACATTAAAAAGGGACAAATTATTCTTTGCAGACAACCTAATTTTTTGTCATATAGTTATGTAAGCGCATTAGGAAAAGATCTACCAGGGGATCATTGCATATTGTAATTATGTCCCGTTTTATTTATGATGAACTATACATTCTCAATCGCATAATTCAATCAGTTTGAAAAAAACATTTGCAAACATTGAAAAATCCCGCTTTGCTAAAGTATTTTGCAAATATTTTCATCTTGGACGAAGGGCATGGATCAAAAATTATAACTTGAAACCGATAATCGAATTTGAAATTCACATATTTTTAAGTATACTAAGTAGGATAACAAGGAATAGTAGAGGATTTGATTGCTGAGTGTTCATTTTTCTGTCTTCCCTTTGATCAGTTGTCAGTAATCTGTCACCAACGCTATGGGCTATAAAGAGATTGTCCGAACTCTCACTCTTTTACTCTATTTGCCATTTTTCAAGGACTGCCTCTTTTTTCTGAAAGAGTAAAAGGATGACAAACATGAAACTTAAAAGATGAAATTAAGAATTCACCACACAGTCTAAAGCATCTAATTGATTTATAGACAAATGTATATTACAGTTAATCACATCATGACATTGACACTTGTCTCAATCGACACTATTCAAAATCACTCACTCAACACTCCAATCATTTATTCCATACACTCACTTCAATCACCCCAAATTTGTTGAAAAAAAAACGCGTCAAAATTTTGCAGAATGATCATTTTTATTGGGGGGGGGGGGTGGACCTGAAGACACAAAACCATAAAAAAAAACATGTAGATTTTATTAACCTGGGGAGGGTAAAAAAACTTTCGCTCATTTATTGTACAGCTCTCTTGAAGATCATTCAAAACTCGCACCACGAACTCTTATTTTCATTCCAAAATCATTCACCTCATCAATTGCATGATGTTGTAAATTGTACCACCCATACACTGTAAATGGTAGTGTCAATCAAATTAATTGCCCAAATGAATAATTATGTTTGAGCAATATTAGAGATTAATCAATATCTTTAATGAATAATTTTATTAATAATATTTAACATGCATGCCCCCTTCAAAAACAAAGCTTGCAAAGACAAACTTTTAGTAGATCTAGTAGAGAAAAATATTTGACATTTGCCATCATGATATAACTGCCATAGATGAAATATTTTCTTATTATAAGATTGCAAAAAGTGTTATTTCTCTTTACTTTTGTCATGCAAAGGTCTTTTGTGCTATCAGATTGTAAAGAAATTTTTGCTGTAAAATTTTACTCAAGTTTACTTGTTTGAAAGATAATAAAGTTTGATGCACCTACAATATGCATACAATATTTGGTTAATCAGCAGACAGACTAATATTGTGTAAAATATGCCCATGATCTTTATTTCAGATATCAAAGATACATACACAGGTGTTGACATGAGTGGTCGTCTTTTTTCTGGTCTTTTCTTTGTTGGCGTTGCTGTTAAGGATCTTGGCCTTTTTTTCCTGTTTTTGGCAGCATTACGCATAATTCGTTGCAAGTCATCATCGGCAAACCTGAGCAAGGTCTGCATGTTGTCAACTTGTACTTCTTCACCAAGGTCATATGTAACATTTCCTGTTTTGTCTTTTTTTAAACAGCCAAATGACATAAAGTCTGGTAGAGGGGCAGATGGATTTGAAACAGTCAGAAGATAAGCAATTTGACAGTCAATTAATTGAATTACTTTCATTAAAGCTGACTTAGGAAGCAGCCAGGTTGTTGGATGCTTGAAATTCTTAGTTGGTAATTTTATTGACATCTGTCTAATGGATTCATATGTAATATTTACTGCGTTTGCGTCCACATTAAAAGGGCAATACAGCTGCTTTATAATTTCCAAATAAACATCTTTATTTATGCAACCTTTCACTGGTTTTCTAGTTTGCTCATCAAAGACATATCTTACTAAATCATTCAAAGCTCCAGGGGTCTGAATAATTTGAAGAACCCATTTCTCATGAGAAAATCCATGAAATTTTGGAAGAAAGTCATTGCCCCCCAAACAAAGAGAAATTGCTATGTTTGGGAGGCAGTCTCTTCCAAACTTTTTTTCCAGAGTTTCTAATATTCTTGTAATATTGAAAATCTCTGTCTTTTGTTTTTGGAGTTGTACATAAACTGGAAATTTAAATCTACCATCAGTATTTCTAGGCCAATGGAATGCAATACAAAACATGTGAATAATAATGCTGTCAATATCGGCAGAGGTAACAACACTGATCACCGTCTCGCCGTCTTTCAAGTCTTCAACAATATCAAAAAGCCAATCTACTTGAGACATTTCAGCCTCTCCTTTTCTCTGTCTTAAATGTTCAAGTAAGTACTTCTCACAGAACCCTGACGATTTGCTAAACATAGCTCTTACTGGAACAGTGTATTTACTATTGGGACAGCTGCATGAATTCTGGCAACTTGAACAAGGAGCAGTCCTTGTTATAAATTCACTGTCAATATCAAGAATTATATCATGTTTGAGTGTCATCTTATGAACATTTTGTGCAAGGTAATTACTGATTAACCTCTTTCCTAAATCTGTGGTAATGAGAGCAGTTTTTGTCAATTTTTCATCCGTAAGAATGTCAGTTGCTTCCTTTAAGTGAGATATCGAAGTAGATACTACCTTTTGACGTTTTTTTCTTGTAGCAGCTTTGAAGTCATCAGGTGTGTAACTGTATTTTTCTTCACATAGTACTAATCTCTTTAGAGACGGAAATTCTTTTAAAACCCTACTCAGAACTCCTTTCTCAACATGTTCCAAATACTCGAGACCTGTTGTAGCCTTTGTGCGGAATTTAACTCCTGCAAATTCTATTGATGCATATTTTACTTGTTCTTTAAATGTTAAATCCATATTGGAGTCGTTATATACAAGCCTTTCTTTCAAAATGGTCTCCTCAGGGGTTAATGTAGAGTCATCAGATTGCAAAGAGTAGGAAAGCATCTTCATCAGAGCTTTCTTAACACCACGAGATTTGTCTAATGTAGGTTTACTTCCATCTGGTTTCACTATAGACTGACAGGTGTTCAAATCTGAACTTAAGCATTCTACAATATTTGTTTCTTTTTTAACTTTGGCTTTTCTTTTATACTCTCTTTTCTCTTCTTCCGTCATTGTTTTATTTTTCAATGTTGATCTTCTAAGGGTAATGCCTTTGGTGTTTTTTACTCGTTGCAAAAGCTCTTTTGGACCACAGACTGAAGAAATGTTGGGTATATCTTCTCGGGAAAGTTGGAAAAGACCTTGCTGACATGCAAATTTCATTATCAAAAACTTCCCGGTTTCGTACGTTTCTCTGTCAAGAATAGAAGTAGACAACCTAATTTTATCTGGATGGTACAAGTTTCTTGGCTCATCATCTTTGTCTGTACATAACGCTCCAGCACGTAGCACAAGCCTTGCAACGGGGATAGCAAACTCTAAGTCCTTCTTTGAAATTTTGATATCCAAATTTGGTTCATTTTCTGTTTTCGTTTCTGTATCCATTGTCGTGCTATTTATGTCAACATCAGATTTGTTCAAAGAATGTCTTGTTCTTTGAACTTCTGTAAAGTGATCAACTACAGCCATTCTAGGTATGACTGACTGCATTGTTGCTCGAGGCCTAAAACCTTTTACAGCATCTTGATGATCAATTTCACGCTGTGTATCCAGAGCAAAATTAACATTGCTGTCTTTATGTGGAGTTGTAAAGAGGCTTTGCTTCATATTTTTGTGAAAGCAACCAGCAGAATAATGAATATGCATTAGTTCAGTACAGAAGGAAGCATATGAGGTAGAACCATTTAGGAAGGCAAATGGGAGAGAGGTCTTTACACAGGAAAGAAGAAGGTTATAGCCGTCATTACCACCTAGCCGTTCAGCAATGCTAATTCCGACGATTTCGTCGAAATGAGACATCATATCAACATGCAATGCGAATGTTGCATTTTGAGACTTTCCACTTGCAATAAAATTTTGAAATAGGGTCAACCATTTTTTGGATATTAGTGTTAAATCTTGCTGATCCAAATCATATAGCAAATCTTCTCTTTCACTGCTAGGTAGTGAACATAAAAATCGTATCAAAAATGCCAGATGAAAAGCAAACGATAATCTTTTTATGTTTCTAGCTGCAGTTTCTATGTTTCTGAGAGAAATTAAGTCCATCCAATCTTTCTCTTGTTCTTCATCTTTCATAAACTTTAAAAGATTTATTATACCTGCTTCCTTGTATGCTGCAAAAAGGTTATTAATCTTGGATTTCTTTAAATGAAGAACTGGAAATTCTGGCAGGAAACTTTGAAATTTTTCATCTGTTTTCAAGAGATGAAGCAGATTTTTTGCTATTTTATAATCAGGGGCAAATAATATTCTTTCTTTACATTTGGTGTCAGGGTATCTACCCAACTTTAACAGTGTGTCCTGAAGAATATTACGCAAGACATTGACATCGTCATCACGACCCTCAGCGGGTGTTGGATGACGACAAAGCAGTGGTGGGACTTGAAAGGTTTTAAGTCTGACAGATTCTGGTAAAATAGATTGTTGTGAACTTAATTCACTTTTTGATTTATTTTTTGAGCTGTTCTTTGAAGATCCATTCTCAAACATAGCACTTGTGCTTTGCAACTCTTTTGTTACATTTTTTGTATGTTTAGCATCTTGTTTATCTGATGAAAATGTATCCTTGGAACCTTCATCAGTTTCATTTGAAAAATTCTCTTCGCTTAACATTTGATCAGTTTCTATTGCAGATAAATCCAGAGTGTTGATTTCTTGGCAATGTTCATTTTCAAATTTTGATTGAGTTTCTTGCATATCGTAGCCTTCTTCTTCAGAGGAATAATCACATCGACCTTCTAAGTCATTAAGTTCGGAATCATCATCATCTGTCTCAATGTCCAAGCTCTTTTCCAATTTCTCTATCATATCAAGCTCCTCAATGGTCAAAATATTTGACTCATTTAGGGATACTGACTGCAATGATTGATCCAGTGTATTGACCTCTTCAGCAGTATGATAATTATCATACTCTGTGAAGAGACCTTTGAGGTCTTCAAAATAAAAACCAGGACAGCAAAACATCTGCAACTTAAATATGCTAAATACATGGTCTTCATTCTCTGTTAAGTCCAGTAAAAGTTCTTTGTCTAATTTACCAAGGACTTCTTGATCCATACATTCACAGTCAGTGAATGAGTTACAAGAGTCTTTGTGCCAGGTAGAGACTAAATGACTGTCTTTTGGTATTCCTTTTAACGTTATGGGAAGAGTGCATAATTGACTCGTTTGGTTTGATCCACGATCTGGATCAGAATGACTCCTAAGTCTCAGTAAATTGTCAAGGTAGAAAATGGGTAAACATTCCCTCATGCTGACAAGTTTTTCTGATTCATGGTTTTCATTTTTTGCCCTGTAGTGTAGTGGATATTTCTTGATAAAAGTTTCATAATATATTTGGTCAGCGTCACTTCTTTGCATCAACCAATTACTTGCAAATTTCAGGCTGTTTGTTGCCCCATATTGGGCAGTTATGTTAAACACTGTAGTAATTGCATGACAATTGACTATAAGTTCTTCTGTATTTAGACGTTGGTTAAGTCCATAGAAGTTTTTGTTATGGATGTTTAATCCAAACTCCAAAAGAGCATATAGCTTTGATAATTTTTTCATTGTGTAGGAACTTGTATCTTTTGAAGCACAAAGTGTCTTTTTATTTATAAACAGATTAGAAAACAGAATTTGGAGTTCTAAGGGAACTTCCAAATACCACTCTCCACATATGTCAAAATTCCTCCAGTCTAAAGGCTTGTGAATAAAGTCTGCAACAGACTTGAAACAATAGGTGCAAAATGATTGTGACCTTGACTCAATCACACTTGGATTTAAATTAATGTCACTGTTTGAAACTGCTCCGGATATATAAAGAACATTTTCCGCTAACGACTTCGAATAAAAGTCATCACGTAAGTGGAATTTATGGTGATTTAAACAATAATCACATGTATACCTTTTAAGGGTCCCCTTTACTAGAAAAACAACCTTGTGAACAAAAACATAGTGTTTCTTGTTTATTTCCCTTTTAAGAATGTCTGCTAATTGCTCAAATATTTCTTCATTCTGCTCAGGTGATTCTGTATAAACATGTATTCCATCAACGTTTTCTGAGCATATTATTTTCATGCATTCTGTTGTGACAAAAGTTTGCAATTCGTCTGTCAGTAAGTTACAGGCTGACAAACATTCCCGAAAACCAGTGTAAGCATGTGTTACATTACCTATAACGACTGTTTGCCCATTTAATGTTTCAGCTGTATTTTGTCTTTTTATAGTGGTTTCAATATAATTTGGCACTAATTCATGTGAAAAATATTTAACTATCTTAAAACTCTCAGCAAGTTTTTTGAAATACTTTGTTTTTTCAACTAACTGATCCTCGTAGTTCAAAATAACTGGATGTTTTTTATGAAAATGATGTTCAAACAAGCAGATGTTTTGCCAAGAATCCTTGGTAAACCTTCTTTTGTACTCTGAATGTAAACTTCCTATACTTCTTTCATCAAATTCGAAATCAGGGCACGTTAAAAAAAGTTTGCTTCTAGCAACGTCTTCATATAATTTTAAGACAGTTGAAGTTTCATCTTCATATTGTCCAAATAAGATCTTTGTCACACCATCAAAAATGGTTTTGCAAATTTGAAGATCTTCTATTTTATCAATAACATATAAAAGAAGTCCCTGAAATTTCACATAATTACTTCCTTGAATGTTCTGAATAGCTTTTTTCCTTGAAAGAAATTCTACAATGTTATCTTTACGAACTTTTTTGTCACCATCAGCCTTGTTTTCCTTTATAAAAGTTAGAAAATCATCCAATTTTAAGAGTTTTTCTGTTCCTTCATGTAGGAATTGAAGATTCTGCAGTTGAGGTATTCTGATGGGCATTTTACCTATGATTCCAAAAGAGAAAAATAAATGTTTTGTTATAATACTCTTTATTTAAACTGTCAACAGACAAAGTCATTGGTTATTTAAACAACTCAGACCGTATGATCCATTAAATTAATTACGGTAATGCATGACTCAGTGGCAGGGGAAATGTAAGCAAAGAGAAATTGAAGATGATGGTTCAAATTCTGGCAATGCCACTGGTTAGGTTTACTTTGTTTATATTTTCATTTAAACTATAAGTTATAAGGTATTGAACATTAAAGACACTTTAATCAAATGACACACAGTGCAACTTCATTTTTATCTCCAAAGGATGTTTGATTATGAACTTAATAATTTTTGGCTTATGAATTATAGGTGCGGTGAGTGTTTAAAACCCAAGAAGAGCACTTACTTTTGTTAGATTTTCAGGGGATGAATCAGCTGGTCCTCTTGTGGTTTCAGAATCATGTTAACATCCCTTTGACCTTTGGTCTATGTTGATAGTTTCTTTTAACCACTGGAGGGGACTGGGTGGTAATTGTTCTGGCATCTTATTAGCTTGATCTAATGGAAAACTCTGCAAGTTGTATGCTGTAAATATAACTTTGAAATGTTATTACAGTTTATATAGAGCTTAAAGAGGGTTTCATTTATTTAGAAAGACTAGGCAACAACTCAAAAGAATAAACCTTGTTGAAAGTTTTAAGTTTGTCAATGATTGCTGGTTCCAGTAAAGGCTGTCTAACTACGCTCAAGAGTAAAGGTCTTGTCATAGAATTTACATTCCCAAGATTTGAGATAGAATTTTGCTTATTTCACATTAAAATAATGCTCAGTGAGTAACAAAAAACAATAAAGTATCATAATGATAGCCATCATACTTTTTGTCAAGACCACTTTATCAAGTGACAATCTTGTAACTATGATAGGTTGGTATTCATGACTAAATTCTTACATTCGTGTGTGAGTCTATCTTACTTGTTTAGAGTTTTTCAATATCACTTAGTACCATTGTTTTTCATCATAAATAGATGTGACATTTGAGATGAATTTTTAGATTTCCAAGGTCAAGGTCACATTTGAAAGGTCATTTTTTTCAATTGAACATGTCTTTGAAACAATTGACTATCAGACCCCATCAATATGCACATGGTCACATGGTGTAGAATAGGTGATTTTTTCATTAACTTCCGAGTAAAAATGAAAGAAATGAATATACACAAAGGCTCCTGTTATAATGACGCGGCATATAATTAAACAGCCACAATTGCACAAAGTAATGAGAAATGAAATATTCTGTGAAAGTTTCACATGAATGTTTCATTAATTGTATCATAATAAAAGAGGAGTTTTGTTAACAAGGAAGTTTACCTTTAGGCCTTCTTTTCTATGATGCAATGTTAAATCAACAAACCATATCAATATGAACATGGTTACATGATGTAAAATACAAAGTGAAATTTTCATTAAATTTAATTTTTAAATGAAGGAGTTATGTTAAATATACTCTGAGGCTCTTTTTATCATGACGCGGCATATATCTAGACAGCCGCAAATGCATAAAGTCACTAGAAATGGAATATTCTGTGAAGGTTTCTCATAAATGCATCCATCAATAAAAGAGGAGTTTTGTTAACAAGGAAGTTTAAATTAAGGCCCTTTTTTCTTTGATGGGGTATTTTATTACAAGTGTACTAGACTACATCACATGATGTAGAATTCTAAGTGAAATGCTAATTATTTTCCCTAAATAAATGAAGGAATTGTGTTTAAAGAATATACATAAATGCCCCTTTAATCATGACACAGCATATAACTAAACAAGAGGACCATGATGGTCCTAGATTGCTCACCTGAGTCTCTTTGATCACTGGCACATCACATCAATTAAAAAGGCAGATGTCATAAAGAAGATAATTTCTACATAAAACCAAGTTTCAGCAAAATTGGGCCATATTTGTGGGCATTAGAGTTATTTCAAGTAAATTGTCATTAAGACGCCTTTTCCTTTGATATGGCATGAATCCTTCCCATTTTCAACAGAGTTCATTCTTGTGACCTGGCAAACATTTTGTCCAAGTTTCATGAAGATTGGACCAAATTTGTGGTGCTGGAGCTCTTACAAGAAAATTGTCTTAAAGTCCCCTTTTCTTGTGATATGGCACGGATCCTTCCCATTTTTAAAAGAGTTCATCCTCATGACCTAACAAACATTCTGACCAAATTTCATGATGATTGTACCCTATTTTGTTGCATCTTCTGTGTAAACATAAATGGTCATTAAGGCCCCTTTTCCCATGATATGGCACGGATCCTTTCCATTTTCAATAGGGTTCATTCTTGAGCCCTGACAAACATTCTGGCCATGTTTCATGAAGTTTGAGTCATATATGTGGCGTCTGGAGCTCTTACAAGAAAATTGTCATTATGGCCCCTTTTCCCGTGATATGGCACGGAAAAGAGTTCATCCTCATGACCTAACAAACATTCTGACCAAGTTTCATGATGATTGGACCATATAAGTGGCCGCAAGAGTGTAAACAAGAAAATTGTCATTAAAGCCCCTTTTCCCGTGATATGGCACGGATCCTTTCCATTTTAGCAATTTTTACAAGGGACCACCCAAGAAATACTTCTGCCAAGTTTGGTTGATTTTGACTCAGAAGTTTAGGAGGAGATGTCATTAAAAGAAATTGTTGACGCCGTGACGGACAGACGGACGGACGCCGGACATTGATAGATCATAATAGTTCCCTTGAGCACTTCGTGCTCAGGTGGGCTAAAAAGCTAAAAATGCACTTAGTCACTGGAAATGTAAAATTCTCTGAAAGTTACACTTGTTTGTATCCATTAATAAAGAGTTTTGATGACAAAGTTTTGGCCCATTTTCGCAAGGAACCATACTTGTGATGGTACATTCTTTCTTAGCGAGTTTGAAGACAATTAGACGAAAGCTGTGGACTTTCGAGCATTAAGGAGGATTTTCATTAGATTTTTATTAGGTTTCTTTTCCCTTGACACTTGACAGATCTGATCCATTTTCCAAAGGAACGATCCTTGCGATGGTCCGTTCATTCTGGCCAAGTTTGGAGACAATCGGATAAAAAATCTGGACTTTACAGTGTTAACAAGCAAAAGTTAATGGATGGACGGACAGACAGACGGATGAACGCCGGACGAGAAAACCGATATCGTAATAGCTTTTCTGACCTTTGGCCAGTAGAGCTAGAATTTAACTTTTTTTCAATGTCAAAATATCTATAATATTACTGATAATTTTTAAAAAAAATATGTTTCATTTGTCAATATTATTTTTGTTTAAATGATAATCATGATAAAAAAAAATTGGTTAACTCCAAAATTTGTGTGTTTCAAAATTATTTCAGTACTATTGGAAAACTCATCATGGAGGTAAATCAAAATAAGCTTAACCTTTAAACTGCTGTATTTATATTTTTTTCAACAAATTTTAAAGGAAATTTCATCCATCCTTGCTCAAGTTTTCCTACTTTCATGTAGTAGAGGACAGACTAAGCTCAGATTGCACGAATCTGTACGAGCCAATCCTACAGTTTGCCAATGATGTGAATTTATATTAGAGAGGACAATATCATAAACAGTATGACAAGGGTTAAATATAGATTTTAACTTCTTACCATTTCAAAATCTCGTGCATCCAATACAGGTATGTGTTCCTCTTCTCGAAATATTCCGAAATTTATTTCAAAGCTGGTATGACACTATGGACAAGATGATTGTTTTTTGATCATTAAAATAGACACAACCGACTATGTCATGGGAATGTATTAAGTGATACAGTAATAGGATTATCTGATGAGTTAAAAGGGTTACATTGTACTGATGAGCCATCAACTCACATACTTGTTTATCTAATTGATGGGCAGTGGCATCTTATTACCACTTGTTAGTGGTGATCATATCAGTGAGGCAAATTTGCGCTAAAAATAGAACACCTTAGATTAAGGGATTTTCTGCATTTATACGTAGCAGTATTAAGCAAAATAGAACCATGTTAGGAGTTTCAACTTGGGGAGGGACTACTATATCTGGGTAGGCTGGCTGGGTTTAAAACTTTTCTGGTTTATGAATTTTAGGAATTTAGAATGAATATTCCTTAACCATATAGCAATGTTTTCTGTGTTGAACCTCTGGGTAACCTCTGCTGAATGATCTGACCTCTTATTTTAATATTCACAATATACTTTACCAAGATGGTATCTTTTCATGTTTGGGATGGATTTTGAATTATTTACAGTTAGCTTCTTTAATCATGTGCACAAAAATTCATTTATCTTTAATAATATTTAATGAAAATGATATATATTAGTTTAAAAATGGAGTATTCGGCTGCTGTAAACACTATTTTAGGTACCAGTATTATGAAGGGACCGGATGATATAATAAGAAAAAATTCTTAGTAAATTTTCTTCCATCAGTATCTTCACACTTAGATACAGTGTATGCTTAGATCAGAATGCACATGTATTCAGGCTGATCTTAGTCTATACTGTCTGCTAAAGCCTTATGTAGGCCTACAGCAGAAAATACTTAGATATAGCATTGGAAGGGTTAATAATGACTCAAAATAGCTGTTTACAGTTGGGAAAAAACTTAAAGATTTTTTTTCAAAGTTCATCTTCTTGCAAACTTCCTGCTAAGTGCATGATCTAATTAATGAAAAAATGTGTTCTCGCAAACCTACTGCAAACTTCCTGTTTGCGAATAGTTTGCAGGAACATATTTTTTTTTTATCTAAGGAGTTCGCAGAATGTTTGCAGCTAATGGATTTTCTGCCGCAAACACATGTTAAGTTGCTGCTAACTGTTCTTGCAAACAGATTAGTTTGCGGCAAATTTGCGGCAAATTTGCAGCAAACTTTGTATTTCTGTAAGGGATCCTATTTTGTTGATGTTAGATAAAAATCCTGAAAAGATCATCTCTTTCTTTACTCTCTCCTGTCTCCTATTTAGTAGATCTTTGTTGAATTTCAATTAACAAAAGATAGTAACTATCAATTAAGATTTGATTTAATTTTAAGCTCATCTGAGCACATCGTGCTCAAGATCGGGTGCGCATGCGCTAAATTGCAGATCTATCTTCTCCCGGTCCGATATTTTTCTTTTCTTTTCTTTATTTCTCCTCCTTGCTGATGTTATAACAATAATGAGATACAGCCAGAACACCTTACTGAAGGAGGTCGATGCCAGACTTGTTGAAAAAATCCACTAGATTTGCAAGAGTCAAAATTTTTTCAGAGATTGACAGCTACTTCCGGTAAACAAACATGGCGGCAATTTTGTAAACAAACGGAGAGCCCGGAAGAAAATCCAAAGATAAAGTAAGATGGCATTTATTTTATACTTCGCATGTTTCATTTTCATGCTTAAAAATCTTGCCCCCAAGGAAAAAAGGTCAGATGATGAACTTATCTTTACACATAGTAGAAGAATGTCTAATTTTGGAACATTTTCGAGACTTGTGCTAGAAATTGCAAGAAAGAAACAAAAGGACAACTCTAAGACGAAACTCCTACTCTGCTATATATTCCTACAAATCATAGCAATTTCTCATGACATTGAATCCAACCCTGGTCCAATCAACAACAACAGCACTGTATATCCTTGTGGCACATGCGACCAGCCAGTAACATGGGACCACCGTGCAATAGTGTGTGACACATGCGACCAGTGGTACCACACAGATTGCCAGGATGTCCATACTGGTACCTATAGTATACTTAATGAAGACAGCGCCATCAGACTGGATTGTATTGTTTGCAACTCTCCCAATTATAGCACAGTATGCTTCGATCTACACTCACTTTACTCAGAAAACACATTCAGCTTACTTTCCTTGAGTGATAGCAGCATGCCAAGTCCAAGCACAGGTCAACAGATGAAACCACAACATACCTCCACTCCAGAAAAGAAAAAACAACCAAATCAAAACACTCGTAAGAAAGTTCCACTACGGATTCTGAACATTAACTGCCAGTCTATAAAGAAAAAACAAGACCGTATAGAAAATATTCTAGACTGCACTAAACCTGACATTGTAATAGCAACAGAAACATGGTTGGATTCCACCATAACTGACAACCAAATCTTTCCACCAAATTTCAAGCTCTGGAGAAAAGACAGACACACTGGCACGGGAGGAGGAGTCCTAATAGCCATCAAGGATACTCTTCTCAGCAGTGATGTACCAGAACTACAAACAGACTGTGAGATAATCTGGGCGAAGATAAATATGATTGGCTCCAAGACACTCCTGCTATGCTCATACTACAACCCTAAAACAAGTGATGAAAAAAGCCTAAATCAATTTGAAGAATCTGTGGGAAGAGCATCCTCCATCAGGGATTCAGTGATTATGATTGGTGGGGACTTTAATATGCCAGGCTGGGATTGGAAGAGTAAGACTCTTTATCCAAATGCACCATATCCCAAACAGCATTACAAGCTCACTGATTGCTTAGACGACAATGGCCTTACCCAATTAGTTGAAGAACCGACACGCAACAAAAGCACACTAGATCTCCTCATAACAAACCTTCCAACAAAGGTCCTTCGGACAAGTGTGATACCTGGAATATCTGATCATGATGCTGTAATGATAGAATTTGACATTTCCCCTGTGTCCCATAAGCAAATGAAACGCAACATACCTCTCTACAAGAACGCAAAATGGGATGGAATGAAAAGAGACATGGACACAATATCCTCTAAGATAAAACAACAGATTGACAACAAAGAAAATATCAACAAAATATGGTCAACCTTTAAGAACAATCTACAAGACAGTGTACAGAAACACATTCCCCATAAATAAGCCAAACCGCGAGACTCCGCACCATGGATCACACAAGAAATAAAGACACTCATTAAAAAAAGAGACCGACAATATGTTAGAAAAAAGAAATCAAATCACCAATCTCATATAAAGCAGTACAAGGAGACAAAGCAACTGCTACAGAAGAAACTGAGACGGGCTTACTGGTCATATATAGACAACATGGTCACAACACAATCTACTAAATTAGAAGAAAACAAAACATTTTCTAAAAAATTCTGGATTTTCATAAAACACAGAAAGAAAGACAACACATCCATACCGGGACTTAGAGATCAAGGGCAGTTATTCACCAACCCAAAAAGTAAGGCAACTATCCTCAACCACCAGTTTCAATCAGTATTCTCGGAAAGTACCCCATGTTCCAGCACAGAATTCAGAGACAATAAATTCATGTCAGGATCTGCCTATGAAACTGCCCCTGACATGAAATAACTACATCTGGTGTATACAAACTCTTAACCTCTCTAAACATCACAAAAGCACCAGGACCAGACTCTATACATCCAAGAATCCTGAAGGAGCTTGCTGAAAACATCGCCCCAATCCTGACAGACATTTTGAACTACTCTATGGAAATTGGAGATATACCATCTGACTGGCGCACGGCCAATGTAGCACCAATCTACAAGAAGGGGTGTAAATATAACCCAGAGAACTATCGTCCAATCTCACTGACATGCATCTGCTGTAAAATACTAGAACACTGCGTCACCACTCACATTATGAACCACGGGGAAAATAAAAACATACTATACCCTCTGCAGCATGGATTCAGAAAAGGCAGATCATGCGAAACACAATTACTAGAATTCACAGATGACATCACTCTAAATTTGGAAAATGGTAAACAGACAGATGTACTCATTATGGATTTCTCTAAAGCTTTTGATAAAGTATCACACAGCCTCCTACTACATAAACTAGACCACTACGGGATCAGAGGAAGAACCAACCGATGGATTAAAGCCTTCCTCAGCAACAGGACACAATCTGTCGTACTAGAAGGGGAACATTCTGAACATGTACCAGTGAAATCTGGAGTCCCTCAAGGCTCTGTACTCGGCCCAAGCCTCTTTCTTTACTATATCAACGATCTGCCCCACTCACTACACTCAACGGTTCGCCTTTTTGCCGATGATACTATAGTGTATCTTACTATTTCAAACGATAGCGACTGCCAAATTCTCCAAGATGACTTAGACAAACTGGCTAAATGGGAAAAAACCTGGCGAATGGCGTTTCATCCTGACAAGTGCCAAGTTCTCTCCATAAGCAGAAAGAAGACAACCAAAATACACAATTACAGACTACATGAACATGTCCTCCAACACGTAACATCCGCCAAATACCTTGGACTAACCATAAACAATCGCCTAGACTGGGGAGAGCATATCAGTAACATCACTAATAAAGCCAATCGCAGCCTTAGCTTTGTCAGGAGAAATCTCTATATCTCATCATCATCTGTAAAAGAAGTTGCCTATATGTCACTAGTACGTCCAACTATTGAATATTCATCATCGGTCTGGGACCCATATGAACAAAAAGACATAGACAGAATAGAAAAGATCCAAAGAAGGGGAGCCCGCTTTGTGAAAAACAACTACAGAAACAGATCGAGTGTGAATGACATGCTGTCTGACCTAAACTGGCCCTCACTGAAAGCGCGAAGAAAAAACAGTCGCCTCACTCTCCTGTATAAAGTCATCAACCAAAAAGTTGCTATAGACAAAGACAAAAGATTGAGACAAAACTTACGACAATCAAGACACTCCTCAAGCCTTTCCTTTGAAATACCTTACTCATCAAAAACCTACCGTCAACAATCCTTCTTTCCGAGAACCATCAAGGAATGGAACAGCCTACCACCTGATATAGCATCAGCAGGCACTGTCGAGACCTTCAAAGTCCGACTTGCCGAACACTGTAACTGATTTCTGCCTTCAGTTTTTATCTTTTAAACTTTCACTGTACATAACTTTCACCTTAGCTCCTATCTCTCATGCGCACCCCTGGCAATAATACTCAAAGTGTTGAGTGTGGCCAGTATCTGGTAGAAGTAGAAGGTGAGCTTTTGTGATCATTGAATATCTGTCGTCGGTCAGGCGTCAACAATTTAAGTGTTAACACTCTAGAGGCCACAAATATGATCCAATCTTCATGAAACTTGGTCAGAATCTTGGTCAGGTCACAAGGATGAACCCTATTAAAATGGGAAGGATCCATGCCAAATCATGGGAAAAGGAGCCTAATTGACAATTTTCTTGTTTACTTTCGAGAGGCCACAAATATGGCCCAATTATACAAGCACTTTTACTGCAATAATGTTCCTCCAACCTCTAATATGTTGATGGCAGAGTATCAAAGAAGGAATACATAACAAGTTTTAAATTTAGGTAGCTACTGGTGGGTTAATCTAGAGTTAGCTCACCTCAGCACATTGTACTCAAGATGAGCTTTTGTGATAGTTGAACATGTCGAGTGTCATTGGGTGCTGCTGATTTTGCGTCGTCCATCACATATACAATTCAGTGTTATCACATCATCTTGCTCAGGATGTTTTTTTCTCATCAGAAGGAAGATTCTTATTATGCCCACCTTCGAAGAAGAGAGGGTATATTGCCTTGCACTTGTCGGTTGGTTGGTCAATCCGTCTATGTGAGATAGCAGTCTAGGAAAGGATGTAATGGTAGTACAGGTGGAAGAAATACCAGGAATCCATTGTTAGGTGCTCCGGCCACCGCGATATAACTGCGAAATTATTGAAAGCAGGGTAAAACCCATTCAAACAAACAAACAATCGGTCGGTCCGTCCATACGTAGACCATTCTTGTCCTGAGCATATCTCAGAAAGCATGATAGCTTATAATGGTCATGAAACTTCATGGGTGTATTCATTGTATCAAGGGGAAGTGCAGTGCATAAGAACCATAACTCTACCTTGCTTATCTTATGAGCTATTGCTCTTGATTTCCATACTTTAAGTTAGTCTGAAGCATATTTCAGAAAGTATGATGGCTACTTTCATAAAACTTCATGGGTGGATAGATCATATTGAGAAGAGGTGCAATACTTAAGAACCAAAACTCTACTGATCATATTTCTTTTTTTTTTATAGCCCTTTGTTAATTATCAAAGAATACGCCATCAACCTGCTCTAATGGGGGGGCATAATTAGTTTACAATCATCTCTTTTTGAATTTTGTGGTATTCTCACATATGTTATTTGTCACAGGAAAAGGAGTCCAAAGTTTTGGCAATTTCCAGGTGACAGCACATATCGATGGCACAGTGCAAAACAGTTGTAACTGCCTATAAACATGTAGGCAGTTACAACTGTTTTGCACTGACCAATCAATATCCTTCCCATCTCCAAAACAATGGGTTGATAATCATGAAACCAAGTGGGATATCAGCTGGAGAGTGGGAAACGCTGAAATGGTAGTACTGATGCAAGAATTATTAGGAATCTATTGTTCGGTGCTCCTTCTGCCATGATAAGACTGAAAAATATGTTTGTATTTGCTAGATTGTTAACAATTATTTACTCTAAAAAGACAAAAAATATTGGATCTCTTCAACTTTAACCCTTTCCCGTTTTACAAAATTTTAGACCTGTCCAAATTCAAAGGTTTTGCAGACGAAAATTAAAAGTGGATTTAATTTGAAAAATAACCATTCAGTAGGGTAGAAAATAGTGTGGAAAAAGAAGAAATTGCTTGTCAGAAGCAATTTCTTCTTTTTTCACAATGTTTCCTCAATCATAAAATCACACGCACGTAAAAAGCAGGGATTAAACAGCAAAGGGTTAAATAAATTTGTGCAACTTCTTTGAATTTGGAACAGTCTATAATAATGTTGTTTGGTAATGAGTAGATGAATTTCAGGAGCTGATAAGGAGCCAACAACATCAAACTTTTCCTGTGAAGCTTGCCCTTTGCCAGATGACCCTCAGGATGGAGAAATCACTGTACAGACTTTGTACTTGTCATTGGATCCTGCCATGGTAATTTATAATTGAGCCTGTGAGTGACAAACTAACAATTCCAACAATTTCATGTCTGCGTGATGGAGAGATATTGTGCAGCCGTGACAACTGTACAGTGTAATTAAAGTGATCTTTTCTTGTGAACAGAGTCTAAAGGGCTATAGCTATCTTTTTAAACATGTAGTGAGGACTGATCAGACTGTGCAATTGCACAGGCTGATCTGAGTATTAACATTGCGCACACATGAAACTGTTTGAAATGTCATGCATATGCTCAATTGATACTGTCTATTCTAGGATTCAAAAAGTGTGTGTTTAGGGGGGGGGGGGATTTAGTTGATAATTGACAACATTTCGATAAAGATGGAATATATTGCCCTAGCTATCCCCCATCTTCTTCAAAAATTGAGAGGATTATTTTAAAAGAATGTCCTAAAATTTGCAATTCCTCCTCCTACAATAGATATTTCAGTCAGTTTCATCAATTTTAGTTCCACTGGCTGATAGGCCAACTTTTATCATGATGATGTTCCCATTGCATGTTTGTCTGTCTTTCCCTCCATAAACACTTTCTTTTCTAAATATTTCCTCCTCAGAAACTACTCTATGGATTTCAATAAAAATTTGACAGGAATGATCTTTTGATGACACTTTTTCATACTCTTTCAATTTTTTAATCAGTTGAGAAACATGGTTTTCATTGGTGTGGCCAATGTATTTAAATATGTATGATGGAAAGTATTTTTTTCAGATATGTAATGGATTTCAACCAAATTTCACTTAAATGATCCAAGGATAACTAATCCTTACTGTTTCAGATAAAAACATGACTTTTATGGAAAGATGTTATTTTCCAAAAATTATATATAGCAGGGATGTGGAATTCCCTTGCTCTTTTTATTTAGCCTGTGGGCAAGTAGAATTATGCAACCAAGTGGCGGACCCAGAGGGGATTCTGGGGGTGGAAAGGAGGGATGGGGGTGCTTTGGGGGGTGTCAAAACGAACCCCCTCTGTATCCAAAATACTTCATTGAAGTGGCTAAATCCATTAAAAATTTGCAACTCAAGAAACACAACCCCTTTTTTGTAGTGTTTGAATCTTGTACAGTAACTTGAAATTCTAAAAAAAAAAATAGATAACAATTTACAGAATTTGAGCAATTAGTTCCATTGTATCCCTATCTATATAGATAGAGATTCTATGGGACTAATTACTCAAAATCTAGACAGACATCAATAAAATTCAATAGGATAAAAATATGTGGATGAATTTTATAGACATGTCTAATTATTAGTTTGCATATATGGTAAATATAATGAAAACAACAAATATCATTTTGCTCAGTGCCCTTTTGATGATTTCAACTATAAGCTTAATATGTGAATGCATCAAATCCCTTATATGTTTATAGGCAATAACAACTGTTTCGCGCTGATCCATCGGATTGTAAGTGCCTATAATCATATGGGCACCCAGGGATCATTTTGGGGTGAGATATTGAGAGATTCTCTCATTTTTTGTAAGAAATTTCATTGAAACTGGCTAAATGGGAAAATAATCTTATAGAATGAAATTTTGGGAATGATTTGGTAGAATTTCTTGCCAGAAATTCTTGATTTCTCATTAAATTTGGCTAAATGAGATATTTTTGCACATGATGTTCTGAGCCAGAAATATCTCTGGCCCCACTTAAAATAGATTTTTGCTAAACCGTCATTGTGTGTATATATCCATTTTATCAATCTATCTATGAATATAAAGTTGTTGTACCAAGTATTATTTGTCTGCCATAAATCAGAGTATGATTAGAAGTATGCCTCAATGGGATAAACTGCTGGTGGTTTGCATGAAATGTTGTTGTTTTACTAGTCCATGGATGAGAAACAACAGAAAACAATGGGTGGGTTCACCAACTGTCGGCATATAACTGCAATGATATTGAAAGTGGCATTAAACCCCATGCAAAGAAACAAATCATGAACAAGACTTTTTTCCCAGCGATGTAGGATGAATGATGATACAGGGGTACATTACATGGCGGCATGGAAGATCGGCGAGACAGTTTCAGGATTAGGCGGAGTTTGGTTGGTGATCAAGTCTCGTAACAGTGGTTATGATGAAGGTGACTTAATACAGTCTATAATGAATTGGCCATGGATACAGTGTTTTAATACCAGGACTGATAGTGAACTTTTTCCTATCTATAAGGTAAGAAGCATTGTGTGAATTGAGAGGGGGGGGGGGGCATGGTATAGAGCCTTTTCCTGGTATTCTGGAAAATTGTGGTGTGAATTTATGGAAAAACTGGAAATCAGAGTATCCTATTGTCATTGGGGGACAAAAATATTGTAGCTACAGCTTTTAAAACTATCGTTACAAAATTGTGCTAGCCTACCACTGAATATTCTGAAATGGAAACATTTTCAGGTGTACACCTCCTAACAAGAAATTCTGGATCCACGGATTAGTAGATCACATACATAATACACATCTTGTACTGAAACAATTGATTATCCTTTTTAGATTCCATATTATGGAATATAAAGAGGATAATTGTTTGTTTCAGTGTAAGATTGAAATATATTTCATTGCAAACAACAAAAGCCATGTTTTAAAGCATTGTGGAAAATAAAAAAAAATTACTTGAAAAACACACAATTATTCTTTTTCTTTAATTCAAAAATAAGGCAAAAAGTTAAATTTTTGGAATTTTTCTCAAAGAGCATCATTTTGGATGATTTTGCATGTGATTGCAATGCGATGTATGATGTCTTTTGTTTATTTTGGCGGGCTTTGATAACATCAAATCAAGTAAATTGATCGAAAGCAGGGCTATAAAACATTTTTAGCTCGGCTGTTTTCGGAGAAAACACGAGGTATTGCTATAGCCTCCGTGTCATGGTTGTTGTCGTTGTCATCATTGTCGTCGTTGTGCGAAAACTTTGACATTTTGTTATATCTCTGGTTCTACTGAAGGCATTCACTTGAAACTTGGCACACATGTTCACCATCAAAAGAGCAACCTATACTATCAAGGGGATAACTCTAGATGCATTTTGTGCAAATTATGCCCCTTTTTCAACTTAGATTTTTTCCCACCATCCAGCACTCGACAGCGGAGCGTAGGCATCCGTAGGCGGTGCTCTTGTTGATAATTTCATTGGTTTGGTAGCAAGATTATCAAGTGATAAACAGCCAAAAAGTATTGTAAAAAAAATCAGGATAATTATTGTTTGTTTCAGTGTTAGATTGATTTATCCTTCTTTTACTGAGTGAAAAAATAGCTAGATATTGATGTTCACAAAATGAAAGATTTATTTATCTTACATGAAAAATTATACTGTATTAGTTATTAGTTATATTGCAATTTTATTACACCATCAGTAAAATTTTTTCTAAACCAGAATAGTAACTCACAATTAATGCAATTAGTGCTTCCAGTACTTTGATTTTAATGCAATTATGTCAAGTTTTTAATTGAGCTCAGCATGACAAGGATTAAGATTTTATTATCCAACTTGTTTGGAGAAAATTTTGACAATTTCTGTATTTAGATAGATCCAGGTTTAAGGCGTAATCCACATCTTGTCTTGTCCTTATTGGGGATGACAGGGCTCACAGCATATTTAGGGGTCAAAGAAAGGGGCCATATTACACCAGGGTCCAACCAAACAGTAGTAGTGAGTGCAGCAGCTGGGGCTTGTGGAAATTTGGCAGGACAGGTAATTTTTAGGGTTTCTTTTTATACTTAAGAGTAGGGCCACGAGGCCCCTAATTTTGGGGAAAATATGTGTATTTTGATTGACTTCTGAAAATGCTTGACATTTACATACATGACTTCCAAACTAATGGCTAAAAATCATCAAAATCCTGAAAGTAACACTGAAAAATTAATGCTTAATGTAATTAAAAAAACATTCAAATTTTTGACAGGTATCCATGTAGATAAGCTGTGCAAACATACCTGCTTAATCTTGATTGATATTCAAGAAGCAAGTGGATGACACTAGAATAAGCTGCAACGAAAATTGAGGGGTTAGAGCAAAACAATTGTAGTTGCCTATGTATATATAGGCAGAAACAATGGTTTTGCTTTTAAACTCTCTGATCCGTTTGCCAGATGAAACAAAATATTTGTGTGTTCAATAGAGAGAAAAATTAGAGATGAAAATTACAAAGCCATTAACTTTTATGTGGTGTCCATGGTCCAAAGGTAGAGCTTTGGCCTCTTGACCCTATGGCCCTGAGTTTTATTCCCAGGAGCACCTTTTGGTTTTGGTTCTTTCGCTGGCCCACACATTTGGCGCAAGAACTAGTGAATTTTTCAGGGAGCAGAATGGAGAAGGATTTATCTAAGTTGTAAGAACTTGTTTCCCAATCGAAGTAAAAGGAATAGGTCTAAACCATTAAATTTCATTTAAGTAGTGGAACTGTAATAGTTTTGCAACGTTTAAGAAGTAATGAACTTGAACAGTGATAACTGAGGTTTCCTAATGATTTTCATTAGGAAACCCCAGTCAACATTGTGAAAGATCATGAGTTCTGAAATGTTGTGGAACTTAGTGATGTGCCATCATATGATTTATTTCAATTTCAGATTGCCAAACTGTTTGGGGCAGGAAAAGTGATCGGTATTTGTGGAAATGACAATAAATGTGACTTTTTAACATCAAATTTAGGCTTTGATGCAGCCATTAACTACAAGACATCGAACATTCACAACAAATTAAAGGAGCTAGCTCCAAAAGGCGTCCATGTTTATTTTGATAATGTTGGTGGTGAAACTAGTGAAATTGTGATAAAACAGGTAAACATGGACTAAAAGCAGCCTTAAAATGTGATAAGCGAGGCCATACTTTTAGTTGAAAATGAAAAGAAAATAGTGTGGAAATATGTTAATGCAAGGCTTTAATGAAACTTTCACGGGATGAATGTATGGTGTTAAGAAAGGCTCCTTTAAATTTTCAGCTAATTGGTTAGAAAACATGTGAAAAGGGACCTTATGGAATTTTGCTCAAATCATTGTCATTAAATTATTGTCAGTAAAGTTCACTACTATTATCATTTAAATATTTTGAACTTTCACATGATGAATATATAATTTATAAGCTAGGTTCTGTGTGACAATTTGATGAAAACAACGGGAAAGGATAGATCCCTTAGGATTATTGCTAACAATAAATTGAAGAGGAATAAGGTGCCTATTTATTTTCAATTGACACTCTCCTAAAAGCAATAAAGCTCCTGAAATATATTAAGATAAGGAAAAATTTGGTAGTCAGTAAAGCATCTCAGGCCTGTGTGAGCCTCTTCTTTATAATAACTTACTTATAGATGTCATTAAATTTTCTAGATGACAAATGATTCCCATGTGATCCTGTGTGGTCAGATAGCAGTATATAACAAAGATCTACCTTATCCACCTCCAATAAGTGAAGAGCTACAAAAGGTCATTAATTCAAGAAATATTACAAGGTAAAGTATAAGACTTCAATGAAAACCTTCTTATACTGTTCCTCCTGTAAACAAGGCTTTGGCAGACAGTATAGACTAAAATCAGCCTGCAAAGATGTGCAGTCTAATCTTAGCCTACATATCACTTTCTTCTGAATATTGTTTGAAAACTTGAACTAGGCTGTCCTCAAAGTATCTTAAAAGTTGGTTGTTGGTAGAAAGATATATTTAAACAAGAGGACCATGGTGGTCCTATATCACTCACCTTTGTCTCTTTGAGCCCTCCCTTAGCAAAATTAAATGCTTTAAAGATCATTGAATGACATTAGATTATTCAAAGAAAGACATTATTCTATTCCTATGATCCTTGCATAAGTTTCTAGCCTTTTCTAAACCAGTTTCATGTGACCTGGCCAACGTTCTGCCCAAGTTTCATGACTATTGAACCAAATTGTGGCCTCTAGAGACTAGAGTGTAATCATAAATTGTCAGACCTCTTTTCTCATGATATGACATGTATCCTTTCCATTTTCAAAAGGGTTCATCCTTGAGACCTGGCCAACATTCTGATCAAGTTCCTTGGAGATTGGGCCATATTTGTGGCCCCTAAAGTGTAAACAAGAAAATTGTCTTTAAGGCCCTTTTTCCCTTGATATGGCATGGATCCTTCCCATTTTTAAATGGGTCCATCCTTGTGACCTGGCCAACAATCTGACCAAGTTTCAAGAGGATTTGGCCATATTTGTGGCATTTAGAGTGTAAACAAGAAAATTGTCTTTAACCCTTTGCTGTTTAATCCCTGCTTTTTACGTGCCTGGGATTTTATGATCGAGAAAACATAGTGAAAAAAGAAGAAATTGCTTCTGACAAGCAATTTCTTCTTTTTCCACACTATTTTCTACCCTACAGAATGGTTATTTTTCAAATTGAATCCACTTTAAATTTTCGTCTGCAAAACCTTTGAATTTGGACTGGTCCAAAATTTTGTAAAACAGGAAAGGGTTAAGGCCCTTTTTCCCTTGATATGGCATGGTTCCTTCCCATTTTTAATAGGGTCCATCCTTGTGACCTGGCCAAAAATCTGACCAAGTTTCATGAAGATTGGGCCATATAAGTGGCCTCTAGAGTGTAAAAAAGAAAATTGTCTTTAAGGCCTTTTTCCCTTGATTTTCATGGATCCTTCCCATTATCAATAGGGTTTATCCTTGTGACCTGGTCAACAATCTGACCAAGTTTCACAAAGATTGTGTTGAATTTGTGGCCTCTAGAGTGTAAACACTAAGATAGTTGACGCCTGACATGCAAGACAGATTGAGCACTACACATGACGCACAACAGACTACGGACATTCAATGATCACAAAAGCTCACCTTGAGCATGATGTGCTCAGGTGAGCTAAAAATCATGTTTCAGAGTACCAGGTAATACATAAAAATAGATATAAAGGTCAGGATAACCATTTGTTTTAGTGTCAGTTCTATTTATTTTTAATTTAGTGAACAACAAAAGCTATATTTTCACAAGGTCGCCGAGTCACAAAATGAAATATCAAATCGATCTTTCTCGAAAAACACATGATGACGCCCTTTAAGAAATTAGACCCAGAATTTTCACAATATTTCATTTTTGCATTAAAGAAATTAAATGCAAAAATGAAGCACTGTGAAAATTCTGGGTTTAATTTCTTAGAGGCGTCATTTTGCACATGTTTGCTTTGCAAGTTTAATTATATGTCACTTTTCGGGCTCTTCTTAGATAATGTCAGATTGGGTGAAATGAACGAAACCAGGTCATTAGTTTTTGATAATTTCACTGATTTGGGGATGAGCTTGTCAAATGGTAATCTACTATATTTCTCAATAATCCACCAAGAAGCATTAAAGAAATAGAGGATAATAGTTTGTTACAGTGTAAGATATTTATATTCATTGAGTGAACAACAAAAGCTATATAATCGTTCTTACTCGAAAAACAAACGATTATTCTATTTCTTTATTGCAAAAATGAGACAAAATGTGAAATTTGTAGGACATATTTTCGTAAAGCGTGTCATTTTGCATGTGATTGCTATGCAACATTCATTGTGACGTCAATTATTTCCCCCGCATAGATGACATGTTGTCAGAAAGGATGAAATGCACAAAAGCAGGGTACAGTAAAACCCCTCTATTAAGACCACTTGGGGTACTTTTTGAAAGTGGTCTTAATAGCGGGGGGGTCTTATTTCTGAGGTTTGGTCGAATGCAAAACTTTCAAAGCAAAATATTGCTAATAGAGAAGACTATGTAATTAAGTTAATTCTATTATAATTTAGACTTTTTCGTGTATTTTATATTACACAATTAATTAAATAAATATGCATTTCCGTGTAAAACTTTGTTTTCAAGCCTAACCAAATTGAACGATTTCCAAAAGGGAGAAATTGATTCTTAGTTAATTTGGTCTGATTTGGAATTCCCATCTCGGATTCTTTGTATCAAAATAAAGGCCAATTATTGCTGAACTGAAAATGTAACGATTACATTCACCGTAAATTCATGTACCTCAATACGAACCTATAAATCATGTGCTAAGTACAACCACTTTTAATTGCTAAGTAATACCGGTCTGCAGATCTCGAAAAACCGAATTGCACGAAATCGCTTTACTTTCGATTTCGTTACAACAGTTAAACATGTAATAAACATCTTTTGTAAACGCATTCAGTGTATCAAAACAATTGACCAGTTAAAGTTGTTTGATTAAAGATAACACCAAAACACAATAGAGGTTTAATCACGGTGTCGAAAAAACCGATAATCCCATTGTTGTCAGTTGATGAATTTGTACCTTATTAGTGTCGTACCAAGCGTGAAATTCAGATGGTTGATTTGGAGGTGTGAAGTTACTGGTCTTTTTAGCGAGGGTCGTAATAGTGTATTATACGGCGTTTGTACTGAAATAAGTGGTCGTAATTCGGAATAGAGGGGTGCTCGCTTTAGAGGGGTTTGCGACCATTGAAATAATGAACAAGTAATTCTGTTCTGTCAAAAATCGTTCGTAATAGCGGGGTACCCGTTTTTCCGGGGTGGTCGGAAGGAGGGGTTTTACTGTTTAAGTTTTTGATTATTTCACTGCTTTTGCGGTGAGATTATTAAGTGATAATCTAGCTTTATTTCTAGATAATCCACCAAGAAGCATTAAAGAAATGTATCGTATTTTTGTAGAGAAAGATTTTTAGTTATCAACTTTCAAGAAAAATTTGAAGATGGACTAAAACAGCTACAACAATGGTACATGGAGGGAAAATTAAAAGTAAGTATCGTTATGTCATGGGAACAAACAAACTTACCATGCCCGAAAACACAAAACTGTTGTTTATGCGAAGAAGAATTTATTAATTGATATTCTTTGAGACGCACCAATCTTAAATTCATCAAGAACATAAAAATTTATTAGTGTCACCAAGGCTCACTCAATAACATGAGGTACAGATAGGAGTGGTGTAAAGCTCATCTAAAATCTTTATTTCCTTATTGAAATCCTTTGTTGTGGGTATTCATTTGAATTGTCTTGATGGGACGAGTCCAATGATAACCCACAATATAGGATTCGTGCAGTGTTGAAAAAATCTGGTTTGAAACCTCACCTGTAGCTATGAAAACGATTTCATACTGTACTGGGTTAAGGTAGTGGACCTGTAATAGTTCCGTATGGTTTCGGGAGGAATGAACTTTTAACAGTGTTTACTAAAGTTTCCTAATGAATGATTTTCATAAGGAATCCTCAGTTAACACTGAAAGATTATTAGGTCCAAAATATTTCGGATCCACTACCTTAAGATCAGGTTGTCTCAAAGAAAATCTTGTGAACTATAAAAATGTTAAACTAGCTGTTGAAGAAGTTTGAACTCTGATTTCATTCATTTCAACAAATAGACTTAATCTATGCCTGGCACATTACAGAAGTACAGATAAGAGGGGGTAAAGCTAGTCCGAACTCTTGATTTCTCAATAAAACCTTATGTTGTTGGTACTCATTGGAATCGCCTCATCAATAGATTGGTAGCATATTGCATTTTTTTTTTTGACCTGTCTGTTTGTCCAAAAAAAACCCTAGCATTGACCACAACTTTTAATTGGCAAGGGATAGAGCCTTCATATTTCACATGAGTATTGCTTGTGACAAGACATTTCTGTTGGTACAAAGGTCAAGGTCATCTGTCAGTCATTTTTCAAGGCCAAATATGTTGAAAATTTCTGAAAATGGCAGTGGCTGCAGTATTAGTGTTTAATAAACACACCTTGTTGATATTTCAATAACCCTTTACAGGTACCAGAGTTTGTCCATGAAGGACTCGAGAGTACACCAGAGGCGTTTGTGAACATGATGACCAGCAGAAACCAGACCAAAGTGGGGAAACAGTTGATCAAAGTTTCCTAGTATCCATTTAACAGATCGCTGCTGTCAATCAAAAAATCCATTGACCAATCAAAAACACTCATTTATAATGGGATGACTTTTAACCTTGGTCATATCCCACCATTATGTTTTTCTATTATGTTTTTCTAACATTTTCAAGGATGGGCAGCTTAGACATTGTGACTACAGCTTTAAGAGGTTAAGATGACTGCCATCAATTTGTTTTGTTTCATGTCTGTGACTAAAATTATTTTGCAATCTGCTTATTATGTAATCAGGAATTAGTACAAACACAAACTGAGGGGTCAGTGTAAACATATAGGCACTTACAATAGTGTTGCACTGTTAAGTTAGTGGACCCTTTATAGTTCCGCAACATTTTGGAACACATACAAGGAAACCTCGGTTAGCACTGTTTAAGGTCAAGACTTCCCAAACATTGCGCAACTCTTATGGGTCCACTATGTAACTAAGCACTCACCAAAATGGACTGCATGGTTACACCATCAGTTTCCCAAAATACTGCAAGGGATTCTATTATTTCAAAACAAGGGGTTCCTTTATGATCCTTCTATATTTTTAAAAATTGGATATTTTTTCAATTAGAAAGTATTTTTTTCGAGCCAGGGTTCTAACTCTATTTTGTTCTGGAGTTAGAACCCCTGACTTGCAAATATATTAGAATATATCACTAACTTTTGTTGCACTTTGCTCTTTCAAAAAAATACTACCTTTGTAACTGAAGGGAACCCTGACAATCAGAAGGGATGCAGGGATCGTGTTTTACCCTTAAGCCAGGGTTTTGACTCCCTAAAATCAAACCTATGCAACATAAATGCTTATATACTGGTAGATCAACTGTTTTCTTCATACTTTAACAAAAAATCTTTGTATATAACTGAAGCAACATAAACAACAAGTGCATGTCGTATTGCAATGCAATACAGGAGTCCCCCACCGGATAACAAAAAATCCTTTCTTATAATATATCTCCTACTTACTAGATCTATAACTGTATACAAAATTTGAAGTTGCTAGCACATTAGGTTTTGAACAAAATGTCCCAAACAAAAATATAAGAGTAAAAACAACCAATAGCAAAAACTCCAAAAGTGGGCGGAGAAGAATGATTCTTGTACATGCCACTTGTCCTCAATGAGATCTATAAGTGTACCAAGTTTGAAGTTGCTAGCACTGATGGCTCAGGAGATATGGTCCGGACAAAAATGTCAGGATAAAAAACAACAACAGACAATAACTAAAAAAGTGGATGTGGCAGGGTAACAGTTCTTGTGCATTACACTTCTTCTCAATGAGATCTACCAGTGTACAAAGTTTGAAGTTGCTAGGACTTATGGTTTAGGAGATAAGTTTGGGACAAAAATGTAAGGATAGAAATAACAAAGGGCAATAACTCAAAAAGCGGACATGGCAGAGTGACAGTTCTTGTACATGACACTTGTCCTCAATGATATCTATAAGAGTAGCAAGTTTGAAGTTTCTAGCACTTATGGTTTAGAAGATATGTTCCGGACAAAAATGTAAAGGTAAAAAACAACAAAGGGCAATAACTCAAAAAGTGGACATGGCAGAGTGACAGTTCTTGTACATGACACTTGTCCTCAATGATATCTATAAGAGTAGCAAGTTTGAAGTTTCTAGCACTTATAGTTTAGAAGATATGTTCCGGACAAAAATGTAAAAGTAAAAAACAACAAAGGGCAATAACTCAAAAAGTGGGTGTGGCAGAGTAACAGTTCTTGTACATGACACTTGTCCTTGATAACTCGATAAGATCTATCAGTGTAGAAAGATTGAAGTTGCTAGCACTTATGGTTTAAGAGATATGATCCGGACAAAAATGTAAGGGTAAAAACAACAAAGGGCAATAACTCAAAAAGTGGGCGTGGCAGAATAACGGTTCTTGAACATGACACTTCTCCTCAATGAGTTCTATAAGTGTACCAAGTTTGAAGTTGCTAGCACATATGGTTTAGAAGATATAGCCCGGACAAAAGTGTGACAGACAGACGGATGGACAGACTGAATCGAGCAAACCTATAGTCCCCCAACCGGTAAGGGACTAAAAAGAGATTAGAAGTGTGTCGTAGACACAGATTACCTAAAACATTTTTTTACCTAGGACACATTTTAACCTTCAACTGGGAACTTGACCCTATCCTTGGGCGTGTCAGGACAAGCTGTTTGCATCACACTAGAACTCGTCCACGGGAACAACTGTGCCAAGTTATTTTGACATCCAATCATAAATTTTGTAAAAGTTATGCTCCAGACATAATTTGGATACAGACATACCACACATACACCAAACCTGCACTAACACATGGACGAAGGTGACTCTATAAGCCAGACACAATTACATAATGGGGGCATTTAAGTGTGGGCTAGAGGGCTCCATAAAGAAACTAGAACTGTCGCAGAGGGCGTTTCTACTCCCCACAAGCACTTTGTCAAAATGCAAGTGCTTTAAGTGAAGGATGTGTTTGTTATAAATATTGAGGTCATTTGCAGAGTCCGGAAACGAAAATTGAATAAAAAAATGACTGTGAACTTGACCTTTGACCTATGTGACCCAAAAACAATGGGACACTTCCTTTGGTCATAAGCAACATTTGCATAAAGTTTCATGATTCTAGGTTGCTTGGTTTTTGAATTAGAGTCTGGAAACAAAAATTGACTGTGACCTTGATCTTTGACCTATGTGACCCAAAAATAATAGGGCACTTCCTTCGGTCATAGGCATCATTTGCATAAAGTTTCAAGATTTAAGGTCACTTGGTTTTTGAGTTAGAGTCCGGAAACAAAAATTGAAAAAAGGCTGACTATGACTGTGACTATGTCACCCAAAAACAATAGGGTGATTCCTTGGGTAATAAGCAACATTTGTATAAAGTTTCATGATTGTAGCTCACTTGGTTCTTGAGTTAGAGTCTGGAACGAAAAGGTCTACGGACCAAGGGATGGATGGACAGACAGACAGACATAATGAAGGTGATATACCCCCCTCAACTTCGTAGGTGGGGGTATAAAAAGAATTGAATAATGAGAACAGAAACATTATGATCATAAACTTAAAGCATTGATAATAGCAAGCAATTTCTACTCTTTCCACATTATTTCCTACCTCGATATCAGAAATTCTGTCATCTCATAGTTTTAACTTCTCTGAATTTGGACAAGTCTTGAATTTTTGACCCATAGTGCAGGGGTCAACACTAACTCCTGAGAATAAGCAGTTCTTCTTTTCCACTTTTTCTCTCAACAAAGATTTTTTTCAAAATACTACGGGATGCAAGTAAAATGTTTTCTTAACTTTTGTTGTGAAAATATTTATAGTTTTGGCAAGTCTTAAAGGGGAGCTTTGCGCATTAGTTTTTTCATAATATTCTCATTATGACCCTTGGAGTCCATCAGACTCCATACTTGCAATAGAAAGGAGTCCCAACTGGTAAACAAGGGGTCTTGGACTTCCGGACACCCCTTAGTG
The DNA here is from genome assembly GCA_948146395.1 of Fragum whitleyi. NCBI lineage: Eukaryota > Metazoa > Mollusca > Bivalvia > Cardiida > Cardiidae > Fragum > Fragum whitleyi. The sequence continues at coordinate 56,694,857 of OX411544.1, read as the reverse complement.
TCTAACCCTGTGGTGGTTGTGACTTTATCTAACCAGGTGGGGATAAAACAAACCCTCATTTATAACTCTGAAAAAGGTTGAACAGGAAAAGACAACAGTATTAAATTTTCTTGTTTATTGTTTTTCTGGATATTTTTCTTTATTTCTTTTAACATGATATGATACATTTGTGTATGATGACCCTTGCCATGCTGAGTAAATCCTAAAAAATATACATAAAAACCAGAGATAAAAGCACTGGTGAAGACTAAGATCAGACTGCACAGATGTGCAGACTGATCTTAGTCTGTGCCCCCCGCCCAAACAGGAATATTCAGGGTTCAGCATGACAAGGGTTATTTATAAATAAAACTGAGCATAAACAATGAAAATATGCATAGAGATTATTTTAACAATCCTTTCTCTGGTAAACAGAATACATTGTGGCCATGTAACTCATACAAGTTGCCAATGAGCTAGAGACACTCCCCATGGCTATCAAATTTTCCTTGATATAAGCAAGTGGACCTGAAATTGTTCGGCTATGTTTTGGAAGTCATGAACTTTAACAGTATTAACATAGGTTTCCTGATTTCATTAGGAAACCTCGGGTAACATTGTGAATGATCATTTCTCAAATAGTGCAGATCTTTACGTGTCCACTACCTTCACCTAATTTTGAGGAACTTTAGAGCTTAAAAAAGAATGTGTAAATGTCAGTCTTTTTTAAATAAAGTCAGTCTAAGTTTCTTGGCCACTAAAGATATAACAATGTAAAGAGAAGAGCTATTGGATACAAAAATGGTAAGCTTCAAAATCAAAGTAACAAGAGCACTGCCAATAGATGCCTATGCTTGGCTGTTATGTGCTGGAAAGTGGACAAAAAATCTATGCTGAAAAAGGGGCATAATTTACACAAAATTTATCAGGAGTAACCTAAGCGAATGCCTTCGGTAGTACCAGATATAACATAAAAAAGTTTTGACACCAGGACAACACCACCAACAACAATGACAACACCAAGGCTTGGGCAATATCTCAAGTTCTTTTTACTCTTAAAGTTGTAGTAAGACATTTTGCGCAAAAGGAATATTATGGTGAATGTTATGGAGAAAGAACGACCAAATGATGGTCAAAGACACATTTTGCCCCTTGTAGAGCATGACAAAATTAGGGGATAACCTAAACTTCATAACTTGAATACCTTCTGACAAAGCTTCTTTATTTGATTGAGTTTAACCACTGCTTTCAACAGTTTTGCAAATATAAAGCAGTAGCTTAAGCATCCCCCAAAGGTTTCTGTAGTTTCTAAGAAATTGAACAAGCCATTCATTTCTAATTTCACAACCACAGGATAGACAGCTCAACTTGTAAATGACTGAGGAAACTAGCCTTGTCCATAACTTTAATAGAAATCAAAAATTGAGACAAGGATATCTGCTCTTAAAGAAAGGCGTGATTAAATGGACAACCAAGTGTTGATTGACCTTGAAAGTTTAAAGATTACTGCTTTTAATCAAAATGTTGACTGACTAAGTATAATTATCATTTCTATAAGAGATGAAGAGAGTATTTTCTTTTAATTCTACTGAGGTATGAAACGAAATAACCTAATCACATTGTATGAATATGCAAAGCAGATTCATACATGCATGTGATAAGGTTTTGAGTTTTAACATCCATGAAATAAAAAAAAAAAACTCTCTTCATTTATTATAATTCAAAATCATGAAGCAAAATGGAATTTTTGTTCCATAATTAAACATGTTTCTTACGGAACTAGTTTGCGCACAAGCTTAAAAATCAGCTGCATGCTAAAAAATTGTTTTCATTGAGGAATAAAACCAATTTTTTGGCCAATCAGAAGGCACAAAATTGATGGAAACCAATTATATTAAATTATTCAGGGATGAATGTATAATTTTCTTTGATTTCATTTTCTAAATTTTCGTGATTAGCAAGCTTCAACATTGTATTTACAACTCCAGGGGTCAGTGCAAAAATATTGAAAGTGCCCATATATTATAGGCACTTACAATACTATTGCGCTGACCTCTCAATACTGTTTATGTATGACTGACTATTCACTGCTAGTTTCATGTCCATGATCATATATTGCAGGGATAATTCTGGCTCAGGATATCATGTGCAAAAATATCTCATTTAGTCAAATCTAATGAGAAATTAAGAATTTCTGACGAGAAATTCTACCAAATCCCTCTCTAAATTTCATTTAACTAAGATTTTCTCTCTTTTAGCCAGTTTAAATGAAAATTCTGGCAAAAAATGAGGGAATCTCTCAATATCTCACCCCAAAATAATCCCCAAAATTTTGAAGATAAAAGCTTATTGAAATCTGGGCCCGAGGTTATAAAAAATTTTCTCAGGCTCAACTTAGAATTTTCTCAAATTTCAAATTTAAATAAATGTTTCGACATAAAAGATAATATTAATAAGTTGTTATTTATAACAACTTATTAATATTATCTTTTATGCTAATACATTAAAATGAGTATTAAAACAGAACTGCTGCTTAAATCTCAAATTGAAATTTGAGAAAAGTTTGAATTGAAAATGAGAAAAGTTTTATAACCTTGGGCCCTGAGAGATGTGCAGTGGTGAAGGTCAATGAGTGGTGCTATCCATCCCCTAACTCATTAATATTGCTGTCTCGTAAGCTGATGATCTCACTGTTGGTAGATTTACGATGAAATGTAGGAGAGCAGCTGCTATACTTGAATATGATCCAATAATGCATTATGGTCTGCTTTATCAAGTAAATCACAAAATATCGGAGATTCCACCTGAAGGTAAAGAGAAAAAAGATGTCTTAGAAAAACACTAATGCACCTTAAACGGCAATTATCGAAGAAGTTTGACCTTGGTTTTGTCTGATGTTGTTGACCTTCAAAGATATAGATTGATGAGAAGTACTCTTATGCTAAATAAGAGTATATCGTAACCTGAATACTATTGAAGTTATTGGAAGATGGTTAGCTCACAAGTTAAGTTTTTGCAAACATTAAGGAGAAAACTAGTGAAACAAATATGCCCATTCAAAGGCAAGAAGTAAAAAACAGTTTTGCAATAAGTTTGTTTAATTAAAGTAAATTGGAAGTTTTTTATAAATCTATTGTAAGTGCCTTTGATTTTTAAAGTGTTGGGCCTCTCTCTCCGAAATGCATGAAGTCTGAAGGTCTATAGCTATTCAAGAGTACCAACCTTACTTGTTGAGCCAATCGCCATGAATAAAATTAGTACCAACCTTACTTGTTGAGCCAATCGCCATGAATAAAATTAGATCTATAAACTAGAACTATCGCAGAGCGGACTCATAACCCCCACCAGGGCATTGGCCTACAAGGGCTATTTCCGAATATAATTGCTTTCAGAGCACGACATATTTGCAACATGATAACAAAAATTGAGTAAAATTAAAAGTTCAAAGGTGACAATTTGGCAACCACCATGTTCAATATTGTAGGTAAGATGCTCCAGATAATAAAAATAATGTACAAATTGACACATTCAAGGGAAAATAATTATGTGGCTAATATAAGTAGGGTCATAAAAAATGCTCAACTAGAAAGCCATGAATGGCTTGAGTCGCTCCACAGGCTTGAAATTCTTGAAATAGCAAATCTAAGGTTTGACTAGATTTTTAGATATTTTGGGTTCTACTGATGTTGAAATGGTTTTCAAAAATGCCACTATATAAAATATAGAAAAATGACCTCGGCCCATAAAATACATAATTTTCATCCTATCACAATAATATTTTGCAGACTGATAAAGCTTCACTCAAGGATCATTCCAGTGAAATTTGGTTGATATCCATCAATTACATTCTGAGAAAATGATTTTCAAAATTTCCACTATGTAACATATAGAGAAATGACCTCCGCCCATAAAATGCATATTTATCATCAGATCACAATAATTTTTGGTACACTGATAAAGGGTCACCCAAGGATCATTCCAGTGAAATTTGGTTGATATCCATCAATTACATTCTGAGAAAATGATTTTCAAAGTTTCCACTATATAACAAATAGAGAAATGACCTCCGCCCATAAAATTCATATTTATCATCCGATCACAATAATTTTTTCGTAGACTGATAGAGGGTCACCCAAGGATTATTCATGTAAAATTTAATTGGCATCCATCAATTAGAATCTGAGGAAAGTCACTTTTTACCATATTTGGAAATTAGCCACGCCCATTAAATCCATGTTTTTCATTGGATCAAAATTTCTTGAACAACTTTTAAAGAGGGTCACCCAAGGATCATTCCTGTGAAGTTTGGTTGAAATTCATCAAGTAGTTTCTGAGGAGAAGATTTTTAAAGAAAAAGTTTACGACCGCACGCACGCACGGACGGACGGACGCACGACGGACACAACGCCATGACAATAGCCCCAGTGGCTTTCAGCCAGTGGAGCTAAAAACTAGTTAACACTGAAAATTACATTGTCTTTACACATCAAAGTAGTAGCAGCAATAATGTAGGGAAAATGCTCCAGGTAATAACAAAATATAAGAAGAGCACCGTCTACAGGTTCCTATGCTCGGCTGTCAAGTGCTTGATAGTGGGAAAAAATCTAAGTCGAAAAAGGGGCATAATTTGCACAAAATGCATCTAGAGTTATCCCCCTTGATAGTATAGGTTGCTCTTTTGATGGTGAACATGTTTGCCAAGTTTCAAGTGAATGCCTTCAGTAGAACAAGAGATATAACAAAATGTCAAAGTTTTTGCATGAGGACGACAACGACACGGAGGCTATAGCAATACCTCGGGTTTTCTCCGAAAACAGCCGAGCTAAAAATTATGGAGTTCAAGGGGAGATAATTCAGCAAGTAATTTTAGTAGGGTCCTAATTACTTTGGAAAGCACAAGCGTAAATTACCATCTACATTTTGTAATATTTTCACTTCAGTAAATGTACCAGTTCAGGACAAAAGCTCTAGATATTAAAAATATATGTGAAAATGACAAATTCAAGGGGAGATAATTCAGCAACAAATCATAGTAGGGGCTTCAAAATTGCAGGTGCACAACTTTAAATGCAGATACACATTATGTATTAATTTCAAGTAAATACATGCAATAGTGTAGAAATGCTCGGGACAACCACAGGTAGCAGTATCATAATTAACAGAAATTGACTATGAACTTGACCTTTGGCATTTGTGACTCAAAAACAATTCTTGGGTCATAAGCAACATTTGCTTTAAGTTTCATGATTCTAGGTCACTTGGTTCTCGAGTTAGAGTTCAGGTATGAAAATTGAAGATGAATTGACTTTGAGCTTGTCCTTTGACCTATGTAACCAAAAAGCAATAGGGCACTTCCTTGGGTCATAAGCAGCATTTGCATGAAGTTTCATGATTCTAGGTCACTTGGTTCTTAAGTTAGAGTCTGGAAACAAAAAGGTCTATGAAGGGACAGACAGACATGGTGAAACCAATATAACCCCCTCTACTTAATAGATGGGGTATAATGAGTAATAGACATGGATGCCCCCCCCCCCCCCCCCAATACTTGATTTTTAACTTTGACCCATTTGACCTTAAGTTGTGACCTTGACCTTGGGTCTATCTGGACAAACTCTTCACATGAAACTAGTACTCACCTGGGGTAAAAGTGTGCAAAGTTATTTTTAAATTCATCCATTAATGAAGAAATTGAGCTCTGGACAAGAATGGGACACACTCATCCACTCACACACGGAGATAATTAACTCCATATTGATGGCTGGGTGCAAAACAGGGGAAACTGCTTATAAATATATAGGCAGTTACAACTGTCTTACGCTGAGCCATGGATATGCCTGTTGCCTTTTCATGGAAGGGGCATCAAAATCATTGACAAGTTTTGTGTGGTAGCTTAATCCTTCTAAAGCTGTTCACAGTATGTTCCTACTGAACCCAAAGCTTTACAAGAAAGTATAGACCAAAATCAGCCTGCATAGAGATGCCCATAATAGACATATTTTTCATCTGATCACAATAATTTATGGTAGACTGACAAAGGGGCACTAAAGGATCATTCCAGTGAAATTTGGTTGATATCCATTGATTAGATTATGAGAAAATAGCTTTCAAAGTTTCCACAATATAACATATAGAGAAATGACCTCCACCCATAAAAGACATACTTTTCATCTGATCACAATCATTTTTTGTTCACTGATAAAGGGTCACCCAAGGATCATTCATGTAAAATTTAATTGGTATCTATCAATTAGGTTCTGAGAAAAGCCACTTTTTACCATATTTAGAATTAGCCATGCCCATTGAATCTGAGTTTTTGATTTGACCAAAATTTCTTGAACAACTTCGAAAGAGGGTCACCCAAGGATCATTCCTGTGAAGTTTGGTTGAAATTCATCAAGTAGTTCCTGAGGAGAAGATTTTAAAAGAAAAAGTCGACACACATACGGTCTGACACAGGGATGGACGCATGACGGGCACAGTGCCATGACAATAGCCCAAATGGCCATCGGCCAATGGAGCTAAAATACCTTTTTGGTTGAAAAAGGAAACTAGAAATGAGTCACAGATGCAACCCCTCCCTAAAAAAAACACACCTGCTGTGACCTTAACCTTTAACATGTCAAGAGAGATCTTTGCATGACACTAGTACTACCCCATGGGAACAACTGTGCAAAGATATTTTGAAATTCATTCACAAATGTTGAAGTTATACTCTGTTACAGCCAAGACCCTCCCACACCTCGCACACAAAGACAGGTAACTATATGCCAATTGCCATTTCATGGCGGGGCATAAAATCAAGTGGTATAGACTAAGATCAGGACCTGATATTATAAAACTTGTCTATTGCTCAACTGACAATTTACACAAACAGCAAAGTTGCATGACAGATCTTGTTAAACAAACATGACTCGACATACTGGATTTAACATTTATTAATGCTATCTTAATATTCAAAAGCAAAAATTAAACTAGAGCCATGTCAGACATGGCCATTCCCCCCCCCCCCCCCCCCCCCCCATCAAAGCTTGATAGTAAACTGAAGCCTAATCAAAGGGCAATAACTCCAAAATTATGCAAGCAAGAGTTGTAGTTCTAGTGCATTGACTTCTCCTTGGAATGACGGACTGAGACCATTACTATATACCCGTCACCAAACTACGGGGTATAATAATAATTCCAACTTAAAGTAAAAATAAACTCTCAGTTGAGAACTAAAATAAATCTATAATCTCCATGTCTACCTGCACATATGAGCAGGCCGATCTTTGTCAATAACTCCAGTCTAAAGCAGAGATATTCTTGGCACAGCATGATAAGGGTTAGAATAAGACTTACCACCAGGTTATATTCACAAGTTTTTGGTTCTACTAAGTAAATAGTAACAGCATGTGGCTGATGGGGCTTATTCAAACATCTGGAAAAAAAAACAAATTAAAATTTAATTTTTACTTCGTCACTCAATTTTGTTAAAAAGTCAAATTCAATGATTTACCTATATTTAAGTTTCACTATAAAGAAAGAAGACTGAAATATGGCCATTTCCTTGGATTTCTTCATTGTAAAAGTTAATGTCTTGTTTTATAGTCTAGCTTTATGTTGTATATATTCTCAGAGCTTTACATTTCAACCCCGATCATCTGATTGCAGGTTGTCTGTTTATATGTGGTACCTATCATAACATTCAAGTTAATATCATAAGAGTTCAAAACTGAACATTTATAAAGTATCCCTGTTTCTCATCAATCCGTGCCTTCTCATTGGAATCGTGCATGTTAAATCTCTAAGATAATGAGGATTTTTGTGAAACCTAACCTTGAAAAGCTTTACTTTGTGTGAAAAATGAAGAAAAAACTTAGAATAATGTTTACTCTTCCAGGTTAAGCAACTTATTAATGAATTTAAAGAAATTACCGACTTTCCATAAATGGCTGACTAACTTCATCATAACATCTTTGAAAATAATGTCTGTGTGTGCAACTTGTTCAAATCTTAGCATTGAAAACTATCAAGTTGACTAACATTATGTTAAAGATAGTAGAGAGAACAAATTCTTTGTAATAACCCCAAATAAGCTCCCTCAATCAGATGCATGAATCCAATGAGAAACTCTAGTTGGAATAAGACTGGCCACCCTAGTGCACTTTAGAGTAAAATTTTGAAATAATTTTGTCAAATATACTTATTTTGTGTTTATTTTACCTAAGATAACATAACTCTGCAGTAGAAAATCAAGTAAATATTTTGATGTTTTCTTATTATCAATGTACACACAGGTGTTATTATTAAGGTGCATGAATCTAGGAGAAAGGTGGATGTAAGCTGAAAATACAGAAGGTGTGAAACTTACTTTAATCTAACTTCTACAAATCTTTTTGCCCCTGTCAAATCACAGATATCCCCATCTGAGTAAAACATGGATATAAATCTGAAAATAGAATCAGAGATTTGGCGTGTTATAAGCCACCATCAAAGAAAGCAAATATTTGACATGAGAGATTTTCTCTTACCATTTCTAACCTCACTAGACAAAAAAGAGTAGGCTTTTTGATTCCCGAAAATAAAATTGGATTATACAGAAAACTAAATGATTGGCAGCACTTTTCCCGAAACTTTTTGGACAGCTACATATGTAATGCTTGTGACAAGTTCTTTCTGTTGGTAATACTTTCAAGGTCAAGGGCAAGGTTAATTTTTAAGGTCAAATGTGTTAAAACATTTTACTTCACATTGAATTTCATTGTTCTGTCCATTAGGGAAATGAATTTTGTTGCGTTGTTTATTACAATATTGTATCAAACTTCAGTTTCAGTAAGTGACAATGGCAGGGGCATATACGTTTAACAAACACATCTTGTTTACGTTTTTTATGAAAAATATCTTTTCTTGTTGATGACTTTAATGTTGTATTTACAGTTTGACTAAATTCTAACTACAACAAAATCATCCACCATAAAATTGCTATTCTTTATGCAAATGACCAATCATGGTTTCCAAGCTTCACATTCAACAGCTGAGACGTCTGCTTTGGTGAATGACTAAAGGTTTGTCTACGGATTGATCAATTTTTTACGCTGCCAAGGTTGGCAACATCTGCTTTGTCCATCCATCTGTCTATACATGAACTACAGCTGGGACAAGTAGAAATTTTGTATCTGGTTACCCGAGATCTGGAGGGTACTTGAGTACCTGCTGATTATTGTCCATAGACTTATTTTATCAACTAAATAATTCAGAAAGGAGGAAAAATGACTGGTTGGTCCTTGTTCCACCCTGAGATGTTGATCCCGACTGGTTGGAGGGTATGTAGTTGATAGATCCAATACTGGTAAAGGATCTTCCTAGTTTCCTTGTATAGTGGAAGCGTTGTATCACTAATCTCCAAGATGCGCTTTTTGCTTGGGTTGACTTCTGCTCCCCCGTGTTTCTTTGTCACTTCGACCGTGGTGTTGGTCGTGTCTTGGGTAGGAGGTCAGCGTCATGTTGCTCAGGCTTGAGCCAATAGTGGAGGTGCTGGCAGTGTGTGTGGGATTCACTGGTGGTGTGGTTGTGAAGCACGTCTCCTCTGTCCCAGGTTGGTTAGACGATATAGCAGTAAATAATTCAGAAATCCAGAATTTCTGTAAAGTTGTTTCAAACATATAAATTGGGACATGGTTTTAAGGGACGCAGGTGTTGCCAGTCTGTGACTTGCAAATAAGTTGCCAGGATTCTCAAAACTATTGGATGTAAGTCTGTACGACCATCTGGAAATCAACTTAAGAAAAGAATTGAAGACTGTATTAAACAGTCTTCAATTCTTTTTTCTGAAGTTGATCCCCAAAGGTACATAGTGACTATACAATAGTTAGATAACAGGTAATGATTCAGGGAACACTTCCCTTCCCAATACCGGGGTACTCCTCCAAGCTTTTGAACACAACTCCTACATTTCTGACCGGATTTGAATTAAACTTTCACAGAATATTCCTGGTCACCTGACCTTGTGCATACTATTGTAGGGATTAAGTTATATTCTGACTTAAACTTATGTTGCAGCTTATTTTGTGTCTCTTATTTCAACCAAGTAAAAATCGACTTACTTTCTATCCCCTACTGGCTTTGGTCTTTTATTTGGATTCTTTTGTAACCAATTTAAATGCTTATCTTTGTTCCAATATCCAAGAAATATTTCTGTAACTCCATCTACCTCCTAGGGAAAAAAAAGATGTGTTTGTGAAACACTAATGCCCCCTAAATAGTATTTTTTAAAACCTTGACAGATGACCTTTATCTTGCAAAACGACCTTAACCTTGGAATCTGTAGATGCCTATCATCAAGATCTATCATCATACCAAACATGGGCATTGTACAGGGTTCACTCTGGCTCTCAAAAAGTTGGGGCCATCACTTTCGCCAAATGAAAAAAGTTGGGGCCAACCTGGTGAAAATTGGGGCCACATTTCGGGTGTCTGGGCCGGTACTAATGCACAGCGTTTCAGAGATTCACCGCTAGTGATAATTCATGCCGTATTTTTCCGGAACATTTCTTTAATTTAATAATTGTTTTTACTCTAACTACCGATTTTACAAAAGGTAAAAAAGATTCGGGTCAGTTCGAAGGACACGGACTAATCATTTACTTGTTACGAATAAATCGGGGCGATTATGTTGTCTTACTAATGCCTTCTTTAAATTGGGGCCCTGCTCGAATTCAATTACCGGTATATAATTAGTGAATCAACTGCTTCAATCAATATATTAATAGTTCACATGTTTCGCGAAAACACATTGCCGGGCAGAGTCTAGATTCCATTCATTGATAATCAAGCTCCGCCTACAAGGTTTACGAATAACCGATTACGATTGGCTGTTGGCGTCAATTAACGCCACGCCTACCGCACCCGTCTATCGGACTTCAGATATGGCTATTATAGATTTTTCACGCGACAGTTAACTTACGTAAACAATCAAATACATGTTTTACACAGCCGAGAGGTTATTAGTCGGGACGCGTGCCTTAGAAAAACTTGTCGTCCGGTGGAATCCTTTGATAGGATTTTTTGTCGTCCGCTAAGAAAAGTTGTCGTCTCAGACGACACTACTGTCGTTTCCGAGAGCCCTGTGTAATGAGGTCAGATACTAGACCCGCCTACCGTGTTTGAAGCGTATAGGTAAATGTGAATGAATCCAGCTGTCAATAAAAAATCGATAATCAGACCCCGTGAATGACGCGTGCCGCATGTAGGCTACTAGACGGATTAGCGAGTTTATTCCCTTAGGGCAGTCTAGTTATGTATATTGTTATTGATATTTGCTTATCGTGTATTGAGTTGGGGCCATTTGATAATTTTTGGGGCCACTTGATTTTTGTTGGCGCCAGGCATTTTCGCCAAATGAAAAATTCTTGGGCCACTTTTAAATTTTTGTCGCATTTGGCGACAATGGCGACCGACAGCGCCAACGTTGATTGTATCTTGAATAGCCTTGAAGTAATTTGCAATATTAAGTTTTAAGGTTAAGTTTTGCAGACAGACAGACAGACAGACAGACAGATGGACAACAGTAAAACAATATGCCCCCGATCTTCAATGCAGGGGCATAGAAATAAAAGTTTAAACCCTTACCCCTTCCCATCTGTACAAATAAACAGTAAATACAATTTACTGATGAAATTATTGAATCAATACATTGATTATTCTTTATAATTACCTGACCCATATAAATGTATATTAACTAGAATTTATTAAACAATCTGCTTTTCTCTATATCTCTTTTTGAAACACATTTTTTGCTTGATAAAAAAGACTTACATAATATTGATCAAGTAATAAAACAGTTATTCTATGGATATTCATGTTAAAATAAAAAACTTGGTGTCCGGGATGATATTATGAAAAGCCCTCTGCCTTCAGTATCAGGCAACAGTTCAGAATGTCATCCCCTCCACCTCAGGACAATAGTTTAAACTGTTAAATGAAACACCATGAAATAACTGAGTATTATTGTCAATATGCCATCATTGATATTGACAATAAATAACATATACTGACAATAACAATCATTGTGTAAGGACAATATTAAAGATTGGGCAATATCATGAAGAAAATTGTCATGTGTAAAGATTAAACAAAGAGTTTCTTTTTGCTTGGTTTTAAATGAAACAATCCTATTTCAAAAAACAATGAAAAAAGAGCTTAAATGACCAAAGCAGATGTAAGGCAACCCTCATCTTCAAATCATGGGAAAACAAATTGTGTTAGTGAAACATAAATGCCCCCAAAGTGACAAATTTTAGAAATTTGACAGATGGCCTTGACCTTGTCACATGAACTTGGTAACAGAAGATGCATATCATTGAGATCTATCATCATACCAAACATGAGCATTGTGTCTTGAATAGCCTTGAAAATATTAGCAATGTTAAGTTTTTTGGTTAAGTTTTGGAGACAGCTGGACGGACAGCCAAACAAACTGACAACAGTAAAACAATATGTCCCTGATCTTTTGATGCTGGGGCATAAAAAATGCACCAACCTCAAAAAAAAAAAAAAAAAAAAAAAAAAATTGAAAAAAATAAAAAGAAAAGCATAGATTTTCTGGTAACTTTGTTATTGTAGGGGACATTAAATTACAAGTAATCCTGTACCAAGAGGGAACCTGTCTTAGTTCATGAAGTGTCAATTTTTTAAGTATTGATCTCACATTGAAGATAAGTAAGGGGCAATTTTAAAATGTCAACATGCACTGGTTGAAAAATTGTCACTTCATGAACTAAGTCTACTGATACTTGGAGGCCTTTTCAATGTATTTAGGGCATAGTGAAGACTCTGGTCAGACTGTGCAGATGCACAGTGAAGACTTTGGTCAGGCTGTGCGGATGCACAGGCTGGTCAAGGTCTTTTCATTGCACATATTTGAAATCTCACGCACAGGCTTAATTACAAGAATATTTACCTGAACTTCATTTTTTTCTTTCTTTTTTTTTAAGGTTATATAAGCAGGACTGAGTGGGATTTGGCTAAATGATAGAATTCACGGTAAATTTCCTAAAATTTCGTAGACCCTAATAGTTCGTATACCCCCTTTCCAGGAAAAAAATAATTTTAAAAAATCTCCAAAATTTCGAATTTTTTGATAAAAGAAATGATGGCTTTTCCAAAATTTCGTATACATTAGACATTTAAACAAGTATAATTTTCCAAAATTTCGCAAAAAAAAAAAAAAACGTAAAAAAAGACCGGCAACGGACGTTAATGCCTCTCGATGTCAAAGTCAATAAAAAACTTGCGCGTTATTTGAAAACAACCCGCCATTCCAATGATATGAAATTACGCTTGACAGGGACAACATTGTGAAGATGCTTTCAATTTCGAAGAAAATGGAGAGTTGGGCAATATACGATGGAATTAAAAGTAAAGACTTGACTTTTTTAATATTCAATTGGAAAGCTCAACTTTCTGGTCCGTAATTTACGCGATTTGCTATTCGAGGAAGAAAGTAGTGATAGTATCCGTATCATATCGTTCGAGGATGATCAAAACTTGGTGATAACAGTTTCAGTTGTCTACAGTTAGGATGTTTTGATCGCCTGCTAACAATATGCAATCATACAAAATCATTTTTGATGATTACCAGTTAGCGAATAGTTTAATGGACACATGAACCTATTGATGAATTAGATATCAAACAATCGTAATTGAAATTTTTATGATCAGTAGTGACAGCGATTTAAGATGAAGGTAGCATTTTGATTTAAAATCTGTGTGCAATTTACACTTACCGTAATCCGGTAATCATTACCCATGAGAGCCCGAGCGCATGTTTTTGATCACCCCGATATAAATTAAATTCAGCGAAATAAAAGCTCACAGTTGCGTTTTCAAATTTTGAGGAAGACAAATGTTTAGATGATAAATTGAATGACTGCTTGCGTTGACGACTATAGACCAAACACATACAGTAGATCGCGTTTCAAGCCACACCCCCTCATGTTTGACAGTTCTAATCACACGATACCAGCCAGGTCAGGCTCCTTAATCTGATTTTGCACGTGCAAGCTAAAGTAACTCTACTTCAAAAGAATTTTCCTAAACGCCAACGTGACGTCGTCAAACATTCCCCAGTGGACATAAAAGTCTCGCTCTTACTCTTGATCCACATGTAAACCAATGCAATTTTGACAAGTGTAAATAGAAAAGTCGACTTACAGACAATAATCACTGGCAATTTATGGAGTATTGAGTTACACGACACGTGTTATGATACATTTTTCTTTATACATTTTTCTTTTCGAACAAATGCATTTGTGGTTTTGTTGCATTGACGTTAAATCTGTAGCATGTACCATTAACGTATAAGACACTCCCGTACAACAGATTATTTGCGAGTCAAAGAATACTGTCGTTTACCGACAAAAAATAGTTCATTTTAAACTGTTGCTTCTTTGAATCCCCCTGGTGATATGCATAACAATTAATGATCTAGAAGTGATAAGATGTAGGTTATCTCCAAGACTAACGAGTAGAACAGCTTGTGGTTCTCCTCGATCAAATTAACACGCATATTATTAAAAGAATTGCAGAAATTAATGTCTGTCTTCGTTTTACATAGGCAGAGGGAGTGGAAGTATGTTTAGTTTGGATTTTATGACAAATCAACGTTGAAAACATTCTTGTTTTCCTGACGCCCTGTTAGAATCCTTTATATGCGGTCAAACAAGCAACCAGTGTATCCGATGCGTGTTTTTAGACAAAGATTTTTAAGATTCCTTAAGATTTTAAAACGGGATATCTAGCGCATTTCAGTTGAAATTCAACAACGAAGTGCGAATTATCCCTGTTAAAAACCTTAAAATTCTTAATCGTTAGAATCTCACCTCAGGATTTCGAAAACAAAAGAGATGTAAAAAATTTGCAAATGAGCGTGGACGATAAGAGAGGCATCTGTGATGCTAAGGCCTCCATCTTCCTCAAACAAGAGGGCCATTGGCCCTTAAACGCTCACCTGATGCATGGCTTAACAAAAGTCAAAGATTTCAAGAAGTTAACATTTCAGACAAATATGTTGCCTCTAAAGTACTAAAAAAAGTGTTTGACCCTCTATCAAACTCGTGTAAGATTTCAAGACAAACATACTGACCAAAATACATAATTTTCAATCAAAGAGTGCACACAAGGATTTTATTAAATTTGACCCCCTGATCTCATTTTGGGCCCAACTTGACCCAATTTCAAACTAAACCTAAGTTTCATTCAAACATTCTGACGAAGTTTCAAGATATTTAATTAAACAAGGTTTTTCTAAGATTTGACCCCTTGACCCCATTTTTGACCCCACTTGACCCAATTTCAAACTTGACTGAGATTCAATGGAGACAAACATTCTGACCAAGTTTCAAGACATTTGGGCCAAAAATGTGGCCTCTAGAGTGCACAAAAGGTTTTTCTAAGATTTGACCCCATTTATGACCCCACTTGACCCAATTTCATACTTAATCAAGATTTGATGTTGACACACATTCTGACCAAGTTTTAAGACATTTGAGCCAAAAATATGGTCTCTAGAGTGCACACAAGGTTTTTCTAAGATTTGACCCCTTGACCCCATTTTTGACCCCACTTGACCTAATTTCGAACTTGACTGAGATTTGATGGAGACAAACACTGTGACCAAGTTTCAAGCCATTTGAGCCAAAAATGTGGCTTCTAGAGTGCACACTGGTTTTTCTAGAATTTGACCCCTTGACCCCAATTTTGACCCCACTTGACCCATTTTCGAACTTGATCGAGATTTGTTGTAGACAAACATTCTGACAAAGTTTCAAGACAATTGGATCAAAAAATGTGGTTTCTAGAGTGCACACAAGGTTTTTCTAAGATTTGACCCCTTGACCCCATTTTTGACCCCACTTGACCCTAATCCGAACTTGATCGAGATTTGATGAAGACAAATATTCTGACCAAGTTTTATGACATCTTGGCCAAAAATGTGGCCTCTAGAGTGAACACAAGGTTTTTCTAAGATTTGACCCCTTGACCCCATTTTTGACCCCATGTGACCTAATTTCGAACTTGAATGAGATTTGATGGAGACAAACATTGTGACCAGGTTTCAAGACATTTGGACCAAAAATGTGGCTTCTAGAGTGCACACAATGTTTTTCTAAGATTTGACCCCTTGACCCCAATTTTGACCCCACTTGACCCATTTTTGAACTTGATCGAGATTAAATGGAGACAAACATTCTGACAAAGTTTCAAGACAATAGGACCAAAAATGTGGTTTCTAGAGTGCACACAAGGTTTTTCTAAGATTTGACCCCTTGACCCCATTTTTGACCCCACTTGACCCTAATCCAAACTTGATCGAGATTTGATGAAGACAAATATTCTGACCAAGTTTTATGACATCTTGGCCAAAAATGTTGCCTCTAGAGTGTACACAAGGTTTTTCTAAGATTTGACCGCTTGACCCCAATTTTGACCCCACTTGACCCAATTTCAAACTTGATCAAGATTAAATGGAGACAAACATTGTGACCAAGTTTCAAGACAATTGGACCAAAAATGTGGTTTCTAGAGTGCACACATGGTTTTTCTAAGATTTGACCCCTTGACCCCATTTTTGACCCCACTTGACCAAATTCCGAACTTGATCGAGATTTGATGGAGACAAACATTCTGACCAAGTTTCAAAGTATTTGGACCAAAAATGTGGCCTCTAGAGTGCACACAAGGTTTTTCTAAGATTTGACCCCTTGACCCCATTTTTGACCCCACTTGACCCAATTCCGAACTTGACCGAGAGTTGATGGAGACGAACATTGTGACCAATTTTAAAGACATTTGGGCCAAAACTATGGCCTCTAGAGTGCACACAAGATGTTGACGGACGACCGGACGACGGACACAGCGCGATCACAATAGCTCACCTTGAGCACTTCGTGCTCAGGTGAGCTTAAAAAGGTGAATACATATAGAACATTGAGATGCGACAAAAGCCTCTTACCTGCTGCTGACAAGGTTATTACGTTTTGATCTTACAGCATCTAAATAGCGTTTTAAATTGTAGAAATTTCATTAAGTCAGCCTATATTCATATGAGCCATGTATTTTTGCGGAACATAACCTGTGTTCTGTGTGCTTTAACATTTGCAAATGTTTTAAAACAATTGTAACATGCTTTTCGCAAGAAATCACATGCAATACGGAGTACAATTTCTCAAATGTTTGGCAAACTTTTTCATTTTGAACCAATAAATGGGTGGTCTTTTATCACATGACAGGTCAACATTTATTACGTCATTTCCATAGTTCAGCACCTCTAGACATTTCTTTGGGTAAAACGTGATCTATTTAAAAAGTTCTCACATGAGCGTGTTTGTGTAAAGATAGACATATTTGCTGATTGGAATCGACTACCTGGAGTAGGGTTAAATTGTTTTTGTTTGTTTATTTTTTAAATGAATAAATGAGTAAGAATTTAGCCCTTAAAATGAAAAATTATCTTTGGGAAAAATTTTGAAGTAGTGGGTTTATTTCGATTTTTCCCGATGACGTTGAATGTCGTCGTTTGGTGGCTATAAAGGAGTTGGACTTTAAATAAGACGTTGATATAGGTAGAATTCGCTATTTCGACTCGTCGATTGTATTCAAATATAATGTAAAATATCAAGCCACAATAGTACGCCGACGACAATTTCTTCGTATCTCGAATCTTTTAGCTGTGCTAAAACAATTCTCGTCATTGATTGGTGGATCGCCGAACATGCTTTAGTAGAGTCTGTATGTTGAAACAGATTAAATTAGCGTTTAAAATGCAGCTTAAAGAAAATAATTGAAATTGGTCCCTTTAATTTCGCACAAAATCATAACGGCAAACGATGTAATTTTCCAAATTTTCGTATAAAACACAATTTTAGCGGGACCCTTTTCCATTAGTTCGTATCGTGAAAAATGAAATTATTTTTTTCAGTGCGAAATTTTAGAAAATTTACCGTACCTCATGATATTGTCTGACAGATTTCTTGTAACAAAATTCATGCTTCCACCAGCCTGCAGTCTGAAAGAAAACATAAAACCAACTATAGGTACATTAAACACTTCATTGATAACCGCCTACACTCAGCCATTTGGTCCCCGAAAGTGGATTAAAGTGTAAGTTGAAAAAGGTACATTATTTGTATGATATGCACCTAAAGTTATCCCTTTTGATAGTATAGGTTGCACTTTGGAAGTGAACATGAGTGCCATGTAATACCAGAAATATTGACATTGCAATTTGAAAAAGGAATAATCCTCAAAATTGTACAAGATGTGTTTGTGAAACACGAATGCCCCTGTAACAGCATTTTTTTCAAAGTTTGACCTTGACAGATGACCTTGACCTTGTCACATGACATTGACTTTGGTACCAGCAGATGCAGATCATTGAGATCTTTCATCATGCCAAATATGAGCCTTGTATGTCAAATACTTTTGGAGACAAGGCAAAGGTTAAGTTTGGTTAAGTTTTCGGACAGACGGGCGGACAGACAGACAGACAGACGGACATGAGTAAAACAATATGCCCCCGATCTCTCGATAAGGGGGCATAAAAAATATTGTTGGAAGAGGAGAAGCTGCTTGTTACAAGCAGTCTCTTCTTTTCCCACAATATTTCATGATGTTTAAATTCACTGAGACGTAAAAATGAATTAACTGTACAAGGAAAGTATAACAAAGAATATTAATTTTGCTGTAAACAATGGATATACTGTCCAATTTTAAGAATAAAATTTCAAAGCCCCTTACACCATGTAAACAATAATCTCCAAGTAAAAAATCCCGTAAAAGTTGTTTGTCTGCAGCAGCCCCAATTTTAGTGTCGGGTCGTGTGGGAGGTATACTGGTTCCCTTACTCGGTTGTGATGGGGTACCGTCATCATCGTCATCCTCTCCTTCATCATCGTCATCCTGTTTTATCAGATAATACAGAGATTAGACAGTGATGTGGAAATAAAGATTTTCTTCACTTGCAAAACGGACAAGTAAAAGATTGTTTTATTCTTGTCAAGGATCAAAAAGAACTTGTTTCTCGCAAAAAAGAAAATCAATTAATTTTGAGAAAACATTTCTTAAGGTAGTGGACCCACATTAGTTCCGCAATATTTTGGAACTCATGAACTATCACAATGTAGCCAGCGGTTTCCTAATGAAAATCATTTGGAAACAGCGGTTTCCTAATGAAAATCATTAGGAAACCTCGGTTTACACTGTTGAAGTTCATTAAACGTTGCCGAACTATTACAGGGCCACTACCTTAAAGAAGAAAATGCTGGACTCCAGCAATTTCTTTATTAAAAACTATATTTTCTATCCTTTGATATAAACATAACAATAATTAAGCTCTAAAATCTGAGATTTGTCCTGGTGTTTCCTTGTCCATGGACAAGTGGCATAGAAAATTGTACTTGTCTTCAAGTAGAAAAACTCATGTTGGACAAGTAAGGCATAGGATTTCCACACCACTGGCTTAGATTTTGCATTTAATTTTCTTCTTTGTGTGCACTCATTGAAATTATCTCATTGAGACGATTCAAATAAGTACCTTTTACAAAGAGTTTTATTCAGATATATAACTTTTGGACTGGTCTAGCTTCCCTTCAATCTGTACCTCTGTAGTATTTGATTTTAGACTGGATCAAAATGTATAAAGATGCATACAACGCATAAGAGCGCAGCATATGTGTACCAAACACTTACATGTTGGGTTTTAGATAGTTAAACTAATTTAACAAGGGATGCAATTCATGCAAAAAAACCATTAAGAACTATCCAAATTAACAGTTTGCTCTTTAAATAGGCAACTTATATTCTAAGACCTAAACTTCGTTATTCAAAATTTAAGAAAGTAGGAAATAGGGTCCTATATATGTAGTGATATTATGAATGGAATCTTAAGCGAATTTGCACTATCCCAACAATATTGTATTCAACCCTTGTTATGCTGAACTCAAAATCTTTTAGCCTTGGTAGGGGATATAGACAAAGATCAGCCTTCACAAATGTAAAGTCTGATTTAAGTCTGTACCACCTGATTTTCCTTTTCATTACAGGAAAGTGTAAAAAAATGTGTATTTTCTGAAGTTGCTCTTACTCACCATTAGTGCACCCAGAGCTTTCAGCACTTTGATTTATAATGCAATTTTTCAAATGTTTGTATTCAGCATGAAAATGGTTAAAATAGATTTTCTTACTGTTATCATATTAACTGTTGATGTAGATTCAAGCTTAGAAAGTTGTGTTGGTTGTAGTGGTGACTTTCCACTTGAAAAACAATCAATTTTGCTGACGGGTGGATCTTTAGGCCTGAAAATGATATTTAATGTTTTTTAGAATGATCTAAAATAAAAACAAATGGACCATGATGGTCCTAGATCGCTCACCTGTGTATCTTTGTCTAATTTAACTAGAATCAAATTTTCCAGCAAAAGTCGTAATTGTACTTTTAAGACTTTTGGTCTCTATAGAGTGTAACAAGAAAATTATCATGAAAGCTCCTTTTCCCGTGATATGACACAGATCCTTCCCAATTTCAAAGGATTCATCCTTGTGACTTGACAAACATTCAGACCAAATTTCATGAAGATTGGACCATATGTGTGGCCTCTTGAGCTTAAACAAGAAAATTGTCATTAAGGCCCCTTTTCCTGTGATATGATATGGATCCTTCCCATTTTCAATAGGGTTCATCCTTGTGACCTGACAATCATTCTGACCAAGTTTCATGAAGATTGGGCCATATTTGTGGCATCTAGAGGATAAACATGAAAATTGTCATTAAGGCCCCTTTTTCAGTAATATAATACTAAGCCTTCCAATTTGTAATAGAGTTTATCCTTGTCACCTGACGGTTATTATGACCAAGTTTCATGATGATTGGTTGATATTTGTGGCTTCTAGAGTGTAAACAAAAAAATTGTCATTAAGGCCCCTTTTCCCATAATATGACACAGATCCTTTCCATTTTCGATAGGATTTATCCTTGTGACCTCACAATCATTCTGGCCAAGTTTCATGATGATTGGTTCATATTTGTGGCCTCTAGAGCTTAAACAAGAAAATTGTCATTATGGCCCCTTTTCCCGTGATATGACCTAGATCTGTTCCATTTTCCATAGAATTTATCCTTGTGACCTCACAATCATTCTGGCCAAGTTTCATGATGATTGGTTAATTTTTGTGGCCTCTAGAGCTTAAACAAGAAAATTGTCATTAAGGCCCCTTTTCCTGTGATATGACACAGATCCTTTCCATTTTCCATAGGGTTCATCCTTGTGACCTGACAATTAATCTGACCAAGTTTCATGAAGATTGGACAATATTTGTGGCTTCTAGATTGTAAACAAGAAATTTGTCATTATGGCCCCTTTTCCCATGATATGGCACGGATCCTTCCCATTTTTGATAGGGTTCATCCTTGTGACCTGACGGTTATTGTGACCAAGTTTCATAATGATTGGTTGATATTTGTGGCTTCTAGAGTGTAAACAAGAAATTTGTCATTAAGGCCCCTTTTCCCATGATATGGCACGGATCCTTCCCATTTTCAATAGGGTTCATCCTTGTGACCTGACGGTTATTGTGACCAAGTGTCATGATGATTGGTTGATATTTGTGGCCTCTAGAGTGTTAACACTTAAATTGTTGACGCCTGACGACGGACGACGCACGACACAGGACGGACGACAGACATTCAATGATCACAAAACCTCACCTTGAGCACAATGTGCTCAAGTGAGCTAAAAACCCCCAAAACCCTTGAAATTTTATTCCTGTGAATTGTTATCAAAGTTTACAGTTTTCTGGTGAGAATACATTTCTGCTCCCATCACATTAAAAAATGAAACACAAATGCCCCCGTAACAGAGATCTCTCGATAAGGCAAAGGTTAAGTTTGGTTAAGTTTTCGGACAGACGGACGGACAGACAGACAGACGGACAGACAGACTGACATGAGTAAAACAATATGCCCCATATCTCTCGATACGGGGGAATAAAAACATAAATGTGAAGTGAAATATATTGACAAGAAACAACTTTTGTCCAATGTAGATAATGACGTTGAATTTCAGATGACAAAATCGTAGACTGGACCATTTTCAAGGTTGCAGGAGACAAAGAAAATCTTTAATTTTCCACAATGTTTTTTTTTAACTTCAGGGTGTTATTTTGTGGGTTAGCGTGAAATGATTTAAAGCCCATTCAAACAAATTGTCTCTCACTTGAAATCTGGATGTGTACACAGAACTGCAGTCAGAACAACGATATCGTATTCACAGGTTGACGTCTCTTTCAGCAGGTAGATCTCCCCTCGACCATTTGGCTGACATATATACATCACATGACTTTTTCTTGGTTTACCAGTTAAATCGCAAGTTGTTCCATCGGACATATTCACCGAAAAGAAGGGTAAATCCAATCCATCAAGTTTTAAACTTCTGATTTCCTGTAAAGAAATATACTGTTTTGTCATGCCATCTATGAACACCAAGCAATTTTAAGAATTGGTTAATTTCCCAACACAAGTTCAATTTTGGAATTTGTACGATTTCCCCAAATTTTAGAAATCTTAAAAAAAAACTAGCAATCTATAAGTACAACGTTTCATTAAGTTTTTTCATCTTTGGGTGCTATAGGCTGAAAAGAATTTTACATCAAACTTCTTTGTGCACAAATTAAAAGTTTTAACAGAAGCTTTTTCAGGAAGTAAAAACCTTCAGGGTTCCTACCAGTAGTATATTAAACACCCTCTGCAATCTATTTTACAAGCTAATGACCCTTGATATATGAGATGGCCTGTCAGAAGTTAGGACTGGCTAATATAATGTACTATCAATTCATAGGATCCGATACGGAGATCAAGCTAATGTTAAATTTTCTTTATGCTTTTTGGTGGTTTATCGAGAAATAATGGTAGATTATCACTTGATAATCTCACTACATAAGCAGTGAAATTATCAAAAACTTATACCCTGCTTTTGTGCAGTTCATCCTATCTGACGAATCTATGCGGGGTAAAATTGGTAATGTCACAATGAACGTTGCATAGCAATCACATGGAAAATGATGCGCTCTGCGAAAATGTGTCCTAAAAATTTCACATTTTGTCTCATTTTTGCATAAAAGAAATAGAATAATCATTTGTTTTTGAGTAAGACCAATTTATATTTCATTTCGTGAGCAACAAAAGCTTTATTTTCACTTGTGGCTCTGCCATTCGTGAAAATAAAGCTTTTGTTGTTCACTCAATGAAATATAAATTGATCTTACACTGAAAGAAACGATTATCCTCTATTTAATTATTCCATGAAACATTATGTTGTGGGTACTCCTTGGATTTTTTTCAAGGTAAATCCAGTAATAATCTTTATTTCTCAATGAAACCCTGTTATGGGAAGTCATTGGAATCATTTCGACTAATATAGTTAAGTGTGAAAATAATAAATATAATATCATCTAAAATCTATCTTTAGCTCTATCACTTTGCCAAAAACAGTATTTCTTTCTATTGAAGTAGATACATAGCAATATACCTGGTGTTTCTTGACTTCTTCTTTTTTATTCTCCTCTGGAATTTCATCCTGGCTGGAAGATTCATCTGCAAATATGGACTTTGTAATTCACCATGTTTTGATAACTCAGCACAAAACAATTGTAACTGCCTATAAATATATTGCCAGTCACAACTATTTCACACTGAGCCATAGATTTGTTCTAAATGAATCCTATTTTACTATTTATTTTTCTACCAAGAAAGCAAGATATTTGAAATATTATCAACCTGAAACTATTGTGGGATTTTTTTGCCTTAAAAAAAAAATTAATTTAAATTTCATGTACCAGAAATGAACCGTCTGATTGGCAAAAAATATTAAAGATGTTTCAATCAAGAATTTTTGGGTATGCAGCTTTTTCATGTGCTTGGGTGGACAGCAATGTCTCAAAAATGATACTTTCTTAATCAAACAATGTCATTGAATTACAAGAAATGAAGGGAATATGAGACCTGTCACATGATAAGGGACCATTTCGGAACTTGATAAAACAAACTTATGAGAAAGTAATTGATACCACCTGACCTTAGCAGTTGACCTTGACCTTATCACATGACTATGACCTTGTTATCTATCGATGAGCATCATCAAACTACCTTGTATAATAGCATGCATCATATGAGCATTGTATCTTGAACAGTCTTTCAGAAATTTGCAATGTTAAGCTTTTTTGAATAAGTTTTACAGATGGTTCACATTGCTTTTCTTTATACCTGATTTATCAGCTTTTTCTTCTGTTTCCTCCTTAACTCTCCCCAAATAGTATTCCTGACTTTTGGGCTTTTGCTGAAAAATGGTAGAAATCATATGAGCCTGTACATGGCATTTCCATTAATTTCACTTACAAGAATGGATAGACATGTTTAGTAGAATGGACAGCAACACAGTGCATTATACATTGTAAATGCTGTAAATCCCTAATAGAACCGGGGGCCGGGGGGGGGGGGGGGGGGGGGATCATCATCATTAATAAAAAGGGATGGGCCTTTATTAGGGTCTATGCTTAATATCAATGGCTGAGTGTGAATCAGTTGTGACTGCCTATAAACATTTAGGCATTTACAACTGTTTCGCGTTTAGCCAGTGATATTTGTTACAACGGTGAAAAAATGGCCAAGAAACAACAGAATCTGCGCAAAGTATAAACATTTGAATGAGGAAAAGGTGCATAAAACCTCTGTTGTATTTTTAGTGACCTTGATTTTATGGGTAAAGGCCTTCATAGTAGGGGATGGGCTTTTATTAGAGCATGGGGACCTATTAGAATTTTTAAGGTATACTGCGAATGTGAACATATTTGTTTGAAAGAATATTTCAGTCATAAGGCAGTGGCTGGGGCACCTAAAAATGGATTCCTGTTATATCTCAAAGATTAATAGCCAGCTGCTGTCATTAACATTTAGTGAAGCTTCTCTCCAGACTGTGTAGATGCACATGCTGATCGAAATCTTTTCTTTGTGCACATGGAAATATCATGCAAATCGCTCAAAAACAATTTTTCTAACAATCTTTTTTGTTTCTTTGACCATCTGATTGTTAAAGAGGTTCCAGGCAACAATTAAAATGAAAGCGCCATTTTGTGTAGAAAGTATTCTTTGAAAGAGATAACTCATTTAAAATGTATATCCATTTTATATGCCTTTTGAAAATGTGACATATTATGGGACAATTTGTGGTATCCAAGTGGGTGTCAGGGCTGGCTGCATACACTTTTATCTAGAGCAAAGCTCTTTCACCTTAAATCCATTTTTTTTAATTGACATTCTTATTCATTGCATGGTTACAGAATACAGTGCCCAATAGCTGTAACTCTACTTAACTAAAGTTTTCTGGAAAATGCCCTTTGTTGTTTTCCATACTCACATTTTGTCCAGAGCATACATTCCTGGAAGAATTATAGCTATGATCATGAAACTTAATAGATCTCATCAATCAATGAAAAGTGTCGACTTTTCCTACATACATTTTTCTACCTGCATACATGTACATTTATCAATTTATCAAGGCCACTTGTCTGTGGATAAGTTAATATCAAGACAAAATAAGAATGGCACTAAATAGATCTATGAGCTTAACAATCCTAATATCTGTATCAAAATTTTAATAACATTGTTTTCATTGAAGAAAATGCTGGGTTCCAGCATTTTCATCTGTTAAAACAATGTTTTCTCAAGCATTCTTCCATTCTCCTTTTGTGGGTAAGTTTATTTTCATTCTGTTCTGGACAAGTAGAAAATATTTTATGTAAAACTACAGTCAAAACTGTCAAAAGCGGTCCCCCATGGGACAAGGCAAAATCGGCCGCATACGGGAGTTGGCCGCCTAACGGAAAATTCCCACCCTCTTCCCCGTCGGCGGCCACGACGAACAACAATTAGGCTAATATCATTAGTCCATCGGATGGGTCACCTAAAATGTAGTACTCCTATTCGTAAGATTCAATATGAAAATCGGCGAGGGAAGACCAAAAAAATGTAAATATTTCTTAATTTAGCGGTATTTACGATATTTAGGTCATTCACTACCAATATGTTTTACCTGGAGAATATTTCTTGTATTTAATGGCGTATGTATAAACAGATTGCATTTCGTCACAGGGACCAGAGAAGAATTAAATAAACTTCATGTGAGAAACATGATGAACAAGATTTTGACACCGATAATATTCCTGTTTACTTAAAATATATCATTATTCATTAGAGAAAGTGACAATTTCGACTTCATTCCATGAAAGTATAAATGCGCTGAAAATACGACGTTTTAAGTGTTCATAATTTTCACAGTAGCGAGTTCCTCTGGATTTGGCGGCAATTTGTTTCACGTGCGCGGGATGTAAACAATGTCTAGTTTTCCGGCATGCTTGATGACCTAAGTTGACGTTATTTGGAAAATCCCCAGACATTTTCAACAAGCGGCGATGATTCCACAGAATCAACCGGTACTTAAGACAAAACGTCAATTTTATTAATGTGTTGTTTATTTTTCTTCATTTGTGTGTCATTAAATTTCCCTGAGAGAACGCAACTTTTGATGCAAAGAAGAGAAAAAAAGGTTATTCTGATAAAAAATAATTACTTCCAGAGCTGACAAAGGGAAATTCCTTCCGAGATCAATGCGTCAAAAATCTTTTGATAGTTCGGACTAACAGCAATGTTAAGGTTTAATACGTTGGTTGATTTGATTATTAATAATCTGCTACTTTTTTTTATCAAATAATTTGCTGGCCGCTCAGATAACACAAATTAGTATAGGTGTTGATTAGGTAAATGCATACGATAATCCAGACGCGTTTTCGATTTTTCGTTAATCAGCGAGTCACCTGTCATAATTTGATGACTGCATAACCGCTTAAGGGGATGTACAATGGGTGCAATTCAGACAATTAAGGTTGACCGCCGGCTGCATACGACAGAATGCCGCTATTCACAGTTACTTTAAAGAGCAAGTTTGTGCGGGCGGACCTGAGCTGGCCGCATACGGCAGTGAGACCGCTATTCTCAGGTGACCGCTCACACAGTTTTGACTGTATTTATAGTTGCAGGAGTTTATGCTAAAGATAAGCTCAATTTTAACGCCTGACCTTAAGCTCTGACCTTGACCTTTGAGATATCTACAGACTCCACAAGAACTGTTTGATAAATATAACTCTTATCCTGCTGTCTTTATGACATATTCCTGCTGTACACAAAGCTTTAGCAGATAATGTAGACTAAGATCAGCCTGCACAGTCATGTACTCTGATCTCAGCCTACACTACCTGCTTTCTACTCAATCAATGTTGGAAAAAATGATTTAGGCTTGTTGAAATGTCCCCAAAATTGGCATTTTTTTTTATTCAGTATCTCAATTCAGCAGGATAAGGATTAAAAAAGGCCATTATTTACCGTTCCAAGCTCCTTGTTTTCATGGTACTGTCTGATATGTTTTCCATGGCAAAGTTCATACGTCCAGTAACTTTCAATCTATCAAAATAAAAAATAAATATTGTAAGACCAAACTACTTGAAATGTTGAACCTGTTTCTTTGTATGGGGTTTAATGTCACTTTTAACAGCTATAATGCAGTTACATCGCAGTGTCTGTGCACCTTCCCATGGCTTTCTGTTATCTCTCACACCACTGCAACCACAACATTTAATCTGGGCCTTCAGCTGACCATCCCACTTAAGCAGGGGTCAAAGCTAACACCAGTCTTCAGGCCCAAAACCTGCATTTCAGAGAGGACTGGTAGAAGATGCTGTATGTTGCAGGTCCTTCAGACTTGTTGTAAATGGTCATATTATATTTCCCTTCATTCTAGTTTGGATAAATAGTTGCCTTTTTTAATACTATGCTTTTTCTTTAACCTATGGAAATCTTTAACCTATGGAAAACATTGTAGAGAAAGAAGAAATTGCTTTTCACAAGCAATTCCTTCTTTTCCCACACCTTTTTTCTTAAAATTTACTCTTTTGATTGCTAAAAAAAAATAAAGCTTTCATGGAGGACCTGTTATTATTAGGGAGGACCGGTAAGATCTAGAGATTATGGGTCCTTCAGGCTGCTGTCAAAAAGTGATTAATGTCAAACCCTGCACCTAGGTCTACTGCCTATCATATGCCCATTGATGGAAGACAACTGATACTTGTCATGATAACTTTTGTCAAATGTCAGGTGGAAGTTAGCAACACTAGAGTTCAAACTCATGAACCCAAGATAGAGTGATGAATATGTTTCATATGCTAACTAGGCTTGGCTTGATTTGATGAAATACAACAGTTTGATGGCTCAGTGCAAAATAGTTGTAACTGCCTATAAACATATAGGCAGGTACAACTGCTTCACGCTGAGCCATTGAGTTTAACCAGCCCTGTGTTCAGGATGAGAAAATGGCACCAACAGTTTTCCAATTAACCACCCAAGTGCTGTTTGAAACGTTTTCTCATCCAGAACGCAGGGCTGATTTCACATCTTTTATCTTTAATTCCTTCCTGATTGTATTAACCAATTATTATACTATGAAAGTTTGACTGAACAATATTGAAAAAAAGTTGCAGATTGAAATTTGCCTTTTTTTACAAGCACTTTTTAATTTTCCACATCTCTTTACTTCAGGGGGGTCAATAAGAAGAACAAGCGCACCACCCATGGGTGCCCAGCTCTTCTGAAGGTGCTGCAAAAAATCTTAAGTTGAAAAAGGGGCAAAACTCTTAAAAACCACTTTTAGAGTAATTCTCCTTGTTTATCTTGATAGCTTTGTGATGGTGAACACACATACCAAGTTTCATGGGGACATCTTCCAAAACAACAGAGATATGACCAAGGTTAAAGTTTGTCACTCGGAACGCCAGTGCCAACAACAACTTCCTTGCAAATGACACCAAGGTGATCATAATACCTCAGTTTTTTTTTCCAAAATAGCCGATCTAATAATGTGTTAAGGTAGTGGAACCATAATAGTTTCAGAACATTTCTAAACTCATGATCTTTCACAATGTTGACCGAGGTTTCCTAAGAAAACGATTAGGAAACCTTGGTCTTCCAAAATATTGCAGAACTATTATGGGTCCACTACCTTAAGGAAAAGATTTGGAGCAAATTATACTTGTGCCAAAAGAAATGTATTCGTTTCTCCCTACAATGGAACCTGTTTATTCAATTAGAAACATATGGAGCTAATGGCTGAAATTTTGTTTAACTTGGATTCTTCAATCTTTTTGATAATATTGTTTTAAAGATAGCTATGATAGCTACTCAACTTAACTGTTCTGACAAGGGGAAACATTTCTTAGGGCAAATTCAACATGATACAAGAAAAAAAATCATAACATACTTGTCTTGCTGAACTCTTTCCAGGTTTACCAATTTAAGACTGGCCCAAAGTCAGAAAGATTGCAAACAATAAGGAAAAGCTAGGACAATTAGAAAACAAACCATCCTTTGTGGTAGAAAACATTGTGTTAAAAGGAGAAACTGCTTGTTACAAGTAATATCCTCCTTTCCTACAACAATTTCTGAAAATCCCCAGACAGTGCTTGAAAGAGTTCAAAACCATCTCCATCCTTTCCCACCCTATCTAATCCTTTCATTACCCTATAGGAACATGATGACTGTGAGAACAGGGCCTCCATCAATTCATCTGGACTGTCACCCTTGTAGGCAGCTTTTCTGTGCTGTAAAGTAAAATGAGCCTGTGCTTGACATTTCCAAGAATTTGAAAAGTGCATGAGATGCAAGCATTGAGCAGCCAACTCAGCTCCATGGTGCAAATACAAGATTGCATGTCTGTTTAAAGATACTTAGGTACCTTATCTATTTACTAAGCATAAAATGAAGACTGTGTGGTTGCACAGGCTGGTCCAAGTCATTGCTTGGCGCACATTTGATTTTGTTAAAAATATCACACATAGACTCAAATGATACATAAAAGACCTGTCAGGCTAAAAGGGAACTTCTGAGTTGTATGTAAAATGCCGGCCTTAGTTTAAACACATGAACTGCCGAATAAGATCTAGAAAAGTTTTGTACATGAAACATTTTTCTTGATTTGATAATTACCATTCAAACTTTTCTGTGAAAGATTTTTTGAAATGCAATTTCAAGTCAACCTCTACCTGAACCAATCTTTTTCAAATATATTTTCATTGAGTTCCTACATACAATGTCATGCAATTTATCTTGCTTGAAAAAAAAAAACTTCATATAGAAACAAATTGTTGAATTTCAGGTTATTTTTACCAATTTTAACTTATTTCTTTTTAAAACAAAAATAAATTATAAAGTAGGTTCCTAAGGCTAGGATCAGGATTGACATCTATCTAAGATTCTTAAGATATGGCCATTTTTGGGTTGAGATTTTTCAGAAACTGAAAATGAATCTTAACTCTCGTCATGCTGAACCAAGATTATTCCTGCCTTGGCAGGAGCTATAGACATATAATCAGCCTGCACATATGTCTTTGTCTATACAACCTGTTTTTCCTTTTTTGAAACCAGAAAAGCTAGAAAATTTAACTTTTAAAATGAATACATAATTACATTTAGTGCATCTAGAGCTTTGAGCACTTTGATTTTGTTGCAATTTATCCAAGATTTTTAACTCAGTATGACAAGGGTTAAGATACCTGAATGAAGAAATGAAGGTTGCTTTCCATTGACTTAAGCATGGAGCCTTGACAACATCAAATGTTTCACTCAAAATAACACAAAAATTGATTTTTATGATGTTTCAAAAAATTCTATTCAGTAGGATTTTTCATTTTGCTCTAAGAAACGCTCCTCAGATTGGGAGGTTAGTGCAAAAGTAAAGTACCGGTAAGCAGTTAAATATGAGCCTGTGTGTGACATTTCCAATAATTTGAAATATACACCAAGCAAAGACTCTGGTCAGCCTATGCATCTGGAACCAGGATCTTTGGAACTTTGCGCTTTATAGATTGTTTAGGTCTAAAATTGTCTTTAGATGGACTGCCGATCTCCTTCATGCACTGCGGAGCTACCACGGATGCTCAATGTTACTGCTTCACACAAGTTTCAAATTGTTCAAAATGTCACACACAGGCTCACAATGACAATTTTCACTAAGCCTTAAACATAGTGTTTGACAGACCAAAATTAAATTTCATATACAGTGGTTTGATACAATACCGTATTCTACAGCAAACCTAATTTCAACGCTATAATCTGTACAAATATCAAAACTGATGTGAAGTCTAAAATGTCCACATATTTGACCATGAAAAAAAAGATCTTGGCCTTGACAGATGACCTTGAAAGTAGTACCAACATAAAGGTCTTGTCATAAGCAATACATTTACTCATATGGAATATGAAGGCTTTCAGTAATAAAAAGAAATGGCCAATGTTATTTTTCTTTTTTTTTTTTTTTTTTTTTTTTGGGGGGGGGGGGGGAACCAGACAGCTCAAAAACAATATGCCCCTGATTTATTAATAAAATGAGACAAAGTGAAAACATTTGGAAATTAACTTTAGCTGAGTGTAAACTTAAAAAGCTTGTAGTTTTGATGTTCTGA
This sequence comes from Fragum whitleyi, assembly GCA_948146395.1. Classification (NCBI taxonomy): domain Eukaryota; kingdom Metazoa; phylum Mollusca; class Bivalvia; order Cardiida; family Cardiidae; genus Fragum; species Fragum whitleyi. Next base: position 56,663,288 of record OX411544.1, on the reverse strand, counting down.
TCACCTAAAACACTCTATGAATTATTGCTCTGAAATTACAATTTTCATAACCCATGAAAATAAGTCCAATACATGGTCGCTTAATACATGTTTTACTATACTTACAGCATCTACAGAAGCCTGTGATTCTGGAATAACACAATGGTACTTTTCATTGTCCTCTATCTTGATGGTCACCATTTCAAGGTCATTGTTCTGAAATGAGTAATAATTGAGAAGTTCAAGGTCGTTGTTCTAAAATTAGTTAAAATTGAGAAGTTCAAGGTCATTGTTCTGGAATGAGTAATAATTGCGAAGTTCAAGGTCACTGTTCTGAAATGAGTAATAATTGAAAAGTTCAAGGTCATTGTTCTGGAATGAGTAATAATTGAGAAGTTCAAGGCTATTGTTCTAGAATGGGTTTGATAAATTTTATGAAAACTATAAGGTCTGGTTGATTCCTAGATGTACATAGTTTATGAAGTGCTTGATTGTCAATATGGAATGAACATTTTGTATGCTACTCCTTGTTAAATGTCAAATATAAGTGCTGGGCAATCAGTTTCAAGCCATAATTGATTATCTGTTTTTAGTTGAAAGACTAATCAACTAATGATCAGTACTAACAGGGTCTTCCCCCTATGTTCAAAACTTGGGGTCATTTTGCAACATTATGACCCCCTTAAAACTAGATAGAGAATGTTTCTTTTACAATTTTGGGGGTGATTTAAAAACAAGAGGCCACAAAGGGCCTGTATCCCTCCAATGGCTTTAGCATCACAAGATTTGAAAGAGAGATATTGAAAATAGAAGGTAATGAAAGTCACAAGCATTCAGAGGATATTCTGACTTTTTCTAAATTGATACTTATTTACAAGCTAATCAGAAGTGAATATATTTAACTAATAGGTAAAATTACATGGACGAAAACTTTTTAAATATCACTTAAAAAAACTATTACACTTATTTAACTCAAAATTATTAAATAAATTTCATTTTTTCACCATTCCAAAAAAGATCTAAGCAGACTTAATAGAACAAAGCCAAATAATGCAAAAAAACATTCATAGAAAATGAAAAATTGCAAATAAAATCATCTTTAGCTACAATGTTGCTCTATTGTCTTCAAAATTTACAGAGAGCTGCAGATAGGGGGACATTTTGTTTTTCAAATTTAAATATTTCATTCTTCCTAACTTAAACCCTATGCTGTTGGTTCTCATTTGAAATGCCTCATCAAGACGAGTCAAATGAGTACCAACAATGATTGATTGATTGAATGGGGTTTTACGCAGCTTCTCACGCCAGTACTACCATTACACCCTTTCCTAGCCTCCAGCTGCTATCTCACATAGGTCTACGATTATTGACCCATTGGTGAGAGACAAATAGTCGGAAAGAATGAGTGCCGCCGTTTGGGATCGAACCCGTGACCTCTAGTTTGACAGTCCGACGCGCTACCAACTGCTCTATGACAGCGGCTGAGTACAAACAACATTGTTTCATTGGCAATAAACAATTCTAGACTGGCTTTACCCCTTCTTTTCTGGATCCTTATGTACCTATTCAGATATGCCTACACTTACACAATATTTACCCCTCTTTTACCAACATCAAGGTGATTGCAGAAAGTATAACATTCTTAACAAAATTTCAGGTAGAATTTGAGTAAATGGTAATTTATGGAACATTCATGACAAGATTCATATAAATTAAATTGATTATGGGAAGATGATTTTTGAAGATAAAATAGTGAAATTAAGCCCAAGCTGCCACACCTATAAAAGGAGGTCAATGAAAATTTCTTGGACAATTCAAGTAAAGCATCACCAAAGAAACAACTATGTCAAGTTTCATTGAAATCATCCCAATGGTTTAGGAGGAGAAGATATTTAAAGATTTAAAAGTGAAAAACAGCCCAACCCTGCAACACCCTTATAAGGAGGACTATCCAATTTTTTTTGACAATTTATGTGAAGGGTCACCCAAGGAAGATCAATGCCAAGTTTCATTGGAATCAGCCTAATTGTTAGAGAGAAAGTAATTTCTAACTGAAAAAATGCCCCACCCTGCCACTCTCATATTTGGGGGTCAATCAAAATTTCTTGAAAAACTTAAATAAAGGTTCACCCAAGGAAAATTCATGCCAAGATTCATTGAAATCAGCTCAATGGTTTGGGAGGAGAAGATTTTTTTATTACTTTAACGTGAAAAAATGCCCTACCCTGTCACACCCATATTTGGGGGGGGGGCATTCAAAATTTCTTGAACAATTTAAGTAAAGGTTCACCCAAGGAAAAACCATGCCAAGATTCATTGAAATCGGCGCAATAGTTTGGAAGGAGAAGATTCTGAAAGATTTTAACCTTAAAAAATGCCAAACCCTGCCACGCCCATATTGTGGGGTCAATCCAAATTTCTTGAACAAATTTAGAAAAGGGTCACCCAAGGAACATCCATGCCAAGTTTCATTGAAATTGGCCCAATGGTTCTGGAGGAGAAGATTTTTTAAGATTTTAAAGTGAAAATATACCCCACCCTGCTACGCCCATAGTTGGAGGACAATCATAATTTCTTGAATAGTTTAAGAAGAGGGTCACACTAGGAGCATCCATGCCAAGTTTCATTGAAATCCGCCTATTGGTTTGGGAGGAGATGATGTTAAAAGAAAAAGTTTATGCACAGACGGACACACTGACACATGGATGCACAACGGACACTCTGCCATGACAATAGCTATCTAGCCTTCGGACTTTGGAGCTTAAAAGGACGGTCCAAATTCAAAGAAACAGGGGGTCATGGAAAACCCTCGATACTACAATCAGTTTCTTAGAAATCAATGCAATTCTCAATGAAGGTATACTATGGCATAACAAGGTATATTTTAAAACTTCTTGTCTTTGTTTTTTGATATAGATAATGAAAAACAATGTGTTGTATCCTTTAGCATAATCTGCAATTGACCTACGCTCAATCATCAGTGGTCAGTGACTGATGTACAGTATGGTTAAGTGTTGTCTATTGCCTGGCTTAGTTTAACCCTTGACATGCTGAATAAAAATCTTTGCAAAATAAGTGTAAAAACAATGTGCTAAAAGCACTGGAAGTTACCAAATGTAAGTGAGTATTGATTTTCGGAAATGCATTGTTTTACACCTTTCTGGTTTAAAAATGATATTCAGGAGGTTAAACTTAGATCAGACTGCACAAATGTGCAGGCTGATCTTTGTCTATACCTCCTGTCAAAGTAGGAATATTCCGGGTTCAGCATGACAAGGGTTAAAATATATTGTTTTTCTCAAGTAAAAAGATGTTACCAGAAAATAAGAAGTAACCCAGCCTAAATAAATGATATACAATCTTTTGAAACATTAAATGGCTGCAATCTACACATTATAATAATGCATAATTGATTATGAGGTTTCTTAATCGATAGTTGTCATGGGAATCCCAAACCAACTGATTATCAATTAAAACGATAAATCTGCCTATCACCATTCAATATACTCAGTGTTCCCAGAAACCCTCAAATGGGGGCGATTTACTCCCAAATTGAAGTTTGTACCCCCTATTTTTGCAAGCATACTAGTAACAAGAGGACCATGATGGTCCTAGATCGCTCACCTGACTCTCTTTGACCCCTGGGACATCACATCATTTAAATAGGCAGATGTCATAAAGGAGATAATTTCTACACCAAACCAAGTGTCAAGAAGTTCCGGCCAAAATTGTGGCCTCTTGAGTTAAAACAAGAAAATTATCATTAAGACTCCCTTTCCTGTGATATGGCATGGATCCATTCCATTTTCAAAAGGGTTAATCTTTGTGACTTGACCATCATACTGACCAAGTTTCATGAGGATTGGGCCATTTTTGTGGCCTCTAGAGCGTTAACAAGATAATTGTCATGAAGGCCCCTTTTCCCGTGATATTGCATAGATCCTTCTCATTTTTGAAAGGGTTCATCCATGTGATTTGGCCAACATTCTGACCAAGTTCATGAGGATGGGGCCATTTTTGTGGCCTCTAGAGCGTCAACAAGAAAATTGTTATTAAGGCCCCTTTTCCTGTGATATGGCATGGATCCTTCCCATTTTCGATAGGGTTAATCCTTGTAACCTGACAAACACTCTGATCAAGTTTCATGAAGATTGGGCCTTATTTATGGCCTCTAGAGCGTCAACAAGATAAATGTCATCAAGACCCCTTTTCCCGTGATATGACATGGACATCTCCCATTTTCGATAGGGTTAATCCTTGTGACCTGACAAACATTCTGACCAAGTTTCACGAAGATTGGGTCAAATTTGTGGCCTCTAGAGCGTAAACAAGATAAATGTCATCAAGACCCCTTTTCCCGTGATATGACATGGATATCTCCCATTTTCGATAGGGTTAATCCTTGTGACCTGACAAAAATTCTGACCAAGTTTCACAAAGATTGGGTCATATTTGTGGCCTCTAGAGCATAAACAAGAAAATTGTCATAAAGGCTCCTTTTCCTGTGATATGGCATGGATCCTTCCCATTTTCAATAGGGTTAATCCTTGTGACCTGACAAACATTCTGACCAAGTTTCATGTAGATTGGGCCATGTTTGTGGCCTCTAGAGCGTTAACAAGATAAATGTCATCAAGACCCTTTTCCTGTGATATGGCATGGATATCTCCCATTTTCAATAGGGTTCATCCTTGTGACCTGGCAAGCATTCTGACCAAGTTTCATGAAGATTGGGCTATATTTGTGGCCTCTACAGTGTAAACAAGAAAATTGTCTTTAAGGCCCCTTTTCTTGTGATATGGCATAGATCCTTCCCATTTTCAATAGGGTTCATCTTTGTGACCTGGCCAACATTCTGACCAAGTTTCATGAAGATTGGGCCATATTTGTGGCCTCTAGAGTGTAAACACTAAGATTGTTGACGCCGGACGACACACGACGCACGACGGACATTCAATGATCACAAAAGCTCACCTTGAGCACGATGTGCTCAGGTGAGCTAAAAATCAAATTCATTTCAGTAATCTCAGCTCTCTCAATGGTGAGGACTTTCCAGAATGCGTTAAAAAGGAAAGGGCCCTACTCTATCCATTTCTGAAAAAGGCTTATGAAGACGGCAAGAAGGCTTTCTTCAACTACGACAAACTCTCTATAGATGGAAATTTATACGTGTATGACGAATATACAAAAGAACCAAAACAAATCATAAGAGACTAGGGGGCAGGTCGAGGCCCGTATGAAGCAAAAGGAGGCATTCTTGGCTTCAGTATACTTAGCTGGATTATCAAAGGGTTGTTAAAGTATTCAAATGATAGATATTTTCAAAATATTTGTTCTAAATACGAAATATTGTGTTTTTGTGAAACGTGGGGAGCTTCTCATGATGATTTCAGCTCATTTCTATCAGATTATACTAACTTTGACTATAAACGTCCAAAGAGAAAAGCTGCGATTAGAGCATCGGGTGGTGTATCAGTTTTTGTTCGAAATAATTTATTGAAATCTGGCCGTTTTAAGCGTATTCATAATGACTTATCTGAATGTGTTGTGCTGCTTTTTGATTGTAGAAACTTAATCACAGATGTCAAACAAGTTATGTTTTTCTTTACTTATATTTCACCACAGTATTCCACAATTTATGAAAATAGCTCTGAAAATGGAATAGAACTTCTTAGTAATAATATTTTCAAAATCATGTGTGATTACCCTGATGCATCATTGTTCTTAGCTGGAGATTTAAACGCAAGAACAAAAGATATCACGACAAGTAACACATCCAAACTCTGTGGAAACCAGTTTTGGTGGGACAGAGAATGCAGTCTTTTAAAGGGACGTAAGGATACATCATTACGCAAATTTAGAGTTACGGGAAGTGATTTTAACCTAACAACATACAAGCAAACAAAACATCAATTTAAAACATTATGCAAAAGTAAGAAAATAGCATATACAACAGTTAAATGGACAGAACTTATGTTTTGTCGAAACGATCCTAGGAAATACTGGTCACTTCTTAAATCCGCAAATATATGTAAATTGTTGACCTTATCTCTTGAACCTTTTGTCTTTTTCAACCATTTTAAAGACCTCTTGAACACAAATTTACCTAATCAAACACACAATTTAAATTTTCTTGAAACAATCGCCATAGATACTGATTGCCGTGTATTAAACCTGCCAATCACGAGATAGTCAAAAGTGTCAAATCGTTACGAACTGGTATATCTCCAGGACCAGACGGCATTCCCGTAGAATTTTACCTACATACCCTCCCATCTATCCTCCCTTTCTTAGAAGGACTATTTAATAAAATTTTCCATTTATCTGATTTTCCTTCGTCTTGGAGCCAGAGTATTATTACACCAATACATAAAAAAGGTAGTTACCTTGACCCAAATAATTATCGCGGAATTTCATTAATTGATTCACTTTGTAAAATTTTTGTTCAAATTCTTAATAAGCGATTGTCTGATTGGTGTGAAATAAATAATGGTATTAGATGAATCGCAGGCAGGTTTTCGCAAAAACTATTCTACAATCGACAACATATTTGTACTAATGGCTATGAGCCAAAAATATCTTTCTAAAAGGAGAGGCCGTTTTTACTGTATTTTTATTGACTTTGCTAAGGCCTTTGATAGCATTAATCACGACAAACTATGGGATTCTTTAAGAAGAAAAGGCATAAATGGAAAATTTTTAAACATTTTAGAATCAATGTATGGTAAATTGAAGTCTTGTATAAAGTTAGATAATCTGCTTTATGAGTATTTCGACTGTATTGTAGGTACGCGCCAAGGCTGTTTAGGATTGCAGAAAATATTTTTACTTTTTATCAATGATTTAATATCTTTTATGAACAAAACACATAGAAACAGAATTTTCGTCACTCAAATGATTCAAGAATTAAACTCATTTTTTTTCGCAGACGACGTTTCTAGCTTTGCGAAAACAATTATTCAATTACAATGCCAAATAAACACGATCCAACAATTCACAGATGGCGTTGGGTTGAACATAAATATTGATAAAACTAAAATAGTCGTGTTTAGAAACGGGGGTATTACAAAACAAACAGAAAAATGGTTCTACGATGGCAACCCAATCAAAGTGGTATCAAGTTATAGATACTTAGAGGTCCACTTTACTAGTAGAATGTGTTGGTCAAAAACCCACAGTAACCTGTCTTTACAAGCGTCAAAAGTTATATGCATTACATACTAAGGCTCCGTAAGCAATTTCACTTAGTAGATATAAAAGATCTATTTAAACTCTTTGACACAACAGTAAAACCCATATTATGCTATGCTTCTCAGATCTGGGGGTATAATTATGTTGAAAAAATAGAAAGAGTACACTCTCAGTTCTGCAAAAAAGTGTGTTATCTCCCTCAAAAACAAGTGATTTTCTAGCTCTATGCGAATGCGGTAGGCTTCCACTGTGTATTACGTACATCCCAAATTGTATCAAATACTGGTTGAAAATTCTACATATGGAACAAAAACGTTATCCAAAGCAATGTTATTTTTTACTTTTTCAATTAGACGAATCCGGAAGAACGACTTGGGCGACTCAAATTAAAAATCTGTTATATACCCATGGCTTTGGACATGTTTGGATTTTTCAAACCGTCCATCAAATGATAACCAATTCCTCAAAACTTTTACCCAAAGAATTAAAGATTGTTACACACAAAAATGGTTTTCTGAAATTAATGATTCTCCTAAAGCTTATTATTACAAGTTTTTTAAATCCTTGTTAACACCTGAATTATACTTAAACTCGGACATCAGCTATAAACAAAAAAAGGCACTCTCAAATTTTCGATGCTCAGTCCACAATCTTATGATTGAAAAAGGAAGACATCTTGGCCTAGACAGGAATTTAAGATATTGCAAAATTTGTGAAAATAGAAATATATTGGTCATAGAAGATGAATTTTATTTCTTTTATGAATGCAGTGCCTATGAACATTTAAGACTACGACATTTTGACAAATTTTGGCTTGAAATTAATCACAGAAATCAAGGATATTTTCACACAGAATATTAGAAAGTACGAATAGGCTAGACATTATAAGAATTGCTAAGTTTTTGGTTAATGCATTTACCCTAAGAAAAGAAATAATCGATGAGCTTTGCTAGTGCTTTAGCCATTATTCATGAAACATTATTTACTACGTACTTATGTTCTGTAAATTGGGTATTCTCGTATCTTTTTCTTTATATAAAAAATACACATCTAGTTTATCTGATCCTAATTATCGCAATTGAATATGCATTTTGATAACATAGAAAATCGTACATTTGATTATCATTAGCCATAATGCATGTAGTCGGTGGGCGCTCAGGGCCTCGTAACTCCAGCATATTCAAGCTGAATTTGCGAGGTTTTGGTTACCCACTAACAATATGTCCAATACGTTTATGAATCTTATAAACAGCAGTGGTGGAGAGAATTTGAAATAAATTGACGAAATTTACAGTCGGTTTGCTTCGGGAATTTGTAGCTTCATCTTGCAGCAGGATGTGGTTATGAATTTTAGAAGACAGTTGACAATACCATGTTTTGGTCCTGTGGTAATAGTGTTATATAGTGGAAATAATATTGTTGATAATTTTGGACGTCACTATGTAGATGTAATTATATGTATACATTGTACATGGGCCAGTGGCCTAAATACTTCATTAAAGAATTGTTAGTTGTTAGTTAGTTGCTAAGCTTGGACAGAAATTGTATTCAGTAGATAAAATGAATATTCAGACAGTAATAATAGGGTGCTTGAGTACCCCCTGGCCACAAGATTTTGGGTACCATATGGTACAAAAATATTACTTATCCCAGCCTATTAATTAAACAGTTATTTCATTCATTTCTCTATTGAGATGTTTCCTACTTGAGATACATCACTAATGACTATTCAGAACTCTTTATTGTTGATGTTTCACTTCTGTGATAGAAATGTCTTTGTAGGAAAAGTCCTGAAGTAAAACATGTACACTCCTGTCAGGTAATCTGGTGCATCGTCTATAGCTGTGCAGCTATATGATGTCATGTAAACTAATACAATGGCCGCTAAACATAAAAACAGAAGAACTTGTTTTTTTCTATCTACAAAATTTCTATCATTCATTCATTTTACACGAAAAAAGAATGCATGTATATTTTAAAGTAAAAAGATTCCTCATTTTGTTAAAATATTTTTCATTTCTAACAGATTTAAGGACATTGAAGTAAGATTCTTTCCTGGACTGTGAGGGTGTAGCTGACAAAAACTGCCTTTATAAAACACACTAGTGCCTCTGTTAGTGGAAAGTGTAGTTTAACATTTAGTGACACTTTGTTTAAGATCAAATTTCTTTTCCATTGACAAAACGGTAAATGAGTTCAGTTGAGTGTTGGTTTTTTGAGTACAAGGGATATCTTTATGCAAATTTTGTATATGACATTCTTAAGTGTGCAGGATTAGATGACAGCACTGTAAATAGAGATTTGACTGTAATATTGTTTACAGTGGGAATTCTAAAAAACACAGTCAAATATCTTATTTCTGATGAAAGCCGGTTCACCATAGAGTAAGACCAGGCAGTAAACAAGTTTGCGGCTCAGTCTAAAACGCGGACCACTTTAGCGGACCATATAGATAAAGAAGGAAAATGCGGACGATATATGATAAAGAGGAAAATTGCGGACCACATGATTAAATGTGTAATCTGCAGTTAACTGATTACACAAGAGGAACGTTTCTAATTTGTCTCGTATTAATTGACAACCTGAAATTTCGATCGTCATTTGATTGGAAATTTACATTTAAAGTTGAAATCGGCAGAGACGTTGTAAATAAGATATTTTTTCAACCAATTGAGACTTCTTATTTATATCTTAGTAAAAAAATGTTTGTTTGTCATGGTCTTTTTTAATGAATGAATTTGTGAATGTTTCGCACTAAACATTGAAAACATATTTAATGTCATCGCACAGCGTATGAGGTCTATTCTCGGTAGAATACAAAAGACATCGACATGGCACGAGAATGCGTTGATCAAAATATGCTTTAAGAATGCCGGGATCAATCATCTAGGTTTTTTAATTGACGAACCACGTGTAATTTAAACTATATTAATTGGCGACTATACTGGCTTTTGTTCACCTTATAGTCAAAGAAATTTACCCTAAAAGTACGGCTGTAATCACAACTTACAACGGTTTAGAACTGTCCGCAGCCGTAATCAATGGGCGATTTATTAATAAAGGAACAAACGTGGTGACCAAACGTCCAAACTTAGAAAAAAAAATGTTTCACTAGAATAACTTTTATTTTGGATATAGAAAGAAAATACGGACCATACCCGGAAGAAGTAATTCCAATCAATTGGACATGGTACCCGGGCAATTGTGTCATAATCCGAATTTATTGAACGCGGAACAACGGGCTATATAGCAATGGAAAAGGCGGACGACACAAGATAAAGAGAGAAAATGCGGACCAATTGAATATAGACGGAAATTGCGGACCATATGAAATGAAGAAGGATGCGGACTATAATGGTTTCCTTGACACTTTAACAACTCTTCAAAATCTTAATTATTAACGATCATTATTACTGATATAATATGTTTATGTGTCAGAAAAGAAATTGTTAATTTATCCTTGGTAATGAATTATGATTATTCCCAGGATAAAGTTAAAAAGAATCCAATATAATTGAGATTTTTTTTTCGAAACGAGTTTATATTAGCTGATGAAAATGGTGCATTTATGTTCAAACCATCCAGATTTTTATTCATCTCTTTCCAAATATTAGATATTCATACTGAAAACATAAACATGCACACGCGGAAAAACAAACAATATAATAATATCAGTCTACAATATTTTTGAAATAAACATTGTTTTTCATGCACTTCAAAGATCTGTTTCTGTTAAAGCTGCGTCTTCTAAATCGTCATGACTACAGTGATCGGTGAATAGGAGAAAGAGGTAAATTGAAACAATCGACAAAGTAAATAACTAAATGATTCGTAAATTTTGATATCCTATCTCTTTACGTAAAAAACATAGAAACAAATGCATATCATGCCCACGTGCACTGACTAAGAAATCAGCCCTGCGTTCAGGATTCAAAACGGTTTGTTAACGTTTATCACTTTCTTTAAAATTAATATGTTTTGATATCTACTAAACGTTTTGCGAACGTTTTCATCTTGAACGCGGGTTAGAGTTAACCAGCAGTTTGTTGTTCTATGCATGTACATTTTCACGTGCAGACCATTATCAGATTCCACATACCGTAACAACAGAGTCGCGGAGTTAAGTGTGACACGCGTGTCAGATTATGTAATTGCAATTCCAAAAAAAAAATTATCAAGTTCTTGACAAATAAACAATACAATGACAAAATGATTGGTTCTAAGTATTCCTTAAAATTCTATATAAATCCAGGGAAAAGAAAAAATCGCTTACAAAGGCTACCAAAATTTCGAAAACGAAATATTGCTCGGATACTTTTATTTATTTATTTGTATTCAGTGGTGGAATTTGAATTGAAATAATTTCATAATTTCATATGTGCTTCTTTTAGTGATCATTACAGTTTGTAAAAAAATTTGTGGGTTTGAATCGTTTTGCTTTTCTTATTTTATCAATCTGTTCTTATCATCGTGTAAATATTAGTAAATTTTTTTTCGATTTCTACTTAATTGTGTGTGCGAATTGTTTGTGGTGCTTTAAAATGGCTTTAGTAATTGGTCACAGCCAGACTAAGTATTTGCAGGAGTATCTAGATTGTGGTAAATACTCGGTATTTTCCTACCCTGGCTATAGATCTCACCAATTAATGGAAGAGGAGATATTACTTGAAGTGGCGCCTTTCTTTTCGGTAAGTAACACTTGAATATTATTGTTATCATAATAATGGCTCTCTGTTGATATAAAACAATTAACACCCGCTTAAGGAAGGCCTTTAATTACCACAGCGGTCTGTCCGTAGATCAAAGGCTGTCGCGTGTCAATTAATCATGCTTCTGTGATAACCTTACATGAAGTAGATACAGTAAATGACATCGTGAAATTGACAAGATGAATGATATTTAAATGATTTTGGTATGAAATTGAATGAGTGTGTCGAGCGAGTTTAGAGTGAAATTAATGGGAGGTAATCCATTATCGCTAATGAATTAACTTAAGAAAGGGAGAGAATATTGTATTCATGTTCTTTGGATTCATGTTAGTATGAAATGAATAACAATAACGCTGTATTAATACATTATGGTAAATGGCAGTGGTGGTAAGAAATATTCAGTGACTTTATTTCCTAAAGAATCTTGTTCGTGTCCTTCCTCCTCGCGTTGTTACCATATCATTGCTGCGATGTTGTCTATAGGAATGGATGTACCCAGTGAGAAAAAAATATACAATCTTTCTCAATTACGCAGAAATTGTCGACCAAAACATTCGAGAAAATGTGGAACAAAAAGGGGAAGAATAGGTGATAGTGATTTTGAAGTTATTGCAGCTCCGGATTCTGTGATGAAGGAAGTTAGTAAGACACCGTGTAATACTCCCAAGCAAAAACCGCGTTTTAATGATTCAAGTGAAAAGGCGAAAAAAAATCTAAAATTTGAAAATTCAACACCAAAAAACACTCCGAAATCCTCAAATATAAAAAGAAAAATAATTGACGAAGCAACGCCATATAAAGTTCCCAAGTTAGACCCAGATTTATCAATTATTAAAGAAGAAAACGAATTAAGCCAAATAGATATCAGTAGTAGAGATAATAGTTTGAATTTTGATACTTATAGCGAAAAATTGTGGAATGCGTATCTTGGACTTACAAATGCCGACGTTGAATGTTTGAAACAGAACGGCAAAATAAATTCAAATCACATGGAAGCAGTGCATAAATTATTAAAAAACAGATTTAGTGCTTATATTAATGGATTTCAGGTAACAGAAAAAGTGCCGGTTTTCTACAAAAATAAAAAGAGGTGGAAAACTAAAATACCAATGGATGCAGTTGAATCTCCCGCATGCCAAATCCACCATAACCACAATGACCACTGGGTATGTTCTATTTTCCACAACGACAGTATTTATCTTTTAGATAGTTTAGGATTTGACCGACCAATGGACAAAATCGTACCAAATTGACTTAGAATTCAACTTTCTTGGATCTATGGTAGAAATTCTAAAAGTTTTAAAGTTAATATTCCGAGCGTCATGAAACAAAATAACAGGAATGACTGTGGTTTGTATGCTATTGCTTTCGTAAGATCTTATTGTTTCCAAAAAAGTTTATGCTTTGATTTGATATTTGACAGTGGAAAATTAAGATCTCATTTATTGCAATGTTTCGGAAATCAAGAAATATCAGAATTTCCGCTTACGAACAAAACGATGAGCCATAGAAAGTCTTGCGATAAAAAGGAACTGAAAATAGAGAATTCTTGTGTTTGTAACTTGCCCGAGTGTGTTGATTCGGTTATGGTTCAATGTGACAAGTGTTGTGTTTGGTATCATCGATCATGCATAAATGCTCCAATGGATATTTCAACTACAGATCAAGATTTTATATGTGGATTGTGTTAACTTCTCGTAAACGCAATATAATGAACTTCTTTTATCTATTCACTCTTAACGCATATGGTCCGTAATTTCCTTCTTTATCGTATATCGTCCGCATTTTCCTTCTTTATCTATATGGTCCGCTAAACTGGTCCGCGTAAAAAGATTTTATATGTGGATTGTGTTTTCTTTATTCTATAACTCTTTTCTTTTTTTCCTCGGATGTTTTCTGAAAAAGAAAACACACGAGATATTGCTATAGTCTCGGAGTCGGCGTTATTTTTGCCTCTGTTGTTTTTGTTGTTATTTTGCCAAAATGAGAATGTTCTAAAAGTATGTGAAAATTTGGGAATGTATGTTCACTGTCGAAAGGGGGTGCTACAATATCACAGTAAGTAACAATTTCGATTTTATTTGTCATTCACCCTCTATTGAGGTTTAGTTTCCTTTGGTTTAAACCTATTTATTTTACATCGATTGGGAAACAAGTTCTTACAACTTAGATTAATCCCTCTCGATTCTGCTTCCACGAAAATTCACCAGTACTCGCGCCGAATGTGTGGGCCAATGAAAGAACCAAGATCGATAGCCGCTCCCGTGAATCGAACTCAGGACCTTTGGGTCTAGAGGCCGACGCTCTACCTCTAGACCACGGACACCACGATTAGTTTCCTTTGAGTGTCGTCGTTGTCATCTTCCATTGTAAATCTAAACTATCTGTGGGTTTTGACAAAATGTTGTATAGTTTCCTTCTAAATGCCACTTTGTCCGCATTGATGCAAAAAAATAATCGATTCGTGGTATTAGTAACTGCGTAGCCCCATTACGTTTGCATTTTCCGGTAATTATTTTTTATGTTTATTTGCTTGTTTGAATGCGGTTTTAAGCCGCTTTCAACATTATTTCAGTCATATCGCGGAGACTGGAGCACCTAACAATGTATCCCTATTATTTCTCACACCATCACATCCTCAGTTTCCTAGCCTCCAGCCGATGTTTCTCTTTTTCATTTCACTTTTTACGGTACTTTCAAAATAATAACTTATATCATGTATTAGTTAGGACTTTAAGGGGGCATTGTTTTTCCTAATTACAAATTTTGAGAACCCAATTATTTGTGCGTAGTGACAGTACCAGTTAATAACAAGGTTCTCGGTATTACAATTGATGTAATTGATTGTGACTTTAAAAATATTTAGTGATAAATAGTAGGTCGATTAACCTTTGGCAACACTTTCGGCTTTTCTTTTTACAAAATTCTAAATTTGGCTCTTACAGAGGTGGCCTCCCCGTGGCAAGAGCCGGGAAACAAAATCGTGTTTTCACCCCTACGTTCAGAATGAAAAGCTTACGGAACATTTGCAAATGTCATCGCTTTGCACTTATGCATTAACGTGTAATGCGGGTATCATAAGTCTTGCAAAACGTTCGCAAACACATTGCATCCTTAACGCAGGGCTGGTTTTGGCTGACAACCTCATCGACCAATCATATCATCAATTCATCAAGGTTGATTGCTTAACCATTTTGTTTAATCGCTCGTTCATTCATCAATTAATTCTTTCACTAATTGAAATGCATTACAATGAACAAGATGCAAAATGCAAGTTTACTAAGAAATTTAGATGCACCCAAAAAATCTTAAGACCTACACAAGTTTTTTTCTTGTATGAATAAAATGTCATGTACAAAATAAATTAACTCAATAGGAGAGTTGATTGTTATTGTTTATATTGAGAATTTCCCGCGCATGCGCATTACTGGTAGGCAGAAAGAGTCAGATCTCTATGCGAGAAGACAATTAAAACTGGTTCAAAATCAACCGTTCATTTATATTTAAGATTAAAAGAAAATTAAATATTATTTGTACGAATGTTTCCCGTTAATTATTAATCGATATTTAAAGAATCTCTTACGTAGTAGCCCTTTATCAGCTTCCCGAGATTAGACTATTTCCTCCGACTTATTGAACGAAGTTGCCATCGACGATAGATCTTTTAGCTATTTAGAATTAGTTTTTTTGTCTCTTTAAATAATGTTTTTGTTTAGAAAGATTGTAACCTAGAATCTTTGAATAAACATGGCCTAGGGTCTGTCTTATATAGACGCTCGAGTTGCGCAATTTAGCTCGAGGGACTCTTAAACACGTGTCCGTGGTTTAGCGCAAATATTCTTCCTTTGTAAACTTGATGTTTTCTTTTTTGTCAATTTTCACATCATTCATAAAGAAAGTTGAAAATTATGTATGAAACATAGAAAGTGTTTAAGTTTTCAAACATTCGTAACTCAGTCTACAGCACTCATGAAAGTTCTGACAAAGCTGTAGTTGCACCGTTTCTATAAACAAACACAGAAAAAGTTATATTTTAAGATTTTTATAGAAAGTTGGATGAAAACGGCGGTGGATGAAGGATTTCTATAAATGGGGTACTAATGTACAATAAAGGGAGAGAAGATTCGTTTTCCTAGTATTACAAAGTTTTGTTGATTTTCTGTGTAAAAATGAAACAACTAGGCTAAAGATGGGGATTCGTTTGAATCCCTTGAAATCCTTTTTGCATCCGCCACTTGAACAAATTAACTTTCTTTACCGCTTTCCATAACGTAATGAATTTGTATGACATGAACTAAATACAAAAGTTTGACTCAGATTAATCGGTTAACGGCGTCAAGTAGAATAAAACTTCGTAACTACAGCCGATCGAGATTTGTTGTATCCGTAGTCGCGCCGTTTTCAAGGGTAAAATCAGACGAAATGGTCATATGTGTTGAATGTTATTGGGGAAAACGTAAGATGAATATGTAAAATTCATTAAACCTTACCAATAAATTTATTTTGCCGAGTTTAAGATGACTCGGGTTAAACAACGTTTGCGGGAAAAGTGACTTGTTACGTTAATTCGTTCACTCGCCAGAATTTCAGAACTTTCTACTTATTTTTCCTCACATTCATTTTATATTTTTGTTTTTGAAATGTAGTTAAAGTCGTCGTTGAGCAACAGAACATCGCAAATCCATTTTAATCAGGCTGTATTGCGATGTTTCGTTCGCCACCAACGCTTTCAATTTCAAGATTATTTTTTGTCGTCTGGTCGGGGTAAAAACGAAGATTTACAAAAGAACGATCACATTATTTCATCTTTAACAAATAAAGAAATTGTGTATGCTTCAATTTCTTTACTACCCGTTAAAATTCGATTTTTTACCCTCTTATTATTCATTGGGAACTACATAAAGCAAAATAGAAAAAATGGTTCGGAGTACATTTTCGATTTGGCGGCTTCCATTTCCCGCTGAAGCAAACGCTGCGTTTCAGATATGCAGTAGGCCTAACTTATGTTTGATTGAAAATTATCCCGGCCATTTTTTCAAATTTGAGGAAGAACTTTTAGTATTGACAGCTTGTTCAATACACGGAAGATCGATTTACTAAATGAATGCGGCTCAAAATTGAAAAATCATGTGGGCCTTATTTATCGCCGCTGAAATAGAATCTTAAATGAAATATTTTATCAAAAGCTTGATTTAATCTATGACTGGTAAGGCATTAAAAGATTTGTGTCAAATGAAACTTCACACTTTATGCCTAATGAATGGGTAAAAGTTGTGCCCAGATGAAAGCAATCAATCAGTGGCGTGTGCATCGTCACGGCCAGATCAATTATAATTTGGCATGTGTTATAGAAGTTTGTCTTTATGACACATGCAAGTGTGTGATCAGCGGCTACTGTTTTATGACATGGGCAATATCGATAAGTGCAACCGGTTACGGTCAGATGAAAGAGATTCCGCGGCCGTGTAGTATGGATCATTGCGTTAGAAACAGCGAACTTTTTGACACATGTTTGTGTTAATAGCGGCTAATATTTTTAAGTCGCATAATGAAAATTCTTTGATAGGATTTTAAAATCTTACTAGAAAAGCTGTTAAGTCGGCAGATCGTGTGTTTTGCGACATTCGTTTATTATCTTAAATTAACCAATTTTCTAAATGTGCGGGGGACTTTTTACGGAAGCAAATCGGTTTTCAACAGTAGGCGGTGTTCTCAAAATTTACAGATTAAACTAATAATTGGATTAATAATTTTTAGACAAATAAAGGAAAAGGGCCATAAAATCCTTTCCCAAAAGTTTGAGATTTCTGTGACAGGATGAATAACGGAAATGGGATAAAGATAAATCGGCATTGAAACTCGAATCAGCTCAGTATAGGTAAGATATACTATATTTCGTTTATGAGTGAACAAAAAACGTAAATACAGCTTAATTCATATTGAATTCGCGATATATCAGTTGCTCAACAGCGATTTATTTGCATTCATTTGCATTTCTGGGTGGTTATCTTTCGACCAGAAATATTCTTTTCATAGACAATGTCATATGATGACAACTGCATAATCAAAAGGTTGGATGATTTATCTAAATTTTGACACCTTTGTCAACAGGGAATAATCATTAGAAATATACAATCCAAAAACTTGAATATTGGATATTTTACTATTTGTGTATGCAACCGGTAGATCTTTCTGCCTACAGCGATTACCCGGATGTAAACATCACGTGACCCGTGATGTCACCCGTCAACTCATGTATAAACAAAATTGATTAGTAGATTGATCGTAAACGCAATAAAATGAACTTCATTTATCTATTCGCTCTAAACGCATATGGTCCGCAATTTCATTCTTTATCGTATATCGTCCGCATTTTCCTTCTTTATCTATATAGTCCGCTAAACTGGTCCGCGTTTTAGACACACCCCAAGTTTGCAACCCAAACAGAATGGAGTAGGGCCCTAGACATCTGCCCGCATTCAAGATGAAAACGTTAAAGTGCTTCCAAAATCATATCTCGATTTGCCCCTGCAAAAGGCAGGGTATGATCTCAAAGCGCTCGCGAAACGCCATTTCATCCTAAACATAGGGGCTAGGCTAGTTACCCCTTTCAGTTTTTCCAAGTCAGTTGGACCAGCCCAGTTGATGCTGTAAAGTTCGTTGTCAATGAATGGATTAAAGCCTGCATCAACTCTAAATGCAAACCAAATGAGTATGTAACGGATCATTGTTTATTTTAAACCGATAAATTCGAACGATGACGTGTTTGAAAATAATTGTTTTTCTGTCAGATCAAGGGCGCAGACATGTTGAAGTCTCGGAATGGAAGAACATAAAGTCGGCAAGCCCATTGGTCAATATTCTGATAGAAATTAAAATCAATTTAGATTTGTCGATGATTTATAATGCATTTTATTCTCCATTTAGAAAAAGATTTATTCAGGCTTAACTCTGATTTTTCATTGAAATCAATTCTTTTTCCACGTTTCATTTTCGGACCGACGTTCCTCAAGGAGCAACTGTCAAAACAAGCCGAAATGGAACCAGAAAATAGTTTTCGCTTGTTTATTTTTGCAATTGCTTTAAGAACAGCATTTTCTTTACCCGAGCCAGGTTTCTGGAAAGACGAACCCGTACCAGACGACGTAAGTTCAGCTGTCAGTTAAACAAAGTCTTGTAACAAGTTCAAAGATTTGTTTCCCTTTACCCCACCCACATATTTTGGTTGATCATTTGGTCAAACACTCTTTTGTGCGTTCTTGACGACAAGATGATAGCTCGAGATCCATCATAGCATATCCTAATGGTTTTTCCTAAACCATGTGCTAGGTGATCATTCATGTTTTCTATAACAACGGAGTGGTGCAGGTTGCAAAGAAAAAAAACCGGTGTATGGAAATACCGAAATAGACATGAATACCGAAATAGACCGAAATATACCAAAATACACCGAAATACACCTAAAATCTACCGAAATAGGAAAAATATTAAGGAAGAAAAGAGATAAATATCTTCTATCTTTGTGATGAAACTTTTATATGATGGCAATGCCGAGCGCGAAACTGGAATAACTGTAAAAAAGTTCTTAACAAGTATCCGAAAAAAGTGTATTTCGGTATTCGTTAAGTATGCAGAACGCACAAAGATAGTACATCAAAAACTCGAAAATACCTTAATACAGCCTAAACAGGTGTTAAAAATGTGTATTTCAGACATATGCATATCTAACCTGTTTAGTACACCAAGAAGTCGAAAATACCGAAATACAGTCCAAACAGTTATAACAATGTGTATTTCGGTATTTGATGAATATCTCACCTGTGTAGTACACGAAGAAGTGGAAAATACGGAAATACAGTCTTAGCCAGTTTAAAAAATGTCTATTTCGGTATTTGATGAAATATCCATAACTCTCCTGTGTAGTACATTCAGAAGTCGAAAATACCGAAATACAGTCTTAACTAGTTATTAAAATGTCTATTTCGGTATTTGATGACATATGCATATCTCACCTGTGTAGTACATCAAGAAGACGAAATTCCAGAAATACAGTCCAAACCAGTAATAACAATGTCTTTTTCGGTATTTGATGAAATATGCATATCTCACCTGTGTAGTACATCAAGAAATGGAAAATACCGAAATACAGCCTAAACCAGTCATAACAATGTCTATTTCGGTATTTGATGAAATATGCATATCTCGCCTGTTTAGTACATCAAGTTGCAAATGCCGAAATACAGTCTAAAACAGTTATAACAATGTCTATTTCGGTATTTGATGAAATATGCATATCTCACCTGTGTAGTACATCAAGTTGCAAATGCCGAAATACAGTCTAAAACAGTTATAACAATGTCTATTTCGGTATTTTATGAATTATGCATATCTCACCTGCTTAGAACATCAAGAAGTGGAAAATATCGAAATACATGTACAGCCTAAACCAGTCTTAACAATGTTTACTTCGGTATTTGATGAAATATGCATATCTCACATGTGTAGTACATCAAGAAATGGAAAATACCGAAAGACAGCCTAAACCAGTTATTACAATGTCTGTTTCGGTATTTGATGCAATATGCATTCACCTGTGTAGTACATCAAGGAGTCGAAAATACAGAAATTCAATATTTACTAGTTATTAGAATGTCAATTTCCGTATTTTATGAAATATGCATTTCTAACCTGTTTAGTTCATCAAGAAGTCGAAAATACCGAAATACAGTCTAAAACAGTAATAACAATGTCTTTTCGGTATTTTATGAAATTTGCATATCTCACCTGTGTAGTACATCAAGGAGTGAAAAATACCGAAATACAGTCTAAACCAGTTATAATAATGTCTATTTCGGTATTTTATGAAATATGTATATCTCACCTGTGTAGCACATCAAGAAGTGAAAAATACCGAAATACAGCCTAAACCAGTCATAACAATGTCTATTTTGGTATTTGATGAAATATGCATATCTCGCCTGTTTAGTACATCAAGAAATTCGAAAATACCGAAATATAGCCTAAACCAGTTATAAAAATGTGTATTTCGGTATTTGATGAAATTTGTATAACTCACCTGTGTAGTACATCAAGTTGCAAATGCCGAAATACAGTCTAAAACAGTTATAACAATGTCTATTTCGGTATTTGATTAGATATACATATATAACCTGTGCAGTACAACAAGTTGCAAATGCCGAAATGCAGTCGAAAACAGTTTTAACAATATCTATTTCGGTATTTGATGAAATATGCATATCTCACCTGTGTTGTACATCAAGAAATTGAAAATATCGAAATACAGCGTAACCAGTTATAACATTGTAAATTTCGGTACTTGATGAAATATCAATATCTCACCTGTGTAGTACATCAAGAATTCGAAAATACGGAAATACAGTCTATTAAGTTATAAAAATGTGTATTTTGGTATTTGATTAAATAAACATAGCTCACCTGTGCAGTACATCAAGTTGAAAATGCCGAAATACAGTCTAAAACAGTTATAACAATGTCTATTACGGTATTTGATGAAATATGCATACCTCACATGTGTAGTACATCAAGAAGTGGAAAAAACCGAAATACAGTCTTAACCTGTTTTAACAATGTGTATTTCGGTATTTGATGAAATATGCATATCTCACCTGTGCAGTACATCAAGAATTCCAAAAGACGGAATTACATGCTAAACCAATATAACAATGTGTATTTCGGTATTTGTTGAAATATGCTTATCTCACCTGTGTAGTACATCAAGAATTCGAAAATACCGAATTACAGGCTTAACCAGTAATTGAAATGTTTAATTCGGTATTTGTTGAAACATCCATATCTCACCTGTGTGGTACATCGAGAGGTCGAAAATACCGAAATACAGTCTTAACTAGTTTTACCGATCGCCCTATTTTTTCCTCCAATGAAAGACCGCTATTTCGTTTGAAATTCAAAAAATATATCCCATAACCTGACGATCTGCTCGAATAAGTGAGCTACGTGACTCTAGGTCATAAAGGGCGGGGACTACATTCAAAACCAGACAGTGACGTCATAATCTTGTCTGATAAAATGTCTCGAAAGACCCTTTACTTGTAATCGAGTATTTATAAAAAAGTTTAGTGAATGTTTGTTGAATAATGCTTATTCACAATTACTCACTAAAAGGAGAAAGGCATTTTTGAATAACTTGTCCCTAGTTTACCAAGAGAAGATTTAGCTGATAAATCAATGATTCTGAAAATAAAATATTAATCTACATGGTATACAGGTGTCAGCAGTAAGAATGACATCGACGAGTTTGCTCGAACCAAGCCTTTTTGTATACTCACATTGTATTTTCACATTTGACATAAAAAAAGAAAAGGCGACAGGGTTGAAACGATATAAAACATCACTTCCTTTTTAAAATGAATACTCTGGATTTTTTGAACGACAATTTAATTTAGTTGTTCTCAAGGTCCCAATCTTAACAAAATTCAATCAAATGTTCATTTGAAAGGTACATGTATGCAAAATAATTGTAGAAAAAAATATAAAATGTCTAGATCTACTTCAAGGATTCTAGGTATACAAATATTAGCGGAAAGAAAGTGATTCAAAGCATGTAAGGCCTATGAAAGCTGGCCAATATCGGAGGCCAACGTGACCCGTTTAACTGTGATGATTCGGTGGGGAACAAAAACTTGGGAACTACAGCTTTTCAATAAACTAAGAAAGTTATTCACCTACGTCTTGTTGCAAAGATTATATTTTTGATAATGAATATGCTGTGGGGTTTTTTTTGTATGGGGTTTAACACCACTTTCAACAATCTTTAAGTTATATCTCTGCGGCTGGAGAACCCAACAATGAATTCCTGGTATTTCCTAAACCAGTACTACCATGACTTTCCTAGCCTCCAGCTGCTATCCCTCATAGGACTACGATTATCGACCCAAAGGTGGGAGACAAATAGTCGGACAGGATTAATGCTACCGTCGGGGATCAAACCCGAGTCTTTTTGAATGATAGCCCGACTCGCTACCACTGCGCGGCTAAATATGCGATATGAAATCCTAAAAGGGAGGCACTATATCTGCATAAAACTAACTAAAAAGAATAAAAAAACCCACTAGCAGCAACAACAAGGTTGTGTTCACCGAACGTTCTCAATTGATTTTTCTCGCTAAATGACAAAATAATTACAGGAAACCAATGAAAATTAAATCGCTCCTCCCACTTTTTGTTTACCTCGATTTGATTGAAGAATGTATGACGCAACAATAATGACTGACATCATTGATTGACGCGCAGCGCATTTGACCAGGCGTTATTTGATGAAAAAATAAGTCGATCGGTAAAACGGTTATAGTTCATATTCTGACAATTTACACGTATAACCTTGCGCTCCGCTAACGCTCCGCTTAGGTTATATCGCGTAAATTGTCAGAAATGAACTATAACTATTACATAACAATGTGTATTTCGGTATTTGATGATATATGCATATCTGACCTGTTTAGTACATCAAGAAACCGAAATACAGAAATTCAGTCTTTACCAGTTCTTACAGTGTCTATTTCGGTGTTGATGAAATATGCATATCTCACCTGTGTAGTACATCAAGAGGTCGAAAATACAGATATACAGTCTTAACCAGTTATAACAATGTCTATTTCGGTGTTGATGAAATATCCATCTCACCTGTGTAGTACATCAAGTAGTGGAAAATACCGACATACAGTCTTAACCAGTTATAACAATGTCTATTTCGGTATTTGATGAATTATGCATATCTCACCTATATAATGACCGTCGAGACAATTTCCCGAGGTACTGTACACCTTTCGCCACAAAATAAATGAAAATTGTCTTTACTTAATTATTCTAAGAAAATCCGACAATATTTGAGGACTGAATCGTTCAAACGAGAATGATGCAAAATAAGCTGATAGCAGGATTTATTTTACTAAACAAAACATGTGAAATGTTAATATGGCAATACACAAACACCTATCCATTATGTGTGCCTTACTGTCGAAACCTTAGGTGACTGTCATCCGCCTCTGTATCAATATACCTACGCGTATTGTGTGACATTAGTGAATACACAGTTTATTGAGGGTGTCATATTGGCATCAGGTAACCAAAACGTATCTGCAACAGCACTTGAATGCATCAATATTACTAAATAAGCTTTTACTTATTCATTTTTTAACCATTTTTTCTGTAAAAAACGTGAACTATGTGAGCGTCATTTGTCGTGTTTTTTTGGGGTTTTTTTCCATCAAGGGAGGAAATGAAAATCGCCCATCATTATCAAAAGGAACACATCGGGAGCAAACATTTAAATACATGCATCATTATTGTCAAAATGGTATCAACCTTTAGATACCCAATTACCGAATCCACCCTTTTCCAATTTCCTTGATTTAAATTGATTTAAGGCGGAAGACGACAATAGCGTTGTTTTGACATAAGTGCACATATATTGGTATCTATGTAAACGTTGTGTTAGCGCGATCTAAACGATGTATGTTTATTTAATGGTTAGAATTCATAATTTACGTTACCATGACGTCGTTATGGAATTTGCGCGGTTTTTTTTTTCAAAAATGACCCTTCGCTTTCTATAACGCTTACCCTGATCGTATTTAAGGTGATTCAATTTCATGGAATACACCAAAATGAAGTTGAATGAATTGGGAATATTGGTGTGTAATTACAACATTGTTATATTTAAAGAAAGATACTCGAGATTGAAATAAAGTCAAGATATTTTTTGTCAAGCTTCCTTTTCATATGCTCGCATCTTTTAGTAACGTTTTACCGCACGGAATTTCTACAATTGGGGATCAAAGTGTTTTACCCTTACGTCGAAAGTTGGGAGAAAAAGACAAACGAGGTACGTCGAAAAATTCGCTAAAATCTTTTGATAGACTTCACAAAAAGTATTTGATTGATTTATTTACATAGAAAAAATAAAAATCCAGATTCTTCGTTTTTTATAAACATGCATTGAGGTTTTCCCATTTTATTTGAAATGTTATCACTGCACCCTGAAATAGTCTTTGAACGTGCTAATTAATGGTAACGTCATAACGTCGAGCTTGTGAGATAAACTTACCAAAATCAATTTTCATTTATTGCGACGTCGACGTAAAACTTATTGAAGTCACCGATAAGCAACACGTGTGCTAGGTAAATTCATGTGTATCGCGAAGTTGGCGGTGTATTTGAATGGAATTTTGAGGGCCCTTTTTTAAACGTCTGTGATTTTTTATCTTTTTATTCTAATAGTTCGCAATTGAATTTAAATTAACATAGGAATATATTAGATGTAATTTAAACGACAATGTCATAGTATCAACGTCAAAATGACAAACATCAAATCAGGATTAGACAAAATTCAGCACGGTGAAAGTTTTTAAAACTTTTCTCGTTTATTGAACTAAAATTGTAGAAACAATATAAAAAAATGAAAAAAAAACCCTATCATCGGGCCAATTTCATAAAAAATTGTTAGAAGTGAGATTTTTGGAACAGTAAAAAATGTGAATATTGATTTCAAGCAACTCATATATCTATATATTTAGTTACAAAAGTTTTAATATGGCATTTGCGTTTTGACCATTCATTAAGCTTCATTTTGGTACAATTTTCGGAACAAAAACGTCTTGTATCAAATCGCACGGCGCATTTAAATGGGGGAAGGGTAGCTTGTAGAAAGCGCGCCAAATCGTCATTTTTACATAGTAACGTAATTTCCAAATTAAAAAAAAAAAAAAAAAAAAGAAAAAATATACGCCGTTGAGATCACAATCACTCGGAGTTTATATATATACCAAATTTTTTCCACTTATCTCAAAAAATCGCTATTGTACTCTTCCATCTCTGAAAATCTTGCTTAAAACTGATTTTAAAATTACCCGCTTTCATATGTCGGTCAATAAATAGAGTTCATAACGTAGGGTTGACGTTATCAGGGGACCAGCCCCTTTTTAAGGCACAAAATTTAACCGATCAACCGATTTTATCCCGAAAACGCCATTTGCTTCGTAAAAAGACGCATGAGGTTGTGTTTTGATTAATATGCAGGTATAATATAAAAACAATAAGGTGTAACGTTTTAAATGATAATGCCTTCTGCGTTGCTCTTTTCGAGTACAGTTACCGAAAACAATGACTTTTTTTCTCAAAAAAATTGTCCGATGACCTATGCTGAAATCAAGATATGTTGCTGTCAAACCATTCGGGTTGGAATTTTTGTAAAATTAGATTCCACGAGGATATAGCAAATTAAAGAATATTACAACGTTGCGTCAAATGAGCACAAATGTTGTCCTTTTAAACAGATGGAAAATTAAGTATTTTTCTTTTATTTTTCTTAAAATCAAATACTAGTATAGATTTGATACCCCTGAAGCCTATATTTTACAATAAACCTTAATTTCATATATTTTAGAATACGTTATTGCACGAAGAATGACATCTAATTAGAAAAGGAACGATGATTTTTGTGCGATGTCGAATACGACCAAAAATGATGCAACAACTTCAGAAAATCGACATAATATTTTATTTCGCAAATGTAAAGCATATTCATTTCGCTACAAAATAACAAAAAAAAAATAAGCATAGGTCATCGGACAAAATCTTGATTTTTTTTATCTCTTTACAAAAATGAAGAAACGAAAGAAACGTCAAATCCTAAAAATCGCGAAATAGAAAGTGTTTCAGACCTCTTTTCGAGGTTGAAAGTGCACAGATATTATCTCGCGCGTTCTTGGACTTTCTAAATAAGACTTTTTTCGTAAAAATCGGCCAATTAATTCAGAAAATATTTGCAAATACTGATTTTGACGGTTCGAAAAGAAATTGGTCCAGTCATGACGTCACGACGCCAAATGAACGAGCATAAAACCCTTTTTATTGCGTGTTAACCATGTTATCTGTCCGCAGTTACCTTAAGGTCATCTGTCAGCCCGATTAGCTCAGTTGGTAGGGCACCGACCTTCAAAACCATTGAAATTGAAATGCGACCGCGTGGGTTCGGTTCCCGGGCTGGCAACCAACAAACTAATTATATTTCGGATGGCCCGTTAGACCCCTTTACACCGAGCAAGTTGAAGAACCATGGCGGATGTCAGCAGTAGTTTCGTCATGTATCCTTGCACTATTTCCCGTAACAACTAACCTTCTGCTGCGGGTGTCGCTCCCGCTCATATGGGCATGTTCTACGGTAGCGACGATAAATAAATTGAAACCATGATTTTTTTACCATAGATAAAGAGGAAGAAGTTAAAGTGAGTGATCAAAGCTCAATTCTGTCGATGTAGGTAAAGAAAAGTTGATCCTTCACCACTTATTCAAACTTTTGAAACTATACAAGCACGAGTTATATTAAATGTACATGAACACATTGAAAGCAATGCATTTGCGGTTCCAGAGGAGGTTTGGAGGTTTAAACGAACCTCCTCTGTATCCAAAACTATTTCACTGTAGTGGAAATTCAATCAAAATTTTGCAATACAAGAAATACGACCCTTTTTTGTAGAGTTCGAATCACGGTGACTTGCAATTCTACAAGTTAGAAATATCTGATGTACACATTAGAGCAATAAGTCCCAGAGTACCCCTATCTAAATAGATAGGGATACTATTGGACTTATTAATCAAATTCCACAGGTCGACATCGAACCTCCTTTGTAGAAAACCAGGGCCGCCACTATAATCCATGAGTTCTTAATTTAAAAAAATGCTTGAATCCGCATGAACAATAGTACGAAGGATAGGATTATTGAGAATTTCGCAAAAATATACATATTCAACCAAAATTATGTTTCATATTTGTAAAACAAAACGTGTATTGAGCGAACATTTTCT